>JAFIDM010003189.1:48005478-48149164 GCA_023159025.1 Thereuonema tuberculata | reverse complement strand
ATTATGGGGATTTCCACCACTGCCACCATTATGAGGATTGCCACTGTTGCCACCATTATGAGGATTACTGCCAATATAATGGTTTCCACTATTACTACCGTTACGGGAATTTCCACTGTTGCTAGGATTTCCATTATTGCCAGGGTTATGAGAGTTTCCACTATTACCATCATTATGGGGATTCCCACTGTTGTGAGAATTTCCACCATTGCCACTGCTGGCATTAGAAGGGTTTCCACCATTACCATTATTTCGGGAATCTCCACTACTAACATCGCGAGAGTTTCTACCTGCATTTGAATTTCCACTATCACTGCTCCCTAAATCTCCGATATTATTGGAATTTTCATTTGCATTTGGACTTTGTCTACTTTGAGTTGTATCACTAATATTTCTATTATCAGAGTTTACAGTAGTTTGGAAAGTATCACCTCCAAAATTATTTCCACTACCAAAGCTTCTACCTTGTGAATTACTATTTGCATCGCTATTAACTGGAGAATTCTGATCTGCTAAATGCAAACTACTTTCATGTTGTGGTGTGCCAGTATTACTGGAATTAGAGAATGAACTGCTAATAGAATGTCTAGAATTATTTTCACTAAGAGAATCAATATTATGTCGAATCAAATTTTTATCATTTACATTTCCACTCTCTTGGCTGCCATTTCCAGAAGAGAAGTGTTCCACAAAACCCAATGTCCGACGAGCTTCTTGTTCATTCATGATACTAATGCTGTCATTTAAACTTCCACCAAAATGAAGAGTTATTTCTCGATTACTTGATGCACTTGCAATATGACTGCTTCCATTTCCAGCAGAATATCGCAAATCACCTACTGTATGACTGTCCTGTGATGCACAATCTTCTGGATTAATAGCACTACTACTATTACTTCCTCGCGACATATTGCTTCCTGGTGTTCTAGGACTGGAAGGACTTCCTCTAAATCCCTGTCCACTTGTATCCTGGCTTCCTTCCCCTGCAGGACTAGGCAAACTAGAAGTAACAGCTGATCCTGGTCGACTGGCAGATTGTACATCAGCAACTGCTGAACCACTAGATGAATCACAAGCTGGACTGGCCTGCTGACCTGTGTTTAATAGTAAGGGTATCACAATTAATAAAAATGCTTCTTAAACTTTATACAGGTAATGAATCTACTAAATCTGCAAGTAAATTTATTATATCACGTTAGAATGTCAACATTCACTATTTTTAAATTTCCTTGGAATCTTAAAAAAAAAAAAAAAGTGTTTCATATAAGAAACAATAGGTATCATCATTTGAATACAGGGATATACTTAACAGAATCTTATATATCAGAAACAGAAAGTCTTATGTCAAATTAATTCAATTCAAAGTTATGTTATAAAACAGTTTGTTGTACAAACTAAGAAGAGAAAGCACATGACAGGCCTAGGCATCATCTCTGATATAATAAATAATTATCTCAAGCAGACAAGGAGCATTCTTCTCCAGTAATACTCATCCTGAAATGGAATCAGATATTTCAGATGATAAACTGTAAACAATGAAAGCTATAAACAATCATAAAAACACCTGATCTTTTCTTAACATCTAAATATTAATAGCTAGAAAATCTTTGTTGCAAGAGAACTACACAGAAACAAGTATTCCAGTGAAAGTATGTCAATATAAAAAAGTTTACATAAAATGCAAAACATGAGCTTTTCTTCAGTTCCGTTGTTAATAAAGGGAACAAATAATTAGTCAATCCTTTGTCATTGTTTTAGATGCCAACCTGTCATTTTTTCTTTGAGATATTAACTGAGTCGATGACTAACGACCATAACCCTGGAATATTCCATTAGCTTGGAATAAACTTGACTATGTCAAGAAACATCAAAAAAAGCAAGTAAGATTCAATTCATGAAATAATGACAATGCTATATCGGATGATATTGAGACAGCAACAGTGTCTGGGCTGACTGGCTTGTGTCATATTTATGGCCATATTTTAAATATATGAAAATAAATATTATTAAATTTCATCATAGTAATGGATGGTTCAAGGACAGGTATATCAAATGGTAATAACGAAAAGGTATAGACTTATATAATGTTGACAAACTGAATTTTTTTTTTCTAGCTATGACCAAGAACCTGTTACAATTCAAAGGTAAGAAATGAAAAGGTGGGAAAACAGTCAAAACAGTGTCTTTTGTAATACAATAATGTCAAGAAACCTTTTGTACATTTTCAAAAAGATTGCCAATTAAGAAAATGTCAAAATAAATATCAAATATATATATACCACACATTTTTTCCTTTCACTTTTGCAACAGCCATTTAAATCCGCATATTACATAAAATAAAGAAATAAAACTTTTGCCAATTTACAAATACAAACTACAAACATGGATTATAGAAGCCATTCAAGACTGATTGTGGAACTGATATAATAATTCTACATTTAAAAAGGAAAGACAGAGCAAAAATGGAAGAAAAGACAGAAAAGATCAATGACTAAGAACGGAGTAGGCCATTATATGGCGAGTTGGGGAGCATTTCACAGATTTAACTGATCTGGGAGAGTGATTTAAAAATTGAAAAGCAGCAAAGGAATTAAGGGCAAATTGTTAAAAGATTTCAGCCAAAACATTGATGGTGGAACTTATTCAGTGAGAAATTTAATTGAATAGTCCCAGTCAACTATTGTCATAGGAAAACCATTGAAAAAGGATGTACAACGTATGAGAAATCCATTTGGTAAAAGTGAAGCCAGGTTTTCTAGGAATATTGGATGATGATGATGATGATGAATAAGATAATAACATAATCTTTGACCACTAAGAAAATAAGAGCAGAAACAGTTCAAAATTTAAGAGAGAATTAGGATAGTATCAGATAAAGCATGCCAATGAAAAATTGGCACCCTCATCCTTTGAATGGATTAGGCCATGTTATAAAATAGCCATGATAAGAAAGGCATAAACAAAAAATGAAAAAATAAATACTGGAAACTGTGTAAGTGACAAGAATGAGAAACACAATAATTTTCATAGAAGAAAAAATATAGGACCAATTAAACTTAATAAAATCTGTGAAAACTGACATAAAATTCTCTTATAGGACATTTCACAATTTATGAGCTTTCATTGATCGGATTTTTGGATCATCAATTCATGCAAAATGTTAGCGGCACTTTTTTTTTGAATGAAGTATTAATTAAACAGTAAGCTTTTGAGATTATTTTGTCTATCATTTCTAATAACTGTTCTAAACTGCAGTTATTACTTATAACTCTTTGACGCTTTTCCGAACGCAATAAAAAAATCATTTTATAAACATTCAAGAATACATTTTCAAAGAAATTCATGAGTGTTAAATTACACATAGTTTTTCTTATTTTAATTGAAATATTAAGAACTCTTTAGTAACTGTGTGAGCTGGGAAAAAAATAACAGTAATATAATGAGGGACTAGGATGCAGAAATGAGTTGTAACTAAGATCATTTAATCTCCTTAAGATGAAATTACCTTGATCTTATTCTGCAGTTGTATATATAATTTTATTTTGTATATTATTTCAGTAAGCATATTGTAAATCACATTTCTGAATAAAACTGAAGATATTGCCTTTTAACATTATGACATGCATGATACTAACTTCTAGAGAGACGATAAGACAAAGCTCAATGTCACTATAACAACGCTTTAACATATACGCAAATTTTTTCAAGTAATACAAAAGGTTTCATGTTTTTTTTATTATTTCTTTTTAAAGATCATTTATTAATGCAGATTTATCAATAAAAAACTTGTATATAAGTATCATTCATAATTATTTTAAATCTTTACTTTTAGAGTATGATTTAAATTGCTTTTTATTTTCACATAAATTTATCGGATTTCTTGTGTAAAGTGATTTTACCTGACTGCTGTAACTGAGGAACAAATGTTGCATGAGATCGCAGATTTTGTCCATTTCCAGGGTTAAAAGTTGAAACGTCACCAGGAAAACGAGCACGAATTCCAGCTGGAAAAGGCTGACCAACCATTTCTACTCCTGTTTGAGATACTATGAAAAAAAAAAAAAAAACAACTTACATCTTTCTTTATTCCATGTTTAAAAAAAAAAAAAATTTTTTTTACAACATGATATTTAATTTTATTTTCATGTTACAGAACTTCTAAGATAACAAACAGTTTTAACTTATTATCTATAATTGAATTTGCACTGTTCATAACATAAATGAACTGACGGTTCCCTTCCTCAGATTAGAGGAAATGGCGAGACAGCTCATTATCCTGCTAGAAGTGTCCATCTGAGTGAGGATAAACTGTAAATATGAAGGGATGAACTTGGTTATTTTCAATGTTGAGGTACAACGTGGCTTCCCATGATTCTAAGGTATAAGGGGAATCGAATGTGTGCCAGGAAACATACCCCTGCCATTACACCCCCCACCGTCGGCTTGAACTGTTGACACCAGTAAAACAGGTCTGCAAATTATGTTGTTTTCACAAAATTCTGAACTTTCTATCAGTATGATGCAAAAAGGAACCTTGATTTGTCAGACCAGGCAATTTTTTTCCAGTCATCAAAGGCCCAGTGTTAATATTATCATGCTCACACAGATGCACTTTCTTGTTATTTATTGATAACATCGGTAACCGATATGGTCAATGGCTATTATAGGTACAATAGAGAAAGGTACAATGAGCGGTGCATTCTGAGATGATGTTTTGCACATTAAAAAGGATGTTCTGCCTTTTTTATACTGAAAACTGAGGTTACCCGACCAATTAAGTATTAGAATGAACATTTATATGAGGAGTGAGATATATCTGATAAAGACGTATCTCAGTGTAAATGAATGTACTATCTCTCTCCTGTTCTCAAAATTAAGGATATGAATCTGCAGATCCTTAGATCACATTTTTTCCCCTGTTTTATCCATCTAACAGATACTAATGGTTTTACTAGTTTTTTTTTTTTTATAAATGTTCCTAGAGTTAACCCTAACTCTAAACATTATATTATTCTGCTTCTATCCCTCTTTAGCAATTCTGTCATACGTAACAGATATTTCAAGAACTTCATTCATTATATTCTGAAGTCTGAATATCTTTTATTATAATTTTACTAATCATCCTCATCAAACTGTCAGTTAAAGATATCTTCTCCAAAAACTTTTTTCATCCATGTACATCTGTATTTGTGATAATCAATTTCAGACTTTGTTTTAATCGATTTATTATTTTGCTTAACCAAACCTGAGCAATGGCGCTTTGCAATTGTTACTTCAATAAAATAGAACCACAGACGAATTTCTGAATTTGAGTTTAGAATTTGACAAACATGAAACCAGGGAAAAAAGTATTACTGAATTAAAATTCAATTCTGGCTGCCATCTCCATTTTGTTCATGCCCCAACACATTTTAAAGATGACACTCTACTTCAAAATTGACAATATGAATTTCCTTCTTTAAAAAAAAAAAAAAATCCTAAAATTATTATAAGCAACATAAACTTTAAACAATAACAATAATTAGGTTAAACAGTAACCTGGAAATCGTTGTTGAAATTCTTGGTTTGGCCTCACAGGAAATCTTTGGCAAACAGTTTGTGCAAATCGTGCTGGAACTGATTGTTCAACACTTGCTGCGGGTATTCTCTGCTGAACTTGATCTGGATTAAAAATAGGTCTCTGAGGTCTGGATTGTGTGAATGAAATGTTATCCTCTCTATAAAACTGCAATTGCTGAATTTTACCTTGACGATCATCCGATTCAGCTAAATTATTAAAAGAAAAAAGAGATGACTAAATTTTTTGTTTTTGCTGCAAAATATATTATGTACTTCAAGTTATAAAATATTTCCATAAAATTTTGAAAATGAATTCCTTATAAAGTGGTGTGTAAAAAAAGGTTTACATAGTAAAACAAACTCCTTTAATGTAAAATTCTGAATAAAATCACAGTAATAATTCACTTCCTTTAAAAAAATAAAAGCAAAGTAAATTTACAAAAAAAAAATAATTATAAAATAGCAACATAGAGTAATTACAACATAGATTTCATCGCTTGACTCTTTAAACAAAAGCCATTTTCATGGTAAAGGACAAATAAATTCACGAATTGAATGCTAGTTGAATGGTTATCTATGTAATTATTTCTGTCCTTTGTCCGTTTGGAAAATAGTTCTGATTTATGAAGCCAAAAGCTCAGATTGTATATTTCTAATTATTTTTTAATCAATAGTTTATTTTGATTATAAATTAGACAATCTTCTTTTTTTGATAACCTTTTATCATGTATGCTAAACGTTTGATTCCAGTTAAAGAGGATTTTAAAATGTACGTGATCAGATGACAGAAGAAGCTGGAACTCATATTAACTAAATTTGTCTTAGAAAACGAATATATTCTTGAAAATGTTTTATACATAGTTTGAAATAATTTTTAGGGATGAAAAAATTAATTTAAAATTATTACAATATTTATGTTGCCAAAACTGAATCTAAACTTTATTATTTTTTCATGAAAATCAGAACAAATGATGATCAAAACATAGCTCCACAAATGATCTTTCAAAAGCTCTTAAAAAGTTCCTCTTTTAGTTCATTAAAGACAGCATCTCATGTTTTATCATCAAACCTCAAATATTCATCTGCCCAGCATATACAGTAAGAACGTTTTCTTAAGAATCTTAGGAAACCATATTTGATTTGTTTAAATAAAAATTTGGATAAACTACAACAGCATTTCTCAAACTGTGTCAGCAAGACACAAACAAGTGTTCTGTAAAATTATTAAAATTAATGTAATATACATTAATTTACGCATTACCATAGGAAAGCTTTGCCACAGATTATACTCCAAGCACAATCAGTCCTCTCCGTCTAACTGAAGATATTTTCAATCAATCACCAGTTATGTAACAGTGAGAGTGGAACAGTGGCACAGTCACAGTGTTGGCCTGATGTCAGATAGTGAAGTGTTTTACAACAAAAGAAGTTTGATCCGCAATTACAGAAGCAGACAAATCAGACTTTACTCTTTGACAACAACTTCTAGTTTTCATTATTAAAGGTTGATAGTGGATTGCATTGGATCTTAACAAAAGTTAAGATTGATACAATTGATTTATGAAGCATCAAACTGTTTTGTAGAAAAAATAAATAAATAGAATAATTAGAATTATGCAAAAATTGATCCATTTTATTTTTTCAAAGAATTCTACTTCAATTTTTTTTTTGTCTTTTTATTAAATAAAGAATACTTTATTTTTTTCAGTGTGTGTGAAAATTGCTGTCTGAAAACAATTATACATCAAAGAACTTGCTACATTGGATTCCGTATCTGAAAATTAATATCATGCATAAAGCCATGGCTAATCACTGTTAGCATTCCCTAGTCTGCACGGGTATTTCTAGAACTTACGTTAAAGAAGAATAAGGTAGATAGAGGGTACAAAAATAAACAGTTTTCATTAAGTAATGTTTGTCCGGTCTTGTACTGATACGGCACTACAGTCCTTTTAGTGTTGCGACTGGTAGACAATCATTCATGGAAGGACCACTGCCACACTTCAAAAATGCAAGGCATAGTATGGATGGTGCTACAGCTTCGACAATTTGTTGATGCAGTTCATTAACTGTATCAACAGGCGCCACACGTACACATAGCTCTTTATATGAACCCAACAGAAAAAAGTCAATCAGTGATCATGCAGGCCATGAGACTATAGCGCTGTATCGGTGCAAGACCAGACACACATTACTTACTGAAAACTGTTTGTTCTCGTACCCTCTATCTACCATGTTCTTCTGTAACATATGTTCGGAAATGCCCTGCATAGTCTCACAACCTGTGATCTACATATGCATATAATGCTGGATATGTGCAGTATCCAATATGATTTTGCTTACTGCACATGTATTCAATTCTATATGTTACATTCTTCAAATCAGACAGTGAAATTAAGAAAGGATTTCTTTAAACTTAATTATTAATATTTCATAATTGAACAAATGGAATTTAACACACAAATACTTGTCAGACAATAATATCATTAAGATTCAATGCCATCCACTATCAAGCTTTAATAATGAAGACTAGATGTTGTCGTCAAAGAGTAAAGTCTTATTTGTCTGCTTCGATATTTAAACATTCCCGCTGGAGAAATATGATGAGCAACAAGATATATCCTGTAAAGCCTGTGCTGCTGAAGGCAGTGAAGACCATTTTTAACCCTATCCCGCCATTCGCATTTATCATTCACAGGTAGACAGCATGAATAAAAGTTGGTTTTCCTTGGACATTGAAAACACCCAATGTTAGGTAGGTAACAATGGAATTCAAGCATGCTTTTAGATCAGTGTAACAATGATTTTTAATTATTAGTATTCATTGTTGCAGCAATCTAACAAAAAAAAAAAAAAAGAAAAAAAATAGCCACAACTAACGAATAATATCAATCTCATTGTTAAATTCCTAAGAAAATGTGAAAGAACTGAGTTTGAAAACAAGCAAACACATACACACACTAGCAGTACCTGTAAAATCCTACAGAAATGTGTTTATTTTGTAAATTGAAGTAACACTGTGCTCCAGACCTGAAAGAAACCATAAAGATTACATCATCCATGACATGAGAACAATTTTCCTTGGCTGCCAACATCAACTGCAACAACGTTTCTAGTGATTGTATCATCCATTATTATAAAACTCATACAAAGGTGGTTCGCTGTCGTAAGCAAAACGGAAAGTTTTCAACATTTAACATAAGAAGTCTACAACTGTTGCTTTGAATACTGACAGTTTATCTTCGGGTGAAATAGCACAAAGAATTTGTTGTTGTCAATTAACAATTATATGTTTGTTGCAAAGGAGATACAAATATGGCAATACGAAAAGAAAAGCAGCAAGTACTCCATGTCAAAATAGGATGCTGTGTTTCAGCCTGTGATATCCTATGGATAGCTTGTTCGAACTGAAGGTTTAAAGGAAAGAGCAGACTGACGTAAAAGTGAGTTCACTAAAAGCCTACCGTCCACATAAGAAAATGTTACATAAAATATGCAGGCAGCAGCTAATTTGGGCTAAAGAGTATATGGACTGGAACATGCACATGTGGAATTCTGTTATGTTTCAGAGAATCGAAATGTAACCTGCATGGATCTGACAGAAAATCTTATGTTAGGCATAGAAAAGAGGAGACCTTTAACAGTGATTGCTTGGTGCAGACAGTAAAGCTTCAGGAGAGTCAAATGATATGGGATGCTGTAAAGATGTTTGCAGACTACACTTTATAAATGGGTCTGTGAATGCAGAGTGCTATAAAAACATCTTACAACAAAGCAGAAACAATTCCAGGATGACTCGGCACCATGTTACTGCACAGGAAGAAGTAAATGTTCATTTGTCATGTCTATACAGCTTGTTAGCATTGTTGTCACTTAACCTCTATATTTGTGTTAAGGTAAAACATTTCCTACAACAGGCCAAGGTCGGATCCTAAGTTGCCAGGTAACAGTCCTGACTTAAATCTGATTGAGAACTGTTGTTACATAATGAAAGTTGCATTAGAGGAGGCCTAACAATAAACAACAACTGCAGGAATGTATGACAAGAGTTCGTATCATAAGCTCGGCACAGAATATTTGAAGAAGCTCATCGACTCTATGACGATGATCTGCAAATCTGTTGTTAACGCTCGAATTGGCACTGTGAAATATTAGGATACTACGAAATGAGAAATAAATAACAGTTCATGGTATATTTTATAGGTCATCTGTGCAATGAACCTTTTTTTTTGCTTCCAGAACTGTGAAAAGAATGTTCTTGTGATAGTGCTCCTTTACAGTACTGGTGAGTCTGTGGTGTGAAATTTCACTGTTTTCATCTCAATTTAGGATTATATGTAATAAATTTCCTTTCTTTGGTTAATTCTTCTTGGTTTATTTTCTGAACTACATATGTTATCATTGTAAATTGAGATTACAGCTTAAATATACTACTTTACAAATCTGTTGACTGACTTTTTGGTATATCTCATACGTGATGCAGTTGCCATGGACGCTACTATATATTTCAAACTCAATTCCTACACTAGTTTTTATATAAATTGTTAGACAAAAAAAAAAAAAAAAAAAAAAACTTACCTTCACCCTGTACAATGGACTGTTGTAGTAATCTTTGTTGCTGAACCCGTAGTTCTCTTTGTTGAAAACTTTCACTGAAGGGATTGTTATCATCCTAATAAAACAAGAAAAGAACATTAATTCCCAAACCAAATGACTAAAATCCTTGTAACTTAATAAACCCAGTGACTGTTCAAAGTGAAATGCTTCCTATTCAATGTATTTTATTTCCAGGAGTTGGGCAAAATAATATGTGAATACCATGATGATAGGGATTAATGTTGTTCGTGTAGGCAACACTAAAAAACACAAGTTGTGATTATCTTTTGTTTATTATTTCTTTGTCTATATTCTCTTGTTTGTATGCCAATACAGTACAAGTTGTGTTCAGCTGCAGTTAGTACCAGCAGTTGTTGAAATGGCTGATTTGTCAGATTACCAAAAAAGAGAAATTATGGAAGCCCATTTAACAAGAGTATCTATCTGTAATCACAATAGGCAAATTGTTTGGTATTTAAAGAGCAGCTCTTCAATGTTATAACTCCACCTCTTCAATAAGTAAGCAATGACATAATTGCTCCTGCTCCCAGGAAATCCAGAAATGAACCATCGATCGAAGTACCATCCTAGCGAGAGGAGTGAAAAATTTCACCGTCCCAAGTGGTAGCAAACAGCGAGCAAATGGCGGTCAACGATTGCAAATAAACTGATATTCATAGATAAGTAGATAGCATAAAAGGATAGAGTGGTGTCAAGGTGTGAAAGCTTTATCAGCTGAAACAAATGATCCTTCCGGCTATTATTCTGAAATATGGAAGCTAACTTTGCTTTTTATTTATTTCACTGAAGTTAAAACAGTTGAAAGAAGTTGAATCTTAGTCGTTTGTGCCGCCAAGTTGCCAATTCCCAGTGTTGATCTTGTGCACATGTTTCTTGAGCAATCGAAGCATGGTTCACTCACTTACTGAAGACAGCCATTGTGTACACAAAGCATTGTAAGACTTCATTGGCAAAGAAGAATAGTGGATAAAACTGAAATTGAATGACAGATTTTTTGAAATCAAAAGCACAGAATTAAATCAGGCAGACGAGTCATATAATTAACCAAGGTAGCTGTTTGAATGAAATGAATATTTCTATGTGTTGGCAAATGAGAAAAGAAAAGAATTTGTGGATCAGAGATTGAAGCTTGATTATATTATTACATCTTCAGAAACATTTATCGCAGTTATTTCTTTATTTATGACTGAAGAAATCTATTTAAAAAAAATCCCATGATAAATTTAATTTTTCCTTAACTCTAAGTGCCTACAAAGACAGATTATTTATTTTGAACAATTGACTTTTTAACGTGAAAGTTAAAATATCTGAAAGCAGCAAATTAACGGCAGAACTGCTACATCTTCAGCAATGGTCTAGTTAATTTATATGCATAGCACTCAGTATTTGTTATTATTACTAATATCCCTAAAAGCCCCAAAGAAAACATAGCTCAAAAAGATTGAAGAGGACATCAAAAACCAACGACTGACTCTAGACGTGGCTAAAAACATCGCCACTGATCGAAAGAATTAGAAAGAGATTGTAAATAAGACATCAAACCCTGTGGCACCTACAGCAGTGTACTGGCTGCAAGGTAAACCTGCACCCCAATCACCAGCTCAGGACTCAGATGATTATTACTACAGTAGAGTCCCGATTATCCGAGTTAATGTGGACCAAGACTAACTCGGATAACCGAAAAACTCGATTAAAGCGAAAATTGTAAATAAAATAAATTGTGTAGGTTTTTATGTATATTTTAACAAATACAAAAGTTATACAGATATACCACATTCAATTCATATTGTTACGATAATTAAAAGAGTTCTTTTACTTAAAGTCCATAATTGTTTTTTGTTTTACGTTACTTTGGCGTTTTTCTGCAACAATGTTTCCATTCCCGATGCCAGGTAGGGGGTCGTATGACTAGACGAATGAAGATTAATTGCGACCAATATTCTGTGAATTCTCTTTCGTTTTCCTGAGTGTTTGCGAGTTCAAGTTCAGAAAAATTTTCGGTAAATTTAAAAATGGAAAATGTAAAACCAAAAAAAAAAAAAAATTCTAGAAATATTTGATAGTTTGGTTAAAGCGGAAACTCAGATAATCGGGGTTTTACTGTATTATTATCTTGCAGTAATGGTGAATACTGTAACTTATTCGTATTAATTCATCTTTCTTTGTTTGTTGAGAATTACTAACATCACAATAAATATGGTTTTGATTCAAAATTCCAAGAATACATAGTCTCTAAGTTAAAGTCAGAAAAACTTTGACCAATATTATTTATTACCTGTGTCACTTGTAAATTTGAAGCTCGCATGACAGTCTGTTCTGGTTGAGGAGTCGCCATCCTTGGGGACTGCTGCTGGAAAATAATTTGAGCATGTGGGGAATGCTGCATCAAAGGAGAGGGTGATGGTCCCAAGGGAGACTGCTGCATCATGGGAGATGGAGACTGCTGCATCATTGGGGATGGTGAAGGGCCCAGGGGAGAAGGGGACATCATTGGAGACTGTGGTGTTCCAGGTCCCTTCAAGACAAGAGAAATCGTAAGTTTCAACAGCAAAGCAATAATAAGTTTTAACAAGTGTAACAATATCTTTTTAAATAAAACGTCGAGGTTTCATTTGACATTAATCAATATTGCATATGTATATTACTTTTTCTAACTTAATTTAAAAATAAAAAAAATATTGAACATCTAAGAAAACCAAATAAAATTTATTCATGGGATAGCTGAACTAATTTGTTTAAATGACAAAATTTTTTGCAGCATCTACATCAGCAGTGCAAAAATGAATATCATAGAATTTTTAAACTTTAATATTTAATTGAAAATTAGTAAATATTTTGTAACCTTCAGAGCCAAAGGTTATAAAAATTAATAAGGATGGAAACTGTCCTGCCCGTCTCTGAGGTTACTTGTAAATTTTTCTTGATTATATTTGTGTTTTTGTAAATATTATTTTTTTCAATCCTAGTTTTCAATCCTTTGTACAGTAGCCTTTAAAATTTTGGTTAGTGGAAATTTTTAAACAGGAAATGCCTAAGGCTTAGTGCGCAACTGGAGATCCAGACTTAATCTCCTTTTAATCTTCCTGATCTCCAAAAACAAAGTAAATAGAATTTTCCATATAAGAGGGGATTGGCTAGAACCTGTCTGGTAAAGGTACTTATAAAGGTGGTTTTGAATTGATAGCTCTCTCTACCAATTGATGGGAAAAATGAAATACTACTGAAACTATCAGCTCACAAGCGGTCCTTAACTAAACCGTTAGCCTGCATGTGATGTTATTCTCACTGGAAAAAAAAAAAAAAACCCAGAAAGGACCCTTACATTTCCCATTGCGAGGATGTCTAAACCATCACATTTATAGAAAACTGTTGAAGTGCAAGGAGAAGCAATGCCAACGGGAGTGAAAGTCTAAATCTATAAACTAGGGATGGACGGGATTGGATTTTTAGGTCGGGACGGGACGGGATTTTTTTTTTCCCTCCCAGAAATCGGGACGGGATTGTCCTTTCTTCAATAAATGGGAAATAGTTGTTTCGGTTTTGAAACTTGATATGGATGACAATAAAAATAACAAACAAAAACATTTTATACTTTTTATTGCAAAACTTTTTACCATGTACCTTCATCTTTACCATGTCGATCGCTAACGCTATGATGAAAACACTTTGTTGTTGATGTAATATTGGGAGGTAGAAGGAAAATAAATAGTCCAGAGTATTTCTCAATGATTTATTGTAATCTTCAGTTGCCAGGATTAATAATCCCAGCATTATTAAGCCTTTTGTTGAATTTAAATAAATCGCGAAATCCCGCCCGATAAACGGGATTATAATTTTCCCGAAAATTTTCCGAATATCGGGTCCCGTCCATCCCTACTATAAACCCTGTCAACCCAGGTAAAAAAACAAATGGACAAAGTATTTTTTTTTAATTTTACAAACAAAATGTAAAGTATTGTAATTAGAGTTAAATATTTTTTATTAAAGTTTTCTTATGTTATTATCCATGGAGTACTTTTAAATTCTTTCCTAGTAAAATTTTAATTTATAATATCCATTTGCCCAAAATGTTTCTAGTATTTTAATTATTAAATACGAAACACATCAAGAAGTTACACAATTTAATTAATCCTATTAAAAGTCAAAGGTCTAAATTAGTGTTAATAACAATAAAAATTAATTAAGAATTTTTTTGTTATATATTAGATCTTTTCTTAAAAAAATAATGTCAGCATAACTTAAGTATATTTTTTTTTTTAATTTTGCACTGCATAAGAACATAAAACTGAACAATACGGTTGTAATCTGGATTGATTAATGACGTTAGAATCAAAAGAAAAGAATATCTATGTATATATAACAAATAATTTAACATGTGAAAGTCATAATGACATCACAATAAAAAAAACTTATACTCACATAAGTAAGGAGTCACTGAGCTGTTTTTAGTCTTTTGATACCAGCAATCCAACTAACGATGGTTAAAAAACTAGAAACAGCTGTCCTGGATTCCCGGTATCAAAAATACTAAAAACAGCTCAGTGAATCCTTACTTAAGTGAGTGTATGTTTTCTTATTGTGATGTCAATATTTATGTATTTTTTCAATAACATTAAAATTGTCAACAATCTATGACAACTGCTTTATAATTATTACAGTTCATCAGTCAATGTTCAGTGCCTCTGATAACGGTGGCAGCGTTAATGATTTGTCTGTGTTGTTTACCAAAATATTAACTGTTATTATTATCAGACTGTTAGTTCATAATGAATATTATATAAATCAAAATTAACTTACAGCCATCATAGGGGATGGGACAGGTCCTAGAGGCGAGGGCTGCATTGTCATCAGTGCTGGGTGATTTAACTGTTGCTGACTTGCTAATTGTTGTTGTCTTTTCTGCTGTTTCACTTGGAAATCCTGAATCTTCACAGAATGCTGTCGTGATTGTTTTCGGATCTGAAAATATTAACTTCAATTAACAAATCTCCTAGGAAACTCTCTACAGAATGGAATGTTCTGAGGTGTTTGCCAGAATCTGATTTTCTTTTTCTTTCAAGGAATGCATCCTATGAAGAGATTTCCCTTAACACACTTTTCAAATTAACCGGCAAAGATACCAATGGAATTGCAATACATAAAGAAAGATGAAATACTGGCAAGCCAAGGCAATTAATTATCATCTTATCTAGACAGAGGCGAGTCACATTTCATAAAAGCAAAGCTTTGAATTGTAACTAATACCATCAAAATCCATAGACATTCTCACTACACTGGATAGGAAAAGATTTTGTTCATCACTGGAAAGAGTTTTGACAGTCCAGTGGAAACAGATAACGCTTTGCTTTTTAGCACTGGAAACCACAGTTAGAGGCATTTTAGCATCCCTACAATTACATTACTTCTCTTCTTAATGTAAAAAAAATTAGGGAAATAAAACCTACACAGTTTTCAATATTAATTTAAAAAAATAAAATTAAAATTAAATCGTGATGGAGGAATCATGTAACAATGAAGTTGGAAAAACAAACAAGTGAAAAACGGTAATGAAAAATGATGCTTCAAATTATCTTGGAAAAAATCAGCTCTCCAACATCGTGCGATGATTCAATGGCACATCTTTCTACAAAGATTCTTTTTATTATATATTTCTTTACTAAATTCAACTGATGACTCAATTAATTTCAAATAACACATTGAATTGTAATTTCTGCTTATACTGGAACATATTTATATAAAATCATAGCAAAATATAATAAAAAAAAAGTAATACCACAGTAAAAGAGTGAAAAAAAAATCCAATTTTTACCTGGTCTAGCTGTTTTTGTAAACCACTTTGATCTCTAGTAATACGCTCCAATTCAATGGCATCATTATCATTTAGTTCTTGTCCATTTTTCCTTAACTGGCGCTGTTTTGTATTTAATGATTTTTTTGCTTTCCGCAATTTTCCTACTTCTGTTTCTAATAACTTTTGCTGAATTTCTAAGGACTGCTTAGTGTGAAAAAGCCATTGTTCATATTGAACTTGTTGCTGCCGCTCAGCATCTGTCACTGGTTCAGCAGGAGGGGTGGGTGGTGGTGGTATATTGACAAAAGATGTACGAGGACTGTTTATCATTGCTGAAAAAATAAATAAATAAAAACACTCATAAGAATATATAAATACTGACAGCCAATGATAGGTTTACTTCAGAATTAATTCTAGCTTTTTATTTTCTATTTTTAATCAATGCTCAAAAATTTATTAATTCAAAATTTTTAAAATGCCATACCACAATTATAAATAAAATGTAAATTACAATTTGTTAAACTACAATATAAAATCTCTTAAGTTATTAAGATATTAATTATTAAGTTATTAATCTCAATAACTAAGTTAACAATGTTCTTTACTATCGTTGCAAAATGAAACAATCCAAATTACAATCTCATGTTAACAGAAAAGGTTTTGGCTTTGCATTTCATTACATCCATTTTTTTTTCTCTTGACAATTCATATACATAGAAATCCTATTTATTCTATAAATTTTTCAACTTAAAGTCAATATGTCGAAGCATTTGAATGATCTTACACGTAGGTCAATGCTTATTATGATATGGTCTAAAATAGAGATTCTAAAAAAAAACTTAATGGATGAAACTATCAAGGTACAAAGCAATGGGGAGGTGGGGGGGGGGGGAGAAAATAAATTTTCCAAAAATAACTCAAAGACTTCCAGTCTTGTGTTTCCAAGTAAGGAAATATTAACAAAGTTGGATTTTTGATATTGTTTTGGACGAATCACTTTATAAATCATTATTCATATATCTTACTTGATAAGGAACTCATTGACAATTACATGAAAATCAATGCATTAATATCCTTAATCACTTAACCAAGATAGGCATTACTTAATTGATTTCAATGCCCAACTACAAGATACCAACTTGTATATTCTAGTTTATAAAAGTGAGATGGAAAATGGAGGCACCCATAGGATCATACTGGAACAGATGAATTACATCAGAAGTCGTTTCAAACTCGACAGCATATTGTGCATTTTGCTGAATGATGAGAATTTTTAAAACTAAAATTTATCTGTGAATAAAGAATTTCATCCAAAGTGAATAGTGAGCCTAACAATGTAGTAACTCAAAAATACATAAACTGTGTTGTGAGTAAGGTACTCAATAACTAAGTCACCAAGTTCATAAAAACTGGATTAGATAATCAAAGGGGCACTTTATGTTGATAATGAAGATCAAGTGGATTGAGAGCTAAAACTTTTATCAGGACTGAAATTCGTACGGTTTTGGAATCTCTTAGTTTAATCATCATTGTTTATTATTTTCCTTCTTGAAGAGTTCAAAAAAGGATAATGAAACATTATTGTTTAATGAATTTAAACAGGCAATGAAGAAACAAAGCATCAGTTGCTTATTACCCCCAAAAAACAACAACAACAAATACATAAAAATAAGACTGTCAGTCTTTGCTTCGTTTTGGAAAGAAAATCAAACAAGCAATAGCAAATTTGATTGATACAGGAGAAGTAATAGAATAAGGAACAAGAACATCATACTTTTAATTCTATTTACTGTATTAATATTTAAAGCTCTTTAAAATTAGGGTAAAGAAAAAAAAACTTACCTGGATGCACAGGTGGATCTTGAGAGGGAGGACGCTGAACAGGCATCATTGTTGGAACTGGACCTTGTGAGCCTGGCATTCGAGGACGTGGAGGGGCAGACTGCTGGAAACCTCCAACTGGAATGCTGTCATGATTTGGCCAATCTGGTCGGTTCACGGGTAGCCGCATGTTTGATGCCAAAGCTTGAGGTCCTATTCCTGGGCCAGCTACTGGTGATACTACTGGCAACATACCCTGGGCTGGCAGGGCAGGCCCTGGGGACATGCTGACTGGAGGACCAGCTGTGCCGAGGACATCAGCCTTAAGTTTCTCAAAGTCTATTTCAGACAGCAATGTGTCGTCTGGCTGCTGATTGATTAGTCCCTGTTGTTGTCTTCTCTGCTCTTCTTTCTCTTGTTCTAAAAGGTCCTCAAGAAGATGTGGCTGCTCCTGCAGTAACAATGACCGCTGCTGCTGCAGCCCAGAGCGTATGCCAACACTGCTAGTATTTGGTCCCAGCTGATTTGCAGCAACCACTGGCTGACCCTGAAATCCGTTTTGAGGAGTAGTTGGTCTAATTGTTGGGCCGGAATAGGGTGGAGGGGGTGGAACTGATGTTCCAGGGTAAGGAGGAGGCTGAGGAGGAATAGAGATTTGCTGACTTACATTCTGTGGTAAGGAAACTGGAGGCTGACCAAACTGTCCTGAAATAGGACGAGGACCAGAAAGAACTCCCTGTGAAGCAACTTTAGCTGCAGAATCTTGCACTGAAAATACATTTTGTACAGGTCCTGCTCTGTTCATCACACTTCCTGAAGAGGGTTGCATAAATCCACTAGGGATATTCTGATTTGGATGAACAGTGCTCACAACACTTGGATCAAGAGACAATTCAGATGCTTGTTTGGATTCAGTTTCTTCCAATTTGCTGCTAACACTAGAATCTAAACTTTCGTCCTCAAAAATGTCATTTTCCTTTAAGCCTTCGGCCTTTTCCATTTCCCTTCGTTGGCTAAATTCCAAAAACTTAGCTTGAAAATCTGAAGGTCCTAAATTTAAGTTACCAGAAGCCATAGCTTTTTTTGAAATTTCCTCGTCTTTAGTTTCAACATTTAGGTTGTTGGTGGCTTCTTCAACAATTTCAGCTTTCAATTGTGGGTCCTTCCCAGAGCTTTCTCTTTTTGCTTTTTCATCATCTTCCTCCTCAAGATCTTCATCTTTGTCATCTAAATCCAAGTTTTCATCTAAAATGTTCGTTTTCTTCCCATCACCAACAACATCTTTACAAAGTTCAGGATCTGCATACTCAAGAATGTTGAAATCATTTCCTAAACCTGAAAAATGAACAAACAAATCTCTTCAAAAACTTCTCATAGACTTTATTTCAAAACTATTTCATAGAAACAGTTAAACAATTTTAAAGATGTAGATCTATATGTTATAATTGATTTAAAAAAAAAAAAGAGCAGGATTAGTTATCCACATCAGATAACAATTCTTATTTTACTTGAAAAATTATTTTCAATTGCATCAACTCAAAACATTCAAGATTGAAGATTCAAGTCATAAAGAGATGAAAGACTTTAATATTCTATAAACAAAATAACAAAGCCTTAAACCAATTTAGAAGTAAATTCATTCAATTTTTACTTAGATTAGCAAAGTAGTGGACTCAATAATCCAGACTGACTGTGGATAAATGAAGCTGTAGTAATAATCATCAGTAACTGTTATTTTCTGTAAGTTATTATTATAGTTTATTAATTATATAAACAAATATTATATTAAGTACTACCAGTTTATTAAATGACTATTGCTAATTCTGAAATCTAACTTACATTAAGGCTAAATAACTATTAATTGTCAACAATTCAATATCCGAAATTATAAATATCGAAAAACTTGAAAACCAAAATTTTTCTTCCGCGACCAGAGTGGCATCAAACATTGCCCGAACAATGGCTCATGTAGCTGATGTGCATGTTTGCAGCTCTCAGATAAGTTTTCTCTTTTGAAATGTTTACAACATTTTTCTTAATATTTTCCAAATAAAATAACCTGTACTAGAATATTTATCCCACTGTTTCACTATTCTACAGAATGCTGTCAAAGTGGATGATAACCCGCTTGGGTTAACATAATACCGTACAGTGTACAGTATCCTGCAACTTAATTATAAAACATTACCTTTCTGAATTCTGAAAATTTGTGAAAACAGAAAAACATCTGGTCCCGAAGATTCTGGTTATGGGACTGTGGAGCTGTACTAATTTTGGCATCTTAGAAATTTATTTAACATAGTAAATTAATATATATGAGAATTTCATTTTTGTTCTCCTATTTCTTTTTGATTTAAGTTCTTGTGATCTTTTGTACATAAAAAAATAAAATAAAAATGCTTTTGATACTAATTACCATACTTTTTTTTTAATATACATAAATGCATTTTTTTATATTTTGAACTATCAGCAAACATTTTCTTAAATACATTCTATATCTTTGCTTGACTTACAAGAAAATAATTGTTAATAAATTTCAAAGCCCAAAGAACATTACTATAAAACAGTCTAATGCCATAGTTAAGATTTAACTGTTCTTCAAATGATGAAATAGCATGAACATCACCATAACTTTCCAAAACCCTGACCGTAGAGCAAATCAATTTTCTATTGATAGGATTTAGACTATTAATTTTGCTGTAACAGCAAAACTATTTATAGTCCTCCAAACTAAAGTTGGCTGCCGGAAACTTGAACTGCGCAGCTCTTCCGGTAGCTGATCAATTATGTTTTCCTGGAAAAATGGACGACGACATGTGTTCTCACTGAGAAATTCTTTAACTTTTCGTAAAGTTCAATTATCGAGGAAGTTCTAAAGCAGAAAAATACTTGTTTATTTTTAAACTTTCATTTATAAAGTACGTCTGTTAGATTTCAGGCGGTTTTTTTTTTCTTATTCAGTGGTTTGAATAGAACTAAGGGCTTATCGCCAGCAACAATTTCTTTTTAATTATTTATTTATTTAATAGGTTTGGTCGAACTATTTGCTCATCAATAGTAGCGAAATGGCTTCAAAATAAATTCATAAATAAAATTCCCTTTTGTTAACCAGTGATTAGCACAATGGCAGATTCCTATCAGAAGATCAGACGGAAATGCCTGACCAAACTGATCGAGGCTACATGCGCAGATCTCATAAAAACAGGGCGGCCAATTTTAGTTTGGAGGACAATAGTAGTGGAATTATGTCTCAGTAATGGAATTATGTCATGAGTTTGAATTCCTGATTCCTGATTTAATTTTTTAATAAGCTGCTGTTTATTCATTAGATTACCTTGCAAATAGCATTATTGGTTGTTATTGTGCGGATTGACACACAAACTAATCTTATTTTCAAATAAATAAATTAAATTAGAAATGCTCAACCATTCAGGTTCTTGTGTAAAATGTGAATCTTTCATGTTGTTTTTTTATTTTTGCAAAGGAATTCCAACTTGGTCGATGCCAATGCTGAACTTGAGTTCAACGTAATAAATGGCCAAATATGGTGGTTCTTTGGAACTGCGATCATCTTTACAAAGTTGTTGACACAACAGGTTTAAGACAGCAGTTGGTTTTTCTTCCAGTTCAACTACTAAACTTGAATGGTGCAACCAGGCATTAGATCCTTAAGTCAAAGGTCACAGAACTTTCATTTTCCTGGCATTTAAAATGTTAAGTTTGGGGGATTTTGCTAATTTTATCATTAAGACAATCTCAGGTCAGTACTGCAGGCTACAAGGTCAATTCAAAAAAGAAAAGTAAGGAAGGGAAGAAAGCTTTTCTTAAAAGCTACTCATTAAAATTTAAAATGTATTCATTAAAATTATTAATTAGTAGCTCTTGAATATACAGTATAAATTCAATTTCCAATATTTTTTTAAAGGAATTTTTAAATACTAAAAAATCAAGCAATTTCAATTAAAATTAAAAAAAAAAAAAAAAAAGTTTTCCAAGCACTAGTGTAATCACTAAGTTATTGACTAACATATTTGTAATGTTTGAAGCTGTTTAATGTGCAGATGTAAAAGTAATAAGAACGACCAGACTGCACTGTGAATAAAAGGATTTATAAAAATACAAAAATAGTTACAGTTTCGAAAGCCTGTCCTCTGGCTTTCTTCATCGAACTACAATGTAATTAAAATTTAAAATAATCTAACTCGTGTAAAACTAAAGTAAAGCTAAAATTTCAAAATTACTGCTTTAAATCAAAACTTTTGAAACAGATATAATAAAAAATAAAATAAAATTGGAAAGCGAAGAGTATGTAAATAAACAGAACAGCAAAAGGTCATAGCATCCAGACATCCACAAACAACTATTTCTATACTTCTATTTATATTTGAACGTTATAGAAGTATTATGGAAAAATGGTAAAGGTTGGAATCCAATTCTACAAAAACCTTTTGATAACCTTTCCCAAAAAAGTTCGATAACAGTTACGAAAAAGGAAAGAATTGATGCACATTAAATATTTCTTAACATCAGATAAAGGTTTAGAAAATGCTGATTCAAATATATGAAGAGACAATGCTGCTGCTTCTTTTTTTTTGTTTTTAAACATGCCTTGTATATTAACAATATGAAGTTATTATTAATATGATAGCATTTATTTAACAATGAGTGTATTTAACTATAAGCATTCAAATGACAATGAATCTATTTTTCAAAAAAATATGCTAAATTCGATTAAGATGATGATAATAATAATAGTAATTATTATTATTAATATTAAGACAGCAACAACAACAAGATCTGAAATTTGCAAACCTTCGTTCATAATATAAGGAAAAGAAAATAACAATCCAGTAGACTGGATATAATTCTAAAAGGGCACAAAAAGAAGGATAATAATGCGATAAACATAATGGAACAGGCCTATTATAAGATTATACCACTCTGGCTTCTAGATTCTTGTGCAAAAGCTGCGTAACTAAAAATTGCTAAAAATGCTATCATAAGACTAAACAGCTACGACATAAATAATAATTTTTGAAGAAGAGACTTCTGTAAAAGTTCTTCATGTAATTTTTGCCTATTGTGAAAATTCAATGTAGAATTATGAAAGAACATCTGAAACCTCAATGTCATTATATCAGTTTTTTCCAAAAAAAAAAAATTGAAAAATATCTTAATAATAAGACACAATAAAATCTGACACCAAACAATGTTTTACCTCTAATAATTCAAGTGTATATGTATATATAAAGTATGCACACATTTGTAAAATTTTTATGCATGGAGAGATCGGCTCATAAAAAATATATTGTATAAACTAGTTCAAGTTATTTATTGTATAAATTATGATAAAGAAAATGTAAATCTAACCAAGCAATTCATCATCATCCAGATCCTCATCAGGTTCCTGTTCACAGTCTTTAACATCATCGTGATCATGTGATTCAAGCTTATCCAACTTTACTAACTCTTCAGAAACAGCAGTACTTGAAACATCATCACTTTCAAGTTCACAATCAGGAAGGGAAGATGCCATTCCAGAAGATGTAGAGGCATTCACAGAAGAAGCTAACAATCGACTCTGAGCTTCAGGTATGCTTCCCTGAGGTCCTGCAAGTACAGAAGCCTGTCCTGACAGTACATCTGGAATAATAAAATAAGTACATTTAAAAAAACAAACAACAACCACAACAACTGAATAGTATTTTCTACTTCATGTTATTTGAATAAATAATACAAGAAAAAACAGTTTTATCATATGAAAAATATTAAGAGGAAGTTGTACTACTTAGTATTATTATTTAAAATATATCAAGAAATACTATATTGCATTATATTAAATATCGTATATTTTCATCATATATCTTCTAGTTATTTTTCAAATAATTTTTAAATCAACCATTTGGCTATGTACATGGCTATCTTGTTTTTCCCTTAAGTAAGACATGAATTTTAAATAATTCAAAAACATATAGGCTATTTAACAACAGAATTATTCCCTCCCCTTGTAAGAATTTCCCTATCTGCATCAGTAGCATGATTTAAAGAAATACTCTATCATATATCTTTTGCTGGAATAACTTTATAATCTATTTGCAATAAAAGTTAGACCATTAAGAAATTACTTTAACATACAAAATTAAAAAAAAAATTAAAAACCGCTTACTTTGCTGTTGCTGCTGTTGCTGAGATAACTGCGAAGAGCCAGGTGGTAAACTTAATGAAATGTTATCTAAAGCTGCATGTAGCTGAGGTGACTGCATTCGAGGGCCTACTAGCATTCCTGCTCCAGGCTGACCGATAGGTGCCTGACCAAGTTGAGGCTGTCCAAAGCGCATTGTTGAATCAACAACCTGTGGCAATCTTACTTGTGAAGTCTGAGGTCTCTGTTGCTGAACTAAATGGTCATAGGGATCAAGGGGATTACTACCAGCAAATCGAGATCCCATGGCTCGTAACTGTCCACTTTGTATGATTCTTTGTTGCATTAACGTCATTCTTAAACGAGGATCATTAGCAGCAAGATTCTGCAAAAAGAAAATTACAAATCATATCTAGTTTCAAATAAATAAATAAATAAATAAATAAATAAATAAATAAATAAATAAATAAATAAATAAATAAATAAATAAATAAATAAATAAATAAAAAGTTCGAGTACTAAGGATTTAAGTAAGTAGCAGAATTAAATTTCATTGTTACTAACGTTTTTGTTTTATTCACACAATTAATAATTCTGTGTAATGCCATTTCAATAGAGTGATGGAGAATGCCACTAAACAAAAACTAAAAATGTCACCTTTGTTCAGTATCTCACTGTGACCACAATGATTTCATTAACCTCTAACTATAGTCTTATATTGATTTAGACTCTGATAAGTAATATATGTGAAGATATAAGAGTGTATGATTGAACATTCACAAAAAGAATACTTTTGTGAACCACACATCTTTACACAAAGTGTTGGAAATTCCAATGACAAACTTTGAGAGTGATTTCACAAGCCAAACTAAGAAAGAAAAGATATTTTGAACATATCAGTTGAAAAATTCTCTATTTTACTATTAGGAACCAGTCAAAGTTATAGTTGAACCAACATAAAATCAGTTAAATTTCTGTAACTATCAAACAAACCTTATAAATTAAACTTTTAAATAAATCTGTTTCCTTTCATACGATTCTTTTGCACTGTTCGACCTCATCACTGCATAGGGTTATTGCTATTTACACTGTGTGCTTTCGTGTCAGTTACAACTTTTCAGCTCCTAGTAAAATGGTCCTATCTGAATGAACATATTACAATGGCTTTAAAATAAGATGTAAAGTTAGTTAATTTTTTTTTTTAGTTTTTTAATGTGGACAACTCAAAAATTATTTTCCACATCATAATTCAAAAATTCAAAATCTGAACATTTTAATTTTTGAATTTTGGAAAAAACTTCAAAATAGTCTGCTCTGCTGAAGTTTTTACTGAACCCATCAGGCACCCTCTGGTCTTCAGAGGACTGTCAACCATAATATGTTATATACATTTCTAGTAACACACATCACTGATCAATCCCTGCCAAAAATGAGTTGAATTCAATCATCCAGATTAGAAGCAAGAGACAAGGGACAACTTTCTTCCAACTTATACTATCTGATAGATTACAACTGTACTGAGCATCACAGATCATGACTTAAGAAAATCACTTTGAAAATGATTGGCAAGAATGTAGTCTGTAAGTTACGAGTCTCATTGGTTGTCCAGTATTGTTTTTATGGAAGGAGAAGCTCCTTTAATCTTTGAGGACATTATATGGTTTAGAAGTGCTTGGTTTTTAGTGTCCAGTAATAAAAATTTCTGAAAATTTTGAATAAACTTCTGGATTGAATTCTACACATAAAAAATAAGAATGAAACATATGGGACACATTCTCCAATAAACACTCATTATTATCACTAGGAGCCATGTAAATTATAACACTTTGAAAATAAGCAGAAACTTGAAATAGCTTTTGTTTGACTTGTCTAATACAAGCAAATGAATTGAGTTGGCTACTGACTGAATAATAAAATAGGTTGGTTACTAATTCTTAATAAAATTAACTTAAGGACTTTCTAATCATAATTGTAATGGTGAAAAAGCTGGGTTTTTTTTTTATTATTTTTTTTTCCCCTATAGTTAAATAGGTTTATGAGATGGAGATCTTATTTCACATTGGCAATAATCTCGTTTGCTTACATTCTACTAAAATCAACTTATATTAGATAAACATATACATTTTTACATATAAACATAAAATTGTCTGAGTTCTTCAAAGGTTTATGAAGATTTATCATGACTCAATCAGTTTTGTTCTCATAAAGTAAATTTAATGTTTCACTGAAATTTAAAAATGTATAATGAAAATATTTTAGATGAATAGCCACTAATTATTTCAATAATAATTTTTCTACAGCATAAAATGAAATAAAAATTACTTGTAAGCGGGGATCCAACAGATGGCCTGGATGCCTGAATTGTCCTGGCCTTATTCCAGCAATCTGCTGACCTGCCAAATTTGCTTGTATCTGTCGAGGAATCTGAGGTTGAGGTCCAGGTGGGCTGTTAAGGACAGAAGGTCTACTCTGACCTCCAGCAACAGCCTGGCACTGTAGCATAGCACCTTGTGTTGGTAGTCGGGGTCTAACACCTGGTGGATAAGGCTGACGGAATCCTGCATCTATTACTCCTCTAGATACTCCAACAGGAAGACCTAAAAGAAAGGTTATGAAATATAGGTTACGATGACTTATGATCTATAGATTGGACTAAGGGGAAGGAAATTATTTAAAATGATTATACCTAGAAAATGCATGAAAATGCTTGAAATAATGTTAATTTAGGATGCACTAAATGAGCTTACTAATAAAAGTTCATTTAGAACATCTTACTTAACATTTTTTCAAATTAAAATCTTTACAACTTTTCTTTCATATTTATGTCCCTAGTTTAATTCCCAAAATTTATGAATTCAGAATATATAAAAAATACATTCAATACCAACAATAGGAAGTTGTAATTATGGTATATAACTTTTACCAAATGAAAAAAATAACTGGCACTCGTCTAAGTACTACGTCTGGTGATAGAACATCATTTTCGTAGAACATAGGAATTCACATTTTGAAAGGAAATTTTAATTACTGTTTACAAACAGTAATTTCCATTAGTTGAGGTCTCACTAAACTGCAGCTGTATTACTCCCATTACACAGTTTGCAATTTCCTCAACTTTCTTTGAGTTATGAATTAAAGTAAATACTGGGCTGGCTAATAAATTCATACCAATTTTAATTCAAGTGAATATTTATCATGCTTTTGGAAACTGTGGATCACAACCATAACATGGCACGAGTAAGTAACAACTGCATCAACTTAACTGAAGTACATGGATAGTCAGAAGACATAATGAAATTTGGTACAGATATTTCGATTTTGAATCGGGACAATTTAGAAGAAGAAAATTAGGAATGGGAATGGAATGGTGGACGGAATATGAGTTCACGGCTTTCATCTTGAAAATTATGTGGATAGGACTGTAAGAATAAAATGAGACCACTTTAAGTCAAAAATATTTGTGGTAAAGTCAACCTGTACATCTAGAAAACGGGTTATGAAGCTAGAAATGGAAGTGTCAGATAGCAAGATCAAATTTTTTTCGCAATTATTAGTAGGTGAAGTTGAGAATAGACAAGTTTCAAAGCAAAGCAAGGTGAAATTGAGGGATCATAGATAGAGCTAAAACTGGTGTGGTTAAAACTGTACATGTGACAGGAAGAATGAAGGAAGAAAAACAACAGTAAGAACCATAATTCAAAGAACAAGAGAAACAGTTAGAAGATGAAAGAACAAACAACATTTACACCTTGTTTTGGCAGTGTTCTTTTTGGTATACTGGACTTACCTACTCTAAGAGTACATCAGGATAGTGAATTTACCGTCTTTTCCTGTAACAACTTAATATATTAGTCTGTTCTCCCTCGTAATATATATATATATTTAAATCTATATATTTATTACTTCTATTTTTTTTTAGTTTGTCTAATGCTTTTCAATCTTAATAACAATCTTAAATACATTTGATTAACATTGTTGACTTCCTTCTAGTTTAAAAACATAAAATGTTTTCAAAGTGTGAAACTTGTACTTAGACGAAGATTTCGATAAAATATATTAATTACAATTTTCAGGCTTTGTAGATTTAAAAAATTGGCAACGAGGTAATATCACCTGGTCTTAAGGTAGGCTGCATTGGTGGTCTCATAATATCTTGTGCAGGATGCTGTGATGTAGGTGACTGTGCTACTCCTTGAGGAGATGTTGATTGTTGAAGTACATTTAGTGGAGAGGCGTCCTGCAAATCAGTACCTTGGCCTGATAAAAATAAACAATTTATAAATGTTATGAAAAACTAATCTTTAAATCAAAAATTATGTGCTGAAAAAAGTAAAATAAATAAAAATAAAAACTACTTTCTATCAAAAACAAAAAGTATTAGAAAACAATAAAACAGAAGAAACTGACTATAAACTGGAAGAGCTAGGTTAATCCCTGATGGAAGTTAATTCTCTTGCAAAAGATCTCGTAAAATGTCGACTGGGATTCCTTCCCATGGGTAATAGATGGCTGATCATCTAATTTAATTCCGTTGGTCAAGAAGCATTGGCGGCCTTACATTCAATGCCCCTTTGGACCAATGACCCATTCTGGAATATTATAACTAAGAATTTTATTTAGCTATTTATGTAAATCTTATCTTTACTTACTTTCAAATTTTGTTGGCATTTAAATTATTTTTAAATTTATATTTAAATCTTAAAGATTGGATTTGACTTTTTATTAACGTTATATGTTTCTTTGCTTTTTTTTCCAAGCAGTTTTGGAAACTAACAAATTCTTTAAGCTGCTGAATTTGGGGAGCTTCATTTGACGACTGCTATCAGCAAGAAAAAGTACTCCATCAGTCCAATTAAAAAAGGGCACAGATATATTTTTAAAGTTCTACTTAAAATTTCAAGACACTTTAATTTAAAAGAAAACTAACCATGACGTTAAACTACTTAAAAAATAAGCTACTTGAATACTCAACTTCGGCAGCGAGCTTCGTGACAAAACTTGTCCAAATTTCTATAATATATTGGCCTGACTGAAGTTTAATAACTCTGACCCTAACGTTTTTCTTCTTTTACAGAGGATAAATATATGGCTGCACCTATTTACAAACTTCTTTTCTTAAAACATTACTTACTAATCATGACTGAAGTGGAAATAAAGTAGACTGATAAAAATAATTTCTCTTCAATTTGTTTCTTTGAAATTTATTTATAATTTTTTAGGCAAGCTGACATCACTAATCCTACCATATTAATCCTTTGCGGTCTTATGTCAATATATAATCGGTGTGCAGGAAATGTCCCCACAGTCGTACGTCTATATATTGTTGACAATTGATTTTTTTTTTTCATGATAGTGTTGTTGTTAGTCGACAATAAACTGCTGTGAAGGTCGTATGCTATTTCTAGTGTCTTTTGTTGAAAATGTTAAACCATTTCTTTTGCTTTCTAGTGTCTTTTGCTGCTAGGTTTAATGCCATCTATTGAGCATTTGTTAAAATATTTCTTAAAAAAAAAAAAAAAAACCATTGCAGATCAGCTGACACAGAAGAAAGGCTGCCTAGTCAACCACATTTCATTTATCATTTTGAAAATAAAAAATACAAAGAATGCATTGTGTGCAGCAACTGAAAAGTGAAAGGAGGCAGAAAAGAAACTTCTATTATTGTAAAATCTGCTGATCTCTTCCTGCAATGTGCCCAGGTTTGAAAGATATCATACCCCAATGGCAAATTGCAAAAATTATTAATTTTTTCCATGTAATTTAACTTTTAACATCTGTTTTCTATAATAATTTTATATACTTTTAACATTAAACTGGAAAAAATCTTAAAAGTTGTGAAGAAAATTGTCGTCATTTTTTTCTCCCCACAACACCCTTAACATATGACGTCCTGGCTGAGGACATTTTGCAATTTGCCTACGACCGCAAAGGGTTAAATAATACAAACACAAAATTAAATAAAGACACACATAGACACCATCTTTTGATAACATCTTCGATATTTCAACCTTCTTACCGAATATATAAATCCAAATCCATCTGTAATATTAGTGAAGAGAACATGCAAACCATATTAAGCTGGATATACTAGTGGGTAAAGTCATTTTCTTAAGTTCAAAGTTTTCAAAGTCAAGAAATACGAAAAGCTCAGCAAAAAAAGCCTCATTATTTGTTATTATGCTAAAGCAATGAGAATGTTGAGAATGGAATTGCATATATAACACTAATTTATTTATTTCATTTATTTTAAAATTAACTGAATTGAAAAAAGAAAAAAAAGAAAAAAAGAAATGAATATAAAGACTATTTAAAAACTTATCACATTTTTTGCAGAAAATTTATTCATTTATCACAGAAAAGAAAATGACCCCTCAAGAGAAAAAAAAATAAGAACCTAATTATAATATCAAAATGTGAATTACACTTTTTTCCTCCACAAATCGTCCTGTGTGGACAATTGTGGCAAGCTTTCAGCTACCTGAGGATTTATATTTCACATTTTGATCTTTTCTCATCTTCAATTTTGAATCACTTTCTTTTCTAAAAAAAAAAAAAAAAAAAATGATTTTCCCCCCCCCCCCCCAAAAAAAGTTCCATATTTAGAATATTTATATTTTAAAATGTTGGCCCGGTAGCAGAGTGGTAATGGTGCTTGGCTGCGGGTTTGATCCCTGGCCTTGGCGAAGGGCAGGGATTTTTCCAAGCTCCATTCGCCTTCAAACAGGTTCTAGGATCTACCCAGCCCTCAGTTTAACGGGATCCAAATTTCTTTCCCAGGGGTTAAAGGATATATATATATATAAAACCGACCTCAACTTAGTCCCACTGCTCACGAAATACCGGGAGCCTTACCAAGGCGACTCCAAGGACCATATATAGGCCTATAGTGGGACACTTAAACTTAACTTACATTTCAAAATGTTTTCAAATTTTAACTAATTTAATAGAACAGAAGAACTAATATGGATATAAAAAATATACAAGAATATTTAATATAAATTAAACGAAAGAAACAAGAGTAATAATAGCTATACGAATAAATTGTGAAAAGACAGTTTTCAAAGACAGTTTTAGGAGAAAGCTATTGAAACACTTCGTAGCATTACCAAATTGTGAGATACTACTAAAAAACAAAGGAACAGTAGCTTGGAAACATATAATAAAACTCAAAGAAATCTAATAAGTTTAAAAACTTCGCAAGATATCATAGAAGGAAACATATGAAACTGTTATAATGAACTAAAACAAAAGTATCAAGCCTATGGCAATGATTGCAATTCCAATAATTTTTTTTTTCACTGCAATTTACCTGCTGGCCAATGTCTTAGAGGGATGTGACCCTGCTGCTCTCGAATTTGTTGCTCCATCTGTTTCTGTTGTCGGTGGAGCTGCTGTCTTTGTAGTAAATCTCTTAAATGCTGTCTTGCCATCAAAGCTGAACGATCATTGTCTCCTGGATTCACACGAGATCGCAACAGTTGTTCTTGAATACCTAGATTCTCCTGTCCGCTCGTAAACTGTTCACCAACTGAAGCCTGAATTGGCCTTGGAGTGGCTGGTTGTTGTGCATATGGATCAGACATTGCAGTTGCTGTGATTCGAGAAGCAGATGGTGGAGAAAATGCTTCGGAAGTAGCTGTTGTCTGAACAACATCCAATGCACGGGTTGCTGCACCACCAAGTGGAAAAGGATCTGCACTGGTTCTTGCTCTAATAAATTGCTCTTGTGTGAGTCGACCCGCAGCCTGTGCACAAGGTTCATTCGGCTGAACAGACCTTGCAGTTAGCGGTGTTTTGGGAAATGAATCCTGGGGTGAAGGCGACTGTTGTTGAGGTGATTGCTGTTGCTGAACTTGAGGTGGTAAAAGCTGACGAGGTGTTGATGGTGACTGTGGATAAGGATCTTGAGGCCGTGTACTTGAAGGAGATTTTGCATATGGATCACCTGTTGACCTGGCTCCTTGAGATGGAGAAAAAGGACTTAAAGATGGCCTCGGAGACTGGGAGTAAGGATCCTGTGACTGAGGTCGTGGAGTTGCAGGTTGCTGTGAATAAGGATCTTGATTCTGAGGTCGTGGAGTAGGCACTGGTTGACTATAAAGTTCCGGAGTTGACGGATGGGGAGTTTGAGGGGAATTCTGAAACGAATCTGGTGTTCTAGATAAGGGGGAAGATTGTGCGAATGCATCAGAATTTGCTGGTTTAGGGGTAGGTGGCTGTGAGGAGTAAGGGTCTTGCAATTGTGAAGGCCTTGGTGTAAAAGGAGGCCGACTGTATATATCTTGAGGACGCAAAGGTGGTCGTGTTATCTGAGGACTCACAGAGCGGGGAGAACCTGTCATTCTTGAGAAGTTTTCTTGAATTGACCTTGAGGTATTTGGTGATTGACAAAATGGTTCATTTTGACCCCGTGAAACTGCCTGCATCTGAGTTGGATCTATTGGAGGTCTTACCCTAGAAACCTGAATTGGAGGAGCAAATGTTCCAGGAACTCTTATGCCAGTTGACTGTTGTGGATGAGATGAAACCTAAAATAAAAAATAAAATAAAAAAAATATTAACCAGATATTAACAAATATTAATCATTATTAATAATGAGCAATTATTACTACTATTTGTCTAACATGAATATTTGTTATTTATAGTTTTTAATTATGTTTGAACAAAATTGGTGAGATTGCAATTGCAAACTTCCATTGTTAGTAAATAGGCTAATATATAGTCATATATACTTTTCGATTAAAAAAAAGATACTCCTAGTAGCTCCTCTCTATTTGCATGAGAAACAATGGTCCTGTGAATATAAAACAATCAAAAACTATAGAAGTAGGAAAACTTAGTAATCTAGGGTGATGAAAATTCTTCTCTGCTTGCTAAAAAAAACTATGCATTTGGGAAGAGTATGACAGAACTAACTTAAAAGAGTTTGATGCTAGGAATGCTTATGAAATAAAATTTTGAGTAATGATACTGGCACTATTTCCACTGTATTTAATCTGTGTTACCCATGTCTATTAACTAAGATCTATGAACACAGCCAGACAAGACAAGATCACTTGTGGTCGGAAAATCGGTCTTGAGTGACAAATGTTGCTGGTCTGGTAGTAATTGGTCTTTTGAAATTTTCTAATTCACTCAAGACACTATTCCAAGTGACAAACTCACAACTAATTACAGCGAAGCATTTGAACACATCAGTAATGACATCATGCACTGTTTGTCTCCACTTCATCTGAACAGAGAGCAATTATAAAGTTATTATCACAGTACTGAGATTATAAAGTTTAAACTTAAATATATTCTTAAGCATAAAATTAATGCATTTAAAACAAAGTGTTTTTCAAAATTTCACAGCATAGGCTGTGTTCACTTGGAATTCTGGGATCGCCAAGTGCTCACTAGTAAATAATTGAAGAATTAATTCTAACAAATGGAAGAAATTCAAGAATATAACGCCTCCGGATGGATCTTACTAAATTTCTTTTAATTTCTGAAGGTGAATTTTGACATATTAAACTTCAATAATTATCAAATTCAAAAACTTTAAATATCGTTTTGCTGACTGATTCACGGGTAGAAACAGTTACAATATCATTCAATATCAGTTTTCAGTGCAGTTGAACTGAGAGCATTCAGTAAGGCAAAATACGAACGATGTCGCCATTAGCTACCCACACACGTAGGGGTCTTCTCTTACGGATCGAGGGATCTTTGACCTCTAAGGGAGACTCGTCTCTCCTTCAAGTACTTACCCCCTGGGGAACAAATCTTTCGTCACCGCTTAACCATAAAAGAGTCATCCCCCGGGTTAGCGGTTTATTTCCGCGGCGTTTCACAACTCTACGTTAAGCAGGGAATCCCTGGGCTGCTAGCCGTTACGATCTCCCAAATGAGGGTGGATTTCGGACTTCCAACCAGACTGAAAGTTATCCTTTGCGGAGCACAGAGCTCTATGGAAACTGTGTTTCCATAACAAATATTTACATAACAAATTTAAAAAATGAACAAATTATAATATCATTCAAAGACTAATATTTTGGTATTATTTTAAATGATGCAACAAAAATTAAATTAAAACTTACAACAAAAATTAAATACAATTTCTTGAAAAAAAATTATAAAAATATTATACCAATAAATTATAAAATAATAACTTAGTTTTCTTTTTTTGATTCTTATTCAATTATGAAAATACTATCTGATCTAATACAAATAATGGAAAATGTAAATAGCATAAATATTTTATGAAACAAAAAAAAAAAAAAAAATCTTAAAATTAGTAATATATTCTAAAAATATTTCAAGTAATAAAATAACAAGGGAATTCTTTATGAATAATAAAATACTTACTTCGAACTTTTTATACAATTTAATAATAGACTTATTTTCAATTATATTACATGAACAATACAAATTCGAATACAACCATAATCTTCGAGATATATATAACTTGATAACAAACATTTTTAATAATTATGCCACCCATACAAATTTCTACCGGATGTGATAAATAAAGTAAATCTAGAAAATTGCCGAAATTTTCTAAAATATCAATTTAAAAAAAAAAATCTCATTAGAAATTGCCTAGTAATAAATATAAATCCTCTGGTTGACTAGATTTATAATTCTAGAATTTACTTTTCACTTTAATTAAGATTTTTTTTTACTATTTCTTGTAACTGTGTTTACAATTATCAAATATATAATGTCTACAAAAGTTCAAAATATACTTATAAATTTAGTGCTACTGTCACTATAAAGCGAATTACATAATCAATTTGTCAGAAACTACAATTATTTGTCATTTCATGTTCGAAAGTTAGTCTTGGCAAGTTCGAAATGAAATCCTTAAAGGAACTGATCGTTATTGAAAAATCTTTACGTTAAGCCGTGCTTCAAGCATAGGAACTGTGACAGGTCCATTGCCAACTACCTGCGAAATCTCCTCCCCCACTTACCACCTCCCCGACTCAGCTTAACGTAAGTGATTCATCCTTCTGACTTGGTCTTCAGAGTCAAAACTCCCAGAAAACCCCTACGTGTGTGGGTAGCTATTGATGTGCTTCAATCCTTCACTCCAATTGGTTGGAGTCGCTGTTAGCATGCTCGATCTTGTTCTACCCTCTTGGTCAAAAAGACCAGTCATTAAAGCATGTCTGAAGGCATGGACGACAAATGTCGGCTGGTGTTCACCTAGCTTAACAGAGAACAAGTAACTTTAATGAATTAGTGAAAATTGTTATTATGGATAAGACCAATGTTTGAAACTGTAATGACACGTTTTCAGCAATTCATTAAAGTACTTTATCTTTTTTTAATAAATCTATCATCACTGAATGTGAAAAACAATTTTTTTTCTTTTTCTTTTTTGGACTAGCAATTTTAAATAATTAAAAAATAACTAAAAAGCAGACAGAAGTAACCACTTCTTTATATAATCAAGATTTTATCTCATATATTTAAGAATGATCCATGCACATACTTTCTACAGAAATACTATCGAGAGAAGATTACATTCTTTCAAATAAATTGACTGCTGTCTTAACTAGCCAACAGTTGGGATAAGGCCTATATACATTAAAAAACTCTTCAACTATGCATTTAAACATTCAATATTAAACAGAAAAATTATGTACTTTGACTCATTTAAAAAAAAAGCTTTTGTAGACAGATGTAAGATCTTAAAGCAATACAATTACCTACATTTAATGATAATACATTTATCTGAAACCATTTTAAGATGATATTAAAAATTAGTATCATCTTAAAAAATTTAAACAGGCAAAATCTCATGCAAAGTCAACCAAGATGCCAAAACAAAACATAATTATCATACCTGAGATGTAGATACTTGAAGCTGGGAAGGTAATGCAGGTCGAGGTTGACCAACTGCATCCTGAATGAGAGCAGGATGTGTAACACCAGGGGATCTTGCGTACAATTCCAGTGGACGGCTAGATGGAACATGCTGACTCGCAGAAATACGTGGAAATTGGTCTGGCTGAGATGGAGCTATTTGTACTGTATCCTGACCTTGATTTCCATTGTCAGCTTCAGGAACTCCAGAGGCTGATGACTGAACTTGCTGCTGAACTCGGGCCATAGCTGCAAAAGTATGCGATGTTGGGGGCTGATTTGTATTAGCTAGAAAATTAGAAGGGGAATTACTCTTACAGATGCTTGTTATTCAGCGCATGCATGCAATCATTCCAAAGGCTTCTACAAAATGATACCAAGTGGACTACGTCTTCAATCTTTGGACAGTCTCTAAGCTGCTATTAAGCTCCAGCTACTCTTCAGTTTAATTCAGTTCTGCAATAGGCTCATTTGAATAATTAAAAAGCTTTTTACTTTTTTTTGAAAAACCTAGGAACAGTACTGCACAGCAAACAACAAAATGCCAATCAAATATAAAAACACATAAACAAAGTCACTCACGCACGTATACTCTCACAAAAAAAAAAATAAATGACTACCTTTATAAGCAGAAAGTTCAAATCTACGCCATGCAAAATGTAGCAAACATACTACACAGCATTTTTTGAAAAAGCTTCAACTGCAAGAATTATCCCTTAATTTTCAAAAATATCTAAATGAAATTTACATGAATCAATATTTAACATCCCAACAATGGGGATAATTCCTAAGATTGAAATATTTCATTTTGCTGGCACAAATAATAACTGTATGTAATCATGAAACACTGTGTCTATTATTTTAATTTTTTTATAAGTATTTCATTGGAAAGAAGCATTTTCTATTTCCGCAAATCATGGGGGGTATAAAAATGCTCTCCTTTTGGCAATGATGGTGACGTATGTACTGCCGAAACAAAGGAATCATCGATACGCTTCTTGCAACTGCCCAATAAGTAAAACAAACAAATAAATAAATGTCTTTTTTTGAAATTACTTATGATTTACCCCTTATTGCTACTTTTCATTTCAGGAATTAATTCAATTTTCATTTTCATTTATACTTGTTTCTTTAGTTTTTTTAGACCTGTATTTGCCTTGTGTCTTTTCAGCAATTTATCATTTTTTCAGACTCTTCTTGCAGGTTTTTAACTTACATTTATTATATTTTTATTTTGTTTTGAATTTATTATTTATGATTTATGGTTATAGTTTAATCTGATTTTGTTTGCATTTGTTTTAAATTTAATTTTTAATTTTCTAATTCCTTTGTTGTCATTTTGTTCAAATTATTGTTAATTTCCTTAGGATTATAAAGGTGATGCCATATGTTTTTAAATTACTATACATTTATTCTATGTCAAGTTATTTTGTTTTTAAAAAAAATTCCAAGGAAATATAAAATGCACATAATTGAAATACTCAAAGTTTCAATTTTTATTAATACCATTAACCCGATATGAAATTTACTACCAGATCGCATTAATTGGGAAATAAAAAAATATATATATAGAAATAGTAATTTTAAACATTCAATTTCTTCCCTGTATTAATACTGAATATTCACGCATTTTTTTTGCCTTAACCCTGCCCAACGAATGACGCCTTAGAAAAGTTTCGTTATCAGTGAATGAAGATATACGTAGACATAACTGCATATATCTGTTTGTATATCTACATAATTTATTTAATAGCATTTAATTTCACGATCCAGTTAAGAGCTTCAATGATGCCGAGGACAACACGTAGTTTGAGAAACATGCGATTTCTCTACATTTAGTATTCATTAAACACTTAAGTTATCCATTTTACTTACATTAAAATGATCCTGACATACAAACAGCGTAGATTTTAGATTGAAAATCTTGTCTAGACGAATATCTAATCATGCTTTTCGCCTTTTCGGATTCATTGGAACATGTATAAAATTGTAGCAATTGTTGAACTTTTTACAAAATGCTACAATACAGTATTTGCAACGTTGTGAATTTTCACCTATAAAATTTATTTCCATTGATTTCGTTAATTTAGTGAACCACCAACATTTCGCTAACACTCAACAGCAGAAGCGAAAGTTTCAACAGTTATGAAGTCACAACTGAAGCAACATGGCAGATAAGCGTTCTGGTGGGCGGGGCTAAAACCAACTTTCAACTCGCAAATTCGGGTATTTCTCGATTTAAAAAAAAAAAAAATACATCAGGCATTCTAAATCTTTGTTCGTGTCTATTTAAGTAATAAACTTTTTTTAGGAATTATCCCCATTACTTTTTTTATTAATATTTGAAAAAATGATGATTCCCTCCCAACTTTATAACAGCACAAAAATTCTTAACAACAAAGCAGAAATAATAACATTTGTACTGGTATTATTATTAATGGAAAAAAAAATGACAAAAGGAAAAGCTACATCAACAAAAATCACAACATTATTAATTTAAATAAAGACCAATTATGTTTTTGAATTTAAAATAAGTTTCCATCTCTGAATTACTGTTCAACAATATTGTATTTTTTTTTCCCTATCTATATATAGAACAAGAATTCCAATTATGCAATCGTCACTGCTTCTTATGATCTGACCCATAATTCCTGATCATTTACTGGAAAAAAGAAATAGTGGATATGGAGTTCCAAGGATTGAGAGTTTAAGACCAGTACAAATGAAGTGATATAAAAATGCAAATGAAAGAGCTGATATATATATATAAATAACTAGAAATAAATAAAATTCCAGGGGACACAATCAATATACACATCATATAAAATTCTATGAGGTGTGTATGACCCAGTCAGTGGCGTAGCGAGCATAACTGGCGCCTGGGGCACAATACCTTTTTGGTGCCCCCCACCCCACCCCCCGAAAACCATATAGTTATATGTCTTGGGGACCATTTGGCGCCCCTCTGCGAGAGGTGCCCTGGGCATGATAGACCCCTTTGCCCCCCCCCCCATCGCTACGCCACTGGACCCAATCAAATGTAGAACATAACTGGACAAATAGTGACACAAAAGTACAGGTTTTTTTTTATAGATATCAGTTAAGAACAACCATTCTTTTTTGTTTTAAATTTAATTCTGTTTGAAATGGTGTAGTCATGAATACAGTTATCATGGAAACATGAAGCATTTTAGTGCAGTTGTGCATTCTACAAATAATGCAATATCATTAATGCCTATCTGCACAAACGATATATTGGTCTGAAAGTTATGATGAGTTGTTCACAAATATTCTGAAAGAATGAATTTCACCTTTTTTAATGAATTACATGAGAACACACATAACAAGAAAAATCTTTAAAGATAAGATTACACTACAAATGCTGCTTTGTAGTTACTAAGGGAAGACAGGAAAATGAAGAGAAATGACGAAAGCTAAGGGAATGGAAATCATACGCTTTCAGGACAGAGTCAATAGAGAGAAAACAATAGATCTTGAAGCTGTCAGATTACTGGAAACAAAAGGAATGGAAACAGAATTCAATTTTATTAACTGAGAAAGAAAATATGCAGAAAATATAAATATTTTTCCAATCGGAAATATCAATAAACAACAATGGGTGAGACCACGTGTTTACTTATTGTGTATTTATGCTTTGAAGGCTCCACTGCAATTCCGACGATTATGGAAATATCAATGTTGATTCTATTAGAACTAACAGCTTCTGCATATGATAATTTTTAATTCCTTAAGCCATCTCCATTAAAAGATGGAAGTATGGAAGTAAAATATAAGCATAAACCACTCAAAACTTCCATTTTATTCGATAGATCAAATAAGGGTTCTAGGAAGAAAGCAGCCACAGGGGCTCACACTAGGCTGAATTGCCAAATGGAGGGTAAATGAAGATTAATACTACCCTGACCATTTTATTATGACTATTAATCAATACAACGACTGTCAGAATGTCAATATTTGATACAGCTAAGGAGATCATTTGTAATATTTCAATATCACAGATTGAATATTCAATGGAAATTAAACCTCTTTGAATGATACTACAGTGATAAATTTTTAATTTTATGAAAGGAACTCAATAAAGCAATTACAGAGAATAAAGGATAGGTGGATTAAATGAGGACTAAACATAAAGACTAAACATGGCTTGAAATGTGACAATTTCCTGAGAAGGATGCTCTGTTGGAATCTCTATGACAAACGGTGATGACAGGTATGATAGACAAGGACTTCATGCATAAAAAACAAAATCACAAAACATATCTATTGCTTATTATTGTTAAAGTAAAAACACATGGGAACTTTCTGTTTGCAGCCTGAAAATTATGAAAGAGTGGAGCAAAACATGTAGCACAAGATCTGATTAAAAGTATATCCGAAAAAAACTAAGAATAAAACAAATAAGTCAATGCAGCTTGTGAAACTTAATTAAAAATTATGGGTCCGATCACTACTCGCAACAATACTTACAATACATGGAATTATTCTCTTTATTTTTTTTTGCCACATAAGATGACAAAGGAAAAAAAATAACCTGCATATTATAACTTAGCTAAATAATTTTATAATTGAAACTAATAAAAAGATGGCATTAATAATAAGATATGTAGGTCTCTTCTCTATTTCTATACAGTGCACAGAAAGAAGAAAAAAAATTAAAATTCTTAACAATGATGAGATATCATAATTGCAAATGTTTCTTTCAAAAATTAAAAAAACAGGGGGGGGGGGGGCTTAAAATATTGATTATCAGACATTTCAATCCGCTATATAATCTTTTTCCACTATTAAAAGAAGAATTATGGATATTTTAATGCTTTCTTTTGTTTTGTTTTTTTTCTTTCCATAACTCGTTTGGATACAATGATATCAGATGAATATTACATATACAGGGTAAATATATAAATAAATATATGCAACAAACTTCCATGGTGTATAGGGGTTGTGAAAATTGAATGCTTTTTGATAAGGAACATGGAATGTCTTTTACACCACCTGGTTTATTCACTTCAATAGTTTGGTATGCTTTACTTAATGCAGGCTACTATGTTGAGTGTACGATTGTTGTCGTTAGCACTGCACGTGAAACCAGTCAGGTTAACCAGTCAGGACGTATTTCAGAGGATGTATCGGAACATGCATCGCAGGTGTAACGCTTGCACTGAAGTTGATGACAACACATGAATAACCTCCTGTTAAAGCTAGTACTGATTTGACATGATCACTATGTGTTGTGCAAATGACAACAATGGTATATGCAACAATCTAAAGTAAAACATTCCAAACCCTTCAAACTACTGAAGTGAATAAAACAGTGAATGTAAAAGGAAATTGCTTTCATTTTGTGCCGTCCCCTGATGATGGTTTACCAAGGTATTCCGAAACTGTTGGAAAATTCTCCATTTTATCAAGTAAGTCATTTTATTTTCACTTTTCTTTATTTCATCAACACATGTTAAGCCTTCTCATTCATCACAAATTTATTGTAACAAGAGAATCTTTAGAAAGGAAAGAATGTTTATATTGGAACGTATTGATACCCTATGAATCAAATACAAGAAATATTTCAAGAAAGATTTTTTTTCAAAATTTCCAAATGGTATCTGCATTGAATTCTGGAACTAGTCAATCAGAGGGAACATATTTTGTATGCTCCATATAAAAGGAAATTCTTCTATACTGAATATGGTCATATAGCAACTTAGAGTTCCTTCCTTAATTTCCTAATATAAATTTCCTTTTTAAAGGATGTGCTAATTTTTAAATTGATCAAAATAAAAAAGTTTTAAAATTATTTTTATTGATTGGTCCCCAGTTTTGAAATTTGCACTAACACTTAATATCATATCAAAAAATGTGAAAGAAAAAAAAAAAAAACAAACCCACAAAAAAAATCTTTCTTTAAAATGCTTTATAACATATCCTGATAGATAGAATTAACATATTAACATAGTATAAACATGGTTTCTTTTCAAAAGGTTATATGCGGTGATATATCAATTATAATAATAAGGGAACTCAATTAAGTTGAAGTAAAAAAGAAACAGTGGAAGAAAAAATATGAATAACTTCATGTCTGATTTATGTCACTTCTAGGCTCTTAACTGTTGAATTCACTATCTTCACTATAAAGTGGGTCCAAATTGGCTCAACTACAACAACAAGAAATGGATGATGCTTGTCTAGGCTAATGCTGCTTTTAGCTGTAAAGGGTAAGTTGACAGTATTTCCAAAGAAACCGATGACACAAGGAATGCTAGCATTAGAAATGTCATGTACACTATACTCAGTCTTTTTGTTCACTTGCAGCCTTTTCATTTTTCATTTAGTATAACATGACTAAAATGTCTTCTAACCAACATATTAAATATTTGATTAAAATGAAATAAATAAATAAACAAAAAAATAATTATTATATTTAATCAATGAATGCTAATATCATCAGTAATGGATCAATAATCAATGTATTGTAAGAATTTTTTTAATTAAAAAAACAAAACAAAACAGAAATTACAAGATGAAAACTTTAAATTTTTTTTATGTTAATATTTCTGTTTGAATGCAAATGAGGAAAATTATTCTACAGTAAAAACTCATTATTAATAGATCCCCTTGTCTTCATTTTAAAGCTATGATCAAAATGATGAAGCCCATTTCTGTTTGAAGATGGAATGCAGTTTTTATAAGACTAAACTCTAAACTGAATTAATAATTGCCATGCAAAAGTATGACCTACTGCTCGACAGGAAATTTATAAAAATTCAAATCTACAATTCCTCTCTCATTAGAGAATGGTAAGAAGCAAGAAATTCCACATGTATTTTAGTATTCTTTTAACTACATCTCTTATAGTTTCAAACTGGAGAGCTTTGAAAAATATGAAGACCTTCAATTTTTCAAGAAATTATTAATTTTGGTCAGCTATTCTGATATCTATTAACTCAGGAAAAAAAATTTTGTTTCTCAAAAAAAGTCCTTTATGGTATATTTCCTAACACTGGGTGGTCAGAAGAATGGTCAAAATCTAAACAAAGAGAAGGCCAAAACAAAACAAAAAACAAACTGAATATTTTAAGTTTTGCGATATCAAAACATTTCTTAAGTCAATTAAATTTCTTTTGTTTAAACATTTTGAAAAATTCTTACCCTCAAATATATTTTTATTGTTGCATGCTAAATAACCTTATTTTATTTTTCCCTTAAGCTTCATATGATGTTACTGAATGGCAAGGTTTAACAACAATAATAATAATGAATTATTTCTGTAGTATATGAAGCCTAGCTTTTAAATAAATAAGAGCTGAGAGTTATCATTCTGTAATATGTTACATGCTACATATGAGAATAAAAATGAAGTCTACTTACGATTTACTTAATAAATACAAGAATCTTTATAAGACAACTCACCTTGGGCCCTATGTTCTTGCAGCACCTGTTGTTGCTGTTGCTGCTGCTGCTGTCTCATAGCCTGTAACTGTTTCCATTGGCGCTCCTGTTCTTGTTCTCGTTGAGATTTTTGCTCCCGTAGCACTTTATCTTGCTCCTTTTCAGGAAGAGGGGGTCGTCTTGGTGAGAGGGGATTGGCTTCATTTTGTATAGGTGATATAGGTGGTATAGGTGGTGGTTTAGGTGATTTAGCCTGTGGCTTGTTGTCCTTTATCTGAACAAAGCAAGTGGATATTATCCTTTTTTTGGACCTGGCCAGGCACAAGTGCCTTAAAGCCACACATTTGACAGCCAATTTAAAGAAAAATCATCAAATCAAATGAAGCATGCTTAATGCTTTCATTAAGATCACAAATAAACCAAACTTTTAAGTAGTTAAAAGCAGCCAAGATTATTTAATAGTGTCTTGCACAGATCATGCAAGTAGAAAGCTCACTATATGGCCAGGAAGGATATGCCTTAGAAAAAATATCCACTCGTGCCACAACCTTAGTTTCAAAACCCAGGCTTTAACAAAGTCACCATTCAAATTTCTATTCCATTGAGTGGTTATAAAAAAAGTTATTTTTATTTTCAATGCATTCAATTTAGAATTAAAAATTACCAAAATTTTAAAATCCCAAAATAAATTGTGTATTTTTTTAATTAGAAACTTAAAAAGTTTTTGAAAACTATCATAGGAGCTAACTTGTTGAAAAAGCTTGTCGAATATAGTTTAAGCTTTAAAACTTACAAAAAAAAAATATTAAAAAGCAATCCTCATCCAAACCTATTTGAGTAATCGAATGATCAGGAACTGATTTCAAAAGCATAGAGAGATATAAAAAGAGCTACACAGATAAAGAAATCATTCAAATAAACCCGGCCTCCATTTTATAATGTACAAAAGAGAGAGGATGAATTTTAGACACCAAGAAACTATTCAGTGAGCAATTTCAGAATCTGAGAAACTACTTTTATTCTAAAAAAATGTTTAACCATTCACTCTCAACCAGATAATAAATGCAGTGTGGCCAGGACGTTCGGAACCCCTTAATTGATAGTCATATTTTAAGAATATGAAGTGTCCAATGCGTCTGTGTGTTCGCCGTCTTGCTGTACACACAAGTTCGTACGCTGCCACATCCTACTCAACATTTTTTGGAGCATGTCCGGTGTGATGGTTCGAAATGCATCCTCAACTGCATTGAGCAATTCTTCCTTTGTAGCATAATGACATTCAGACAAGTAGGCCTTGATGATTTCCCCATAATGAGTTGTCAGGGGTCGTGAGGTCAGGACTTCGTGATGGCCATTTCAATGGAGCGATGCCGAGTACCACGACCAATCCAGCATCCTGGAAAATGTTCATGAAGCCTGTGCACAGTAAGAGCAAGTGAGCAGATGTCCCATCCTGCTGCAGCCATATGCGTTCCATGATACCCATGTCTTCAAGCTGTGGGATTAACCATGTTTGTAACATGTGTAAATAAGTTTCTTCATTAACATGACCATCAAAAAAATATGGTCCAAATAAATGATGTGATGACATCGCAGCCCATATTATATGAGGTGGATTCCTCTTCAACTCTAGTGTGTAATGAGGCCCAAAATACAATATTTCTGTTGTGTGCATTTTTGTTGCTGCAACAAATCGCACATTCATCTGAAACCAGCACCTTTGCACAGGACATTGTTAAGTGCTGATCCCAGTCTCCATCAGATAACTTGTTGACGAATGTCGGGCGAAACGGTGAGACTTTTCCAACACGAACACCTGCATTCTAGTGTCAACAATTAAAATAACATTCAACACTACTGTCAATTGATTGTATTTCTGATGACACGTGATCTCAATTAAGAGTTATTGCTAGGTCGCATCTGGAATGTCGTTGTAAGTTACTTTCGGTGTTCACACTAAATTTGTCGCGCTACAATGTTTAATTTTTATTATTTTTGTTGGTTTTTCAATAATAATTTTTATTTTTATTTACTTATTTTCGACTTCATAAAAAATTTGATTTAGGAATGTGCAATTTTTAATTCATATTAGTTTTAGATTTTATATGTCTATGTTGGTTTTTTTTTTTTTTAAGTTTTATTATAATTTTGTTTGTATTTATCAATAGATCAGCAAATGTGGCAGTCCTTTCGGCATCATTTGATGGCCCTGAAAAAGGCCTCTTTTAAAAAATAAATTTCCCCAACAGTGGCACTTACAATTGAATATTAGTTCTGTTATCGGTGCCGGTCGCTCTTTCTTGCCCGGCATTTCAAACAATGGGCTAGGCTTAGTGGTAAGCGAGGCTTTGGCTTCCTTAACAATACTGAACACTGAATGAGATATTACACCTGTTGCTTCAGCCGTTTTACAATAGAGATCCTTTTTGGTCAGACTACTTGAAATAACAAAAAACATTCCAAATAATCCTCTCGATTGACAACAATCTGCATACAGCAGCCGCCATGTTCCGAGCCATGGTCAAAACGGAAGTATGCAGAGTGACTAATGCTTAATCGTTCACCATACATGGAGTTGTCATATGTCTTCAGATTTATAGTGAACCGACTATAAATATTTACATTTATTACTACATAATAGGGGGTTGGCGAACTTCCCAGCCACCCTGCCCATCTCACTGAATTTCCCTTAATGTGAAACTATCACCATTAAGATAACCTAACTGAACAATTGATAAGAACATAGAAACAAACATAATTAGAGAGTTTATTCACATCACCAATAGCAGCTACATGCTGTAAAGAATATCATGTTATTAGACAAACGAGACTTGTATGAATAAATAGAAGAGTTTTAATGTCCATCTAACAGTGAGATACAATAACTCAAAACCACTGTTGATAAAGCCTCAGAAAAGATATGAGTGACAAACAGGCAAGAATTAGATTTGAAGAACAAACCATTAAAAGAACAGATTACTTCCACAAGCATGACAATATGGCAAAATTATACAAAAACATGTGACACTACAGTCAAAACCTCCCAAAGGACTACATTGCAGATGTAATATTAATTATAATTAATAAATTTTGGTACTACCCTCAAGAAACCAATATCATCATCTAATTCAGCATATTCAAAAATTAAACCAAAAAAAAGATTTTAGCAGAAAGGAGCAAAAAGAAAATGCATCTTATTTATATGAGATGAGGCTGCTGAATCTAATGTTCTCAATCAAACAGTGGAACAGCTGACAATGGTTCACAAAATCTGGGAAAGACTGAGTGATTCTTTTTATCACTCTACAGAGATCAATAATTACCACAAATGCAAAACGTCAAAATTTCAATACCTGTTGCCTTCCCAGTTTTCATTCCAGAATATTCTAGCCGTAATTTTCCTACTTGCCACTTATTTGCAGCTCAAATAAATCTCCCTTCTAAAAAATGTATCATCTTCATATTTCATTGTAACAAGAGGAGGAACATTAATGAAAATATAAATTACGTAAAAATAACTTACTAAAATTAAACAAATCATTCACTTCATAAAACTATTTTGAAAGAATTATATAAACCCTTGAGATTAAAACTGATGATAACTTAAACCAATTTTTTTGGGATGTTTAAAATTTCTAGAACAGAATTGAAAATTAAATTAGCATGCTAAGCTAAATAAAACTGCAATGCAATCTACATCAAAATGCATCAAAATAAAAGAAACCATTCTTTTTCTTTTTTTTTTAATTTTGAAGAATAGCCATAAATAAAAAGGTATCATATTTAATTAAAGAAATAAAACCACATTCAATGGGATAGAAAAAAATTAGTAGGGAGAAATTTTAAATTAAAATGATAAAAACTAAAGTATGCTACTATATTACTTAAAGTGAGTTATTTACTATATTAAAATTCCAATCTTTCAAAGCAAGCAAAAAGTAAATAAATTTCATGACAAAAATAAATGAAAACACCGAAGGTTCTATTTGAAATTATTGATAAAACAATTAGAGATATATTACGAAACTTAAGAAGATGATTAAGATGAAATATGGAAGTAAAATACCAAGAAATGTTAAAACTAAGTTGCTGTTTTGTGACTTGCCTTAAATTACCCATAAGAGAATATGTTTTGTCCAAAATTTATAACTTACATAAAAAGTCAAATATCAAAAATTGAAACAGCTAACTTTTTTTTTTTTTTTTAATAAATTACTAAATTACCTGCTGGGCTTTTTGAACACGACTAGCTGCCCTATTTTCTCTAGCTTTTTGCTGAAAATAAACAAAATAATATTAACAATAATAATAAATCTGAAATAACATTAATAGTTTTATTATCTTTTAGAATTTAATATATGAATTAATCATCTTTTTATCGTGTGTGCTCATTAGTTTGTATCGAATGTTGTTAAAGAAGTCTGGGAGATGCAGGTTTTGGGACGGAGGATTAGAAGACACCCTAAAAAGACTTGGTGGGAGTGCATTAAGAAGGAAATAGATATGTGTGGCCTACTGCACAATATGGCTGAAAGTAGATGGATTTGGAGAACCAGAATTAGAAAAGCCAACCCCAAATGATCTGGGACTAAGGCTATGATTATGATGGTGATGGGAGCAGGATGAAGAAGGATGAAAATTATGAGAATATATTTTGTCCTATGAACATATTCTCTATTTTTTGAGCAATTTTACTGGCCAAAGTTTTATCACTTTGACATCATTGCACCTTATGATGTCAAGCAATTTGTAGTCAAAGTTGCAGAGAATGTGATTAAATGCACTTGCTACAGCCTATGAACAGGCTCTGTTTAGTAGTAAGACACTAGGCTGTGGGCTGGAGAATCCAGGTTCAAATTCCCGTCGAGGTCCTCCTCCTCTGTAAAATGGTACTAGGCTTCTTTTCAGGGAGATAAAGGAAGGCAGACATGGGGCTGACCACCCAACTTCAACTAGTCCTGTTAGTGATTGAGTGCTGGCAAACTTATCTAATGCAACCCCAATGACCATGTAGGCCTGTAGTTGGGATACTTTAACTTTAACATCCTATGATCCTGTGGTGAAACTAAGAAACTAAGGAAAAATGTTGGTAATGACCTTTTTTATTAGTAATCCCTCAAGATGGATAGTTATGTAGTGAATTGATGTGTGAGGCCAATTTATGTGCTTGGACACAAAGTGGGATATCCTGCCTTTGAAATGTGTGACCAGAATGATCTACAGCCATACAGCCAATAAATGAATTCAGATGGTTTTATAGCCCATAAAAGAGTTCAGCACCAATAAGAACTTAGTAACATCTTTTAATCTTAGAAAGAATTATATTTTGATTGATATTCAACCATTAATTAAAATAATTCTTGCTATATTGTAACCATTAAATATTTCAAAGAATTTTTATTATGAAATTAAATGTAATGGATGTTTCATAAATTACTGTTTTTTGATTTAGATATTATTGGTATTGATGTTTGGTATTCAAAAAGGTGCATTTTAATTGGCAGAATAGACATCTGCTGGCAATAATAGCCTGTATTCCGGACAGAATTTTCTATAAAACATAATGGGAAAAAGATTCAAGAACCTTTGATTGGGCAGCAATCGCAGTGTAAAAGTTCAAAATGACATTCAAGATGATAGGAATAATGGAATAACAAGACAACGGATGACATTTCAAAGAGTTCAGATTGCTAATATTTCAGAAATATGTCTGAAATCTCAAGATTAAGCTATAATATTAATAAGGGAACCAACAAAAAACAAAAAAACTGCAAAGCAGTAGAGGAAATAAGTTTCTGATGAAGAATAAGAAGTATAGTATGATTAAATATTTAATTTTTCAATGATGAAAACTGCATTTATTACTCATATAAAAAACTAAGTTTATAGCTTTTCATCCTAAATACAGTACACTCTCGATATCTCGAAAAATTATTATTTTTTCCCCTTGATATTATATATTCATCTAATGCAGTGTTTCCCAAAGTGGTCCAGGTGGACCCCCAGGGGTCCATGGGAGACTCGACGGGGGTCTACGTTGGCGTGAAAAAAAAATGGGGGTTCACAAGTTGTAAGTGGGGGTCCACGAAAATTTATCTGGTTTCGATAGTAAATAACAAAAATAAAAACTACTTCTACTCGAAAAATTTTCGAAAGCATATTCCTTGCTTTCTTTTTCAAGTTTGTTTGATAACAATATGATTTCAGGTGAACTTACATTGCATATACATAGTTATCAACAATCACAATAATGCAATAACATCTACATTCTCACATTAATATTACAATAATTGATAATTTACATTCCATTGAATTCCTTAATTATTACAGATTTTTTGTTTTCTTTGAAGCATTTTTTAACTATTTCATTAGCTAAATTTACAAATATACTCTCTACTTCTAAGCCACTACTTTTATTGAAATTTAAGTTCTTTGTATTTCTTATTATGAAGCTCTCCAATATTTTCCTAGTTTTACTATCCTTTTCTAACATTAAAATTTTGACCTCATCGTTAATCCAGTGGCCCGTTCGAGAACAATGATTAGCTACATCAGACTTGTAGTCTAATTTATTTTTAATACAGTAAATGTGTGCTTTTGCTCGTTCAAGGGTCGTTCTTTTACTCTCGCCAATATAAATTTTACGGCAATTAAGACATTCTAATTGATAAATTAATCCCATGTTTGCATTTTGACTACAGTAAAACCCCGTTATTACGCTCGTCAAGGGACCATGACCTACAAGCGTAATAAGCGGGATAGCGCTATAGACGGGAAATGATTTATGAGATGGGGAAACAATTAGACACCATTTTACAGGAAAGATACTTGATTCTGCAATAGATATAGTGCAAATGTGAGCTTATTTCCTATTTTTTAAAAATATTTGATTGTGGTTTGCCGTGTGGGTGTGCTACTGTTATGAATTATGACATTTTCAGTGCGGTTCAGGTAACTATTAACATCAATATACACCACTAGGAGCAACACTAACATATTTTCGGAGCAGATTTAGTGCACTGCCCGCTATTTCACGCGCCTTTTCTTGAATGATTGGGCCACTTAATGGCACTGATGAATCCATTCAATTAGAATTTCCTCGACATCTTCATATTTTCCACACTTTACTTTTTTACGTTTGCAACCACCCTTCGCTGTATTGATAATTCCATTCTTATTTTTTATTATTGTTCTCAGACTGGATGAGGGAATTCCTAGAGATTCTGCGAAATCCTTCTGACTTAGTGTAGAATTCTCGTCGTACTTACGGAGAATTTCCAATTTTTCACTTATAGAAAGGGATTTCCGCTTCGACATTTTGCACTAACTTATTGCATCACAGACCCGCACTTCAAAGAGTTCAAAAATTCCCTCCTACCAGGGAAAGAAAAGAATCTTTACAGTGTCACATTTCTTTTCGATACAAAATTTCCGATATAAAAAAAGCGCTACAAGTGGGATTTGAAGCGTTATAAGAGTGTAAAAGTATACAGATTTACATAGAAAATTCCAGGGACCGTATGAAAGGAGCGTAAAGAACGGGATAGTGCTATAACCGGGAGCGTAATAACGGGGTTTTACTGTATTTTCATTTATTTTATGGCATAAAATATTTTTCAATTTGTTCTGACATTCAAATGTTACATTTATTCCATGTCTTTTGCAAATTTTCTTTAATTCCAAACTGCTGTTGTTTAAATATGGGATTATTATTCTACTTTTATCATCATATTTCCCTATTTCTTTAATTTTAATTTTATTGTAATCATTTATTACTGTATTTATCTTCGTAATGATTTTTCTTCTATATTTCTTATTTCATTTTCAAAATCTAAATCATTACCTATCAATGTAGCGTAGGCAGATAATATACTACTCAAAAAAATTAAGGGAGCATTTTTTGAATAGTGTATTTTAAGAAAGTCAGCGACTGTTACTTGTAAAAACTTGCATAATTCGATATTCAGTACAACGTGTGTCGAGACTTGCAAAGCAACATCATACCTTGTCGAAAAAAGTTTTAGTGTGGTTACAAACCTATGAACAAAAAAAAAGGAGCAGATTGAACATCACAGAACGGGGAAATTTGCAGTTATTTCTTACAAAACTGAAGCCAAATATTGATAATTTGCTGTCAATCCATCAAGTACATCACTCCCATTAAAATTATGACTATTTTTTTTAAATTGTTAATTTTTGCATTGTTGAAGTAACATTTATTAATGTGTAATTTTAATTCTATTAAGTCTGTAATCATATTATTTTAATAAATAGGAATACAAGAAAATATACTATTTTTCTTTTTCTTTTTACCACTCCGAATTTAGGGTTGGAACTGAGCCGCGACGCAAATTTCCATCGTTAGACCTAATCTTCACATTTTTTGATGAGTTTTGGGAATATCGTAAAAATGTAGCAGCAGGGGGTCCACCGAACCAGTAAAATTTTGAAAGTGGTCTACGAGAAAAAAAAGTTTGGGAACCTGTGATCTAATGTTAATTTTAATTCTTATGTTGAAGAGTTTTCACTCAAAACCTTGTTATGTCAAATATTTTTCAAAGTATAAAATGAATTTTTCCGGAAAAAAAAAAACCTTGTGTTGAAGCAAGTAGAGGTATTTTTAAAGAAATTCTAGCAATGTAAGTTAATTGAATTTTACTAATTATTTTCAATTTAATATAATTATTTTCGACTACTTTTAAAAATTAAAATTATCATTGCTGTTTTTAGACTTATTGTTAACTATCATTACATATTTATACTTATTCTCATCTATCAAGTCTCTAATTTTTAGAATTTTATTCCGTATCTTGTGTTTTTACGTGAATTTTTATGTTTTGGTTATGACCTTGTAATCTCAAAAACTCGCTATCTCGGATTTTTTTTAGCGTCCCTTTAACTTCGAGTATCGAGAGTATACTGTAGATCAGAAAATAATCTATTTTATACTATGTAGAAGTTAATCCATAAATATTATTATAAAGATTTGGATTAAAACAAATAAACAAAATAAACAACACGGTTTACTTTACTTTTGAGAAAGTAATTAAAATTTTACTTACCAAATATGGTTGTCTTGTTTCAGATGGGAGACTTCTCCAGATTTTTGAAATCTGCTTTACTCTTTCTAACCAATCTAACAGATTAATAAAAGAAAGTGTTAGCAACTGTAACAATTCAATTTATAGTGTCTTTCGTGCTTCAACAGAAATATATGTTCATCAATTAGAATAATTAATATTTTGGTTTTGAAATCTTACTACATAACTAAAAAAACTATCGTTATGTGAGTATGCAAAAGCTGATTCTTCCTGAAAAAGAGATTTAGTTCCTCACAGGCAACACTACAGAAATTAATAAGACTGACACTGAGCACTGATGAAAATTTTAGCCTGACTTATTGAACAACATTCCTCTTAGACAATTCTGCAAGAAAATATCCGGTTAACACATTTATTATTAAAGCAAAACAGTGAGCATTTATAAAGCAGAAAAATGGGCTCATAGTGCACGGGCAATAAACTTACACCCACTTCTCTGACGTGCCACATACGGTGTGGTCATTAATTCCAATATCCTGGTAGCTATCCCTAACTTTCCCTAAACAAATTGTAATCACAAGGGCTGAAAACAGGCCTTGTTTGGATGACTATGGCAATGTAACTTATCCAATTTAGATGATTTATTCCTTCAATACTGATATCTGAACATGCATTGTCTTGCTTTGGGAGGCTGCTGGTGCAGTAAGAATTTCAACCTGGCTATTTCCCCGAAAATCACTTTGTTAATTCACTAACTGTGTTAAGATGGAAAGACCTGCTATCACTGGCCATATTCAAAATTTAAACCTGAAGAGACTTGCGATGCCACCTGCTAGCAGAAAGGAACACAATGAAAATTCAACTTTTCTGAAGATCGAAACATAGTGGCAAAATGGATATGATTATCTATTAGATGAACAATTTAGCTTCTGTGAGAAAAAAAAAAAAAAAGGAAATGTAAAGACTTTTATTTAGAAATTCAAAGAGATGAGGCTTTTGAATCAGGTTCTAATATTCTTGAGGTCAAACAGTGGAAGTTTGCTTCATGGTTTTCTACGAAATCTACTGTTTATCTTCACAAAACTTCAAAACTTTAGTGCTTACTGCTCTTTTCTAAACATTTCCTGAAAACTCCTAAAACTGCAATAGACTACTTTTCAATCTCAAAGCATTCATTCACATAAGAAAATTTATCTGCATTTTCTTTAGTAACATCTTTCTACAATTTGTATAATGCCACCTTTCAGCTATAAATTCATATTATTTGCTTCCAATGTCCATCATTTTGTTCTGAAGTCTTAACAAATCAATGATGATTTTTCTTGCTGAGCTTTGCTGGCAAGTGTGGTATTTTTGCTAGAAGTCTCTTCTCTTCTGGTTGAACTTCCCTGGGTTTCGGACTGATAAATCTGGTTTCCATTTAATTTTTAAATATGTCTACTTATGGATGTATTCCACTATCTGTTCTTGCCCATGAAAAATCAATCAATAACAGCACAGTTTTTAAGACAGATGACAATGGATGTGCAAATGTTACCCTATCAAGAAATGTTTGCAGAAAAGACTATAAAGCAGTAGGGAAGAGGGGGACAATCTTTAAGGGAAGGCTTTTAATGCAATACCTATAAAGCTAAGGTTTTACTCTTTAATATAGCCATTTTTAAATTTATTTTGTAAGATTAAACTTCAGAAAGAACAAAAAAACATAAATACAAACTTAATTGTAATTTCATAAATTAGAAAATTATTATAAGCATAAACACATACTTAAAAGTTTTTTATATGCTTTCAGAAATGAAAACAACTTAAATTTAAATTTGTGTATATATTCCTAACGTCATTTTCTAATTTTTAAATCAATGCATACATTATCAGTTACAAAAACCACTATGGAAATACTTTGTAAATTCTTGTACCAATTATTATTATTATTTTTCAAAACCTTGTAAGATATGATGTACAAAAAATAAAATAGAAAATTAATTAATTAATTAATCTTCTATATATGAATACTTTCTATAACTTTTTCTATACTTTCCAAAATCATTTTACCGATGAACATAATTTATCAAACAACATTATATACATCAGTGAATTTCTGCTTATTAATGTAACTTACTTGGATAATCTTTTTTGAGATCAGGATGATTAATGTTGGCATATAATACTGCTGATATAGTTGCTTGGGTTCCCAAGGCCTCATCACCTTCCCATTTTAAGAGATTGCGCTGGTTATGGGAAGGAGATTCAAGTTCAGGATCTTGTTGTGGCCAAGGACTAGGTGGTTCAGAGAAACCTGGGCTAAACTGGGGGCTTAAAATAATAATAAAAAAAATATATATATAATTAAACAAACAAATATAGGATGTAGTAAGGCCACCAAAAACAATAATAATAATAATAATATATTTATCTTATGAACTTAAAAACATATGGAAACTAAAAGCTAAAGTTCCGACTGTAACCTCCCCACTAAAGGACTAATTCCAAATCAGCTCACAGAAGCAGTAAAACATCTGAAAATACCTGGTAATATTATTACTAATTTACAGATAAACATAATCCTAGAAACCTGCCATACTGTTCGAAAAGTACTAATAACCCTGAAAGTTAAATTGTGTTTGAGTAAAGCTCTAATTGGTTGTAACATGATTTTGATCATAATGATCCACATCATGAATGTATCCAGATAAACTGTGTAAAACAAATATAGTGATAATAATGATCCAACAATTTGATATTAAGCCATTTCATTTCCGTAAGACAATTGTTTTTTGAAAATTACTAAATCAGAGTGGAAATATCTACTAGTTAGTTACGATCTTACAAACAATAAAATGTTAATATTAAAATTCTTATTGTCAAATTGTACTTGAATTTGTGTCAAAAATAAAAATGCAGAAAATGGTAATAAAGTAAAAATAAAGGTTTCAAAAATTTAGCCCATAAATCACAACTGTTACAAACTGATTTCAAAGCAAACAACTAACTTAAAGATAACCATCAGTAATTAAGATATTTTTATTGATTCAAGATGCAGATATTGCTGTCATTATTATTAGCGAGAAATCAAAATTCCTGTCTAGAGAGAGAGAAAAGGGATAGGAAGGATCAGATAAGTGTACTGAATTAAAAGATTTTCACTAATTAACTAATTTCTCTATTATTCAGCACAACTAATAAAATCTTTGGTTGGAAGAAAAGAAATGAACAGAAGTTAAAAATTAAACATAAAAAAATAAGCATTCGAGTAGGAAAAATCACAGAAAAGTGGTAAAATCTGAAGTGATTGTAGTCAATGGAGGAATGAAACACACCACATTAAATAGTAACTACTGATAAAAGGATATATAATAGGTCTAATTATATTCAAGTCATGAAGAAAGTTGAAAATGACTTTAATGTAACTGCGCCAGTGTAGGGGAATAGAAATAGATAGAGATGCACAGGAAATGGTGCTGGTTTATTCTAAGGAACAGATAATGAAAATTGCAAAATACAGTCTTGATTCTTGAAAAGTCTGACTGGCAGAATAAGTAGAAAGATCAGGAAGAGCTGAGAAACGAAATGAAAAGCACAGTCAGCAACTAACTTCATCGTTTCTAATGAGAAATCTAATAAAACCCACTGTGAAAAAGGTGCGACAGCAAAAAAATATAAGTCACTGTTGAATGAAATCTAAGATAAAGTTGATATATCTAGAACCAAAGAAAGAAAAAAAACAAAGAAATTACAGAATAGATTTCACCAAACAAAAATAATGTAGAGAACAAATCCAGAAAGAACACACACATACGCACACACACACAAAAAAAAAAACGAAATTAAAAACTATGCAAAAGAGCATATATAATGTCTTATCAATAATTCTATACAATGATCTAAGTCAGATATCTGCAAGGCATAAGATGTAGAATAACTTTTTTTCATTCCAGTGTGCTTATGTATCCTTTTCATCAATGTGTCTGTATCCCACACGTCCTACTAATATCTACAGTGTGTTCCATAAGTCTACTGTCCACTACTCTGACCGTGTAGTTTTTTCATCTTTCAAATTTCAAACCTTGTAACAAGTCAATTCAAATCATGTTTTTTTTTATATACAAAAAGATATCTTCTATCAGTTTTGTCTTAACCTAAGTTTACTCGTTAACTCTTATCCATTAGGCAGATTTTCATATAGTATTACCTTCATCAAAACTGCAGAAGCTAGTTTTGTTTCAATATTAACAAGAAGTTATTTGGAAATTTGGGGAATGAAAAACATATAAACTGTGTAGATAAAATTTTTCAAGAATTTACATTGAAACAATGCCTCATGCCCTTAAATGTTCATACATAATTAAATACGTTTTAGTTTGAATTTATGCAAGATAGTTATTTTACCTGTTATATTCAGAAGGATATGGTGATGGTGGTGGAATACTGAATGGAGACAAAGATGGAATATTTTGTTGAGCAGGATGCTGCAAATTTCCAGGAAGTGCTATTAAAAAACAAAATATCAGAAATGAAATAAAACTATATTTGTAAAAGTAGAATCAATATCATAGATTGAAAAAAGAAAAAAGAAAGGTCGTTTTGATAAAACGTTTACGTACGAGGAGTATTTGGAAAGTAAGTACTGTCAGGCTATTATAAAAAGCATTCTCGCTTTATTTTCAAACAATTTTATTTTATCGCATTCACCAAACCGTAAACTACTTTTCTGCGAAGTTTCCACCACTGTTGAGGCATTTATCATAATGATGCACCAGTTTTTGTATGCAGTCGTCATAGATCTGGGCTACCTGAGAAGTTAGCCATGCTTGCACTGCTCTTTTGACATCGTCATCGTCGGAAAATCTCTGGCCACCAAAGAACTTCTTCAAATGTAAGAACAGCAACAATTTCAAGAAATGTTCTCTATGAAATTGTGACAGATCATTTGAAATTTCGGATAACTGTGCTCATGCTGGGTGCCAAAGATGCTCTCTGGCAAGAACACAAAAAAAGCAGAACGCCAGTGTGTTGATCTTTCTTATGCTGTGTCTTCAATAAGTGAGCGAACCATGCTGACATTGCTCAAGAGACATGTGCGCATGATCGACACTGGGAATTGGCAAAATGAAGGCGCAAATGACTAAATTCACTGTTTGTCAACTGCTTTAACTTCAATGATATACACAAAAAGCAAAATATACTTCCTTATTTCAGAAAAATAGCCCGAAGGTTCATTTGTTTCAACTGATAAAGTTTTCACACCTTGACACCTCTCTATCCTTTTATGTTATCTACTTATCTATGAATATCAGTTTATTTGCTATCTGTAACTGCCATTTTGCTCACTGATTGCTAGCAATGGGAGCAGTGAAATTTTTCGCTCAGCGAAAAAAGGATGGCACTTTAATCAATAGTTCATTTCTGCTCCAATAGTGATATCTGTGGAACGGGAGCAACTGAAGCAATGAATTTTTAAGCGATGTAATCACAGGTGACGAGACATGGCTATCCCATAGGACTCCGGAATCAAAGCAGCAGTCTATGGAGTGAGGCACATCTCACCACAGAAAAAGCAGAAATTTTTAAGCAGCCAATTTTAATCATCTAAGCTCATGGTTGTCTTCACAGATTGCATTGTTCTGCATCCTGCAACATTATTATATTTAAATTGAATTTTGTATTTTGCATGATAAGATATATTTTACCATTATTTCTGTATGGAATGAATGAATAAATCAATCAATAAATAAATAAAAGTAAGAAGTAATATTATAAAAATAATCATCTGATATATGTTACTATTGATACAAATTGAGGCTATTTTTGAAATCTTCGTATTATCTACAACATGTTCATTTATATGAATAATAAACAATTTAAACAACTTTTTAGGTTTACCTGTATCTGGACTTTCAAGAGGAGTTTCTTCTGGAAAAACACCTTTAATCAGATCCTCAACTTCCTTACTGTTTATCTGAGGTAATCCTGAAAATAAAAAAATAAAAAATAAATATACATGTTTAAAATTAAAATGCCCTTTTCTAAGGATCATCTATTAAAAGAAAAATGACTTGCAGGTTAATTTACTGCCAAAGGTAATAAAATAGGATTTAGGAAGCAATTTATAAGGAGGAATCAAATAATTAAAAGGCTGCAAGCCCTAAACAGTCCTACTTCTCTTAAAAATAAGAGCAGAAGAGACAAAGGAAAATAACAGCAAAATAGTTTGGGCAAATAGAATTATAATGTTCAAAAATACATAAAATGTGGCTTTTTAACAAGTAAGGTAGCATAAAAGTTTTTGACACAATTATCTTTTATTTCCTTATAAAAACGGTTCTTGTACTTCATCAGAGATGCAGTTCAATGTGCTTCACAAATAATGTTATGATAATGTTGATTTGGCGAACTTCTAAATCCATGTTCACCAAAGAGCTTTTATTTTCTTTAAAGAACCAAGTTTCACCATGTTAAAGAACTTTTAACAATGTGAACTTTTAAAATTACTGTTTTTCTTTAAATTGTAAATGTGTAACAAGGTGTAATAAAATAATACCCGTGTCAAATAGTTTTAGCCAATGGCATTTACAGAGTATATCACAGTTATTGGAAGTCGCTGGCAAAAATGATGGTCCCACAGAGATCTCAAAGACAAGAAAATCACCTTGGTGAAATATCAGAACAAATTACACAGAAAGGCTAGCACCACGTGACGCCACAAATGGATATTCTGAATGTTGTTTATATACAACTCAACATACAGGAAATTAAATCAAACTACACATATATATCCGACAACATTTCAGTACTCTTACCACTTAGGAACTTTTAAAACACTTAAAAAGTATATATGTGATGTTTAAGAAAACATTTATTTAAAAATATATATGCGATGCTCCCTTTCGCTTATCAACACTTTTGTTTCCAACAATGTGAAACGATCTACTACTTTTTCACTGAATGCTAAATCAAAAATTCTATATGCCTATATGGGAAGAATATAGAAAATTTAAAGACTTCTACCCATTATTCATGGAAAGCCATCTTGTTAGAATTGCATTCATACACTCACAAATGTTATCAGTTTACAAAGTGATCACTATCAAGAAGTTGTCCAGAATTGTTCACCCCTATCAAAATTACTTAAATACAATGGTGCCTGATGATGTAGCATTAGCTTTTGTAATCATCAGATGTGATGCCAAGTTGTTTTTTTGTGATGCATCATTCATAACCTTCCCCCTCTAAGTGATGATTCATTTATCATGTATTCGACTACTAATGTAATACAATAGTAGTCATACCATCAATAGTTTTAATTTATAAAATTTCATTCCCATGTTGTACGATGTGGTACATGTACCAGCTACTATATTGTCGGAGACTCCCAAAGAGCAGTTTTCATTAGCACCGATTTTCTTTGTGTGATGAACACATTATATTTTAAGTTTTGTTAATGAGTTTCTGATTTTAAATATTTATCTTAAAAATCATGATTTCACTACTAAAACTTAAATGTTAAGACTGTTTTTCTCATAATTCCTTGTTTTTATGTTTTTTGACAAGACTGTTCAATGGGAAAAGTCCATTTTTCATGTTTTAAAGTAAGAGACATCCTATTCAAAAAGGTAAACTACAAGTAATAAAATACAGAATTCTAGAAAACCGAAGCAGGGCCTTTCAGAGAAATTCCCGTGTGTTCATATGAACAACATTCACTTTTCCTTCATTTATTTGACGAAATAAAACTCTTTTAGATTTTATATAAAAACTAAAATACTAAACAGTCTTATGAAAACGGAAAAAACAAGGGAAATAGAATTTATAATTCTGTGCAACTTCAAAAAAGTAGTTTTGGATACTTTCCATACTGCATTTTTATAATTATGGTATTAATGCATTCTTTATCAGATGACTTCAATTTTTAATAGAAATGTCTCCTGATCTAACAATATTAATATTAATCTTAAAAATTGGTATCATACATAATACTTTTAATATATCAAAGACTTAACTAACTAACAGATATCATTAAACAAAATGTTAAATAAAATCATAAGTTTTTCACAAAATTATTTTCAAATATTTAAAAAAAAAAAAAAAAAATCAGTGCAGGTACTCTTTGTTGATTACTTAAAGTTCATACAGATTTTAAAATTAACATTAAGAATATTTGTATTTATACAACTTTGCGAAACTGATTGACAATCAAAATTTCATATCTAAATATCCCTAAATTTGGGATAGTAATTTCTATTATGAGCTAACACTAGGTGCTTTGATGCAATGAGATCTGCAACTGTGTAGTTTCATCATTTAGACCTTTTATTACTACCACTATCATAATTAATTACCTGTATCAGAAACCATGGTATCTAAATTAAAATGTGAACCTAATATATCTGTAAGAGGATCATCTTTAGAAGCAGTCCCATCTGCATTCGATGGTGTTTCTCCGTCAGTTATATCGTCTAGCCCAGCATCTAAAATAAAAAAGATTTTGTAATATTAAAAAAAAATATTATATATCATAGCTTTTTTAAATAATATAAAGTATGTAGTAAAATTAGCAAATGAGATTTAATCATTCATTCACAAAGAAATATTATAGCCTAATGTTTTAATTAATGTAATTAGTAGGGATGGACGGGATTGGATTTTTAGGTCGGGACGGGACGGGATTTTTTTTTCCCTCCCGAAAAAACTTGATATGGACGACAAAAATAATAACAAACAAACCCATTTTTATGTCTGTCGCTAGTCGAAATCACGAAGGCCGTCGTCTGTTGTTTATTGGTTTCGCTGGTTGATCGCTAGCGCCATGACGAAAACACTTTGTTGTTGATGTAATATTGAGAGATAGAAGAAAATAAATAGTCCAGAGTATTTCTCAATGATTTATTGTAGTCTTCAGTTGCCAGGATTAATAATCCCAGCATTATTAAGCCTTTTGTTGAATTTAAATAAATCGCGAAATCCCGTCCCAAAGAAATCCCGAAGTAAAGCAAATCCCGCTCGATAAACGGGATTTTAATTTTCCCGAAAATTTCCCGAAATATCGGGTCCCGTCTATCCCTAGTAATTAGTAATGAGTGCTAAACTGATGACAGACACAGCAATTAACAGCAGACCTATGGAGATTTCACAGAAAAACCTTAACTGAGTTGACACTATCAGCAAGTTGACACTAATCTGAAAGTTACTGAAAACTTAACAATTAACTTCCTTTACTATTTCAATTAATTATCTGAACATTTTCTTTGCAAATTTGGTTTAAAGCAGGGTTTCTCAACCTTTTTTTACCCATGGACCCCTTTTCCCCCTTTTTTTTTTTGGTGGACCCCCTCATAGCTATTCGATAAAAGAAAAAGTAACGGGATTATATTAATAATGAACGAAATAGTAAATCATTATGCTTTATTTTGAATAAAAACTAACTTAATAAAATTGTAGGGAACATTTATACACACTGGTCAATAATTCATAATAAACCATTTTAAAATAAGTGTGATTCAATGAGATCCCTGTGGACCCTGAAGAATATTACATGGACCCCCAGGGTCCATGTGGACCCCGGTTGAGAACTACTGGTTTAAAGCTTGACGGTTTAATGACAGGATTTTACTTTATTAACATTGTTAATTATTGTAAATTATTTTAAGATCATAAGTATATGCAGATAATAAATTTCAGAAAAATCTCTTGTCCAGGTAACATTTCGTGGACATCTAAAAACTGCTTGTGGAACAGTGAAAGACATTGATGTTATTATTAACCAATATTTTGTTTCCTGAGGTTTCTCGAAATTGTATATAGTGCTGCAATCCCTAACTGAGGGTGTTACTGCTTTCTTTCATCACAAACATTTGACCTTGGATTTTAATCTTTGTATATCTTAACCTTCTCCAACAGAGAAAATTTTAAAAATTTAATTTACCAAATTTATGGTATTATTAATCTAGATATTATTCTTACCGTCGTTATTTTTTGATAAGACATCTTCCTCATTCATTAAAATGTTGACTAAGTCATCGTCCTGGGGTAAATCTTGAGGTAATGGTAAAATATCTTTTAAAGCATCACTGTCTCCAAGATCTTCATCATCACCAACCTGAAAAATCGAATACAAAGAGGAAAACATGAATACAGAAATCATGCCCAATTGTACTGAAAAGCTTTTAATTACCTGGATTTTGATTAATTCTACGTTAACATAAATAAACTATGATAATTTTTTGAAATCTAGTTATAAGTTTATATCTTAAAGAACTCAAAAATATTGAGAAAATTTTAGCAAAATTCTCAAAACCTGACAATCATATATCTAGTAAAAAGACTACTGCTTTAGGAATTTGATGACAATAGCATTGTTGCTCTTGTATGACAAATCACCTATTGCACTCATTTAAAAACTTAAAAGAGGTTCTTATTATACATAATGTACGCCTACTTTATCTACATGACTTAATAACTAGAGTATCCCATGCAAAATATAGACAAAAACCACTGATCATTTCTTCCTCTTCTATTTATTTAATTATTTTTAATGGAAAATGGATGAAAGAATTAGAGGTATGGAAGGATTCAAAAATTGGCAAAAATTGAAATATCAATTACGTTAGTTAGTAAATTTTTTATAGAATCAGTAAAATTAGTAAATTTTTGATAGGACTTATTTACAACAATGATGTAATGGAAACAAACGTGAGGAAAGTCAGAATTCAAACAATTAGGTAAGAAAGGAGAATTGGCTAGAGAAGGACAAGAAAGATCCCAAAACATGCAAGTTGCAAATGTAGAAAGATGAACAAGCATATCAAATTAAACTAAAAGATAACTGCAGAAAGAAAACTGATAATAACCAACAGATAAGACACTGGAGATCCTCAAAATAATGTGTATAATGTCACATGCTCTTTTCAATGAATTTTTTAATATATCCAACAATAAATTAAAATTCGAGCTGGATCACCCAGAGAATGGAAGAATCCTATTTCTGGATGTATTCATTATTACGGTAACAACCTGACCATTAGTGTCTATAGAAAATCCACTATTGCCAGTAGATTCATCCATTTCCATTCTCCTCATCCCTACCTATACAAAATCTTTCTGAACCTTAAGTGTACCTTCGAGCACATTTGGATGGCGTTTGTGGACACATGTTCCACTATGAAAACGTTTGTTTTTGTATTTCAGACCTACCTTTAAAGTTTGTACAGGGAATTTGAAATTTTGAATTACCCTCTAAATATAAATATATAGCATGTCTCCCCTCCGTATGTTAGAGCTGGATGTATATATACATACGGAGGGGAGACATGCTCAGTGACCAGGAAAGAAATTCAGAAACTGTAGACAACTCAAAGAACCATGGAAAGATGTATGTTAGGAATTACATGACGATACCATAAAAGAAATGTATGGACGAGACAGCAAACCAGAGTGTCTGACATTATTATCACTATAAGGAAGCTAAAATGGAATTGGGCTGGCCATGTTGTAAGGCATAATGATAATAGATGGTCAATAGAAATTCTAAACTGGATTCCGAGGAATGAAGGGAGGCCAAGAAAGCCTCCACAGGGTAGATGGGTGGATGAAATTAAAAGTTTTGTTGGTTTCGGCTGGAAGAACTGGAAAAAACTTGGAGACTTTCATCTTGCAGTGGATTGAAATGGTTGAAAATGACGACGATATACATGTAAAACTCTTGAATCTCTTAATTCTCTCACTCCCCCCCCCCCTCATCCACCACCATTTACCTTGATAATGGATATCAGACAATGCCTGAAACATGGATTTTTAACCTCCCTTTTCTTTTATTTTATGCCCTCCTTTTTTTAAGATCATATCATAATTTTCCTATTTTTATTGCACATTAAACAATATGTTCAAGTTCCGTTTTGAAAGCATGTAAAAAAAAGCCACTACTGGCTTGCTAGGCCTATTGTAGCTTTACCAGGGCCCCGTCAGCCGTCACTTTTCGGGGTTCCCATAGGGCCTTCACAGCTACCGTAACGGTCTCGGGGCCCACGAAGTCCCCACTTGTACTTCACCCCTACAGGCAGTCCACTACTTCATGCCATTGCCCATATGTGAAAAACTTCTGCAAAGTTTGTGCCTCGAAGCTTTGACAGATGAACAGAAACAGTGCTCAGTGTTCTCGACACCCTGATTAAGAAATTAATTACACAATTGGATCATTCACTCTATTCACCTGACCTAGCCTCTTTGTTATTTCTGCTCCTTCTCCCCCCCCCCCCAAAAAAAAAAAACCAAACTGCCAAGAAAGAACAAAGATTTTTAGACATCCTGTGTAATGTGACAAAGGAACTCATGAGTATTCCAGGAATAGAGTTCTAAAGTTTCCGCACTGAATAAAGATCCTCCCAGAATGCAAAGCAGGTTATAGATTGTCCTTTCCTGGGCGACCGCTAACATTGAAACAGAAGAGAAGCGACCTCTTCTCTTTCAATGTTAGTGGTCGGCCAGGAAAGCTCAATCTATAAGCTGCGTTGCATTCTGGGAGGATCTTTATTCAGCGCGGGGACTTTAGATATGACTAGATGGCAACAGCATCAACTAAATGGATTGTTGCAGAAGGGATTACTCTGGGAATGAAATTATCACACTTCGTATACATCTTTTAATCTTTCACTTTGTACTTGGGAGGATTAAAAATTCTTTAATCATATCAGAAAGTTTCCTAAAATCACTTACTACTGAATATTCCTTTATTCTCGATGACTTTGAAATACCAATTATTTTTTTAAGAGCATGATATTAGAAAAAAAAAAAAAAAGAGAATACATTAACAAACTTTACCTTTGATGGTGAGTCCCTATTAGTATCAACAGTAGTTTCATCAACATCATTTCTCTTAGCCTTTTTATCTTCTTGTAGAGTGACAGTTTTGTCTTGGGTAACTGGCATAAAGGCTGAAGAAATTTCATCTTCATCAGATAAATTATCAAGATTGATATCTTGGTCTTTGCTCGTATGTAATAGATCCCTCCCAAAGAAGGCCTCCTAATTTCAAAGAAAAAAATAATTTAGTGAGAAATTTAATGTTTTTTCAAGAAAAAAAATACAAATTATTATAAAGAACAGGTTTCAGGATCTAACCCGAAGATATTCGTGATGATAAATAAAATTTGTAAAATTAACAACACAAAACTTATGTGAGCTAAGAGAAAATGATCTAAGGCTATTTCTAAAAAATGTCTTTGCAGCAGTATATAGGATCTGTTTTGTTACACACTAAGAACTAATTATGTCCTATTAATACTGGAATTGTAGGACAGAAATATCATAATGATTTTTTTAGAAGTGTTTTAGTAGCCTTCCTGTTGAACATATAAAATCAAAGCTATGCCATCTTGCAAAGTGGAGGACAATTTCTATATTTTTTTTTGTATATCTCATTTGTAATGTATCTCATTACTTCTTATACAAACAAGAAAAAAAAAATGATCAAAACAAAAGATATTCTACACATGTACATGGTTAAACTTGTCTGAATATTAGATTTGGATGAAGCTCTTGAAAAATATAAAATTTTCTCATTACATAAACGTTTCAATTAATATCAAACAGTTACCTGCAAATAAGATGGATAGCTATCTTCTAATTGACTCTTCTTTTTTACACGACGTCTTCGTTTGGGTTTTTCTGCAGGACCTATAACTACTTCAGAATTATTACCGGGCAGGGATAACCCTTCAACTGCTCCTAACATTGGTTCCATTAGTTGATCTATTATTAAAAAAAAGAAAAAGAAAAAAATGTATGATTGAAAATATTCAAATTATAAAACAAAAACATCAGAAAGATATTACTGATATTCTATTCACAATGAATAAATTTAACATTATACAATGTCATCTGTTTTGAATTGAACATACAGTATATGAAATCTTTGTATTACAAACAGAACATTTATGCTCCCTATTTCAATACAATACTGACTTAAGAGTGCCTCTATAAGCTATACCCTGATTACTGTGGTTGTACCAATGCCATCTATAAATACAACAAGTCTAACCACGGGTAACCGGAACCATGTCTACAAACTTTAACCAGAATCCTATAAACAGGTGGCTGATTGTAATTCACTGTCGAAGATTGGTTAGAGATGGTTAAAGATGGCATCATATGTTTGTGAACAAATTGAAAGTGATGCTTAACTGCAGAACTATAGTATGTCAAAATTTCACTTAAATATTCACAGACAATGTTGCAAAAGTATCTGAAATGTTAAGGTAACAAAGATACTTGGCTTTTTCTTACTATTAATATTTTTAAACTAAAAATTCATTTTTCATATTCATAAGTATTCTAACCGAACCATCTACTAAACAGTCATATGTCACAGTAACCAATTAAGTGGCAATCCTTAACCTGATTGAGACAGGGATTAGTTTGTAGAGGCACCCTTAGTGTATAGAAAATTTGGCAAGGCCATAAACAAAACAATCTCAAGACAAAAATGAAAATCACATTCATTACATAAAACTGTGTACCCTTACAGGATATAATTTTCATAGTAGTAAAGCTCTTCTGAAGCTAAAATTCTAAGTTGTCACTGAAATTAGGCTGGTAACAAGGAAATGACAAACAATGGCATGTTAATCTTTGTTTTGAAACTCTTGAAACTTTGTGAAAATAGAATCACACAAAAATGATTAAACACAAAAGAGCCAATTTAAACATCATTTCTCAAATTTTCATAGTTCTGTCAATTAAACCAAACATATAAGTAATAAAACATGTTATATTTCCAAATAATTTAATAGTGTCTTTTGACAACAAGCATTCACAATTATCCAACAGTTTGAACATCAAATTTTTTGCAATAGATACAACACCATACGAACAATCTCTGAATAACATTGAAAATTGCCTATTAAAACCTCACTGAATTTCAAGTGATATCCTTGTATTTTCAGTGGCTATTACAACATTGGTTCAAGATGAGCAATGATATTCAGTGGTTTGAGTCAAACTGAGATGAATCTATTTCAGTAATTAGAAGGAAAGAAACTTTTATAGCAAAGGTACTTAAATGATGTGTGCAACATTTGTGAGCTGAAATACAACTGACATCAGAATTTCATACAGGAGAAAAGCAAGGAACTATTGAATGCTGCATTTCTGAATTATTATCATCATCGATCACGATCGATGATAAACAATGCCATTCTTAAATCACAAAAACTATGAATTATTAGAGCAAAAAAATATTTGCTCTAGAAGTAGTGACTGAATTTTTTTGCACCTGCATCATACACAAATCTTCAAATTATTTGTTCTCTTATTTAGGAAATTTCCACTCAGAAATACATTCCTCGAATTTCCAATTCTCAAAATAAAATGATGTATTATGAATTTGAAATAAAATCCACAATATGGAGATAGCATACTGATAAGCTACAAACATCCATATACTGACCTTCTGAATTCTTTTCTAAATCTTTTGAAATGCTTGATCTGATTCTTGACCGGGCTATGAAACCTCCAACACCTGAAATATCAAAGAGAAAAGACAAAAAAATTGAATAAAATGTCGAGAGAAAACAGTTTAACATATGTCAACAATAGTAGACAATGCATCATTTGAACATTAAAAATCAGAACAAAATTTTCATTTAACCCAAATTTCAAAGGCATTTCTCAGAATAATAAGAATAAATAAAGGAGCAAAAAAGCAAAAAGACCTCCAAACGAAGGCTAAGGTAATTTACAATGAAATTTCATTTGATTTTTAATTCTTCAATTTATGTCAACGGGAAGCTAATGTTTTGTCTATTATTCATTTACACCCTCAACAATTACATATATTTTTTTCATTTGGCCAAACTCGACTAATGATGGTATGAAGATGGTATCCTTGACTCCCAAAGAGAAAGTAATCTAAAAAAAAATCCTTTTAATTGAAAAATTTGCTCTAAGCCAATAACATTAATTTTTAAATAATGATACGATTCTCTCTTTTTTTTTCTTAAAAAATGAAATAAAATGTGTAATATACAATAAACAACAAGATTGTATTTAACAACATTATTTAACTGTGTTTTTTAATTAAGCATTCATTTAGAATTTTAGAAAAAAAAAAAAAGACTAATGGAAATAATGAAGGTTGCAGCCATTCATCCAGGGTAGCTAGATGGATTCAAAATAATTTGATATTTTAGATCTTTTATCATTCTAATTTTAATAGTAATAATCTACTGCAAAACAAAAAAAGATCTACATATTTCTGTCATTTTTTTAAAAAGAAATCCGTTTGTTGAAGTTCCTATTAATTGTAGATTTCTCTCACAAGCAATTCTCTTTTAGCAACTCTAATATCATTTTATTCCTGTTATCCTTTTTTATATCAGTCTTGTTTCTTCCCAAATCATGTACATCTGTCAATCACTAATTAAAAGAACATTTTTCCCAACTGCTATTTTCAAAATAATATAACCCTTCATTGGGATAGACAACCACCAACTTCTCATCTTAACAGTCAGTATTTATTTGGATTTGAACTTAACTGTGCAAACAACTATTCAGCAATGATAAGCTCAATGATTTACATCTAAACAAAGACAGTGAACAGCCAATTCACTGTCCATCATAATTACAATTCCACATTTCTATCAATTTCTCAATGTGATGATCATCAACTGGAAATTAATGTCAATTCCTAGATTCCTAAAGTTCCATTCTTTCTTAGCAATCTCTTCCACTGTAAGACTTTCAAAGAAGAGAACTAGTAGTTCTTTTCTTTATAAAATATTTATTTAAAGACACTCATCTTATTCCTTACTCTTTTCTTGTCTAACCAGAATAACTCAAGAAAGTTGCTTCTGATTTGCTTTTATGCAGCCTCAAATTTCCAACATACATCATTTCCAAATACTTACCAAAACTGCTGTTATTTCAAAAGATATCTCTGTTTCACTATATGACCCCATCCTTGATTCTTAATTTTTTGTCAATTACCATAAAGACAACTTTTTTTATATTAATCTTTAATATGGAAAGGAACTTAATTCTTATGTCCACACTATAGTTACAATAATTAGATCAAGGCACAAGTTTAATGTTATTACATAGAACAAATGTGCACATACAAGGGAAGATGATATCTCAATATCAAATAACTAAATGAAATTTAAAAAAAAACAAAAAGTTCTTTACCCAATTTTTGAAGATTTCTTTGCCGCTTTTTCTTTTCACAAGGCATATCATCTGGCTTGGATATATCTTTTTGTTGTTCTTCTTCAATTATGTCCATTTTTTCCAATTCACTAGATTGATCAAGTGGTAATTCTAAAAGAGTAGAGAGATATGGAAGTATTATTTGTCAGGATGAGCTATCTTTCTTAAAAAAAAAATATTAAACATTAAATAAAAAAACAAAAAAAAAGCTTTTTTAAAACTTATACTTGATTTTTTTTTTAGTGCATGCAAATTTGCAATGCTTTATTCAAACTACAAATGTCACATAACAAGACTTCAAAAATAGAAATGGGACCACTTGATATCCTAAACTCTCAGGTCATTTTATAAATAGAATTACAATTCTACCAAGGTAGGCTTTGGGAGGAATAGAGCAACTGTCAGAAAACTTTTCTTTAACTCTAAAATTAACATTCCTTACTAATTTTTTTTTTTGTAAACAATTTATTATAGCTTTAAAAGATTCCCCGCGACAACTTCAAACTAAACACACATACACAAACAAAAAAAAAAATTCAACAACTTTTTTTTTTATCAATATAACTATTATTTAGCTTGCGAAATGAATATCATCCATAACACAGTGGAGCGTATGAACTTCTATGCACTGAATCATATCAGGTGCCCAAAATGGATAACATTTAATATTATTATTGTTTATCATTTGAAATATTTTTAATTATGGTAAGTAACTTAAATAATAACCTAAGTTTTCAAATGAAACTGACCTATTCGTAACAAGATGACTTCCATATCAGATAAAAGTAAAATAACTATTTTTTTACTTATTCATTTTTTTAATGCTTTAGTTTGAGAAAATTTCAATTATCAATAAAAAAGTTTGTGCAATTTGATAAGCATTACAAGAAGAAATTTTATAACAATTTTTTTTTCTTCCCATTTCTTTCTTTAAGCTGTCTAAACTTTAATTTGAAACAATTGTTGAATTTAAATATTTTTCTCATCAAAAAGAATAACATAAATTTAATCAAGGTTTCTTCAGAAATCTGCATTTTAACTGGAAATGAAGATACATTGGTTCAGCAATTAGCCAATCACTTACCAGGGGTAATCACTTTACTTTCATCAGGTTCTTCTGAATGAATACTATCCAATTTTCCTTCATCTAGTTTTAACAGTGGTTGTAATTTTGGTTTTCGCATTCTTGTTTTCTTTGGCTGTTCAATAGTGAGACTTTTTATCTGATGCATTCCACTCTCAGATAAACAAACCCCATCTAAGAAAAACTGAGCTTGGGATTTTGGTGGCGTTTCTAAAATATTGAAAATGTAAAGGAAATTAGTATGCATTACATAAGTGAGTGTGCTAATTCACTTTAAAATAAGTCTTTTCTTAAACAATAAACAAGCTGTATGTAAAACTCAATAAAATAAAGGCATTAAAAAGAACCTGGGAGAGCTTTCACAACTGGTGTAGGGGCACGCGGAGGTTCGGATGTTGGTGGCACTGCTGGAGGTATTAAATGAGGAGGAAGCTGATCTCTGGGCCGACACATAATGCAATGATATCCATAATCTGCAGCTTTCTCAGCATCTTCTTCACTGTTAATCTGATCACAGCCTGCATGTAACCACCTGAAATTTAAATTATTATGTCAATAAATAATTATTTGTTCAAAGCTGAATTTAATACCATTTGCCATCAAAAACTGAAAACCAAACAAAAATAAAAAATAATTAAATAAATAAATAAAATGGCTAAGAAAGAGACTAACTGGAGTATTAGAAACTTCGGCTGGGGAGAAGTTATGTTTAATCGTACTGATCAGTCTGAATGTGGTAGAGCAGTGAATCGTAAGGCTCTTATAAGAATGTATATGGAGAGATAAGTAGTTCAAATGGTAGAACAAGAAATAGCAACTGCAATTACAAAGCAGCTGTGTTTTTTGTGGCAAATTGGAATGTAAGATATGTTGTTACTTTCAATTGTTTAGAAAGTAACAACATGACTGAAATACTAAGATATTCTCTCTCTCTCTTCTTTCCCCCCACATGGAAAATTAGTTCCATAAGCTAATCAATGTTCCATTTACATTAGTAGTTCCTAAATCTACATTCTTCGTTCAATCAAGACATAAACAATACTCCTAAAATGTCTTCTTTGATAACAACAACGATATTTCGTTCTCTTTAACAGAAAGCTTCTTCAGGTTGAATAACTGAGAACAACAAGAAATCTCTTTTTTCTCCCTCAACTGAACACGGACAGTTTATGTATCGTCTGTGCTTGTTGAAGTAAACAAGTTAAATATTCATTTATATCACAATAACAGTATAAGAATTGCTATTTCTGAATTATAAAAACAGATGATTTATGTAGATTCTGTATAGTAAATATGGATGGTTTGTTTATGTATGTACATTTAAAACTACATCTTCAGTTTCTGTCTTCAAACTACATCTGAATCCATATTTTCAGTTTAAGGGTTTCCTGTTTGATGTTTGAAAAGGTGCTTCCTGAAATTAAAGAAGAACTGGATGCTTCAGTAAGATGGCAGCAGACCTACAACAGTGGTCATGGAATGATTCCAATATAGACTCTTTTTCAATATTGGGAATCTGAGGGAGAAAATTTTGACTGTATGTAGCCAATGTCTTCTGCAAAACCTCTTGATTATCATGGAAGAAAAATACAAAAAAACAACCAATACAGAGATTATTTAGAATACCATAGAAAAAGAATACCCGCAAAAAAGTAAAGTAGTGTTGTACCGATGCTATTATGTCCCTATACTGACATACGCATCGGAAACTTGGATAATGAAGAAAAGAGAGGTAAGCAGATCGACGGCTTGTGAGATGAAATTCCTGCGGGGTAGGCTAGGAGTTACTAGAAGAGATAGGGTGAGGAACGAAAGGATTAGGGAGATAGTGAAAGAGGAGCCCCTGCAGGAAAGGATTGAGACATCTAGATTGAGGTGGTATGGGCACTTAAAGAGAATGGAGGAGAAGAGGATTCCCAGGAGGATGCATGAGATGAGGATACAGAAGAAAAGACCAAGGGGAAGACCAAGAGATAAATGGATTAGAGGAGTGGAGGAATGTGTCCGAAAGAGGGGGGAGGACTGGAACAGGGTGACAGCGGAAAGATGGTGGGAGGTAAGAACTAGGGTGGAGAGGCTTATGTTCCCGACAGACCCAGCCTGAGGTTGGAAGCTATAATGGATGAGGGATGAGAGAGAGAGTAATATTACAGTAATCATTCATCAACAAATGTGAAATTTGTTAATGATACACAAATATCTTTTGATCAGTTCTTTAACTCATTTGCATTTTTAAAATAAAACCTATTAAGGATAAAGATAATGGAAATGTAGTCTGTGTTGTAAAAATTTAACAAAATAAAATTTAATAATATTGACCCTTTTTTATTTAAACAACTGTTGTAAGCTAACAAACAGTTGTAATATATAATAAATATTTATAAAATACACTAGATATATATATTTTACAACTTATAAAATATTTTAAATCTCAATGTTAAATTTAAAAGAGTTAAAATTTGCTTTCTTGCTGCATAAGAAAATTTCTAAAATCACTGAGTAATACTGAAATCAAGAACTTACCTATCACACTGGATACATTGAATAATGAGATCATCATCTATGTAGTCCCCACCACAAACAGGACATGTTATCTGACTGGCGCAAGGGCCACATTGTAAATAATTATTCTGCCAATGAGACCCATATCCTGGGTTTGTGGCTCCACACTGAACGCAAACAACACACCTAAGAAAACAAATATTTAATGTATAGAATATAAGAAAAATAATGTAAAAATCTCTTAAATTATCTACCTACTTAATTTAAAAGGAAAATGAAAGTATTAACATTAATTCTGTACGGAAAGTTAAAACAAAAACATTAAATTTCAGTTCAAATGTATATAGTTATCAAATTAGTTTTATCCAACAGTTCTATGTAACATGAATAGGAACTATAAAGATTTTGAGAGCTGGTTTTCTGCTGCTAGAATTCAGAAAGTATTCTTCGGGGAGAAATATCAACCAGAAACATTAAGACGTAAATAAGAAATAAAAGAAAATGAAAAGATAAAAGAAGACAAAAATCTGTATATCTAATTCGCTGGTGATTTGGCAAAAGGAGTTAAGTCCAGACACAACAGTTGGGAGAAAATGAAGTCTACAATTGGCCATTTTGAGATAATATGTTCATTTTCTCCCAACTGTTGTGTCTGGACTTAACTCCTTTTGGCAAATCACCAGAGAATTGTTGACTGAAAAGGTCAGAGGTATTAAAAAAAAAAAAGAGAGAGAATTGTTTCAACAAGACAAAACAAGATCATATAAATGAATTTATACATTTGTATGCAACAGTAATAACTTTTAAGGTTGCAAAGGGTAAAAGAAAATTGTGATCTTGAAATGAAGTTCGGTTTTTAGAGCTGGTTGACACAGATTTGATATTCTAAAAACAATGATGCAGAAAGATTTACAAATAAGAAAATCTAGAATCAGTTTCTAATTTTGATTGAATGAAAGTGATGTTAAGGAAAAAATGCATAAAATCCAAACATGCGGATGACTCTGTCATGGTAATTACAGAAGATGCTTTATAAGTCATAGTTACCAGAGAACTAGATGGCAAACAAAGAAGCTGAAAATTTAAAAATGCCCTAAGATGAACAGGTTTTAAAAAAGTAACTGAAGGGGTGAATCTACAAATGATGCTCAAGAAAAGCAGCACTCATTGGAAATGGAAGAATGAAAATACAGAGGAAAGGCAGAATTGTTGATCACTAAACAATTCACTTTTAAACAAAAGCAAATTTTATTGCAAATTTAAGCACTTGCTTAAAAGGTCTTGTAAACATTTTAAATATAAGAATGTATTAGTATAAGCTCAACTGAAAAGCAATAAGATTGAAACATGCAATTGTAATTCATATTTAAAAAGATCTTACCATTTGCATTTCCAGTTCCCTTGAGGAACTTGTTCTAAGGGAGGGTCAAGGCAATATATATGGTAGCTGATATCACAGTCATCACATAGCAGAAGACGGCCTTCATCATGTGGTTGACCACATCCTTCACAAGCTGTACAATCTAAACAGCGCCACCCTTTACTTAGAACTACTTTTGTAACCTAAGGAAAAATAAAAATGAAAAATTAGCTTTTCAAAACAATCAAGAGAGCTTAAAAAAACACTCTAATACACTTAAAAAAAAATGCTTTCTTATTATATCATAATAAAAGTCAATATTCTGCAATAGAAAGGCAATCAATGCAAATGAATATATATATATATAAATATTTCAAAATAGACTTCTAAAATCTTTTTATAAAATAGAAAAACTTGGTGATCTAGAGCTACACCATTTCCCTCCTATTATATATATAAAATAATGACTACATATAATTTATGTCATTGTAAATCAGTAGTTATGTGGCAATACACAGAATATTAAATAAACATTTAAATTAAGGAACACAAAATTTAGCAGAATGAATACAAACAATGGACAATGAGATTAGTGAGGTAGGTGTCAGAGATGGAATTGTTGCCTATTTCCTAAACAAAGAACAATAGGCAGCTGAATCCTCTACCAGCAAATAGTTGAAACTATTTCAGGAAGCTATCGTAAAGAACACCTCCTACCATCTATTGTTTAAAGTTATAATTAAAAACAGTTGTATGTGATGGTTTGTGAGACCGCATGACTTTAAACACAGGGTTAAGAAATATGATTTAATTTGAACTTTATTTTTTTAATAAAGCAATATCTAAGGGTAAATACAATTCACTAAACGCTATAAACTACAAAACATAAATACTGTAGCATTAACTAAAAGCACCGTATGAAGTTGCATTAAATAACATGATTTTTACCTATTTTTCAAACATGTTTAAATAAAACTTTTTTTTTAATTTATTTCTTTTTATTAATCTGAACTACTGAGTGCACATCCTAATGCATTACTGAAATTGAATTTTTTTATTCATTCCATGATGCTATTGTGGTGAATATGGGTGGTAGGAAAGCCAAGCACATGTGATCTATTGTGCTATCCCATGGAAATGAGGACAGATGGAGCGAAAGACAGAAAAATGGTGGGAGATGTGCAAGGAACTGGGAGAACCCCGAGAAAACCTGCCCAATTTTCACCATCACGAAACCCACATGATAACGGAACCCCGGTACTCAGAGGTGAGAGTCCAATGTCTCAGTGACAATGCCAACCACGTGGCCTTCAGTGATGCTAAGTCTAAGCTTATTTTAATTTCAATACACAAAACCATTATCATGAACAATCTTATCTTTAATTCTTTTTCATGAATGCAAAGCCAATTAAAAATAAGAAAAAAGTAATAGCTAGCATTTATGCTCTATTGTTATGTAAGATAATTGGACTTCTTGAGCAACAGCCAATACAAAATTTCAGGACATAAAATTTCAATAAAATGAGTGCAAACTTAAACACAAACAACTATACCTTAATGGTGACGCAATAAGGATGATAACACTGGCCACATTGAGAACAAGCAATTAAACGACCTTCTTCTTTTTGTCCTAGACTTCCACACATGACACATAAATCCTAAAAATATACAAAATCATAAATTAAAATTTTGGTATTGTTTTATTTAAATTTGAATAAAAGAACTTAAGGAAAATGATTAACAGATAAACGAATCTAAAATCCAAATAAAAGCAAACCTAAAATTCGGTCACTGAATACTTTTAAACAAAGTAAGGGATTTACCTGAGACAAAACAAATTCATCTTTTGAAGAGCAAAGAACTATTTTGTTTTCCATGCCTGGTTCTTCGTCAGTTTTATTTTGGGACTGTTCAAATGCTTGTAAACTCTGTGAAAGTAAACAACAGCAATTGATAAAAATTGTCAAAAAAAAATAAAAACAATCAAATCAAATCTACAACTTAGTTTCTGAAAGACTGTCAATGATTCTAGCAAACACAAACCTGATAAGGGGCACCAGGCCCCAATAAATGATGTTTTAATTTAGGTTTAGGTCCTCTTCTTTTGCCAAATTCTGCAGTTTTTACACGCCTCCTAATTCCTACAAATTTGGTGCTTCCCTACAAAAATTATATAAAAGACAATTTATGGAGGGGGATAATGTCTTATACCAAAACAGATTTAATATCTGATTTGTACTAAGCATCATTGATTAATAGCCCCAGTTCTTTGCATCAATTAACTATTTGGAAAATTCATTAAACAAATATTTCAGCAATGTAGACCAATCCTAATCTGATCTAATACAAACTTTCTCCTTACCAATATTAAACTTAAAGCATTCTTAATTCTTTGTTATATTTTATTTATTTATTTTCTACTACTTCAAGCCCCCCCCCTCCCCGCACAATACATAAGGTTTGTTTTTGTTAATAGATTACTGTGGAAACATAAGGTCCCCCACTCATTAATACTGTTACTATATACAGTGAAACCTCCGAATAGCGGACAGTCACGGGACCGGAAGTTTCGTCCGTTATTGGGAGGTGTCCGCTATTGGGGAGGACTATCTTTTTTTCAATTTTTAGCTTATAGCATGTCATTTAATGAAAAATTATGTACAATCTTAAAGTTCTACAATTAACATTGCCCTATGAGAAAATATGAACAATTGCAAACTATTTACTATTTTCCTTTTTAAATGAATGCTAATCCATTAGTCTTACTTAAAATAATAACAAAATTAATTACAGTATTACAGTCATTATTTTAAGTAAGACAACGGATTAGAAAATTAATTTTATTAACTAAAGTTATCAGTTAACAGAGTTTGACATTTCTTTTTTGCATTGAAAACATAATTTCTCAATATGAATATTGAAATCGTTTAACTTTGCAAGGCCTTCAGAGTCCCCTTTGCTTCCAACGCCTTTTCTTGCAATAATGGCCCACTAATGGGAATGTTTTTTGCTCGTGCAGCACAAAACTAATCGAAGACAACAGAGTCGATCGCACTTGTCTCCGTTTCCGAACTTTGATGTGTTTGGAGTTTTCGTTGGAGTTCGTGATCCATATTTTCAAAATTTCCTCTGGACGCTACGTATTACTGTAGCCTGATTCTATTGCTTTTGGAAAAGCAACACAAGCTCGTTCATTTTCTGTAGAATGTTGTCCGTTATTGGGAGTGTCCGCTAATCGGAGGTCAATACATGGAAACGTCTATATTAAGGGACTGGGGATTGCAAAATTGTCCGCTATTGAGGGGTGTCCGCTTTTCGGGAGTGTCCGTTAGTGGAGGTTTCACTGTATAAGCAATACTTATAATTTTAAAAACTTGTTTCCATTTTTCCCCAATGAATTTTGAAGTAGTTATTTTTATTATTTTCCTATCATTAATTTTTTAACTCTCAAAACAGATCTGAATATATTGACATTACTACTACGAAAATGTTAAAAATAATCTGGGCAGATATTCAACTTGTCTAGCATACAGATGCACTCAGTTTCTAGACAAATGGCAGATAATGGTTCTGACCAGCCCTAAACAACTGGTAAGGTAACACAAGACACAAAAACACTGTCACTACCAAGTGCAAAATGATTAACAGAAAAACGGCTATTACCATACATCATATTCAATCTAACTGTAATTTTTTTTTATTTTTTTTTAAAGTAGCACTTGATCAAACAAACTATCTTCTTATAAAGTTGGTAAGGGTTTAATAATGATCTTGCTTTCAATATCTTTTCACAATTAACAAAAAGAAAAACTACTTTATTTTCAAAGTAAAGAAGTTTAATCTTACCCGTGGTCTTCCCACTCCCATTCTTTTTCTGCCAATTTTTCCCATACTGTATATAGGCTTAGGTGTCATAAATCCTACTGGTTTTCCACCAATAGGAGAATAGTCATCAAGGAATCCAAAATGACCTCCACTAGACAACTGCTGAAGCTGCTGTGCACTCTAAAATAAACATAAGTAAAATTAAAATTCTGAAAATTAAGAAAATAAGCTTAAATTGATCAGTAGCAACAAAGAAAGTTTAGTAATTTCAATTGTAAATGTAAAATTCAAATTAATTATTTATGTAACATACGACAAATATCTAGAAATTATTAGGAATTCTTTGTAGAACTGAAATTGGATGGCAATGCTTTAGCAAAGGGTTTCATCTAATGCATCGGTTCTCAACCGGTGGTACACGTACCCCTTGAGGGTACGCAAAAATCTGTAAGGGGTATGCGGTTAACTACCAAAAAGTATTCCCACTAATTATTTTCTGAGACTTTTTTAATTTTATGACTGATTAATAAAAACTTTTAATAAAATGTCCATTAAAATAAAATTTCTTGTTTTTAATTTAAAATTATCTATTCGTAATTAAACTTTTAACAGTTAAACTTTAGCTAATATAACACATTTTAATAAAACTAAAGTGTTTTTGTTGGGGGTATGCATAGTTAATGATACACAAAAAGGGGTATGTGGGTTGATAAAGGTTGAGAACCCCTGATCTAATGGATGGAAAAGAAAATAGTACTAGTCTAGCATGAAAGTATTTGACTGAAAAAGGGATGATGGCAGCATTAAAACTGATTAGTGACTTTGACTGAACAAAGTTACTTAACAAAAAAAACAAAAAAAAAAAAAAAAAAATACTACTGATCTACTTATACTTCTCTTTCAGTAAACCAAGTATTCTTCCCTGGACGCTGAGCAAGATAGTAAAACTAAGATATCCTTAATTTTAATGATGTAACTAATTTTATACGTTTCATAATTTGTCATTATTACACACCCACAAATTACTCTTTATTTCACAGACAATCATCCTCCCTAGATTTATCCACCATTGTAAAAGACAAAAGTTTTACTGACTCTTTAATTCCTAATTTTCAATCATTCTCTAAATGTAGTTAAATTTTGCATAGATTTCTTAAAAACGTTTTTATAAGCCGGTTTGACTATTTATAATCAAGATTTAATAAACTGGAAGGCAAGACAAAGCATTTGAAAACTAATTATATTCCCCAATTTGTTGATAATTACATGCTTCTAACTTTTAATTATACAGAAAGTTGCAAAGCACCTAAAGGGAGCAAAGCATAGGAAAACAGCATACTAAAAAGTGAATATAAACAATGATGCCAGAACAGGCCAAACCTCTATCTCTCAACAGATCAAAATGCATTAAAAAATATTACAAATTTTATTACAAAAATTATTACAAAGTACTTGATGGAGAAAGTAGAAATTGTAAAACGTTTTCTTCAATAACTTGACATCAACAAAAATGTTTGCATATAAATGCAACAATAAAATTAGCCGTGTAATAATTGGCAGTGATTATATTTTTATATTTAAATTTGGACAAATTTCAATTCCTTCATCCTTTACGATTAACTATTTTTCATGTTATTACCATGCTGGCTACCAACTAGAAGTTAACTCATAGTTGATGGCTTGGACCCCAACTACGAGTTATCTAACAGCTGGCATCTACAAAGCACTTTCTGTCTCACATGCCAGTTACAAGATAAATAAATAATAAGTTAGAATATTTAAATAATGTGGCTAAATGAAATTGATGATTGGGGACCAATTTTTCGATAAAAGTGTAACAGTCAATCTGTTCAAATTAAGTTTAATTAATACCAGCTCATTTTTAATCTTTATTGTTATTTTCCATCATAATATATAATTCACATTTTATACAAAATGTTTATTATTCTAAAATGATCAAGATTTCTTTCAAATTCAAAATTTCACTTACTCTTTCAATTGCTTGGATATCAATGTCCATACTGCAAACAGAGTCTTCATTTGCAGATAACGTATAATCCTGAGAAAGAACCATTACAGAACCATCTGCTGAAGTCCCCTCGTCTTTACCTGGAGCCAGAGCTCCTGAAACAACAAATATTTTTATTATTAATTTATCGAAAAAAAATGAGCATCCCTACAATAAAACCTAAATTATTGTGTACAATAAAATCATTATCAATTGAAAAGGAAAAGGAGAAGAACTAGAGTTATCATACCTTCTTCTTTGGGTTTTCTAGGTACACAAAGTGGACAAGTATATTCTGGATCAAGTTCTGCTTCTCTTTGTTGCTGTATTGTAGCTAAATCTATTTCTGTGTCACATTTGGCATGGATATATCTAACAAAGATTAAAATAATAAATAAGTATTTAATTATCAACAACGCTTTCAAATGCATCTAACAAGATCAAATTCCAGAATCTGCTAGAATAAAACCAGATCTGGAATTTCAATTTTCCTGTCTTTAATGAATAACGTAAATGACTATTCATAATAAATCAAATATTTCATTTTACTTTCACTAATATTTTCATAAAAAACAATTGTAAAATCATGAATTTTTAGTAAATGTCCTGAATTTCACGGGTGGACTAAAATATCTCCTTATTAAATTGGCACAGATATTAATTATTAAATATTAATTATTAAATTTATGGCATTAAACCTTTTTAAACAATGCATACGTATACTCTTAATGGTAAATGCTACTTTTGCTTTAAATAAAAATACTTTATTAAACTGACAGATACATGATTTACCAAAGAATAGGTAGAATTGAAAGAATTTACAGGAATAATAATAACAACAGCAAATGAAATGTCTTAAATTCAATCAAGAATAATATACCTTTAACTTTCTAAATCTACTATAAACTTCTATTTTTATTATAGAATAATAAAAGAAATAAAATCTTACTTTCCACAAATTATACACTGAACCATATCTTTCTGTGTAAAATGTCGATAAGCTCTTCCACATAATGGGCATGCAAGTCCTTTATTACGCTGCTGATAGCAGCTATCACAAACAGTGTAATTCCGATGCCACCGAGAACTTGGTCCACTTCCAGGTGTATGAGCACCACAATCTGTACAAACACGACAATTCTGAAAATAAAAGATGAATTTGAAAAAAAATGTTAAGTTTTTGGATTGTTCTTTCTTTTTTTCCTTTATACTTTTTAAGAATATAAAAAAAAGATAAATGTTATATTACTTAAACTGATAATTTTAATTTGTTAACAAGTGAATTTCCTCTACTGAAAATTAGTTCAGCACAAATGACCTATACATCTTTCCACACTAGTCAAAATGATTAAAACTGATTAATTTTTGTAATGTGTCTAAACACTTCATGGAATTCCAAGATCTCCAAAAAAGCTGCAACTTCTGAGATAGAAAATAGATTTGCTTGAGAAAAAGATTCTAGGGATCAGAAGATTAGAATAAAATTTATAAATGTCTTTTGGAAGAAAGCTGGAATTAATTTATTTTATGAAATTAAAAATAATATTTGTAATGACCAAATAAATATTATCCTCCGAACTACAAAATAATATTCTTCTGTGTGGAGAATATGCTGGTATGTCTGTCTATTTGTGTGTGTATATTCTAACTTTTTTTTTGAGAAGTAATTCTAAAACTGATTAATTCCGACATTAAAAAATATATTTAATTGTTTTGTTAACTAAGAAAGTAATAATTCTACAAAAATGTGTTATCCACCCTGATGTTACATACATCTCTTAGTTTCAACTACCCTCTCGTAGTTCAGTTTTTCTAATTGACCTTAAAACCTAAAGACCTATATGATATCTATTCTTTATTTTTATTTTTTTTTGGAGTAGTTGATGGTTGTGCTATATATAATAACTTCTTATTATTTTTTTTTCCCATAGCTGCTGTACTATTTATGGCTATAAAATGCAATTTTTTATTTGTTAGCAAAATGTTATCTGTTGGGCATTAATACGTCAATGAGACTATGAAAAGAAATTACCAATTATTGTAATCTGGTCATGAAATTTCTAATTAAAAAGAGAGAGAGAGAGAGAGAGAGAAAGAGAATACATGACTCTGCCATGTCAATAGGTGAAACTGTGATATTGAAAAACACAGATATAGTTCTAAAGTTTGGAATTCAGTGTTTTACCCTTGATCTAGCCTTGAGTTACATTGCACAAATGCTCATTACACAAAGTTACACTCAGGATTAACATGAAGTGATAAATTAGTTGAATTAGTATATATTAACTAATTTTTAAAGACTAAATTTTGTTTTCTTTGTGTCAGTAAATCTAACTAACGATGACTTAATTAAAAATATATTTACCTTGCATTTCCATCCATGTTTAGGAATAGTTGTCATAGCTGGTTTCAAACAGAACGTATGATATCCTTTGTCACAGGTGTCACACATTAACATCTTGTTATCGTCACCAGGTTGCCTACGCCATTAGAGAGAAAATATGGACAGACACTATTTTTCTTACAATTTGTATACAAGTATTCTATCTTTAATCTGAGCCCTTCTTCTAATGAAGACTTCTTGACATAACAAACGCACTGCACATCACCTGATATTAATGTAAGACTCATTTGAAAGGAAATCAGACGCACTGACCAAATAACTGAAATTGAAGGTTCTGAAAAGGAATCTAAAAACAGATTTCCACATAACGAATGTAATAATCTGTTCTATACAATCTCTTAAATGATGTTTTCTTTCAAAGCTAAATGAGTCGGGAAAAACTTATCATTGTCAAGAGAGGCCAGGAAACTGAATCTGAAGATGAATACATGCAATATAAAAACTAAATAAATAAGCAATGCAACAAGTTTTGTATCATTCTATTTCAAAGGATAAAAAAAAAATATATATACAGTGAAACCTTCGAATAGCGGACAGTCACGGGACCGGAAGTTTCGTCCGTTATTGGGAGGTGTCCGCTATTGGGAAGGACTATCTTTTTTTTCATTTTTTAGCTTATTGTATGTCATTTAATGAAAAATTACGTACAATCTTAAATTTCTACAATTAACATTGCCCTATGAGAAAATATGAACAATTGCAAACTGTTTACTATTTTCCTTTTTAAATGAATGCTAATCCATTAGTCTTACTTAAAATAATGACAAAATTAATTACAATATTAATTTTATCATTATTTTAAGTAAGACAAACGGATTAGAAAATTAATTTTATTAAAACATGTTTCTCAATATGAGTATTTAAATCGTTTAACTTTGCAAGGCTTCAGAGTACACTTTGCTTCCAACGCCTTTTCTTGCAGTAATGGCCCATTTGCTCGTGCAGCGCAAAACAAATCGAAGACAATAGAGTCGATTGCACTTGTCTCCGTTTCCGAACTTTGATGTGTTTGGCGTTCGTGATCCATAATTTCAAAATTTCCCCTGGACGCTATGTATTACTGTAGCCTGATTCTATTGCTTTTGAAAAACAACTCAAGAATGTTCATTTTCTGTAGAATGTTGTCCGTTATTGGGAGTGTCCGCTAATCGGAGGTCAATACATGGAAACGTCTATATTAAGGGACTGGGGATTGCAAAATTGTCCGCTATTGGGGGGTGTCCACTTTTCGGGAGTGTCCGTTAGTGGAAGTTTCACTGTATTAGGAAGAGCAAAGTAATTGAGCTGTATTCATAACCCAGAGTGCATTAACTGACAGACAAATATTCAGAATGATTATCAGTATCCTTACAAACATCTTTAGCAGATTTGAGACGAGCTGAGATAATAAAAAGCTTTCTCACTTTTCTTAAAAACAAATGTTAAACTTTAAAATCATAGTCTTTACTAAACATAAAAGACTTTTATTGAGATCTGTCAAACTTCTTAAGGATCACAAGTTTATTTGCATTCTTCAAGCTGTTTACATGAATATGTCTAAATAATGTGAAAACTGCAGTTGAAAGAGGAATAAGTTATCTTGTTTAGAAGATAAAATTCTTAGATTACTATCTGATTATACATAAAAAAAAGATATGTTTAATTTGGATTAGTTTTAAATCCAAAAAAGAAACACGACAGCATTAGTGAATTACTGTATTGTATAAAAATATTTTAATTCTTCTTCCTATTTCCTCGAACAAGTGCCACTAATATTAATGCAGCTCAATTACAAAATGTGAAAAATTAACTTCTCTATAAAACAGCCATTCAAAAACTGATTCCATGGATACATTTGCTACAGCTAAGCTAAAAAGAAAAGATATTTACCTGCAGGTCTGACAAATCTTGCAGTCTGGGCACTGCCATCCTGCCCTGACTGCAGGATTAGGAGCTACAGGAGGGTCAAGACATGATCCATGATAATGATGGCCACAACTTGTACAAAATAATAGCTCATTTAAATCTCCAGGACTATCACATACCATACACCTAGACTCTGTTGGTGCTACAAAATAAAAATAAGAATATATTTAAGCATTCTTAGGATTAAAAAAAAAGTTACAATAAAAACATTATTACAAAAGCACAAATTTGAACCTATCATCAGCTATAAGGACAATTATAGCCATCATTATAGTTTTCACAATTTAACAGTTAAAATTACAGAATAAGTAACAAATGGTACTTGCAAAGATAGGATTAGTTAATATCTCATCCTTCAGCACTGATGGCCTGATACATAAACCTTTACAAAAAATATACTAAAATACAATCTCTGATAGAACTTTACAAAACATTACCATAGCAAATAGGAAAAGGTATTAATTTCCCAATGATGACACCAAACTATCTGAACATTCCAGCTTTTCAGTAAAGATTTTTTTTTTCCATTTTGCTTGCTGCCAAATCACAGATAGAAATAAAATATGAACCTTTAGAGCAAAGCAAGTGGCCAAAGTAAGTGTTTATTACAAAGATATCAAAACTGTGATTCTTAGATTTATATTTAGATGATTCAAAAGGACTGACAGTTATACTTATGATAAATATTGCAACAAAAAAATGGTATAGGAGAGGACATTTGAACCTCACTACATGGGAAGTCAGACTGGTTACACAACCGTTTCAAGAATGCCCCCTTCAATTGTGAGTTCAATTAAAACAATATTCCTCTGCTGCCAATTTTGTCAATTCCTGTACAGTGTAAAGTTCTAGACCAGACTGCCACAGCACTCGTCCTTCTGTGTTGTTAAGCCATAGTCTAGCAATATCAAAATTGGGTTGAATGATTGAAACCATAGTAAGTTTCTAGGTTTTAAATATACTGGAATCCTTAGAAAAATAAACAGAAATAAAAGTTTTACTTTGGATGTAGTAATATCTACCATTTTCAAACTGGCAGAAGGAAATATCAATTTCATAAATTCACACTTAAAATCGTGAATATTTATTTATATCATAGGGCTGCAATGTTGTCCCCAAAATGGGCTTTTATGAGGTTTTGATAATCAAGTCTACAGTGAATGAGATTTATAATTTTATATTGAAACTTATATGTCAATGCTGAAGGCTTTTACCTAGAAAATAACAGAAAAAAATAATGGAGGTTGATGTAGACTCACTGTAGGAAATTTCAGAAACAAAATTTTTAAAGTTCTTTGTGTAAGTGATAGTCGAGAGCTCATTTTAGAATAACACCTGCAACCAAAGTAATTAACTGGGACAATTTAATGTTACAGCTATGTGGCAACACACGAAATGTAAAAAGAAGTCAGAGATACGATAATTTCATATTCAATTAGCTTTAATATTTCCAATAATTTTTATCAGTTTAAATTTATTAACATTAAAATAATGTAAAGTTTTGCAGAAAAATAGAATTATAATTTGACAAGAGTTATTAAGGAGCAGAAACAATTAAATTTTTAAAAGATTAAACAGAGAAATCAATTTAAAGCAATCATATTTATTCCATCAAGAGTTATATTGATACAGAAAGATCTCTGGTACTGTTTACCTTAATGGAAGCTTAAAACAGCTAATTTAATTAGCAGATATGCTATATTGACTTGAAAAGCATGGCTTAAGGTTAAAAGTACTTCAAAATATTATTCTAAATTTTCCGGTTGAAACTTACCAAGTGCAGGAGCTTGATTTAAATGAAGAGGACATAGCAAAGTTAATGATTTGATATCCTATAAGGGGAAAGACAAAAAAATAAATCTATATTTTTAAACACCACCAATATATTTACTTTATTATCTTTAAAAAATAATGCCAATGTTAATTTCATAATTTTTTTTTTTTTTAATTTTTAGTTATAAAGAAAATCTTATTTTCCCAAAAATATGTTTTAAAAACTAACCTGAAATGAACCTGAACTTGCAGCACAGGGATAGTGATATATTTTATTGCACTTTGGAATCCTACATATGATCGTAGCACCATATTTATTACAATGACTACATTTCTGTTTAAAAAACAAAACAAAAGGGAAAGAAATGATTATTAGATAGAAATTATTTATAATAAAAGAAATGTTTCTATAACTGTTTACTGAATTATTCAAAAAGCTTCATTTGTTGTTGTTCATTTTGACTTCCAATTTTTTATTAATTACATGAATATTTTCCGTATTGATATTTTCAGAAATTAATTTTAATTTGTATTTAAAAAAAATTAAATTCTGAAGACCTCACCCATAAATAATAATAAAAAAGTTATCCTCTAAAGCAGTGGTCGGCAACCTTTTGTTGTAAGAGGGCCACATATGTTATGTGGGGATTACTGCGGGCCGCACTTGGGCCAAAAAGGAAAATCTTATTTTAACAACCAAAAAAAATCTTCCAACACGCCTCGTGGGCCGCATCAAAACGCTTCATGGGCCGCATGCGGGCCGCGGGTTGCCGACCGCTGCTCTAAAGGATAATTACTTGCTTAAGCAAATCTTACTATAATAGCCTCCCAAAACTACTGCAGTAAAATTATTCCCGAGTGATGATAAGAAGAAATATGAGGAATGGGAAAGACTTAGTAGAATACAAAATTGTCATTTTAGAAATTTGTTATTCATTATGAATTTATATTTTTTGCTGCACTCACTGCCAAAAAGCAACAGTCGAAATGGAAAGACACTTGGCATAGGCAACGAGAATGATGATGTAAATAACTGATTACAATATCAGAGCAAATGGGCATTTTTTTCCTGGCAAAACCACTACAGGTCAACAGTTCCTTTAGTACTGCCCCTAGCATGGATAAATGCCACTCCAGATCACTCATATCCGTTGATGGCCGAAGCTTTCGTCCCACTTGGTCCCACACATGTTCAAGGGGGTACGATGAAGCTGGAGACTTGGTGGGTCAAGAAAGAGCATCGGCAGTACAAAGGCAATCCAGGGAAACCCATGCTGTATGTGGGCAGGGATTATCTTATTGGAAAATGGACTGCTGTAGCCGCTCCATAAAGGGAAGCAAATGAGATCACAGTATGTGTGCCATCAATGTTCCCCTGATCACTACCAGACTGAGAGTCGTAGAAGATGGCTCCCCACATCATTAAGCCATTGGTCCTGAAGATATGTTGTTCAACAACAAAGTACAGATTTGCATGCTGGCCAGTGATTCTCCATGTCCAGACAGAATCTGAATTCATCACTAAACACGATTTGTTGCCAATCCACAACTATCCATGGCCACTACAAATGAAGTAGCTGATGGTGCGATATTAATGGCAGACAGCATAAGAGGAGCCAAGATCACAAGTCTCTTTCTGCAATCGTGAGGGCTGACACAGGGGTTTCTAATGATGTCGCTACATGTCTCTGGATGGTGGACAGGGGTCACCCTTGGATCAGTTCGTTATCTGTTGAGTAATAATACGATTCTCTCTTCAATTTTGCCAAGATCCCTCAGTGCCTTTCCTGTAAGTGTATGTTCTATCATGTCTCCATTGCTCCCAGCACCATTATAAACAGTCCAGGTGGCAGCCAATTCAACAGAAGACCAATCTGCTTTCAGCAGCCCAACAATACGATCTCTCTCTCTGGTTAACTTCGTCAAATGCATCGTCAATGCATGCTCAGGATTCAAAGAGACCTGCAGTCCACAATCTCACTGATTATAAGCATAAACCCATTCACATGACCACAGCCTAGCAATACTAAGGACCCTAGTGGCAGTTCTCAGAAGACAATCCCAGTCTAACTACAGTGTTGTCGTTCCTGGATCATTTGTTCTGATGCACTAATAGTGCATCAAAAGTTTTTTAGCAAATCAAAAGTCAATTCTCGAACTGCAGAATGAAAAAAGATAAGGGAAGAGAGAGACATAAGGAAGAAATTGAAGAAAGTGACTAATTGACGCATAATATATTTCATAGCTAGAACATGACAGAAAAAAGAATCTTGACAACATGAAGACCAAGCATGGACCAAGACATCCAAGCATGGAAATGGAAATGAGAAGAGAGCAACACTGAGTTCACTGTTTTAATTAATTAATAAAAACAAATCATATTCCAATGAAACCTGATATTTTTAAGTGTTTTATTTATTCTACATAATTAGGATATTTCACGATAATACTGTAAGACAAAAAAAAAAAAAAAATGCCCTTAGTGAATATACTACATAACTCACCACTTTATAATTCATTTGCCAGTTCTTTAGAATTTCAATAGTTCTAGACCATAGGAACAAGTTTAATCTTTCATTTACTTTTTCAAATTAATTTATGGCTTATCATACAAATCTATTCTACTAAAACTATGCTTTTTCTTATTTTATGAAAATATCTTCTATTTATACTCAGTTATAAAAAGCAATATGAGATTTAAAAAAACAAATATTGTAGTGCTTTGTCATAAACAGTTTGACAAAACATACACTTACTTTTCAGCTAGATCTATTGAAAGTATAAATTTTATTAAAATCTATTGTCTTTTAACCTGTTCACTGTTAGATTTTACGTGGCAGAGGGGTGCTCTGTGTGCAGTTTTTTTTAGCGAGTTAAGCCTAGCGTATTAAAATGTGACTTTCGTTAGTTAATTTCGATTGTTTTTCACTCCGAAATGATTTGTTTCTTAGTTTTTTATATAATAAAAATATTAATGAACAGTTTAAACGTAGTTTGACAATATTATAATTTTTTGAAGAAAAAATGTAAAAGATTAAAATTGATAACAAACCTTACAATATGTTAACAAAAAAAAAAACAACTGATGTTTTAGTTTTTAGTGCTAATGAAAAAAAAAATTATTTCAAATCATCTTGGATTAAAAACTCTTAAATATTAAGGAAATAAATTACAATTCACTGGAATTCAAGCCTTTTTTTCTTCGGCAGGATTCTTAATAAAACTCACAAATCAGGAGATATTTGTGATTTTTAAATAACCGTGATGTTCAAAGAAATTTATTTTAAGCACCTTTTAGCGGCTGAACAACTCACAACACAGCCGACAATATCAGTTTTCCAAGAAAATCAAACAATTAGCAGATTTGTTAGAAAATATTCATCACCCTACAAGCATGAGTATACGCGGAAATGGCACACTGTAGTCAAGATCACTAGACAAGATAAGTTATCGACGAGATAACTCATCGATGGCACGGAACGGGTTAAAAAGAGTTAACAAAATATTTATTATGATCAACCACTACACTAAATACATGGAACTATCCTTCCCTACATATTTTCTAGACATCAAATCAGAAAGGAATACCCCAGCACAGGAAAGACAATTAATGTTCTCTATTTATTTATGCAAGCAATATTTCTTTACAATCTGAATAACAATCTAAATGCAAATTAATTTTGTTTAATGTCGTGTAAAGTTCAATAGTTTCCCAAAACCTCTGATCCAATAAATATTTCACATTAAACATGAATTACTTTTTGTTTTTCTTTATGCTTTAAAACAGTAGCCGTTTTCTAATGTGTTAAAAATTCTAGCAATTACAAAGTTCTTCTTTTATCCTAAACATTATGCTGGAAGTTATTTTGAATGTTTGCAAACAGACCTTAAAAAGTTTTAGTATGAAAAACAACAAAAAATTTTACTATGAAATTTTTAGTACAAAAAGTATGAAAATTTTTTTGGATGCCCTCAAACCAAATATTAGAACTCGTGAAATAAAATCTTACCTGCGACATGCCATTTGACACTGCTTTATCAACATTGACTAAAGCATACTCTTCAGTTTGACAGACTCCATCAGACCATGCTGCACAACAATGGTGAGCATATGTGTGACCTATTAACAAAAGATTAAAATTGAATGAGGGGTAAAAGTTTATTTTTTACTTTAGTTTTAAAACGTCAAAATTTTGTTTTAACAACAACAATAATAGCAATTCACACTTAGGTATCTTTCTAGATTATTTAATCACAATCACTGTGTGTTATGACAGCTGGTCTATTTAGTAGTTAAACTAAGCTTTATTGACTATCTTGGCTTTGAAATAAAATTTGCTAATTAGATAAAGATATTTGTTTATTATGATTTATGTTGGAGAACCGTTTTAAATATTATCATTTAGTTGTTTGTTTGTTTATTTTCCATTTTTTCACAGGTTATGTAAAAACTTAAATTACAATAACAAAACACAGCTTAATCTGACTGGCAATACGGAGAGTTGAATCAGTTAAGATGGTACAAACTGAATTGAACATGTGGTGCACCAATTGGCCACAGCCTGAGCATCACATGGTCAAATAGAAGCCAGCAGTCAGTCAATTGTTATATTGTGTATTATCCTTTTCTGTCATCATAACGAGATGTAAAGAACAAGAACTTATTATTAGTCGTTGAAATGTTAGCCATGTGAAATGTAGGAACAGAAATATGGCTCCAAAAGCTTGTGGATGTACACTAAAAAGTCGCCATAATTGTTTGCAGCCAGTCCAGTCCTCAACCAATGTATGACGTGTGAAGGAAATGGCTCTCAAGAACTCCCCCCCCCCCCCATGCAACCTGCTATGTCTATGAAGCTGAGAACAGCACTGGGAACCATAGGCCGTATCATTCAGGAAAACATGCAAATAAGAGAGACGGCACAAAACACGAGGTCACAAGTTCACAGAGCGGCACATGGCTGAATGATTCACAAATGCCCCAAAACTGTAAGAATGTTATCTTGCATGACTCTTAGATGAAGCATGGGTGTACCTAAATGATACGAACAAACCTTGGGCAATGTATTATCACTCCAAAGCAGATAAGGACGCTCTGACTTTGTCTGAAAGTGCAAAGAAAAATTTTCAAAGGATTTCATGGTTGTGGCTAGTTATTGCTCAAGTGGCAATTTAACGTTGCATAAAGTTCCTGGATAAATGAAGGTAAATGCAGCCTATTTCCAAAGATACACGATGAATCACATATATGACAAAGACACCCCAGACTCTATGGAAACGACAAGAGAAAGATTCTTATCCACATGGACAAGGCATCTAGCCACACTACACAAAAATAATGGCTTTTTACGGACAAATAATAAGTTTTCTTATTATTAATGATGGGTGGGGGGAAGGTGACACAAGGCCCCAAGTCCCACCCCAGACAGACACAGGGCCCTTATATTTACGCCCCCCCCCCAAGTCTATTGCAAAAGCGAAAAATTATCTCTTCTATGAAGGGCAGGGACACCACTCTTGGATGGATGGAAAGCGACACGGCTACCTAAGTGTCCCACCCCCAATCGACACCGGGCCCTTTCTCGGGCACTGATAATCAAACTTAACATCTTTGCTAGATAATGCAAAAAATCCGCTCCCCTATGGAAGGGTAGGTGGAAGGCGACACAAGGACCTAAGTATCCCATTCCTGACCGACACCAGGCCCTTTCTTTCTTTGAGTGGCATTGCAACACATGTACAGCTAGTTTTAATATAATAAATAATATAAAAAAGAGAAAATATTCCCATATAAGGTTTTTCTAAGCAAAATACTTCAACGAAAGTCTAAAGAAAGACATGTAGCTTAGAATTAAACAAAGGTCATATAATATTTAAACAATCACTTCTAACCTGTAGATTCAAACAGTTGAGTTGGTTCTGGTTCCTCAGTGAAACCAAGAATACTGAGCTCATCAATTGGTGGAGGAGATAATTTTAAATCTTCATCCAACAGTCCCTGAATGGATCTTCTACTATTTTTCCTAAGCCAAGTAAAAGGTTTTGAAATTGTTGTCAAGTACAAAGAATAAAAAAAAAAGTAAGATTTTAGGTAATAATATTATTGTTTCATAAACTTCAATCTATATGAGAAATTTGATTGGCAAACTGATATGGTCCATTGAATTCCAAAATTTAAATGTTCCTTTCAGAGATAGCCTATTAAGAGGTAACACAAGCGTAATTATGAACCATTAAAACTTTTATCTTCGTAAGTCTTTTCCAGAAATCCTGAAAATATGTACAATTTCAAAGATTATAAAATTTAATATTTACTATCAATATAAGCTGAATATGTAAAAAAAAAAAAAAAGACATTTTGCGAATTTTACAATTGGTGAATTTTTTAGAGATATTATCCATTCTGTGTGTATAAACATTAATACAAAGGACCAAACACTCAAAAACAATAGAGATATAAATAATAAATAATTTCATTGCATGTTGCGAAGGTACTCTTCCTTCGTCAGATGATATTAAATAAATAAATACATGAAAAGGAAAACAAGGCTCTGAATTGAAATTTAAATGTAACAATAATTATTTATATGTTACATTAGCAAGTTATGATTTTATTGTTATCCAAAATTATTGTTACATTTAAATTTTAATTCCGGGCCTTGTTCTCCTTTTCATGTATTTATTTATTTAATATCATCTGACGACGAAAGAAGAGTATCTTCGCAACATGTAATGAAATTATTTATTATTTATATCTCTATTTGTTTTTGTGTGTTTGGTCCTTTGTATTAATTTTTAGATATCTGATGCACCTAATTTTCATTTTAGAACAAATCTGAAATCTTCAATCTGGCATGTTGATTTGAAATTTGATTTACAGGTCTATTTTTTTCTTCACAACAGTAAACTTTTACGTAAACAAAACAGATTAACGTGTCTAGATTAACATTAAAAAAGGCAAATAAGGAAGACACAAAGGAACAGGAAGGATGGAATCGGGGACATCTATTTTGTCATCTTTAGGACTTGTCAGCAACATAAAGCTGCTCAGAGAGATGCAGCCTCAGCGTGAGGCTGAGGATCCCACTCATGCTCCAGTCAGTGGGATCCCGAAAAAGAAACAACAACATAAAATAAACAATAATCAAAAGAGCTTTAAATTCCTAGCCTGCGGACTACCAGGCTAAAAGGAACTTACATAAAGCATTTAAAAAACCTTTCACATTACTAATAATATACAAACAAAAATTTAGCGTGACGAGATTAACATAAACAAGGCAAATATGTAAAGTATTTACTTTTTCAATTAACCTCTTTTCTTTCAAAAAAAAAAAAAAAAAAAGATAGACATTTAGTCAATAATTTTATTAGAACAAACTGGGAATGTGTTTCATTATAAAATATAGAAACAAACTTATAAAGAAAAATAATAACCTTCTTGATACACTAACATGATACAAAAATCAGGAAAATAATAGTTATCAAATTTATAATGTTATTAAACATTCATTTTAAAGTTACTTTTTAATGTGATATAAAATCCAAAATAAGGTGGATTTGGTTCACTGGTCTAGTAATGGTCCTCTGGCTGCATCATTCTAAAGAAACCTTTATTCAATCACCTTTCTGTTTTAAAGACATTTTATTACATCACTGTAAATCAAACGTAATTTCTTTATTCCAGCATAGTGGGATTCTGGCAGAACAACTGCTGGAAAGTTTATAGATATCAAAAGTTTTAAAGGCATTGTCTTTATGATTGGAGATGATTGGAGAGAAAGACTTTTGGCCTGGATTTTAAATCAGCGGAAATGTTGCATGAAAATTCCGTACTATTTTCTGAACAAAGATGTGAATTCTGTTCACAAGAATCTTTTTCTATAACATCTATTAGTCGTCTTTTTTTGTGAAGAAAGGCTCAGGTGGCTAGACAGCAAAAGCACTTTTCTATAGGCAGAAAAAATTAAATTCAATCTTGATGAGGACTAGAGATTCTTCTGAGCTAATTTTCCTCTGGACAAGCCCCAAGTCAAAAGAAAGGGGGAAAAGGTTCTTTTCAAGGAGGATGAGGATCATATCATTTCTCTAACCTTCAAATTTTGAATATTGGCTTATTTCATTAGGAGTCTGAATCTCCTGATGATTCACCTAAAATCATAGGTCCATTCCTATTTGCATTTTATAACAAATATGAAAGTACAATTCATAAAAATAAAAAACTGAAAACATAACGAACAGAGACAATAACTTGCCAAATGGCAAAAAAAAAATAAAAATAAAAAAATCAAATTAGAAAGCTAATTTTTCGTTGAAGAGCAAAATGAAAAAAAGAAAACAAGACCAACCCAAATTTCTTTCAATGTTATTAATAATGATTATGTTTGCCTCTAAAAGGAATCATCAAAAGAAAGGACATTTAATTTGGCACTCACGTAGATCAAAACATTTCATGATTCAAATTGTCATCCATTTAGACTGAACACAATGTAAAAAACAAAGTTCTGAGGCAGTGGGATTTCTTGATCAAATATTATTTGCTTCAATTATTTATACGTTTAATTTTAAATAATGCTAAATTAAATTTCAACAAGAAAGAAAGAAATAATTTTTAAACAGGTAAAAACAAACAAACGTACCCAGCTTTTCCTCCACCCCTTTGTCGTCTCCACACTGTAATTTTAGGACTTCTATCAGGCTGACTTCCCTGATCACTTTCATTTGAATTGCGTCGAACTTTTACTACTCGTTTAAATGGATTAAATCCAGCACTGGGCTCAAATTTAGTTAATTCGCCCTGGCCTAGAAGACTGCGTTCTCCAAGATTGCAGAAGGAGCAGGTTTTTCCAGGCCTAAAAGATGATCAAGATATCAAAAAATCAATACCGAAAATATTGTGCAAATTTTAAATTTGCATGACTTATTTAATAATATTCTCTCTGTGTTATTTTACAACAACAGAATTTCACCAATTTTCTATAGAGATTTAACTGTGGATTTTATATAAACAGTATTTAATTTTCAAAATCAGTTTCAAAAATCAAATGTAAAAAAAGAAGTACCACTGCTCTTGTGAAGACTCTTCAGAGAAAGGGCGATCAAGAGAAAGTGCACTGGAAAGGCTTGCATCAGAATCCACTATACGTGTAAAAAGAAAAAAAAACAAAACAGATACTAAGTAACAATTACTTCTAAATGAAATAATTAAGTAATTTTAAAGACATTTAATGTTTGGAGTATTCTAAATAAATAAATTAAATTAATAAGAAACTTTCTTATACACTAAAAGCTCGTTTATCCGAATTTGATGGGACTGCACCCGTTTCGGATAAATGAAATTCAGATAATCCGGAATATATTGTATTAAACATGTACTGTACATTAAAAAATTCTAGTGAAAATGACAATAAACAAAAAACTATAGCCCTGCACCCACTGTAAATTATAACTTCTACAGTACTGATATAACAATTTTTGAACCCTTTTCAATATTGATACACTGTACTATTATATATAGTGTTATTAATAGATTTATAGTTATATAATTGCTTGTGTAGATGTTAAATAGGGTTACAGCGACGGAAAAATGTTTTTGCATATTTTAAAGTAAGCTAAAAATCTTTTCGTATAAACCAGATTTTCAGATAAAAGTAATTCGGATAAACAAGTTTGTAGTGTAATAAATAATCAGCCAACTTATTTATAGTTAAGTAAAAACACATTTATGAAATAAGCCATAGATATTTTTCAAAAAAATTGCTAATAAAAACAATTGAATATAATTTTGTGCTAAAGCATAAATTTAAGGGCGCCCCATAATAATAAAAAAAAAAGAAAGTACATTAACATAAGGAAAAAAAAAATTTTTTTGCAAACATTGAAAAAAAAAAAAAAAAAAAAAACCCAAACAGTAGATAGACGGATTTGGACTGACAATCTTCAGCATAGAGTCTGAGACTTTACCCGTAAAGCTATAGCTGACAACTGAAATGAAACGGTTACATTTTTAACATTTCAGCTATTAGAGAAATTCCAATACAACAATGTGTGGGGGGTGGAGGAAGAGAAGGGGGGGGGGCAACAGAAGGGCAAAAGCAATAGCTCCCTCAAAAGGGTTGCTAAAAATGGGGTTCATATAATATTTATAAAAGCTGATAGGCTTATTCCATGCATCCCAAATATTGTCACTGTTCCTCCTTACTCTGTTGTTTATGTGCTTTTGTTGCTATAATGACAAAATGAATATAAAGCACAAGACAAAAAAATATTAAAAGAATTACAATCTTCGATGATTAGTGAATAAATTTAATTTAGAAAATTGAGGAAATTAGTCAGTAATTTTTTTTTATCTTTACAGAATAGTAAAGAGTTCTATATATAAAAGAGCTCTATATATAAAAAAAAAAAGGTTTTGCTGAAAAGTTACATACCAGCTAAGGATCAGTCAATAAATTATTGACTTCAGAAGCGTCGTTATATAAATGAGAAAAGAATGTAGATAATTCACAGGCATTCACAAACACCCTTTTCAATTCATTTGCAATCTTGGTAGTAGGAAATATATATTAAAACAAGAAGTAATCGTTGACTGCAGCTCAACTGCTTATTATGGTATTGAGATTCAGTAAAGATCTTACCACTTCCAAATCTATATTCAAGTTCCATTTTTTATTTTATTTTTCTGATAAAAACTACCATTCCTACATACCCATTATTCATGTTATATTTACTTCTTTATTTTTAGCTTGGGCACTTCATACAGTGAACACAAACTATTATCATCAGCAAGAACAATAATAATGAAAAAATATAATAATTCCGCAGGAAATACATTTGGCAAAAATTAATCCCAGATTTACACATTATTTGATTTGGTTTTGAATCCAAAGATTTTCCTTATTATTAAAGGCACTAACATACAAAATAACAGACAGCTGCTCTGACAGTTTTGGTATTTCACTCCATCAGTCCTGATAGTTCATGGCAGCTACCAATTTGAACAGTGTCAAAAAAAAACAAAAACAAAAAACTATCAATATAGGGTAGTAGAGAGAGACTCATGTGTGTCTCTCTAGTTGAGACAATGGAAAATCAAAATGAACCTGGAAAACACAAACTGGAAAGGGATTATTAAAAGCATGTAATATAAAATAATAATGACTCACCTTGCTCAAGTCTGCCATCTTTACCCTCAGAGAGTAAAACAACTGCTGGCTCCCCAATCTTTGCTGACTGTGCAGTAGAATAAGGCAAGCCACCCATGACTCCAGCATATCCTGAAAGGTAATGCCTTTCACCGCTACCATGATAAAGAGGATGATGAGGATGATGGAAATTATGCTTTCTTCGGCCTCTTTGTCTTCCGGTTGCTCTGAGAAAAGGATTGCTACCAATGCTGCACATTAATAATTTCTTCTAATTTAGTAAAACCATGCAATGGTAATCATTACTTGAATGCCAAAGATGGTTTTAAAAGTGAACAGACAATGCATTATTGAAGCCATTTATTTATCACAATTGGGATTTAAATACAAAAAATTATGAAAAAGCTAGTGTCACGAAAATGGCTTCTTGATTTTAAAGGATTTTTCTTTTTGTCAATTTTGACCCACAGACAATAGCTGACATTTGCTAATTTCTAATGTAAACAATAAAAGAAGAATCCCTTTTAAACATGAAAAGAATCTCTCATCATATAGCTTTTCAGTCTGATTGGAATTTATTAAATATAGTTAAATGACAATCTAGAACTTTTTCGAGTGTTCCACAAAGAGCTTTTTTTTTTTTTGTTCTGCTAACATTGTAAACAGTAAAGATCTATACATCAACATATTCTCATCTCTAAAAATACTTTTATTCGTACTCTTTAATCAAGAAGTGCTCTTGATTAAAGAGTATGAAATATCACGGATATTAAAGTTTATTTAGAGATGAGAATGTGTTGATGTGTAGATCTTTAGAACATTTACTTCAAATTCATTTTCTAAATCGTAAGTAGTAGTTAATATCAGCCATCTGTTTTCAGATGATGATACAAACAAACAAAAACAAGACTGTAGTAAAAAGATAAAAACTACTTCCTCAAACTCAGATGAACGAATAGCACCCCAAATTATAACTTTTATGAATAAATCTATTAAACATCATTCATAATTTAAAAGACAAAACTTCATTTACCATTAAAATATACATAAAAATTTATGTAAAGCTTTCTCTTAGTCTTTTCTGATGACAGATGAGAAATGATTTGAAGATCCATCACTTAACTCATACTGAAGATGATTAGAAATAATGTTACAAGTACGGAAGTTATGAAATGTCCTACTCGTGGTGATATGAGGAAATAAACAAGAAGAAATCATTTTTTATATTGTAGTAGATAACATACAGAATCAGATACTAAAGCCAACAAATATAAAGAATAGGAAACATATTCAGCTAACAAAAGCTGAAAAAGCAAAAACATTGAGAGAAGACAAAATCTGAACAGGTGACTTCTCCAAATAGTGAACTGGAACTTCTCAAGATTTCAAATGTTAAATTTTGAGATGTAAGCTTAGCTATAATTAAGAAACAACAAATGTCAATCATTTAAGAACTGGAATTTCACCTAGTATTATAGAAAATTCTCCATATCTACACGTTAACTTTCAGAAATCCTTTATTCGTGATATTTCGCAAATTTTATTCAAATCTGCTTTATTGTTATGTATTCTGTGTATTAGAGAAGGAGTTTTTAAAAGTCCGAAGAAGCAGATTTGAATAAAATTTGCGAAATATCACGAATAAAGGATTTCTGAAAGTTAACGTGTAATTATGGAGAATTTTCTAAATGTCAATCATACATTTCTGAATGCTTTCTGACTGCTTTCTTATTACTTCATGTTTTCTGATACTCAAAAATGCTTTGGGAAGGATGGGATACATCCACAATATACTAATTGTGAAAAGAATTAATATTTATAAACATCATTAGAAGACAGGTAAGCTTAAAAATGTGTTATTATCAACCATCACAATACTGAACAGCTGACTGAGACCCAAACAAACGATATTACTGGAAAGGAAACAGTATTAACATTAAGTCATTGGTATTTTTTATAAGTAGAAAGATAGAAATCTGAATTTTAAAACTGTCATTTCAAGACTCATTTCAGCAAGACGAATAAAAATGAGCCATTCTTTTAATAATTACAATTACAATATAATACTTTATATATAAATATCAATATAAAATCAACAGTGCAAGCATTCATGGAAAGCAATAAAAGCATCAACTATATATATATATATATATATATAATTATATATATATATATATATATATACATATTTAGGTATGCATCGTAGAAAGTCAATGGTGCAATTTCGTTGTAATAAACTGTGGTGGAAGTGGGAAGAAATCATCAATTGTGAAATTTGGATTGAAACTCATGGATACAATGATTCAATGAAAATAATTCTTTTAAAGATTAAGATTTTTCAGAATGACTAGACTCACTCTCTCTCTCTAAGTAACTCAAATAAGAAGAAACAAGCAATATTGGTTATATTCTAATAATGGAAGTAAATATTAATTCTTTTCACACTCTGTATGTTACAAATATAATTCATCCATCCCAAAGCATTTTTGGGTATCAGAAAACAATAAGTTCTATTACTCACATTCACTGTTTCTTCATACATGAGTTGGTTAGTTACAACTTTGTCTTCAATATAATTAAAAAAAAAACTAAAATTAAACAAACAGTTTTTTTTTTTTTTGTTTTTTTTTTGGGGGTTTTAATCCAAACAAAAAAAATATTAAAACTTTGTTAATTATGAAATACAGTGGAGCACCGTTTATACGTTTCTCGTTTATACGTTTTTATCATTTATACGTTTTTTTGAATGGTTCCGGCAAAATCCAATGCATATTAACGTTAAATAATTTCATTTATACGTTTTCCTGAAATCGCAAATTTCATTTATACGTTTTTTTCAAGAACTCAAGAAGAGAGAAAATGCGCATTTCATACCTCATATTCCCACTTGTCTTAGAAAAGGCACGCAGTATTAGAAAATCACTGAAAAACCTCTGCCAAGTTTTCAACAAGCTTTGGCGGGTTTTAACACCATGCAAGAATACCTCATTAGCAGTGATTTAAATGATAAAGTTAAGATGGCACTTCTAAATATGCACAATGAACTTTTTTCTGTGCATTCCAAAAAAGCCCTACAACCTAAAATAACAAAATATTTTGTAAATGCTGAATGAATATGAATAGTAGTACTAGTTGTACATTAAATCCGGAATAAAAGATTTTGTATTATATACCTCTTGTATTTCATTTTCATGTAATATTTTAATTTACCTCTGACTTTTTATTGTTGGTTATTACGAAATTGTTCGTAACTTTTGTAAATTTCATTTATACGTTTTTTCATTTATACGTTTTTTTTCTCAGTCCCTTGAAAAACGTATAAACGGTGTTCCACTGTATCTCCAATTTTGTTTAGTTATTCAAAGCCTCTACTTTACATGCCGGTCTTCAACATCTCCATATGACTGTCTAAAACATTTCGCAGCAAAGAAAATGAACATGGTTATTGTCCTCCCAATGAATGATGGCTGCCCTGTTTTTGTGAGATCTGCGCATGTATCATTGATTAGTCTGGTCAGGCACTTCCATCTGATTTAATGAAAGGACGCCGCCATTGTGCTAATCGCTTGTTACTTTGCAAAAGAGCATTGTATTTATAAATAATATATATATATTTATTTATATAAATACTTATTGTTAGCAACTGGTATTGAAATAACGCTAAATAGTCAAGAGAAGTTTTAATTTGGCGTTATCAACATGACTTTCTCAGTGAAAACAGACTACGTCATTCATTGCGACAGGAAAACATAATTGATCAGCTACCGAAACGGCTGCGCAGTTCAAACTTCCGCTGGTCATCATTCATTGGGAGGACAATAGACATATTTCTTTTTGTAAGGTTCTACAAGAATAGATTACAATCATTTTGCAAGAGACTGAAAACTTACGAATACTTTCCAAAGCTAATTAGAAAAAAAGAGTTGGCAGTACTGAAAGAACACCGTTTTCCTGTTTGTTGGATATTAATTGAAACTAATTAATAATCCACTCGTCCCTTTACATGATTAAAGGGTATTTTTCTGTAAATGTTCAAAACAAGGCACTGGTGTAGGGTTCTCTCAAGGTCTTGAAGTGTGATTCTAAATTTGTAACCGCTAAGCTTACCAAGAAGTGGACAAAAAAAGCAAAACAAAACAAAAAGCATCGTTTGTGCAAGATCTATAAGATATGAAGATAAAAAAGATTAAGGAACTTTAACTTCTGTTTGGATTCTCCAAATAATGTAAGTTTTGCAAAATATAGTTGAAGAAAACTACTTCAAAAAAAAAAAAAAAGAAAAGAAAAGAAAAATAAACAATATCTGAAACAAAGATAAAAACCAAACAATGCTCCTAGACTTGCATTTGAACATTTTTATCTATATTTTACAAGATCAACAAATGCCAGCTACTGTCAAATGAGTTTATAAAAAGTAATAAAAATTGATAAACTAACACTAATCTATTTTATTTAAAAAAAAAAAAAAACAAATAATAAATAATGCTAAAAATAAATAAATAAATGAAGTGAATTTGAATTAGGTGAATTTTAAGACTTACGATGGTGGCTTTTTCCTCTGAACAGGACCACTGCCATCTTTTCTAGGCCGTCCCGGTCCTCTTTTCTGAACCAATGGGACAACAACTGGAGCTACAGCAGGTACAGACTCTGCTACAGGATAAGACTCTAATATCCCCACTGTAAGAAAATGAATAAATATCATGATAACAATTAAACAATCAATATATTAATCCCAACATAAAAAGAAAATACTACTTCACTTAAAAAAAAAGACAAAGGCTCATCTGAATTATCTTTTTTTTTTTTTTTTTTCTTATTCTAATATAAAATGTCTTAACTGTTCTATTAAGATATATGAAGATACATATTTGTAATACAGTAAAAAAGCTCATCTTTCATAGTGTCTTATATTCTTAAATATTTACCTGGCTTTGGAAGAGACAATACATTAGTTGCAAATGATTCCGAATCAGCTATATTTGCAAAAGGACTTGGCTTTTTCAGGCGTATATCCACTTCCGATAATAAAGATTCCTTAAATAAGGTATCTTTTGAAGTACTAAGGCAACTCTTGTCATCTTTTGGCAAAACACTAACAAACTGTTCACTTGTCCCAAATAAATTTACATTGCTGGTAGAAGCACTATCAGGATCTTCTGATTTTGAATCTGCTGATTTTTCATCTGTTGATTCAGTTACATCCATTATTTACTACAACAAACAAAAAGAAATCAAAATTATTTTTTGGAAAGAGTAACAGCAAAATGAAAAAAACAATGTATTAAAGGTCATTATGTAAAAGTTAGTCTCAACCCAACTATGTGTATTTTTATTTTTGGCTTTAAATTTCCAGTGAAGTTTTAAAAAAGATCAATGTTGTATGGCTAAGTTATTAGATATTTATATATTAATTCTATATATAGCCAACTCGCATAGCAGTCAAAGGAATAATACTAATAAAATCATGACTTCTTGAAATTCGCAGACAGTGAACATCAGAGCCTTAAATCAGTACAGCCTAAAAACAAAGATTATGTAAACTATTCTAAAAAGATTAAAATATATATGCTTGCCACAAACAAATGCATAAATTGAAGAGATTCTAATGCATACAATACTAAATTAAGAGATAAATTGCAATATTAACATCATGACTCTTGAGAGTTCAATAAGAAACTAAAAACAGATGTGAATCTATCCACGAATACACTTTTGTGGTTGAAATGATCATAATAGAAACATTATCAAAAATCCACAAATCCTGATAAATTACTAAATTAAAAAAAAAAAAAAAAACTTTTCTTTGATGCAACCAACAAATAACAATAACAAAACCTAAATGTCACAAGCAAAACTTCATTTTGATTTATATATCCTGGATAAGCTATTATATGTTAAGAGTAATTAGAATTTTTTAAAAATACTGTGAAACTTCTAAATAATTAATGCCAAATGATAAAAAGAAAAATGTCATTGCTAAGTCACTGATTATTTATTACCTGATTTTTAAAACTATATAAAATTTATTTTTTTAAAAAACTACATATATGAAGTTTTAAAATTATTTGCAAAAAAGAGAAATCCACTTCAATTTAGAAATGTTATTATGAGAAGTCTCTCTATATTAAAATAAAAAATATTAACATCACAAGAATTTATGTAAATAATGTTCTTTATATGTTTTTTTTTACTTCGAATATGTTAGATTTATAACTAGTTTTTTTATTCAAGTATCATCCAAATCTTATGTTGGATCTTATAAGACACTCGAAAAATAGACAATCATAATGTATTCATCTGAACTACAGTGTTTATAAAGTTCATGTTTAACTTTAGATGTCATAGCTAGCTTTTTTTTTTTTTTTTACCTTTTAAAGAAAATACATCAAAACAGGAAAAAAAAAAAAACCAACAAAAAGAATGAAATGACTTATGAGACGAGGATTACAATTCTAATAGTTAGATGAAAATATAAAAGAAAAAAAAAATCCTTGTTCAGGCAATGTACTGCTTAATTGAAAGAGTGCAATTAGGCCTACTTGAAAAACTGATTTCAATTAAAAATGAATATTTGAGAAATACAAATCAATTATTAGGTAATCTTGACCGACTCTTCAGTAAATCTACTCCTACCTCACCTGATAATGCCTCTACTTCAAGTGACAGACCTTTCGCATTTTCATCTATAACCCTAGCTTGACTGTCAGCAGTCATTAAGATGGTCTTTGCTTTTTATCTAAACAATTTTCTTTTATTATTTCATCCAAAAATGAACATCTAAGAGATTATAAAGATTCTAGTTCCTCTGCTTTTACTGCTTCAACTTTCATTCATGCATTGCAGCAAGTTGAGACAGATATATTGCTGTTCTGCTCGATTATTTCCATTTGCAGCACCTGTTGGGTTCTCAGGATTTTAGATTTCCTGCAGATCTGGACTGATTTTTATTTATTTTTTATTAAATATTTTTCATTCTATTAACATCATTATTTTTGGTTCTTTCCTGTCCAATCGAGCATTGTTTTCTATCATACATCTAAATGACTACTCATGAGGGAAAATGTAAATATAATTAATACTTTTTTCAGAATAACATCCATGTTGGTCTCTTTTGCACCCAATCATAGATATGTCCATCTAAGAAGAATGGGATTTTATTGGATATCATTGTGGAGCTTATCGTGGTATTCAAGGTTTACACAATACAGAATTCTAGCCACTAACAAGGTTCAATATTGGATCTACGGAAACTATAAGAAAGCCATCCATTCTTCTCCAACTACTCATGATTGAGACTTAAAAAAAAATCTCTAAAAATTCATCGTCAAATTAATATACTTTTAGTATGAAAGCTTGATCATTATTATATTCACGATGTTATAGACTTCACTGCTTTATCCAAGTTATAATTAATGAAAATAATACATTATATTGGGTGGCCCAGGAAGAAACATCAATATTCTGAGAGGTTATAGTATTGGTCATTCTAAGAACCAAAGTTTGTATGATCCGAACGCATAGGAAAAAATGCAACATCTACAAGAAGTTATGAAAACAGCCCAAAATGTGTGGAAGCAATAGTATATGGAAATGAATGCAAATGATTTAGATTTCTGAGCCAATACGTAGACATGAGCTGATGCCACCAAGTGCAGAGAAGGGAGACACAGATACAGGCTACCAAAGCACCCTGATAGATCAAACATCTTATTAATTATATCATTTCACTGGATTGGTACACAGTGGTAATTTTCCATATTTGTTTTACTAGTGTAATTAATAGTATATCTCAGTAAATACAAGCGATACTTGAGTTTCATTAAAATGGCACAATACTTCTAGGTGCTACAACTTATCCCCTTTTAGTGTATCTGAATGTACAAATTACACAACGACTGATATTGCATTTCTAATAAATTTTCAAACATTCCATTGTCAGCATGAATGCAGTTTGGAACTATGTGATTCTGAAATTGATGCATTACGGAGGAAAACACAATATTGCATGCCAAATCCAAAATACTTTACATTCTAACGAACAGTATTCCAATGCATGTTGGAATCTGTTCAGAATAGGACACAACATGTTCATATAAAAATGACTGATAATATGATCTCCCAGGATATTGACCATTCCTCCTGGGATACTGCATAAATTTAAATTAAACATTCTACACTTTTTGAATAATAATTATAAAAAAAAGTGGTATATTGTAGTACATGAAAACACCTTTCAATATTTTGCTGTTGTTTTCTTTTTACATTTGAAATAATTCTTTGAACAATTTAATTCCGATGGGATTTCTGGCTTCTTTGAAACAATTACGTAGATTATTAGGAGATCCTACATATTTTGAAATAAAATGAGGTACATTTTTAAAATTGTACTTTACCATAGAAACAGGAAATTCAGTAGTATTTAAAAGTATTCCTCTCTTCCAACTATTCTACATGTAATGAATATACTTATCTCGTATATCTTAAGATACTCATCTTTATAGCAACCTAAATTTGAATAATACGAAATCAATTAGATTATTAAATCAGAACATCTCACATGATCTACTATCATCCCCCATCGAATTTCCTTCAAATGCTAAGTGAATATTAACAGAGAAACATACCATTAATAGGCAAAAAACGGTTGTCCGGATGTTTGTCATCGTGGAGAGAGCGAAGAGTATCTTATTAGCTCACTGCTATCATGAGAAAGCAACCATTACTGTAGCGTAACAGTATGTTATTGGTCTGCAAATCAAAAGGTTCAGAGCTCGAATCCCATGCAAATCCCATATAACTTTTTTTTTTTTTTTTTAATTTCATTTTATTTATTTTTATTTTTTTTACTTTCTTTTTTGTTTTTTCTCTGTTTTCAAAAATGTGGTATGTGTTTTACTTCCGTGAATATTTCACGGGTTGGCCTTGTTTAGAATTACTTATAAAATTGCTTATATTTTTATGATTTGTTTTTACATTTTTATAATTTTTAAACATATATTCATATAAATATTCACTGCCCCTGCTCTCCATATTATAGGGATGTTTTTACATAAGACTTTACATAAATGTTGTAACTGTATACATGGGTGCCCATAAACTTTTTACCAGAAATGTAAAATATAATGTAAAAAATTCTACTTTATATTGTGACATTATATAAAAGAATCTAAATAAACTAAAGTAATAAGTTCTAATAAAATTTGCCATTTTTTTAAATCTTTTGTGAGAAAAAACTTATAAAAATTATTGAAAGTGAAAAAAAAAAAAAAGAAAAAAAAGGGTGTGGCAAATGTCACTTCCACCTTGTTTATAGAATGGGCCTATAAATTCTGAAATCTAAATAGATCTAAATAATAATAGAACTGAACTAATACATATGAAGTGTAGTGTGGATCAGTTAATTGTTATTTGAGCTATCGCATCACAAGATTCTTCATAATACATAAACAAAAACAAACAAAAAAACAAACACACAGCACAAAAATAGTGAAATTGTGTGTAAACACACGAGATGATACTTAGGATAATTAACGTCCTATTTTATAAGTTATAAAAAATTATTTATTACCATAAACTTCTTTAACTACATCCTCCTCCTATGCAATATTTCGAATAGCCTGATCGGCCGATAGCTTGAAAAAGAATAGGCCGATTAGGCTATTCGAAATATTGCATAGGAGGATGATGTAGTTAAAGAAGTTTATGGTAATAAATAATTTACGTTAATTATGAAGTATTTATTTATTTATAAAAAATTAAACATTAGGTATTTTAGGAACAAAAATCTTACATTTCCATGTTGTTTTCATGATTATTACACTTCCCCATACTATCATATGCAAAAAGTTAAAAAGGAATGCTGCATTTTTATTTTATGCTGAACAATCTCGGTTGTAGTAATTTCAAAACTTTCCATGAAATTTCAATATACTACGTAAATATTTTTGTTAATTTCATCATATATCAATTTGTCTAACAATTCAAGAAGATTAATCATCTAATCTTAAAAAAATTAATGAAGTTATAAAGTCAAGTAAGGTTCAGGAGTTTTCAACATATGGATCAAATAACAGTAAGAGAATACTCAACAGAATATATCGAAATGTTTCTACAATAACTAAGGTTCCAAAATGACGATGGACTAAAAAAATCTTAGAAAGTATATCCATATAAAGAAAATTATATAATACACGTTCCAATAAAAAAAGCTTTTCATTTCACTTTTCTATAACAATTCCCATTAAATCAACAGACCTATGAAAGGAGTGAAAAAAAAAGAAAGTGAATTTTCAGATTTTGGCCAAAATAAAGGAGTTTCGACAGGGAAATCATCACAGTAAACACACAAATGAAACTGCATTATGATAACTTTTTAAACATACTTTACTCACAAAATATACAAAGCGGTATTTGGAAAGTAACGTTCAGCTATTTAAAAAAAAAAGAGAATGTATTTTTAAACAATTTTATTTTTATCTGATTCGCCAAACCTTAAAACTATTCTTTTACATAGTTTTAGCCATTGTTGAAGCATTTATCATAACAGACCCCGGTTTTTGTATCCCTCCTTATAGAATGAGCTGCCTTGCACTGCAACTTGAAAGTCATCATCACTGGAGAATCACTGGCCGTCAAGGAACTTCTTCAAATACAGGAACAGGAACAATTTCAAGAACTGCTCTCTAATAAAATATGACAGAATGTTTGATATTTCAGAAACTGTGCTCATGCCGAGTGCCAAAGATGCTCTCTGAGGAGCATAAAAAAAAAAAAAGGCTGCCAGTGTGTTGATCTTTCTCATGCGATGTAGAAAGCAAGGTGACGAATTTCTAAGCCATATCGTCAGAGGTGACGAGGCATGAATATACCATGTGGCTCCGAAATCAAACCAGCAGTCCAGACTGGAGACATACTAATCACAGAAAAAGCAGCAATTCAAACAGCCCACTTTTACGAGTTATCAAAACTAGTGCTCATTATGATAAATGCCTCAAACAATGGTGGAAAATACATATAGAAAAGTAGTTTAAGGTTTGGCAAATCAGATAAAAATAAAATTGCTTGAAAATACATTCTCACTTCTTTCTAATAGTAGAATGGTACTTACTTACCTAATATGTTTAGCATTTTTGTCATGAAATGATTAAGTTTACATATAATTTCCAATAAGTAAAATATAAATAGCCTGGCATTTTAGGAGGTTTAAAACTGATGCAACCTTTATCTTTTGAAGTATATTTACTACTGAATTTAAATTATGAAGTTTCTTCAGACCGTTTCTTTGTTAATTGTAGAAGTTTTCTATTACAGAACTGTTGCACATAGTATGCAATAAAACTCTATCAGTGTACAGAACCCTACATTTATTGGTGAGTAATAAGGTGAGTAATTCAAATTGTCTAAAGATCTGGCTGGTGTTGTTTATATAACAAAAGAAACAACAGAGAAAGCTACTGTACTGCCAGACCTAATCATCACATGTCAAAATCCCAAGACATTTAAGGAAATAGTAGTGAACTCAACAGACAACGCAAAGGACAGCAATGAACTCACTAACCAAAATGAGTAGGAGCAGCAATTCTTATAAAAAAACCATAACCCCACTAAATGTAGAAAGTAGTCGTTAAATCACATGTCAGTTTACAATACAGAAACTTCTCAAAGTTCACTGTAACAGATTTTCATAGTTCATGAATATGAAGAAGACAACTCTCAATAAAAATGTAAGAAAAGAAAAAACAACCCTTCAATATAACAATTAACACTTAAATAACTATTATCAGTAAAAAGACTTAGTTTTCACTTCTATAGGATTAGAAATTGGCACAAATAAAACAGTAAAAAAACGGAAAACATATTATACTGGACAGAGACCAAGGTAGATGCAGAAAATAATGTGGGTTGTCAACACGCCTTGTCTAAAGAGCAACAAACAGAATCCTGTCTTTATTATTCAGCAAATAATGATTTACAAAATCAAGCTAATAGTTGCACTGTATCTGGTCAATATATAAATCAGTGTTGAAGGAAAGCAAATGAAAATAATTATGACTCCTATATGCAAGAACTTAGTTTATAAAATATATCTTCAAATAAATTACTTAACCCTAATTTATCTTAACAATTTAGGCTAGATTGACAATCTGAAGCTGTTCAAAAAATCTAAAAAACTCCAACCTACCCGAAATTATTATTATTATTTTTTTTTTTTTGCAATCACTAGAATTACATGTTCAAATTCATGTACACTGAACAAACTCAAAAACAATATTGAATCACAGATGCCAAGAAATATTTAGAAAAGTATTCAGGATCAGATTATGATCATTAGCTTTAGGACTCCTAAATCTAAAAGTCTTATTGTTCTTTACTGTCAACTTGGTTCATCTTATTAAAGTTTAAATTATCAAATGGTTTAAGTCCTACCACTGTTTTCCTCTTTGTTCAAGGGTTTAATATTAACGTTAAATTACTTAGATTTAATGTCTGTGACAAAAAAAAAAAAAAAAATTCACACCATAAAAAAGGGTGCAATTTGAATGAAACTCTGTAAGTAATCGAAATTAAGATATGCTAATAATTAAAGTTTAGTTGTCAAGAAACGTCACCATCACCCCCATGGCTCAATGGAAGTGTCCATTTTGTGGTCCATATAAGGGCCCTTAGAATCTTACTAGATACATTCTGATTCATGGAACTATTACACTACATCATTTTACCATAAGCAATACCTTAACTACCCCCTCAAAAGACAAAATGAGTAATTGCAAGACTTTGAGAGGCTTAATTTGTTTTTGTTTGTTTTTACAGCCATGGAAACAACCAGTACTAAAAAAAATAGGGAATTCATACATTCAGTACCTAGCTACCCATTTTCTAAAGTAATTATTTTTTGAGTTATCATAATTTTGGTGTTTTAATAGAAAACAGCATACTGTTGGTTTCGAGTTAATTACTTCTAAGTCCAACAAGTATCAACAAGAATTCACATTCTGTCTTTGATATCCTAATCTGACACTAAAGTTTAGGCTTCTTAGGATAAATAATTCTTGAATAATAATGTAATTGCAACACTCCATGAAAGCGTTTGGTCCCTAGCTCCATACTGGTGCATCTAATAAGTATTAAAATCATTAGGACCATTCCTGTAATAACTTAAACCTATCCCTAAAGCTCATCTTTGCTGGAGTCATCTTGATCAAAATTGGATGAACAAGCATATTCAAATTCATTTTAAATTTTTATTATTCTTTTTTTTTTCTCTTCAATGACTATAAAGGAATATTAGGGCAGCGTGCAACAAGCTTTTGTTAATTTTGAGGGTTGTTAAATCTTCCCTCAACTGATATTTTCTGTGCACTCACATTCATTAGGGATTCATCGTTAAACTAATGATGAGTCATCAAATTTTAGCAGCAGGAACCTGGTCGGTCAAATCGCTTGCCAACTTCCATCAGTCAACACGCCATTCACCTGTTCCAAGATGGCTAAAATCGGCTCCAAATGAAACTAACTCTTGTGATTTTGATGAAGAATTAGTTGAAAAGTTTCAAAAATAATATTAAACATGTTTACTTCCTTTGAAGGTTTTTATCTTGACATTTCTTGTCTTCAAGAAAAGAATTCTACCCATGTGTTGTTTTTTTTCCGTCTCCATGGAAGCTGTCATTTTGAAATGACGTTAAATATTATTAACAATCACAGCTAGTTTTAAAAACAAGGTAAGCTATCAAGGACTCAGTGAAGTTTAGTCAAATAGTGTTTGATGCTCACACATTTTTATTTGAAGACTAGTTAAGATTAACAGCTCATCAGTTGAGATCGATTTGACAGAACCAAAGTGCACGCGGCCCTTATACTAATATGTAGGTTAAAAAACAATTGGTAGAATTTTTACAAATTTCAGTAACAGATGCCATTACAAATAAATATGCATTTCAAATTTCACAATAATGAAAGTACAAATCTATAAAGTTAGTGCTTGATGCCTGTCCATTCCATCCTTGGCCTAGCTAAACAATGTTAATCTGTTATCTTTCAAATTACAAAGAAGATAAAAAAAAGCAGTTGAAGCCATTCATATTTCATTATCTGGCAAATTTAATTGAGAACTCCATTGTTATTAACAGTTCCAGGCATTCATCAATAGAAGAGTAAAATACAATTTAAAAATAAGAAGTCAATGGTAATTTAACTAATGGTTGAATTCTTTCTCTTTCAATGATACATCATTTTACACCTTTCACCAGAAATCCTTTTCAAGTCTACTCTTTCATGCCCTTTGATAATAAAACTCATAATGTGTTAAGTCTTGTCATGTTAATTTACAGTTTCAGCACTTCAATCACAAAATTACATTTTAATTTATGATGTAAGTTATAAAATGCTACATCACATTACATCCTAATTCCCTTGAATTGGTTTCTCTTTAGCAAAACAATGTATTGACAAGTCTATAGGGCTCTTGACCATGGTCCCTTTGCAACCTAGCCTAAGTCATGATTATCTCTATGAAATCCTCAGAAAGAAATGCTTAAAGTTTAACAGTATTTTAAAAATTCCAAAATACTAAGATAATGTGCAGAAGTAATTTTCCCTAAGTACTTTTAAAAATTAAGATACTACTGGATAGAATAAAAAAAAATAATAATTGCAATGAATGGCTTACTATAAACAAAATCACTCCCCCCCTCACTTTTTTTTGTTTTTAATTTTAATTTAAAGACTGTTGTAATGACCGATTAGAATCTCTCTTCTATCAAGGTTATTCACTCTTTAGATAAAAATAGTTGAGTTTTTCATCTACCATTTATGGTCTTGGCCTGCAGTGCCCCTTTCCAACTATTCCGTTTTTTTATCCTATGTCCATTTCCTCTTCACTGTCTTTTCCACCACGGTCGTGACAAGAACATAAGTAGTTAATGTAACGTATACCTATGTAAGTCATTAAGATACCAGAAAGATTTTCTTATGGGTATGTTTTAATAACACTGGCCAAAATAGTACTTTACATAAATTGCTAGTGTGTTCTTCTTCCATCTAGCATATACATGTTGCAAAAGCTTCAATAGTTCTTCTGCAGACACCATTTGAGTTAGACAGTATAAGTACATACTATAAAATTAAAACAAAACAATGAGCAGTAATGAAATATACAGATCTACATTAGACACATTCAATAATTTTAAAACAGTATAGAGGATGATGTCTATTACATGAAAGCATTATATGCGATTTACAAGATTTCAAGATGGTAGAATGTCAATCCTTGACCAGAAAGACATGTGCCAGTTAGTCTGAAGAAAGCATGGAAAAAGCTTATGAGCTTTTTGACTCACCACCTGGATAACTGCAGAGAAATTAAACATAAGAAATGAAGCAGTCCAGGAAACTCTGCTGAAGCATTTAGTGAAAAGAAAGATGTCTTTGTGATTAGTCCTACAGTTCTTGAAATTCTGAGAAGAAACAATCTATTGCTTTAAGTAAAATTTTTGTTAATAATCAGAATTGCACCGATTTAAAGAGAATCGTAAGTTGTAAAGAATTGTTGTGCTTTCAGTACAACCAGAAACAAAATGGTAAATTAAGGAATGACAATCCCTACTGTCTATAAGACAGCAAAATGTTGGAATCCAGGTCTCAGTTAAAACAATGGAGATTGATTTCTTCAACCTTGATGGAGTTTTTCATAAGAAATTTGTTCCCCAGGGACAAATAATAATAGTCAGTACTTCCTCTCTGTCACAGAAAATCTGCATCAGCAAATAACATAAGTGAAAGGGGAACAGTATAGCTGGCTGTTGCTGCATGAAAACGTGCCTTCACATCGTGTATTGAATGTGAAACAGTTTCTCGATTCGACATCCAGAACAGTAATCACTCACTCACCATCTTCATCAGATTTGGCAAGTTAAGAGATTATATTGTCAAGTTTAACAATAAACTTCAATGGGAAATTGTTAGCACCCTCAGTCTGTATGATACTAGTTGCTATTTCAGCAAAAATGTGGTTAAAAATCATTAAATTTGCAATCAATTATTCTTGTAATTTCTCAAAGTTGTTATTACGTTATTGACTGACAAAGCGAGTTAAGCGAGTTCAACTGATGCGGGTGCAAACTAATATTCATTAGCTGCTTGACAAGACATGGCTTTATGACATCTCTCAAAATCTTAAATTGGATTTCACAATTGGCTTCTTGCAAAATCAAAGCATAAAATAAGAGTATCATAATACAATTAGATGAGGTGCTATCAGAAGATGCAGTGCTATCCATAAATGCAGGCTCAGACATTTCAACTTCAGAGCCACATTTTATCACCCAGGCATAATTAAACAATTCTGGTGAAGATTTGGACCTCTCCAAAGAAAAGGTACTTGGAGCATCACTTCAGGAATGTAATCTTTTCGAAAAATGGTACAAAAGTATCAATTATAGGAAGAAAAAGTCAAAACATACTGATGTATTACTCAATGCAGTAATATCTAGTGGAAGAATTGCAAATTGAATACAACTCTTAACAACAAAGTCTTTTTATTGATTCCTCCAAAGGTCAGTTAAAGACAGCTTTACTTACAATGGAAATAAGTATTCTTTTGCCCACTGGTTTGTGCAATTCACATGAAAGAAATACACGAGAACATTCAGGTTTTGCTGCATACATTAAGAAGAACACACATGGAATGTACATATTCACTTACAAGTTATGACAATGTTGACTGGACTCCAAAATAGATACACTAAATTTTGCTGCTTTTCATGTGAACAGACAGGTCAGCAAAAGAAAACCACTACAAAGTAAAAAAAAGGCCACTCTATTCGTATACACCATCAGATTAGAAGAATGTATCACTTCCTGATTTAATGGCTAAGTCAAACTCAAGCTCAGTTTGATAAAAATATAAAATAAAATCATGATTGCAGTGGATGAAGAAGCCTATTAAGCAAATTTTTTCACTAATTAAGCAAGGTGAAGATGAAAGAATGAATCTTCGTTGGTCTTAAATTAAACAACTATTCAAATAACAGGCCTTTATTACTAAATTAAATGACATAAAAAAGACGAAAGGGAGGCTTTAAAAACATCTGTAAGAACTTTTTTTTGGCATTGAAAAATTACAAAAATTGAAGTGAAATTATGCAAAGTTTATTTCATCATATAATGTTATGGATTTAACGTGTGAATAAAATTTGCTTCCAGCATTCCACTTGAATTGCTTTTGTAAAAACATAAGCACCATCTTTGATGAACATGGCAGTAAGTTCCAACTAGGCATTTCCACAAAAAGACACCAAGTAAAATGGAGACTAAGTATGTTGAACTCTTTACTGGGCAGAAATCACCTAGCCAAATATTAAAGGTAAATTGGATTCAAAAATGTCAAAACTACAACAATATGCCAGAATTTTAATGGGAGCAGGAAAAATAAAAAAGGCCTTTGCCAACTGGTGTTATCTGAATTAATGAATGGATCAGTCTGGCGACTATAGCTGTCAGAGTAATATATCTGTCCTGCAATGTTGGATAGACCATAGAGAACAATCAACTTACTATGTAGGAAGATACAGTGGAAAGATCCCCCCCCCCCCCCATGATTGCTGGTTTAGAAAGAGTTTGATTGGTAAATGACAGAATTCTCATGTACAATCTTTTAACATCAAAGCACTTCTATATACAGTAGAACCTCATTATAACGGACAGTTTTTTAAAAAAATATAATAATAATAAAGGATGCATATGTTTATCTGACGAGTTTTACATTTCCAAGCAAGCGATTAAACATCGATCATTTAATGAAAAAAAAATTTTAACGTGCCCGATGATTCAAAGAATTGAGTAAGCAAACGAAGGCACAACGCTACAAGGAAGGATTCGCAACTTTGTAGCGTTGTTCCTTCGTTTGCTTTCTCAATTCTATCGATCATTTAATTTCATTATTGTCTGAAATTCCACAAATTGCCGCACACACTCATCAGTTTTTATTCAGTAACCTTTGAGTCATGTCGTTAAGTACTTTTTATAGCTAATTATTGTCCTTTCATTGATGTACACCCTGATGCATTACACCGATATAGAATTATTTGTTATAAACCGGACTTTCATTAAAACGGACAACCTTCAGCCCCAATTAGTCCGTTATAATGAGGTTCTACTGTATATAAAACAAGCTATCAGTTTTAAAGTTTTCTTCATTAAATACTATCTCAGTTTATTTCGTAATTTATTCAGACCAATGTTACTGTAAATCACATTGTAAATTAATGACAAATGAAAGTTGACAATGAAACGTATTTCACATATAACTAACTTACTGATGATCAGCTCTCAAGTGTTTCAATCAATCCTTAAAAGTTGTTGTTTTACTCCTGCATTTTATAACAGTACCAAAATCTACTTAAGAGTATATGCAGGGTGATTCATAAAGTACTGGAAAAATAGCTACACTTTGTTTTTATTAATTCCCCCTCCAGGGGCTCCTTTGAGTTTGAAGTAAACCCATCGGACTCACTACAATTTGTTTTATTTATTCCCCCCCCCCCCCCCCGCCCCCTTATTTTTGAAATAAATCCAATGGAGTTAATACTCCATTTAACTTAGCCTATTCTAATCTCGCTTCCCTTTCCTTGCTCTTCCTGGTTGTGAAAGGTGTTAACTAGACCATTTTTTTTTCATATCGGCAGAAAAAAGGCTAAAATGGGAACCCCCATCATCAGACTCAGAATCACACGTTCGATCCGGAAATCCATACACAGTGCAACTTGGATAATTCGAAGCTGAAGGGACCACTTCAAAACTTCGAATTATCCAAAACTTCGAATTAAACAAGTTACATCTTTAACTTTAATTTCAGGTCCACTGAATGCTTGAAACTGTCAATAAGGGATCAATAATAAATAAAATATTTATTCAGAAAGATCGTGGTATGAAAGACTTAAACACTATATGTATGTAAACAAAATAAGATTTATATTACGTAAGCTACAGTACATATTACATTCAATATAGAAAATTATAGTTTTTCAAAAAATTGTGCAATATCTGATTGTTTTGTAGAATTCAGTTGCTTAAGGTTAGCAAAATCATCAAGGATGTTTAGTGAACGGAAAACAGCTTCACTTTTGTTTGTCCTTCAATGTACCGATGAAATTCGGCGCTATCCCGTACTCGTTGGCGATTTGGCATTTCTTCTTCACACCCTTTTCCACCTCGCGAATGACGGCGACCTTTTCAGCGAAGTTAAATTCTTGTACATGCGTGGTTTACTAAAAGACATGGTGACACTGGCAGCAGGAAGCTCGAATGGCGTCTGAAGCATCACGTGTCGAACGGTGGCGGGAAGGGGATTTCAGTTGTCCTGTGTCGAATTTCTTAACGATGAAATGCTGAAAACTCGTTATGGTTCGACATTTTTTATAAAAAACTTCGAATTATCCATGATTTTTTAACACTGATTTAATAAGAAATTCAAGGGACTAAGAGAAATCCTCGAATTAACCACGATTTTGAATTAAAGACGTTCGAATTATCCAAGTTGCACTGTGTATGTATGATGTTACATAACTTTTATTGCTGGCTAGAACTGACCATTTTATGATCAACGCTTCAAGAGCAAAATATTACAATTCTGCACCTCAGTTTCTTATGTTTGACAATTGCTGATTCATATTCATAAATAAGAAGTAGTAAGAATTTATTTTACACTTAGAACAGGCTTTTATTTATGATTTTTTTACCAAAAGAAACATCAAAGTTCTATGAGGATATCAAAGTTCTTTGAGGATATGATACTTACATTCTTAAATCCTAAGAAATTGTAAACATGGTGCATATAAAAATTTAACTTTATTTATCATTTCAACATCAAAGTTTCTCCATTTTTTTCAGTCGAGATCATCTCCAAGATTTCTCAAAATTCTCACAATGCAATCTTTAGAATTCAACATCTTTTTTTTTTTACCTTATCCTATAAAATCAGGATTCAAAGAGAATCTCCATGTTAGCTTGATGAAAAAAACAAAACAAAAAAAAACTGCATCAGATATGAAAAAGTTAAAACCAAAGATTAAATAGATTTTTGATAAATTACAAAAATCCATATGTTCATTTCTAAAAAGTACAAATCCAAAAAATGTCTAATCTTTGATTTAACTTTTTCATATCTGATGCAGTTTTGTTTTTGTTTTTTTTTATTCTTCTCTGATTTTTGTAGAATGAAATCTACCAATGCTTGTCTCAAGCCAGGATGAAAGAGGAGGAAGGAGAAGAGGAGAAACCTAGTTTAAAAAAACTGGGCTCAATTGAGACCAGCTGACAGTATCCAATAAGGGTCTCTGCCTGGGATCACAGGATTCTGGTCAAAGATAGATGAAGGCTTAAGAACTTTAATATCTAAGAACCAAAGACCGTTTCAAAGAGTAGACTGATCTCTTATGTCCCATGAAATTAATCAGTCTAAAAGAGGAAAAACCCAACAGAAAATCTGGCCCGGCAAGAAGACCATAAGGTGGCAATTCCCATCATCTTTCTTGCAAGAGGTTGGTAGCGTCTTCAACAGAAACTTTAATTACTCTTATTCTTCCAAAACTGTAGAAACTGGATTGATTTCAGTTCAATAAACTCAGCAAGGAAATGGGAAAAACAATTTGGAAGTGCAGAAACATTAAGAATTGTTAAGTGGAATGTTCATGGGCTATCACATAAAGAAGCTGAACTTCAAGAAGAATTAAAGACTCGAAAAATCCATATGGTCATCATATCAGAAACAAAGAAAAAGCTAAAAGTCTCTCCAGATTTTATTTTTTTTACATAATTCTGGATGATTATGTAATGTTTTTTAGTGGTGTAACTCAAGTATAAAGAAGAACTTGTAAAGTAAAATCTATTCATAGTCATTTGTGAAAGAAAGGATTATCACCATTCAACTACAAAATTAACTTAAATAATATTGGACAAAGTTTTATTGAATTTGAAGTCTAAAATGAATTAAAATGAATTTCAAATCATGAATACCTTCTGTAAACTATGAGTAATTCATAAATATAATTGCGCAGTCAGAAGATGTTCAATATTTACTTATTTCATTGCAAACAAGAAAATTTGGCCTCTTATACAAGATAAAAGAGTATATAGAGGAGAGGATGTGTCAACTGATCTTTTTATACTACTATATATATTAGCCATACCCAAAAGATGGAAGAAAAACAAAGAAAATGAGAGCTGAAAGAAAAAGTTTTAAAGCCAAACATTCTGCTATGTTTTTGATGTTGCTAAAAGCTGCTTCTCTGGCACCTGTACACAACAACCAAACGGCTTGATTTACACGACCATCCAGAGAAGCAGCTTTTAGCAACATCAAAACCATAGCAGAATGTTTGGCTGACGAGCTCATCAATGCTGCCAAGGGTTCATCTAATAGTTATGCAATTAAAAAGTTTTAAAGTTTATTTAGTGAGAGATGAAAAAGTATAAGCTTTTTTTATATCAGTGAAGACCAATACATAAATGTTTTTGTCCATCTCAAAAATAATTTGGAATAACATTAAAAAGCTTTAATAAACGTTGGTTGATGAAGCATTAGGTACAAAAAGAAAGAAGATATAATAACAGGCCTGACAATATTGAATGATGAGATAAAATCATTAGCTGAAAGTAAGAAAGAAGCATATCTTCAAATAATTAAATTCCCTACATATTCCAGAATGAAGAATGAGAAGGCTTAATGTGCATTGATGAAATAAAGATAATAAATAGGAACTGAAATAAACATTTCCTTACTGGGTAAACATGAAATAAACAGCATAAAAAAGGGTTGATATAACAACAGTCTCAGAATGGTGGGCGTTCCATTCTCAGGAATATCGCAAACATTTAGAACTATACAAGGTGATGTCTCTTCACCTTGTGTCTCTTCACCTCAGGATGGAATATGCCCAGCATTCCAAAACTATTGAATTCTCAACCTTTTTTTATGATGTTTATTTCATGTTTACCAAGTAAATGCATTACATTTCCTATTTATTATCTTTATCCAGAATGAAGAACTTAAGATAATAAAAAAATCAGTAATGGTAAAGAGAACAGTTAGAAAATCAAGCGAAAGATATGTGAGCGAACTCGTAACATTCATGGAAGACAGAATAAGACATATATGATAATAAAAGAACTTCGTATAAATCTTCAGAAACAGAACGTATCGCATCATATCTCCTATCACAGACGGAAAATTTTAAGAATCTCTGGACAAATAATGTAGAGAAATTGAAAAAAATAAAATGCACCTACTTGTAAACAGGATAAAAGGAGAATAAAAAAGATGGTAATAAACCTACAGTTTCGGAATACTAAGCGTATTCCACCATCAGGGATGGCAGAAACACATAGGTCATACTTAACCTCCATAACTACCTCTCCCAGCTCTTTCACAATGACCTCAACATCCTAAAACACGAACTAAACAAGCAGTCCAAAAACATAACCCCTAAACCCCCTGTCAAATAATCCCCTTTCCCTACTATCCACCCTTTGAAAGTTTCATTAAAAAATTCCTCAATATGCCCCTGCCTTCAAATCACCCAACATAAACATCACACAAACCAAGCAACAAAATAATACTTCCAATACAGTATGTTGGATCCCATGTAATCAGTGATCCTTTGGCTACGTAGGACAAACATCATGACCCATATCCACACGCATCAAAGAGCACAAACAAGCTTTCACAAACACAGACCCCAAACATTCGTATACAGTAACATACTACAATGAGACTGGATACAACCTCTCTGCTGCCAAACCCCTCTCCCACCACAATAAACTATCTCACCGACTCCTAGCTGAATCTTTCTACATAATCCAGCGTAAGGCATACAATCCTATCACTGGCAGGGAAAACACCCATCGCTATTGCTAAACCTCCCTAATCCCTTCACTTCCCTCACTCTCAATATGTATTCCCACCTCGTGTCGCCTAAACGTTTTGTGATGTCCTATATGTTTGGCCGTCCCTGATGATGGAATATGCTCAGTATTCCGAAACTATAGGTTTATTACCATCTTTTATATTCTCCTTTTATCCTGTTTACAAGTAAGTATGCTTTATTTATTTTCAATTTCTCTTTAGTTTAATGCACGCATGTTAAGCCTTCGTGTTCAAATAATGCAGGCCTTCCAACAACGATTATACAGTATGGCCAAGAAGTTCCTGTATGTAAATATTTAGTATTTAATGTTATTTCAGTTGCTGACAATAGAATGCAGGTGGCATACACATGTTAGAAGCATGATTAATCCCACAGCTTGAAGACGCGGGGTATCATAGAACGCATGTGGTTGCAGCAGGACGGGGCACCTGCTCACGTAGCTCTTTCTGTGTGTGGGTTTCTTCATGAACATTTTCCAGGACGATGGATTGATCATGGTACTCCAGCATTGCCAGCTTGATTAAAATGGCCACCACGATATTCCTTCTTCACGACGCCTGACAACTCATTGTGGAAATCATCAAGGCCTCATGTTTGAATGTCGTTACGCTACAAACGAAGAATTGCGCAATGCAGTTGAGGATGCATTCCGAACCATCACACCGGACATGCTCCAAAAAATGTCAAATAGGACATGGCAGGGTGTAAACTTGTGTACAGCATGATGGTGAACTCACTGTAAATATTTTCTTAAAAATGACTACCAATGAGGGGTAAGGGAACTTTTCAGTCACACTGTATATACTGAAGATACTGTGGATCCTGTAACAAATGAAAAACTACAGGATGCTCTCTCCACAGTAAGAATAAAAAATCCTTGGAAATGATGGAATAAATGGAGAGTTAATGAAATTAGCTTTTTCTTCAGCTCTGAATAGAATAGCTCTTGATTTCAGCAATGCATTTTGTTTTAGTAAATACATTCCTGAAAAATTGACTATGGCAGCAATACTACCTATCATCTTCAAGAAAGGTGATAGAAAGAACAGATTGCCAAAACTGTAGTGTATAAGCCCTCTTAATTCTTATGTGATTTTATTTTGTTAGGATATTAAATAAAAGAGTAATCTCCTAATTGAAAAATACATTATCAGACGCCCAACATGGATTAAGAAAGGGAGGTCAGGCCTTGCTTTTTGCTTGATGATCACATAATAATTACACAAGCTGAAAATGAGTTACAAAAAGCAGTCTATCCACTTGGATTCAGGAAAGGGAGATTAGATCTTATCTTTACCATGACTTAGTTAATTGAAACAAGAAGAGAGTTCAATCTACCAATGTGTTTAGCTTTTATTGATTATGAAAAAGCGTCTGATAAAAGTAAACCAATCAATTCTCTGGACTACATTGATTTCTAAAGGCATATATTTACATCTCAAAAGAGGTATTCAAAGTCATTATAAAAATGCAATAATTAGAATTCATAAGAAGAAAGAATGAACAAGGTCAGAGTACGTACAGCAAGGAGTGCGACAAGAATACCCTTATCTGACATTTTTCAATGTCTACATTGTTGAAGCATTAAAAATCTGATGTACTTTTCTAACCTCTCACTTCATTACTTGAAATGTTGACATGACAACATTGCTTTTTGCTGATGATCACGTAATAATTATACAAGCTGAAGATGAGTTGCAAATAAGCAGCCTATCGACTTTATCTCAGTCAAACAGTTCAACTTCAAAATTTTGCAACAAACACAAAACTCATAGTATTTACAGATAACTAGGTTAAAACTGTACTGGATGATAAGTGTTTGAACAAGTAAATACCTTTAAATATTTTAAGTTACAATATCACCTATGAGAATGATAGAGATGTTGGTGGGAAAAAAATCATTAAGTTTAGATTTTCTGCAGAACTTTAATTAGAACACTAAAAAAATGTTCCTGGAAAGATACTATACTTAAGTTTTACAAAACTATGAACTTGTTGACATTATTATGTGGTTCCAAGTGTTGGACCTTAAAACGTATTACCTCAGAAAAATTCAGTTGGCGGAAATAAACTTTTTTAAGAGCTGTCTCAGGTTATACTCTCAGGGAGCGAAAGAGATATGAAGTTATAACAGCTGAACTTCACATTCGCCACATAGAGGATACAATTGTTTTGTACAGGAAAAGTTGTAAAGCACATGCTTAAAGGGAGGATGCAACAAGACCTGCTAGAGGTACCTTGGAATATCGGCCTTGTGGACAACGATCCCAAAGAAGACCCAGAAAACGGTGGACTGACGAATTTGGAGGTGGAATAGGCCAATATGTGTAACCCTTGGCAATGATGCGTTGACGATAATTTGTAGAATGATCATCTTTTCAAGTTCTACTACAACTGCAGTCCATTACAACAATTATACTATTGATTTTCTTAGTATCTATTTAATTAGGGAATTCCCAAAAATATTTTTAGAGCAAATATATGATAACGCTCATAAAATTTTAATAAATCTCTGAGCAATACCATGTGTAAATTCATATTATATATACATAGTATTGCTCAATGATTTTTTAAAATTTTGAGTGTGTTATCGCTGTGCTTGCCCAATGCTTCTCAGAGCATGATTGTTGATGAATGCCTATCAATTATACGTTAAATTAAATATAGGAAAGTGTGAGAGGAATATAAACTAGCAGATAAATAATATGCACTGCAAAGTCTTTTCCTGACCATAGGAAGACTCTCGGGAGCTATGATCTATCAGGCAATTCCCTATATACTATGTTTTATTTATTAAATAAAACATAGTATACCTTAAATAAAACACACACCTGTACCTTCACAAAACAAAAGCAACGAATATCAGTATAGAAACTTAAGTACTGGGTTTATTAGTTTATTTATTACTATTCTGTGTTCTAAAGGATTCTAACTACCAACAAAATGTAGGCCTATGCTTTTTTTATAGTTTTACTTTAGCTTGTAGGATAAGAAATGATGGAATAATCTAAGCAGATACCTTGAGTTTCAGGATTTATATTTATACAGTCTGTCTAAATATAAATTTTACAATAAATAAAATTCTTCGTCTCCTTATTTCCATTCTCCTATTTCAAAAAAGCCATCTGTATTTTCCAAAGTGTGAATTTTGATTATAATAAATTTAATTTGACTGCTCTGACCTAAGTTCTTAAAAATTTCTGTAGCCTATATAATTACTTAGTGAAATCAGATTTGGAATTAATAAGCATTTACACAAATATACAACTTCTATAACTCAACAAGAACTGCGAACATTCCAATAAAATCTTGTTTATTAATCACATCTTGAAATAGTGCCTTTTTTTTTATTAATATTATGCAAAATAATCACTAAATAATAATAATAATATTGTGGGAAATATATTTAAGCAAGGAATCATTATTGTTTGCAGTAATGTTAATTGGAAGTGTTAGAATTTGTTATAGGCCTACTTAAAAATAAAAAAATGATTAATGATTATTAAAAAAAAAAAATACCTTCTCTAAAGTAACAATCATTAATAATAATTATTCTAATTATTGGTGAATAATAATAATATTATGAAAGACATTCAGGTTTAAAGAATACAGTTTAAAATTAAAAATTCAAAGCTTTTTTTTTTTGACGTTTACTTTGTTGAAAATTATATGTTAAATTGTATAGTTTTAATTTTATAATTAGCATAATACAGCGAATATTCAGTGGTCAAAGTACATCAACAACCAACTTTGGGATCTTTTTTGGGTTTGTTCTTTTTTTAATAAAAAATGGGGGAAAAAAAGAAAAAGGAAAAAAAAATCAAGCAACAAAAAACTACGATAACCAAATACACAATTAACTGTTTAATTGGACTTCACTCAAAACGCACTTGCTCCTTCTAAACTGATTTTGAGAATATGGATTAAAAGGTTTAGAGAAGAATAAAAAGGGGCCTTCTTTCAAAATGGTTTACCATATTAGCGCTCCATTGCATGCTTTAATAACAAAACACAGTAGAAAATTCTTCGATGTGTTAACTAAAATTAATATATATGATTTTGTATATTCTTATTATAAGTTTTTGTTATAATCGAATGAAAATGATATTCCGGACATTCGAATTTGGAATCTTCTCCAGGGCATTATTTCTCCATCAGTTTTTTCCAAGGGACGGGATGCAGAGATCTTATATTGCAAAATTCTAAAAGTACGGAAAGTTTGGGTCTTACTTTTCGAATAAAACACGAATTAATTTCATGCAGACCAAATGCAATCAGTTTCGAATAAACTGAAGAAACATTCCGAATTGGAATTATTCGTCTGATGGGGAACTCGTGAAAAGTTTTCGTTTCGTTTCGGGGAATCTTTAAAGAGAAAAAGCAAACGTTTTCGAGCGAAGGGACCAAGGGATACTTTATAGATTTTATGGTATAGACTAATACAAGCAATATTTCAATAGAATGAGGATGAATTGTAGTTTAGCTCAACTTTTTCATTCCATGAAAATTATATTCGAGACGACAATTCCGTCATTAAGTTCAACGCATCATCTGAACGAATCAAAGGGAAATGTTGATCAACATCTCTTTTCATCTAACAATCGCCGAATAACTGGTCTGAATTAAATTTTCATCCAATTTTCCACCGAAAAAATACAAGATACATGAACAACTTTTCAAATTGTAGTTTTGGTGTTTGAACCATTCTGAAACGAGGATAGTTATGGTCGTTTACTTACCACCTAGGATCTTTTCAGCGCTCATCTCCTCCTAAAGTGCTTCCATTTTCGTCATATCTGAAGTAAATTCGCTTTTAAGTTATTCCTAAAATTGAATTTCTCAATTTGTTTCATTTAGACAGCATTCGCTCTGATACAGCTACCATCAGACGCCATATTGAAATCCGACTGACCAAATTGTGCGCCGACACAAATTTCTCTTTTAATCAAAGCACAATTGAGCAGAACTCCTCGATGGACCAAATCGCGTGTAGTTTAGGTTTTGAGAATGTCCTGTGAGCATAAATTTTGTTTACGATGAACTTTATAGAGAGCAAACAATTATTTAAAAAACGCGCACGAATACATTCTATAATAAGTGGTAGTGAAGAGGCTACTACAAAAGGAGTGCTTTGGTCGAAAACAAGTGAACTCTGTGGGCGGACGATTCTGAGTTTTAATTGACATAGTAAATAACTATAGACAAATGAATCAAGAGAATTTACAAAAATTAAATCTCTGTAGGGCTAATTAAATAGAAAGACATAATGACAAGCTTTATATTAGGAATTATCAAACGAGCTATTTTATAGCAAGTCTCATCAACTATGATGTGCACGGGTTGTCTTTGATCGGTCTCATTTTTCGGGCCTTTTTTTTTTATTCTCCCTTATTTTTTAAAATTAATATTAATATATATTCTAGAAAAATAATGGTAGCTCTTTTCATTATTTATCCTATTTTCACTTTCATAGATTAGAGATTTATAAAATTTTATTTTCGGTTCATAGCCTTGTTCAAACATTATGGCAACCGAGTATTCTATGTAGAAAATTTATTTCCTTTAAAAAACAGCTACAATAATAAACTTCAAGAAGATACTTAATATTTTTAAAAAAATTTCTAAGCAATGGAGTGTAAAGAAGTCGAAATAGACAAAAAATAAACCAATAAATGTCAAAAACATTAGATATTACACTTGCTGAATGCAGTTCAATAATTGTTCTGTATGATTTAAAAGGACTCCAATTGAATTAAATTGAAATTAGCTTTCTCAGGTCTGCGAATTATTGACAATTCGGGCGTTGATTTCCAATGATCACGGAGCTAAATGTTGATGTAGACCATTATTCGGAAACTTACTAAAATATTACGCTGCAGTTAGCGAGTTTTAGTAATAAACATTAAAAGTAAAAAATAAAAGGGGGGGGGGGGGAATAATAAAAAAAAGGGATTTCATATTTGCAGTTAAGTTATGATGAACTCAATTTGTAGGAAATTAAAGCATTCTTATTGAAAGCCATTAAACTACTCAAGAACGGAATAACAATGGTTTCTTCCTTTTAACAAGAGATAAAAATAAAAATTGGGATCGCTTTTCTAAGCTATCCATTTCGCTTGCTTCAAGTAACAAGAAAAAGAAAGAAAATATAATTCCAAACCTCACAAATTAAATAGAATTATTAGGATATGTTCACAAGACAGTTGTTTTGTTCTCATTGCTTTGAACAGTAAAGTTACTGCAGGTCCTGGAGATAGAAAGGAAACAGAAATGAATAAGAGCGATTTTTCATAACAATAAAACAAGATAATCCTTAAGATCACTATATTGCTTTAGAAAACTACTGTCTTGTTCATTAACACATTTGTAAACCTGCAGTACACTTATAAAATTGTAATGGACCTAGCATTTGTTAGCTCATAGCAACCAGAAGCAGTATCCATGAAATAATTGTCTTTATCCTTATATTTGCTTGAATTAGGATATAAACCGATTTTTTTTTTTTTTTTGGCAGTTAACTTTATATGATAATAAATTTTAATACTGAGTTTTCTCATTCATTCCGCAGCAATAATCCTAAAGATAATAAAGCAGATAAACCAGTTTTTGCTAGTAAAATAATTTTAGCTTTTATTCAACTATATAAAAGAATTGTATAGCAAAGGAAAGAATATCTTGAAATTAAAATCTGCTCAAGTTTGTCTACTGTTTCTGATGATGGAACATGCAATGTTTTGAAACCATCGGGTTTACCTTCACTTTCTAATATAGCTGTGACAAATACAATCTTCGTAAAACAAATAAAACAGTTATGCACTATTGCTTCAAGTTTCTTCCATTTTTCACTATTGCTGTACTGGAAGAGTTGGTTTACTTCTCATGTTTTTTTTTTTTTTTTTCTCTTGAAAATTAATATGTATAGAAGGTGATACAGTTGATGTACTTCTGATATAAGTTATGGCAGTACAGTTCTTTAACTTATTCAAGAATTAGCAATGTTGAAATAAATAAGAATTACTTTAGAATACATTAGTATTTTTTTCTCAGCTAAATTTTTAGTATCTGAAAGTTTGAATAAGAAGGCTTAACATGTGTTGATGAAAGAAATAAAGATAAAAGGCACTTACTTGGTTAACATTAGAAAGTGAAGGTAAACCCGATGGTTTCAAAACACTGTGCGTGTCCTATCATCAGGGGACAGCACAAACATATAGTGAACAGTAATCATAGATTTCTGTTAACTGTTCACCACATGTTGTTTGTCTTGTTGACCCCTGATGATGGAGCATGCATGATGTTCTGAAACCACTGGGTTTACCTTCACTAACTAACTATGTTTTAATTTATTTCTTGTCTTCTGAAAGTTAGATTTATTTGGCAAAACTTTGTTCATGATACACCCTAGGATACAATTTACATTACAACTTTGAAAAGAAATGAATACATAAGATGAAAACATCCTTGCCAGCTCCAGGATTGAAATCCAGCCTCAAGCATGTCAGTCAGATGACAGGTCGTTACCTTGACAATTCTTCTTCTACCTCTGCAGCTATTCCCATCTTAGATGGGGTCGCTGTGTCTGATAAGCTGTTTCCTATCCAGCACCCACTCTCCCCATATCCCCCTGGCCTTGAGGTCTTCCTCCACCAAGTCCAGCCATCGCTTCTTAGGCCGTCCTCTCTTTCTCTTCCCCTGTATTCATTACTCTGTGCCCTACATAATCTTCTTCTCTTCTTACCAAATGTCCAAACCATCTAAGCCCTTTTTCTTGTATTTTATCTTCAATATTTGCCACTTTCGTAGTTCCCAGTATATATTCATTTCTTAATCTATCTTATTTTGTCACCCCACACATCCATCTCAGCATCCTCATTTCCACCACCTTCAGGTAATAAATGTTGGATCTTTTCAAAGGCAATTACCTTGACAATTCTGCTATGCCTAAATGGGTAATATGAAAATCCTGAAGGTATTATTAATCAGAATAGTGGCCTATGCTGTACCAAAATGATTGAATATATGATTATAAGATGGTCTTATTTAAAAAAAAATAGCTAGAACCTTATGTAAGGACAAATTACTCCTAGCAAAAGGTAAGCCATCCAGCATTGTCGGTTTAAATATCTATTTTTATTAACAGGTGATTTTTATTATTTATTTATTTTTATATATTTTGCTATTCTTCAAATCAAGAAAGGATATCTTAAAACTAATAATTTTTGTGATATATAGAATAAATGGGAATTTTTCTATTTGAAAGTGGTTCTCAAAATAGAAGTAGCAGATTTATAAATACTTGCATTCAGTTTACCCATGGAACAATTTTAGGTAACAGGACACCACTGTATTCTAAGATTTTACTTAAATAAAACAACTATTTTGTAAAAAAATAACTACTTATTGCCATTGTCCTTCTTAATATATAGGAAATGATTAACTTGAGAAGCATTAAATTTACATGTATGTGTATGTATATGTATATATATATATATATATATATATATATATATATACAAAATTTGTATATTATTCTACTAAACGAAAATTTTATCATGATAACTATCTACTTAAGAATTTTAATATCAACTAAGGCAGAACAAAGGTGATTTGTTGAAAACAATTTGTAGAAAAAAAAATTATTGCTTTGTATTTTATTCTTTAGAAAGAACTATGGCATCTTGATAGTTACCTCGCAATAGAGTTATTCCGTTGAAGCAGGATAGCAGTTTGTCTACAGAAATTCATCCGCATAGTATGTTGAAAAATAATATGATTTTAAGTTTTCAAAAAACATTTTAATTCCAAAATCAACAGATAAGTTTAAATTTATTTTTAATTTGATATAAAAATTAAGTAAATGAAATACTTAGTTCATCTTTATTATATTCCCAAATGTCAGTTCAAGTTTTTTTTTTTTTTAATATTTTAAATGATACTTTGGTTTGGCCTTGGCTTGGACGAGCGGTTTGCCCTGTGGCCAGTATGCCGGCATCTGGGTTCGAATCCCGGTAGTGGCATGGCTGCTTCTTCTTCTGTGTTTCGTCCGTTTCTCCCCTGGAACTTACTATTTCAGGGATATTCTGGTTGAGATGAGAATCTTGCCCCCCCCCCCCCTGACTATTCTAGCCTCTTCCTTACATTGTAGGGTTGGGCTAGCTGCGTGGTCTGTTGTTGGCCGATTTGCGATTAAAAAAAAAAATGATACTTTCTTCGAAGTGAAGTTAGATGCACAACACACACAAAAGTACAACATTTGAAAATAATAGTTCTGAAAGTTAAAAATTGCTCAGCATCTGTTGCCAACATAAGTAAAAAATAAAGGAATAAAATTAATTTTTGTTTGATGTAGATGTGGTTCAAATAGTTTCTGTCTGATTTGAAGACAGGAATAAAGAAGCAAAACACACAGATAATTGAGAAAAATATGGGCAACAGATGTTTCTGGAGGATTTGTTACAATATGTTATGAACCAGGGCCGCCCAGAGGGGGGGGGGGGGCAAAAGGGGAAAATTGCCCCGGGGCCCCCCCGTTTTGATTGCCCTTTTTTTTTGTTTGATAAAAAGGGATTTCCTTTTTTTTTTTTGTGGTGTTTTTTTTGGGGGTGGGGGGGGGGGGCACAAATCCAAATGTTGCCCCGGGGCCACCACTAGTCTCTGGGCGGCCCTGTTATGAACCGATCATAGTAGTTCTGAAGTTAAGAGAAATGATCAATGTGTGAATGGCATACAACAGTTCAAGACTAGATGGGTCTTGCTACAGGGCACGTTTTTATATTTTGAAGGAATGATGATAACAACCAGTCACGAAAACTCGAAATCCAAGAAATGTTTGTTTTTGATACATTATGAATGTTGGCATTTATGATGTTGATGGATTGAGCGAGTTTCTGTGATGAGCCCAGGGGAATTTAATGCATCCTTAAGTGATAGTTTCATTAAACTAACACCATAACAGTTTGTTTCATATTGTTCGATGTTTTTCATTTTCTTTTAGCGACAAGAAACAGAAAATTATCAAAAGCATAGATATTACACTGGATATATCTCTGGACAAAAATGTTGAGAGAAAGAAACTTAACAGTTGGTATCTACATTAGAAAATCAAAGTTTGAAGGCATTACAGATGAACCACTAAATTAGTGCACACAAATCATTCAACCAGAAATTTCACCCTCAAGTATAAAAAGGAAAAAAAAAAACTAGGAAAGGCTAATGATTCCAGCAATCTAGAAAGCTTAATTTGGAGATGAACACTTTAATAAAAATTATGCAAGCAGGAATTCAGCTACAATGGACAGGGAAAATTTTGGAAATTTGAAGTTACTACCACAAATGTGATAGGTTTTTAATTTTCGTAACAATAAATCAAATCCCAACGATATTGATAACAAGGAGAGCCATCCCCTATCTGAGATTAAAATATGGAGAAACGGCTGCAACAGTTCAGTTAACAATATACCAACTGCTGAAAGGCAACATTAAATGAAGATTGAAGAAGCAGGTGCTCAGCTTTAACTATCAGATAGGTTAATACACAGATAGTGTAAAATTAAAATTCCATTAAGTCAGTTCATTACAGATTCCTAGGGTAAGGAGATCCTCAACAGAGTTGGGTATCCATTTGAAAGGTAGTTTAATGAACGCCAGAGTACATATGAGAAACAAGCTAGAGGAAACCCCATCTCTGCTAGAGATCAAGCTCAACTTTGCCAGCCATTAGATACAGTAAAATAAACAAGAATACAACAAAATCCTAAAAAAAAATTATATAGTGTGTAAGCAATCAAGTTTCAAACGTAAATTGTTCTTGGAAAAATATATGAAACTTGACAATACTGTAACACAATGCTCCTCAAACCTTGGTCATTGGTTTTTCTTTGGGTACAACACGCCTTTGGAATACACATTAAAATTTTCCATAGAAATGTAGAAGTAGAACTTTGAAGTGATCGCTAATAATTGAAAAAGAATTAATAAATAATATTTCCAACTGTATCGAATCTTCGTACAAATATATATCTAGGTATTTTCTGTAATTCGCCTGCAATTTTACAATTTGAGATTTATCTATTATTTTATATAATTCCCAATATATAATTTTATATTTAGCTGAAATACAATTACATATTAAGAAAATAACAGGTACCAGTATTTAAATGAACATGAATCCATGAACATTTCATTATTACATTATACTTGTAATAATAAAAGAAAAAAAAATAAATGTTTAACTATTTAAATACTAGTATCTGATAATTTTTTAATATGTAATTGTATTTCAGCTAAATATAAAATTGTATACTAGAAAATAGAAAATTGTATACTAGAATTGTAAAATTGTAAAATTGTAATAGTATAAAATTGTATACTAGAAATTATAGAAAATAGATAAATCTCAAATAACAAAATTGCAGGCGAATTACAGAACATACACTGATCTGTAAGAGGATTCGATACATTCAGTAATATTTTTTAATTCTTACTCAATTATTACTGATCACTTTCTTTATAGAATACTACTTCTACACTTCTATGGTAAATTTTAATGTATATCCAGAGATGAGTTGTTACCAAACGAGAAACCACTTTTACCAAATTTTTTTTGTGGGTGCTAGAATGTTGAGATGTATAAAATAGAGGCATTGCATCAAACATATTTGAAGCTTCTTATTTTTTAAGAATTCTCTTCACTTGTCATATATGCTTTCTGACCAATTAAGTGCTTAACATACATTGGGTAAAAAGGGCTTTCTGATAAGCAGTTTTGGTTAATGAAGGAAAAAGTTTTAAGTTTCATACTGCTGTAACTTATGAAAATTAAAAATGTAAATAAAAATTCTCAAAATCTATTTTTTTCTTCTCATATTTAGTTCACACAAGATGCATAGATGTAACTTCTAAAACTTGCTGTTAAAACCAAATTTACAAATGAAGTAAAAAGAATTCTACCAGCAAAGAGTAGAAAATTTAAAAATAGGTTTAATAGGACACAGACAAAGATAATATTTTAAAGTAACTATACAGCAATATATTATTATAGGAATGATTCATGGTGGAAAAAGCATAGACCACCTGAAAGTAGAAAATAGAAACAAGAATGAAGCATTTTTTGAATTGTAGATTTTGAAAAGGCTTCAGATTATACTGTAAGGCAGTGCTTCTCAACTTTTTTCACTTCACGACACACTTCTATATTAGCAGAAATCCTGCGGCACACCCAGCATTTTTAAGCTTTTATTATTATTACAGAATCCTTCGAAAAACATCTAAAGCTTTATCAGCAGTCTGTTTTTAAGCTGATTGAATCAGAATTAATATTTTATTAATCTTAATTGTAAGAACGAAACACAATGAAGTTCATCTTTCTGTTTGTCCAGGTTATTTGATGTCTAGAATTTATTCTAGGTACGAGCTTTTGGCTAGTTCAGGATTTCTAAACCTTTTTTTAACAATGGACCCCTTTTCCCTTCTTTTTTTTTTTTGGGTGGATCCCCTCATAGCTAAAAAGTAAAGGGGTTATATTAATAATCAACGAAATAGTAAATGATTATGCTTTATTTTGAATGAAAACTAATTTAATGCAAAGAAATTATTCTACAGTGGTAAATAATACATATTCTACACACTGGTAAATAATTCATAATAAACCATTTTAAAATAAGTGTGATTCAATGAGATCCCTGTGGACCCCGGTTGAGAACTCCTGGGCTAGTTGAAGCCAAATGTCGATTACAAATGCATCTCAAAATTTTCTCGTGGCACACCAAAAACAACCTCAAGGCACACTATTGAAAAGCACTGTTGTAAGGTATGCTAACAGAAATGGATAGACTGGATGCCTATTTTCCCATTAATGACAATGTACTACATGTGGTGGAAGCAAAGATATCAAGGAAGAAGACAGGACTGAAGACAGAAGGGAAAAAATAAAAAGGAACATGTCATCGAATCTGAACAACTGCCCCCCTAATCTTGAGTTTCATTGTTTTAATTACAATTTTGCTATTTGTAACATAAGTTGCAGGAACAATTGCAGTTTTCCACACCTACTTTGTGACCTCATTGCAACCTTGTTATCCTTTCTGCTCACTTTAAATTATGCGTATTTAAAATCAATTATTTTTCAGTTTGAGTAATGGCAATACTTACATTTTGATCCTGCATTATTATTATTAGGGCCAGGATTTCCATATTCTAAGTGCTCCGATTTTTTAAGTGACTATCAATACATCGTATATATTATATATATTGTTGCATTATAAATGTTATTTTATCCTTTCAATTTTAGAGAATATGTCACTAAATAATAGCAACATTTTTCCAGCATGTACTAGGAAAACCTCTTACCTGAACAGAAATGTTAAACCCCCCCTCCTTTCCCTTTTTTTTTTTATTTGGTACAGATTTTTATTATAGCCACAAACGTATAAATGTATAAATCTGTTTTATCCCACTTTTGAAGGACTAAAACTCTGAAACAGTAAGAGAAACATTCAAGAAAACAAGTTTTATGGAATTTTATTCATAAAAAAAATAAATTTTGTACAACAATTTTATAAAGCGGCAGTTCACAAGATGACTTCACAGTATTCATTGGACACCAACTGTCCTAAAGAAACCAGCTTTACGAGTTCCTGAAATAAATATTTTTATATATAAAATTAGTTTACATTAATAACAGTAAGGATTATTTTGAGTGCTTGTTAACCCTCAACAATTTCCTCCCAAATAGCAACTAAAAAACAAATGGAAGCAGGTATATACGAAATCTGAATGAATGTTTAGAGTGAATTTCAGCTGTAGTTTCTTAAAAGTTTTCTGTTTCTATTGTGCATTACCTTCCCTGCTGACCTTATTCATATTTTTTTTTTTAAATATATTCCTTCAAAATGACAGACTATTTAAAAATCCAAAGTTTAATTAAAAATAAAGTATATGCACTGTCCGACCACTTTATTAGGTACACTCCTGCTGTGCACATGAATGTGTGGACTCGCCGTGTCTCACAACAACTCTTCCAAGCCGGTGAGGGCAGTGTCATGGTGTGGGGGATGTTTTCCTGGCACACGTTGGGTGAATTGATACCTCTGGAGGCACATCAGGATACTAGAGAGTACCTAAACATCATAGCTGACCAAACGCAACCCTACATGTTAACAGTTTATCCTCATGCAGATGGCTACTTCCAGCAGGATAAAGCGCCGGTGCACAAAGCCCGCATCACTAAGGGATGGTTTGAGGATCATGAAGATGACTTTTCCTTCCTGCAGTGGCCTGCTCAGATCCCAGATCTCAGCCCAATTGAAAATTTGTGAGGAGAGCTGGAATGGGCTTTTCAACTCAGGCCAACACCTCCCATCAAATCTTCAGGAACTGCGAGATACACTCATATCTGCAAGGTACACAATACCTCAACAATGTTTTCAGCATCTTGTGGAATCCATGCCTCGACGATTTCAGGCTGTTTTGAGGGCCAAAGGAGGCCCAACACGCTACTAAGTGTACCTAATAAGGTGGCCCGACAGTGTATATGCAATGAGAAATATTTAACCAAGTTAACTTATACAAAAAAAAAAGAAAATAATAAATTAAGTAATCTTTTAAATAGAAACATTCATTGTCTACTGTAAGACTTAATTTTCTTGCAGATTCAAATTGGTATAAAAGCATTTAATAAATTCATACAAGGACGATGTCCTAAAAATGATAGCAATAATTTTCCAAACAGTGAACAACCTCAAATTATTTCAATAAAGCAACTGCCATCAGGAAGTCCAAATTTAACAACAACAAAAAAATACATGAAATTATGTAACTTTAATCTTTAGATAGGTTATTTCCATTGGTACTCCCAGTCAAAAATATTTACATTGCCAGGAATATAGTTTTTAACTCCACTCTTTTTCATCAAATGCTGGGAAAGTATCAGCTCTTTAATATCCTTTCAAAAATATGATTTGAGGATCAGAATACATGAAACTATTTCCTAAAGATCACTGGCCCAAACTAATAAATCAATGCTTGATCATAACTACTGCACAATATTGTTTCATCCCAATTGCTAGTAAGCATGCAGACAAACACTGCACATTTGTCATGTATCTCCCCAGTAATAACAGACTTCCACTGGATGATGATTGCAATATATCGCTGATAAAGCAAAAAAAAAAAACTCAAAAAAAGTTTTTAACAATTCTGTCCTTTTGCGTCCAAATTCAACAAATTTTTAAGGTAACTACTGCCTGATGAAGAACATTTAAGCAATGAAATATACAAAAAGCATTCCAATATAGACAACTAGTTAAAACTTCCTTATGTTGGGAAAAAAAAATCTATAAGATTCATACGAAAACAGAAAAATTCTAAATTCGCCACCCACCAAGAACACATCGTGACTGCCGATAAAAAACTTTCAAGGTGATGCCAGGCATACAAAAAACTGTAAAGAAATAGCAAGGGAAGATGTTGGATTAAGCTAACTCCATACCGTTCGAGATTAGAAGGTTGACTCTGGCCAAAACTTATCACTAGAGTAGCAGATGACCAGCCGAATGAACCCAGGCCACCCTAAGAACTTCAACAAGACACAGAAGCAGTGTATTGCAACTGCTAGGATCCTCCTTTCCTAGAATAGGAGTCTTAAGGCATGGCAAACACACAAGCTGGAGTTCAGAATCCAAGGATGATATTCTATGGAAAACGATCCCTCTATGGATCGCACGATCAAAATTGATGAAATTCACCCGTTAAATTCAAGAGAAAGTTAGTTTTGCAAAATGATAAGGTAAGAAGTTCGTTGTAACACAGAAGGACTCTGAAGTAATCATTTCTTGAGATCAAAGTTTATATAAGATGCTGAACTAATTGTTATAATTCTATCCATGTTTTTATTAGGCATAGTGATTAAGAAATGGAAGGCTTTATAAAGAGGACGGCAGATCATTTGATAAAGATGGCAAATACATAAAATATACACATGAAGCAACAAGCAGAGAAATAATTAGTTATACTTCACAGTAGCAACCTACTATTTATTGCCATTGACAATTACTTTGTAAATTAAACAATGATCAGGGTTTTCTATCTTAACAGCTGTTCTAGATCAAAAATAAACAAACGAATGGAAACTTGAAATAACTTTGTTCTTATTCAGAAACAGGTATTTTCCTTCCAAAAGCCAATACTATATTATGTCTGAAGGTAGAAAACACGTTTATCCTTTAAGGAAATTTTTTGAGTTTCAAAAATCTTGGTTGGATGTGTCTGAAGGAAATCAGATATTCTTTGCCATGTAAAAGAGAATGGAGGAAGTAGGCATCAAAATACTAGCCCACACATTTAAAGAAAACTGCTCTTGCTGTTTTCTTAGGTCAATTTGATGTGAGCTTTTCTATGCCCATAAATGCACATTTTGAATTTTCGTAATACACTCATGTTTGTGAAAAATTCAACACCATGAATGTATAGATTTGCTTTAAATATTTAGTTTAAGATTATACTTAATTAAGACTGAAAAAAAGGAAACATGCAAATGACGTGAAACTTACAGGAAATGTAAAGCAGGGTCTGATATGCAAATGATTAAAATTTGGGATTGATTGCACATGTCTAGACTCAGCAGCACCCTCTGTGTAAGAGTGTGGATCAAGACAAGTAGTTTTTCATCGTCAGTGAGCTGTACACATGCCTACTGGCGTCAGTATGCCTCGTCAATGTCACAGGTCACCTTATAAGCAAGCTATGGAGTTTGAATAGGGCCAAATCATCGGCTTGCATGAAGAAGGATTTTCATACTTCCAAATTGCTGCTCGTACAAGGCATAATGCCATGACAGTGATGCGAGTGTGGAAGAACTGGAATGACGAGAGCAGGACGAGTCAAAAATCCAGAAGTGGACCACAACATGTGACACCACAGGATGATCGACACCTCATCCACATGGCAGTGACGGACCTTAAGCAAAATCTGGGGCAACTAATCCTTGGCTAACATTTAAAAGGGATATAGTAGGTCCTCATGAAGTACTTTCTAAGTCATTGTATGCAAAATCCCTTCTGTTCTCACTATTGTCCTATTACTTATTCCTGGATCAGCTACTGTATCAAGAATACGATTTTCTCTTTCGGGTGTTGCAACACTTTTGGGACTCTTTACCTCTGGCCCAAATTTGCCCCTTTCACTAAGTCATCAATCTATGCACCAAATATGTGTGGCGAGGTATCATATGGGCCTGCCTTTGAAATATTCTTGGTTAAGCCAACATACTGCATGTCCATTTCCATGAGCCAGTCCATACATTAAATGGACATCTGCCACTTCAGAAAATGAATACAAACTCATACTGCTAGCAGTTATGCAACTTCACATACACAAAAAAAAAACAATTTTTTTCTTTGAATTTATAACATTTCAAGCACATTTGGTACACTTTGGTAAAGCTTTGGTGGTAATCGACTATCTTTGTACCATTTAACATGAGCATGGATTCTTGCTGTAAGTTGAAACTAACAAAACAATTACAAAACACATCGTTCACCTTCCGCATCATCAAATACTCCCTTATGTTCACTATCAATATTTAGAAAACTATTCATATCTGACCCTATTGGTTATTACATTTTTTAATAAATTTTTTTCTTTGTAGAACCTTCACTAAAATTTGTCAGCACCTTTAAACAAAACTACACGTATGTATGCATATAGATTATGAACACACTGTGTGTGTGTACACATACAAAGATTGTTCATAATTTAAGTTCACATTTTTAAAGGCTGTAACTAGGGAACTAATCAGCAAAATGACTTCATAATCTATGTTTATTATAACTAGATATCGTACTATCTACAAGCGATATTTAGCATGGGTTTCTTCCTTGCAGTCATAGGGCCTGTTTTAGTCCCCTTAATGTCCACAAACTTTCGCAATGCTGTTAACACTTTCACTACTAAGAAAGTACTGGTATGTTTTACCCAACTGTTACAAATTGTGGAGGTCACCGCCACACCTGGCAGTGACCCCTGCAGAACAAAATACATTAACAATAAATGTTGTGCTAATTACCACAACCAAAAACCTCTTCCTAATAACTGATAGGATTGTAGGTTGTAGGTTATTTTAATATAAACAAACGTAAGTCAAAGGAGTTTAACGTGCTGTAAAATAATTGAAATTAAATGTGACGGTGACCTCCACTTAAGTATCTTGCCTTTCTGGATCTTTTATCAGGGAAGGCGGAGATCGGGCTGATGAGTCCCAAGTAGGACGAAACAGCCGTTCCCGATTCCTTCCCGATAATTGAACCAGAAAGGCAATTTAGTTAAATTTGTGCTGAATTTCATTTCTTGTTTTATTTAATTTAAATTCATTCAGTTTGGGGAAAAAAGCACAATGGCAAAGGTCAAAAATTTATTTTATTAAGCTAATTATATATTTTTTTATATCTATCTTTTACTCCAAAGTGTTTTGTTGTCTTTTTTTTTTTTCTATTTAAAGATCAAAATATTGTTCTGAAACAAATTAGGATTTCATGTATTTTTGCATACTTTTTATTTGATGGCAAAGTTATTTCTGGTTGAAGACATTTTTCAAATTCAGATAAGAAATTTCAAATAAATTAAAAAGTAAAATAGTATAATTACGATAGACTTTTTATACCTTAATATCCTTAAATAATCATTTCTAGTGAGTATATATATAACAAAAAAGACAATGAAAACTTACACAATGATATTATTGATAGGGATGTGTATGAGCTTCACAAAGAAACCAATGAATCCCATAATGGCAAATCCAATTGCTGTCGCCATGGCAATTTTCTGAAATTCTAGAAGAAAAAAATAAATAAATGCCAATTTTTTTTTTTTTTTTTAAATCTGAAATATTTATTTAGAGGTAATGGACGATTCTTAAATAGAAAATGCCTGCTTGAACATTATCAACTTTCATTAATGTGCCAATTGTATAAAAAGACAGCATAATATCACATACAAGTTATGTATACATTATCTACATCTTGACACAAACTACTTCTACTAATATTTATAACATTTTAGCATATTTCGACTATTTTTTTTTTTTCCTTATTTAAATTAATTCTTACTTTGATATGTTGTTTAGCCTACTGGTCTTGTCAGCAACGGACAAGGTCTAAATAATATGCGAGGAAGATTGGAAAACTTTACAGTCGAAATATTGTATGTTAAAATATATGTTATAAATATTAGTAGAAGTAGTTTGTGTCAAGATTTATATAAAAGACAGCATGACAATTCAAACTATATGGATGGAGCTATATTAGTTTTGAAATAGTAATGCATAAGAAAAAAGTAACTGGATTTTCTCAATTTAAATGGAATAAAGCAATTTAAAAACAGCTAAAACTATTTTAATCACTAAAATTAACCACATGATCTGTTTATTCTGTAGGTAACTTCTATCCAAACGCTTCAAATTATATGATATAAACTTCAAATTACACACAAGAAATAATAATTTATTCCAAATCTCATGCCGATATTTCGTTTTAACTTAACATTAAGAATTACTCACGGTTCTTAAACAAAATACAAATGAAAAGAAGAAAATTATTCTTAATTTAACAAAATAAAACTTATCACAACTGAACAACATCAAACCTTTGTTAAAAATAAAATAATGTTAAATAATAATAACAATAAAACGATAATAACAATGAACAGTAAATTGAAATAGGAAAGACAATATCATTGGTCATAAATTATTATTTCTTGTGTGTAATTTGAAGTTTATGATACAGAAGTATTTGTATATATCATATAAATGTAAATTATGACTTTTTAGATTCTTACCTTTTCTATCAGGTTTTGTGCATCTTTTTACAAGTCGTATAGAATCTTTGGCAAACTGCTTGCCAGGTTCAACGAAAGCCATAACTTGATCCATGTTTGATAATGGTTAGAGTGACCTAATAATTAAAAAATAAAAAACTTTTGTAAAATTGTGATGACCTGTATCTTCAGTATTTCGCATGTTAAATCAATCTACTTAGCTTTAACAAACCAAAGAATTGTTTGATTAGAAATGAATAAATCTGAAGCTTAATAAATCTTATCAATTTTTAAAATCAATATATCAAAATTCCGAAATTAACATTCCGTCGGGCGCAACCGATCTCCTAGGCACACCTCAAACTCTTTTGTTTGCCCCTCCCCCGCTAAATTTTTTCGCGAGGTCTCCATCCTAGTAGCTTCCGCTTTTCCAGTGCTAATAACAATGGCAAAGTCAGTTAGTGATTTTCGTTCTTCATTTCCGGTTGACAGACTAAATGATCGCATAGGCTCATTGCGCCCGATTACGTTGCAGTTTGACAAATAAGAATTTTTCAAAATTTCCCAGTTATTTTTAATACTGTATCACATTGTATCGTTAATAATGTCATATTATATAATATTTCGTAATTATCTATAAAACAACTCTCTCACAACCCTTGTGTTTGGTCAACTTGCTCAACGCAGTCAGAAGTCTATTGGGATGCCAGCACACCTCCAACACAAATTGAAGAGATACGCTCCCCATGAACAACCAAATCAAACTGATGATCAGCCACAGATACTTCTAAAATGATGCAAATGTGAAACATGCCATTTACAGACTCGTCGCAGACAATTGAGTCAATATGAATATAAAAACTACCATACTGATACCTACGTCTCACATGCTGTTTTCATGTGTCCTCCATGCTATCACAGAGCGCTAGAAGGACATATATATGCTCATGAATCAAATGATAAGCAATTGTTTAGACATAATATGTTCTTGTTTTATTTCAATGTCATGTTTTATAATCAAATACAATTTTAAATAATTATTTGTTCGAACTTCGCTAATTTTTCTTAATTTTTGTTCAAGAAATATAAGTTTTCTTTAAAGACTAATTAAACCTGTTTTACTGCTCCTGCGGTACTTTTATACAGTGTGGGTGTTTACTACGAAGTGTTACCAATTGTTTTTTGTAAGAAAAAACGTTTATATCTGTAGAAAAGATTATTAAATCAAGGGGTGTATAAATTTCGGTAATTTTTGGTAGCTGAATTTCCGTTTCCTTTAAAGACTATATAAAACTATTTTATTGCTTTTTCTGTATTTTTATAATGTTTAGAGGTTTCCAAAGAATAGTTAACTGTTTAGTAAGAAAAAACGTTTTTATCTGTCGAAAATTTTTTTAATAAAGTAGGATAAAATTTCATAAAATTTAATCTCAGGCTCGTTGTGCCCAACCTTGTGCCATGCCATATTGCGCCCGACGGAGTGTTAAAAAAAAAAAAAAATCTTTTTAACAACTAAAAGTATATTTAAACTTTGTGAACAGCAAAAAATCATGTTTATTTTATTATTTTTTAAGTTAATGACCTATATGCCTTCTTTATTTGCTTATATAGCAACTTTGCTTAAAAATTTGTCCACATTGAGATTTACACTAAAATAAATGAATTTTGTAATCCTCAATCTAATACAGTCAACTCTCGATAACTCCTATTAAAGGGGACAGGGGTCTGTCTGAGTTAAGAAAAATCTTTCTTATCGAGGGAAAGTAAAGTTGTGCCTATGGAATGAAAATTGATACTTTATCTAAAGTAATATTATACTTTAATATAACAATACATATCAGATGAGACACAAATAGCACAGCTGGCTAATGGAATGGGAAAAGTTGAGGTTACAATAGGCCAACAGTAATTGCTAAATTATCTATATACTGTACGTGCGGAACAATAAAATTGATACTAAGTTACTGTACTCAATGTCTGATTCACACTCTTTCGGTAGGTCTATTATAGGAGCACGATGGTGATTGGGTGCCACTGTGATGATATTTCGTTCAGCAGATGTAGGTTTGAAGAAGCTGTCAATAATATAAGAAGAAACTACTCTGAATAGTTTTGATGTTGCTTCCGAACAATTTGATGTGGCTTCCAAACAGAGTCAAGTATCTCCCCCCTGCATTTCACTGTTTCTAAAAAATTTTAACCTGCCAGAATGAGGCTGGCATGATACTAAATAAAATTTTATTTTTGGAAAATTTTGGCCGAATTATCCGAAGTCTGAGATATCGAGGTCCGAGTTATTGAGAGTTGACTGTACTGCCATTTTTCTATTGCTCTACAAGGATTTTTGGAAGGATATTAAACTTAATTACTTATTAAAGCAACAATTCATACAAAAGTTAGATAATTTCAATGGTACCGTAATAATGTTTCGTTGTTGAATTTTACTGCCACAAAATCAAGAATGAAGTCCAGACAAAAGGGAACAAATGAAGCCCTTCAATGTTTATACACCAACGCAATTTCTCTATTAGTTAAAAGGTAGTAACATTGATTCTGTTTACTATAACATGCTTAAGAAATAATTTATGGGCAACAGGGATAACAACATATTCTGAAAGGTAAGAATTTCTGCAAGTTCATATATGGCATTTTGGAATAGGATCTGTGAAATTCAGCACTCCTTAACCTTAACATTATCTGATCCACGAAGGCTTAAAAAATGACGACAATTAAATTTTAAAAGCTAAAATTCCCATTCAATGACATAGTGAACAAGTCTTAATATTTGGTTTAACTGTATTAAAATTCTGGAAACTTATGATTATGAAATAAAACACTCTTAAGCTAGCAATTCTTGCTAATTTTATCTTGAAAACGGGCATAAAAATTTTGATGAATAGGGGTGAATCGACCGTTTTCGGCTGCAAGAAAGCGATTTAACTAGGTCTTGACTTCGGGGAAAACTCATTTAGGGGTAAATGATTGATCTGGGACCTGGGTACCAGGTTATTGTCTATAGTGTTCTTACTTTATTTTCATTTTATTTCATTCTTAAATCCATGTTCAGCACGTTTTTACAATCAGTAAAATAATTTTATTTACACCTGTAATAAAATAATTATTTAAAAAAAAAAATTTCCTTTCAATTATACATGTATTCACTGCAAAACTGTCCATTTCCCCGAAAGAGGGTTAAATAACCAGGTGATTGACTACTGAGTTCTTACACTGTATTTATTTTAGTTTTATATTAACTAGCAAAGCTTGGTACTTCCAGGTACTAATATACATATACATTACAGGATGTGATATGTCAAAGAATGTTTAAAAGTTTTCCTATATGATGTATCTCTATGGGTTTGCTAGTCCAGTGATTTAAGCACTAGACTGCGGATCGGAAGAGCCAGGGTTCAATTATGAGCACTGATCAGGAATTTTTCCACGGTCGTTTCTTTTCCAGATGGACCCTAGATTCACCCAACCCTCTGTCAAATGTGCACCGGGATTCTCTGGGATTAAAGGCTGATCA
>JAFIDM010003189.1:47951678-47980478 GCA_023159025.1 Thereuonema tuberculata | reverse complement strand
AAATGAAGATTATCAGATCCATATACAGAATAAGTAGAGCATCTAAAACATCAATACTTTTAGAATTCTTCACATTAGAATAAAATTCACATGAAATTTCTAAATTGGAAAGATAATCAATTTTTTAGGCAGTATTCACATTCCTGAAAAGAACAGAAATTCTAAATTCCCACATCTCTCACAGCATTCCATTGTCATAGTATCTGTGTAAATTTGGCTAAGTTCCAAATCTGTAGAAAATATTCAAATTTACTGTTTCAACATTTTCCACCTATCTGCAGGTTTACTTTGTCCAGTGTTTCGTTATGGCAGGCACAATAACTAGTATACAAGGTCTAAGTGCATTATGGGTTTTGCCAACATTCGACTTGCTACATTATTTTGACATTAATTTAAACTATAAGTCATCGTGGATTGGTCCTCTCTTTCTGAATAAAAAAGCACCACAGAGAGTATCTTTATATTTTTTTTATATCTCACAGAAATTTCCATTTATTAATCTAGAATAAAAAGAAAAAAATCCAACTTTTGTAGACTGTTCAATCCCTTTGATGATTTTCAAGTTGTAGAATCAAATTTCACAGATCTTAAATGTTTGGAAAGTCATATAGTCACTGATAACTGGCTCTCATTTTGTATTTCTGAAATGTTAAAATCTTCCAAACAGAATCGCTGATGGTTACATTTCTCTAATATCCAATGATAACACAATATATCTCAATTCATTTAGCACCATCTTCAAATTTTAATTGCATTCTTTTGTCTAAAAATATGTAGAATTCTCGTTCTCTCTCTCTCTATATATGTAAACACTAATATCAAATGTCAAATTTTTCCTGTAATTTCCTTTTAAGTATTAAGTGCATGATATTTTGCAATAAATATTATTTAAATCTGCAATAGCCGACATAAATTAAGATAGTATGTTGTAATTATACTGAAGCTAATTACAATTCCAAATGATTAAAATAAATTTCTTTATTTTCTAAACAAAAAAGGTGAAAAAAAAAAAAAAAAGGTAAAGACTAGAAAATAATTTGTCAAACATGATTTTGGAATTGTAAATTTCGATTATATATTATTATATACATATATACGGACCCTCTCTTAAGAAACCATGATTACTGATCACCAATAAACAAGGAATTATGGATTCTGCCTATTATTATTGTACTAAGTTGTTTTTTTTTTTGTTTACTTATCTCCGTTAACACCATTGATATACAAAAATGTATTAAAGAATTTTTCTGGCGTACAATGCATAGATAAGGAGTTAATTTTGTGCTTAAAATGCCACTCAATTGTAAAAAAATATATGTATGTACATTTAGTTTTTATAAATACACAATCATCTATTCACATACATTTGTACAAATATAAATACATCTGATGTATTTCTTAAAATTTTAAACTTCCCTTATAAATAAAACTTTGATAAATCCAATTATTAATATTCACATTCAAGTTAAAATTATTAACAGCTCATAAAATTTCATCAATGCAGTTTTCATGATTTGGAATAAAAATGTTTAAGGAACATCTCCAAAACAAATATTTACTTGTCCCTTTTTAACATGAAATAGAACAATTACTCTACTTAATACTTCTATTAGGTGCAATTAAGTAACAACCAAAACAAATGGTGAAGACATATAATGAATAACAACTCAATAAAGATGTTATTTTTTTTTTAAAGTAGAACATAACAAACCCTGCATTTTTTTAAAATCATTTTTTTGATTTTTTTTTCTTCCCCCTTCAAACACTACCACATTTCTTTTGGGAATGAAAAAGTTTGTAATTGAAAACCACTTAAAATGGAAATTATTTATTTTATCATCTGTATAAATAAAATGCATACAGTTCCATTGGTTCTAACTGTAGTCGTTGCGATTTCCCTACAAGTTGTCCCTCGTGGAGAAGTGACAAAGACATCTGCATCACCTCTTCTCGGAAGTGGTCAGGAAACAAATCCTCTAAGGAAAGCTGTTAAAAAGATAAAATGACAGAATTAAAATTTCCTTTCTTTTAATGTCAACACTCCTGATAAAAATCCCTTTTTGAGTTTTGAAAATATTAGTTACCGGTAGTTTAGGTTCCAAAGAACTGAAAAAAAAAAATCTAGGATAATGCAATTTGTTTAACTTCAGAATAAGACACCATGTTTTGTTTGTTTCCCCAGACTTTAACCAAATACCATACCTTGGGATATTATAGATTAAATGTTTGCGGCACTAATATATAACCATATCAATTGCTCGAACATCTTTTAGATACCATGCCCCAATAAATTTAGACTGTTTTTAATACAAATGGACAAAATGAGTTCCTAACCTAATCTAGAAAGGCTTAGAAATATAGTGGCCATCTAATGTACATTCAATGTTTTTTATTATGTAAAAATCTAATACTTAAGTTCATTGTTGCTAGCAATTAATTAGATCCGAGATTTTAAAGAATACGGTAATTTACTTTAAAATTAGTTTTGGATAAAACTTCAAGCTAATGGACTACACCTAAGCATAGGGTGACCAAATTTTGAAAATAAAAATACAGGACTCTTTTTGTAGGAGTCAAAAATTAACCAACACTTTATTATTTGTATTACTTACTTAATCTTCACAATAATCACGGCGTTAAAGTAATAACATAATTTCATTTTCTCATATAATTTCATAAATTTGTTTATAAATGGATTATTTGCAATTATATATAATGGCATTAAGAAGTGTTTCTTCAGGCTGAATTGTAGCAGGTTCATAAATAAGTTGTTCTTAATACATGTAGTACCTAATCAATCTAAAGTCTAAACGTGAGCATATTATCCATTGTTGGAAACAAGTTCATAACTTTATAGTGAAGAAATGCTTGACGATTCAATATTGCTCAATGCAGATACGTTTATCTCTTCACAGTTTTCCATGTTCTCAACAACTGAAAATAAAACTAAATGCAGATAAATAGTTATCTTGAAATTGCATCAGGACAACTGGATGCAACCTAAAAAAATGGGACAATCCTGTAAAATAAGGAATGCCTGGTCACCCTACCTAAGCAGATAAGGATAAAAACCATGATAATAGCTATTTTTTTGCCATTACAGGGTGATAAGGACAGCACATTGCACTGTTACAGTAGCCTGTCTCAGATTACAAAATGGTCCTGACTTGGCACAGTTGGCTCCTGCCTTTCAAACCATCTGACAAGTGTTTCAAGGCAAATAAGATGCCAAACTTCAATGTTCAAAACTGATCCCTATTTTTTTCCTAAAGGGGCAACACATTACAACAACCTTATTTAACATTTACCTTTGAAATTTGGTCTTACAACAAAAACAAATTATTTAAAATCTATCATCCAACTTATGTTTAGAATCTTCATTATTAGTTGTATTAATTATGCGTATTTAATATTAATTTTAGGATTTAATTAATGCACAGCATATATTCTACATTTTTATCTAAATACACGTTGCATTAATTTTTTCAGAACTTACCTGTCCATTCCAGGTGTTGCATGCAAATCCTGGATGCTTGACTGAACAGTCATGGCCAAGCCTGTGTAAGAATAAGGCTGAAGAATTTTTTAAAGAATAAAGTTCTGGAAGACCAGCTGTTTCTGACACAGAGCTCCGCAAATTAACAAGATGAATGTCACAAGGCAAATCGGTTCTAACAGGTGTGAACTGCCGTTGAATACTTAGTAAAAGTGTTGAATTGTCTGTAATGGAATGCATCACAAAGAAAGGATGAAGGAGAGAAGATGAAGCCAAATGACTTGCCAAGGAAGGGTAGGCTCCAGAGGACTGCTCCTACGAGGGAAACAAAGAATTAATGCAAAAAAGTAAAAATAAGCTTTTAACAATTTGATGAATTTTTAAAAGAGGTCAATGTCAAAATTTTCACACAAGCTTCTAAATTTCACTTTTATGTTGTGATTGTGAGCATTAGAATAACACTTAAGTAATTTTGAAAAAAAGAAAAATGGATTAAATTAAATCCTAGAAACTTACTTTTCTAACCACCAAACTCTTGCTATTATTTTGTTGTTTCCTAAAGGATCTTAATAATATTCAGGCAATTCTTTATTAAAGATCCTTTAAGACAAAATTTTCTGGATTAACAAAATCAAAACATTCCTCAAATGTCACCCCTTCCCCTTTTTTTTAAAGTAGTATTTAAAACATTTTTTTAAAGTCATTAGAAAATTGAAATCAAATCTTCTTTATTTAATGTCAATGCACTCATAAGCTGTTAGGAACAAAAATATAAATAATAATTTATATGAACTCCAATTACAAGAGATTTGAAGATTCAAAGCCAATGACCAGGCCGCTGAGTGCAGGAATAGTCTCAATTGCACAGTAAAGATATAAATATTCAGCTTTTTAATTCATTCTTGGATGTGAAAGATAAGAGCTGTAAGAACTTTCTCAGTATGATATTGAAAAGTCATGCAGCATATAAGAATGCAGGATTTCTGGACAAGTTGAAAACACAAGCAAAATTATCAATGACTATACAAGGAGATTTGTACAAAATTCAGATTATTTTGAGCAATTAATTCCAAAGATACTTTCATTCCAAATGACATTGGCATAAGGGAGCAACAGCACAGTAGGAACAGAATAGGACTGGCTTGTTATAAATAAGATTGGATCTATGTGGAGTGGGGTGGGGAGGAATACTTCCTCATTATGTACTGGATAGGAAAGTGCATATATTGTAACATGGAAAAAGGAATCTATAAAATGAGTCATTTGCTTATATACGAGGCGTTTTTTAAGTAAGTACCGTTTTGCAATAAAACCAAAACTAGTAAAGATAGTGTCAAAATTTTTTTAATATTTTATTCCTGAAACATTAAGCTATTTTTCAACATAATTTCCTTGTTTGTTTAAACACGAATTACAGCATTATATCAGTTTTTGTATACCGATGTCTTAGCAATCAGCCGCCGGTGAAGATAACCAGGATTCAATCGTTGTTTTCCCTTCTTCGTGTGTTTCCAACCGTCTACCACCGAGAAACTCTTTCAGGAAGCACAGTTGTGGAACTTCCAATGACAAAATGGAAATCCTGCATCGCCTGTCTGCAGAAATTTTGATATCAACTGCGCGTACCAAATCATCTGTGATTACAGAAGGTCGCCCCGACCTTGTTTAATCATGAACATTGCCCTGCCCATCTTTGAACAATTTCACCCTTTTACCACTTTGCTGGCTCTCATTGCATTAGGGCCCGTATACAGGAAGAGTTTCTCGGTGGTAAACGGTTGGAAACAGACGAAGAAGGGAAAACAGCGGTTGAATCCATGTTGTCTTCACCGGCGGCTGATTGCTATGACATCGGTATACAAAAACTGATATAACACTGTGATACGTGTTTAAACAAACAAGGAAATTATGTTGAAAAATAGCTTAATGTTTCAGGAATAAAATATAAAAAATTTTTTGACACTATCTTTACTAGTTTTGTTTTTATTGCAAAACGGTACTTACTTAAAAAACATGCCTCGTATATATATATCTATCTATCTATATATATAGTGATTTGATATTACGGCTGATGCTGTTTCTCACTATCTGACATCCATTTCTCTGTCCATCCAGTCGTCCTATTGAAGACCTCTAGTGATCACTGCATCTCCCACCTCTTCCCTCAAGTTCTAACAGGCCTTCCTCTTCTCATTCTTTCAGTAGAGGTCCACTGCCGTGCACACTTTGGCGATCTTGATTCTTCCATCCTTTCTAGATTCCCATACCAATGTAAACATTTAGTCTCGATAGTATCAATAATAGTTCTTTCTATCTTCATTTCCTCATGTCATTTTTAATGTGTTTGAGTTTTGATTCCCCACTTTTTCTTCTCCAGTAATCCAGCTCTAATGTACAAAGCCTACCTTTATTCTGTTTATTTAATGCCCTCATCTGGGGATCCATAGGTTGTAATATTCTCCACGATTGATTTGTATATCATATGCTTATTATTATTTTTTTTTTGTTATTTTGCTCCTGGTAATACAGTATCAAAACCTTAGTCTGCTAAGTGCTGGGTACAAAATGCATTTAATATAGGGCTTTGATGCTGAAATGGTTACATTGATTTATTATTATTGTGTGCTTTCGTTGGATACCACTCGTGGGAACACTTTCTGAGATAATCATCAGTGGGTGAATCTGGCTGATGAGTACTAATAAGGAAGAAACAGCTGTCCTAGATTCCCACTGATGATAACGGAAGGCGTGAAAGCTATCGGACGTGCATTTTACAGATCCCTTTTTCCATGTGATGTACTGACTGTGGAGAAAAGCCTCTGAAAGATATTTGAGTGGTGTCTGTGGAGTAGAAGTACCAGATAAATTAAATCGAGCATTACCATATGCCTATAAAAAAAATGTCAGAAGAAAAAAAGTAGAACAAATGACAATGAAATAGTTGATTTGATTTTAAAATGCAATCTTGCATGGATTTCTAAATGACAGATTAAGATCACCAACATGGAATCTTACAAATGAGGACATAAAAAATAAAAAAATAAAGAAAGTGCAATTTATTAAGCCTTCAATCCTTTAAAATGGGAATAAGAAAATGTATTCCAAAATCATTTTTAGAACACCAGGACGTGGATCTGCAATTGGAAGTCTCTTTAACTAGAAGACTTTCAGAATACCAGAGCACCCAAGAGAAACACACAAGAAATTTAACTGTACCAAGAAAGCTGACATTACCTTGAATTTTGATGGGAATTCAAGATTTTTAAGGAATTCTTTAAAAGACAAAAGACTATTACTAACAAATATCTAGGAATTTGAAAATCAGCAGATAAAAAGAAACATGATATTATAAAATAACATTTTTAGATAAATAAATATATATACCTGTTGATTTCCTGAAGTTTTTTCTAACAATAAACGAAAAGAATTGGGTGTGTGTTTATTATCAGTAACCCCTTGTTGAAGTCCTCTTTGATCATCCTGGTTAAGTCTCCTATCCATAATAACTTCCAGCCAGCCTAAGAATAATTAATATTTCTATATTAGTTTCTGGTAATGATATACTATTAATTTCAGAAACTAAATAAAATCAATTTAAAAAAAAAATATTCAATATTTCAGAAAGATGCTTATAACTTTGGTAAAACAGATGATTTATTCACAAATTTTATTTGTTGTAATTTTTGACTGCGATTAATGTTATCTATTTAGGTATTGGGAGTTCAATAAGATTTATAGAGAAAAAAAATCAAGCATCAAATTATTTAAATGTGAAGAATAAAATTATTTACGTTTTAAATCAATACGAAGAACCATTCATTTTGAATAATATCATTAAATCAAGCAAAATATCAAACAACCTAAAGTCCTCATGCTCAAAAGATGAATCTCCCAGAATGCAAAGCAGATTATAGATTGTCCTTTCCTGGCCCTTTGCTAACATTGAAATAGAAGAGAAGCGACCTCTTCTATTTCAATGTTAGCGAAGGGCCAGGAATGGACAATCTATAATCTGCTTTGCATTCTGGGAGATTCATCTTGGAGCGTGAGGACTTTAAAATATTTATTTGCTATTGAATGTTAACATAATGAATAAATTATGCAAATGAAAACAGTTCTTCTAACCTGGCTGAAGACTAGATACTCCAAGGGTTTGTGCTGTCAAAATACTGAATCTGGAATTATTATCTTGAATAAATGCCATTGATGAAAAAGGATAAAATTTTGCTTGAATTGGTAACTTCTCAAAGCTTTTGCGTTTTAATATCTAAGGAAACAAGAAAATTAAATTCAATAAAAAAAAAAATGACTAAAATGAATGTTTAATTTCAATACAAGAAGCACTGTTTAATTAAAATTTAAATGATAAGATATATATATATATAAATATAAAAATATTCATGTTTTGCAATGTTGATCTTTTCACATTTGTCAAGCTCTTCAAAATTCAAAACTGTCATTCAAACAATTATAATTTTTTTAAAAAAATATTGTTTCAATCTTTTAATAGACATATTATTGTCAGAATTGCTATTGTTTGGTGCTTTTTAATCAGAAATAGCAGAAGGATAAGTTTCCACTAATGAAGCGCTTGAGCAGTTTCTTTCTTACCATTATAATAAAGCTTGCTAGGATGTGATGAAAACAAGAAGATAGGTTTAGTTCTCAAATGAATTAAATATATTGAACACACTTTAAAAGTTATCATCTCAAAGCAGCTAATCTCAAATGAGATACTACAAACCTCAATGTTCAAATTTGCAGTGAGCTACACACACACACACACACACAATTAAACTATTAAAACTACAACAAGCATTTTTACTTTTATTTTTAAATAATAACAATTTAATAATGATAGATTAGCAGAGTTATCTAAAAGTTTGCAATAAAGTTCTCCAAATACTTATAAGTTTATCCTACACTGAAATTCAGAAGGAATTTTAAAAAGAATATCTCTAACAAATATACATTGATCATTTGGCTGAACAAAGAAAATCTCTACAGAAGAAACATTTCAAGTTCACTTTGTTTTAAACTTTAAATAAATAAATTAAATCCAAGTTTGATTAAATTAAATGAAAGAACATTAAATACCTGGAATCCATTCAAGTCTGTATAAAATAGTTTATCCTCACTGGCAACAGAAGTAACAATTCTCATTACAATTTCTGTATTTACTTCAGTTCTTATATCAACCATGTTATGTATATCAATTCCTAATCCGTCCAATCCTAAAAAGTAAAATGAAATTAATAACCTAAATAAAAATCCTTAAAGATCATTACCATGCATTTGAAGAATTCCCTATTTCATAACGTAATAGAAACTTATTTTTTAATCCATATTCGGTTTCTCTTCTTCAGTTTCGAAGCTTTTTTTGCTTATTCTCAGTGAATCACAGCGGTGCCTCAAGCAACTCATCAAAGAATTCTCTAAGGTCTTAAATAAGGAAGGAATAACTCTAGATTCATTTTACTTAGTAATTTCCCTCTAAATTTCTCCTCTTACTTTCAGAATCAATGGTATATGCTAAACCTATTAATTCAACAGGTTCTCTTTTTCTCTTCCTCCTTCTCTTATTTTCTAAATGAATCCTCTAGTGCAGCGTTTCCCAGCCGGTGGGTCGCAGAAGGGTTACAGGTGGGTTGCGACTTGATCCGAAAACTATCAGTAACCATCGAATAAACCATCAGAAAAATCGAAAATTGATCATATGTAAGGAAGGGATACGATACAAATATGGTATTATTCTATATTCTTCTATTCCTATATATGTGGAGGTATTTCGATAAGGAAAGGTTAGGGTCGCCAGCTGAAAAAGGCTGGGAACCGCTGCTCTAGTGTTCCACGAGGTGGATATGGACACAAATCTGTCCTGGTACTTTCAAAAGAATTTGCTGTTTATCTCTGTTGTTGGTTGATCCTTCACCTATCTTCCTTTATCTTTCTCTTGACTTTTGATTATTTATGTAAATCATCAAGAATTTATGAATTATTAGGTAAACACTTACAAAAGTTAAGTTCTATATCAAAGTTGTGTTTTGTGTTTTTTTTTATTTATTATCATCATTATTGTCAGAATTGTCTTGATTGAAACATGAAGCTTGTAGACACTTCACATATCGTATTTGACTATCCTGATCGCAAGATTTATCTGCGATTAATAATATATGTATGATTTTAAGGAAAAATAAGTATTCATTAATACACTGTGACTTGCGATACTCAATCTGTGACCAATGTCTTACTTTAAAAAGAGTAACTCAAATTTTGATTTATTCCCAGAATATAATCTTTGTTGACTGAATGTTTTGTTAAGATGGAACCTTCAATTTAGAAAAAGTCAAGGAACAGAGGAGTTATCGGAATCTTTCCCAGTACAACGGTATGAACAGGGGTAGGAACCTTGTAATTTATCAGTTATTTCACTACTGGGGTTAAATATTGAAGAACAGACCCAGTGGAAGTGAAGGTAAACCATGCACAGGGTTTTCATAACAATACTACTGATATTACTTTTAAGCACATAACATTAAGTAATGGAGATGAAACATGAACTAACAGAAATCTTTATACATCACAAAAGCAAAATGACATCCTTCCCCTCCTCCACTTAGTATTATAAAAGATATCAAACTAATACATAATAAATTTTTTAAAATCGAGAAATCAAAGGCAGCACATGAATAAATTGAAATTGCCTCTCTTGTTCGATTATAGGGAAGGAGTTGGGAACAGCTGTTTCGTCCTTCATCGGACTCATCAGCCCAACCCCGCCTTCCCCGATAAGGTGATCCTCACTTAAGATCTTGCCTCTCTAGTTCTTTTATCGGGAAAGGCGGGGTTGGGCTGATGAGTCCAATGAAGGACGAAACAGCTGTTCCCAACTCCTTCCCTATAATCGAACAAGAGAGGCAATTTCAATTTATTCATGTGCTGCCTTTGATTTCTCGATTTTAAGCAATTTCACAGCACGTTAAATGATTTGATTTAATACATAATAACTAAGAACATAATAATCAAGTTAGTGATTAAATAGTCATACTTCATTTTAAAGTCATTTTTGACTTTAGGTCGGTTTATTTGCTAATAATAATAGGAAAAAAATAAAAGTTGACTAACGTCAGTTTATGCAACTGTATGTTACATCAGTCAACAAGCATATTAAAGAAAATCATATCAGGTATTTTTTTCTTCTTCTTTACATTACTGTCAATTAAATGTATAAATTCATTAAAAAGAATGTAAAAATGTTGAAATATTGAACGACTTATTCTATTCCTACGTGCCAGTATTATTAGTGACATTATGTTGTTATTTATAGGGGTTTATTTATTTCTTCTTTTAAAGAGTTTATTCGACTTATTCGTCGCTAGTCTTGGAACGAATTAATGATGTAGGGTGAAGTATGACTGTATACAACAAATACATATTTGTCATCATAAAATTTGAATAAAAATGGAGTGCAGTAAAGTTAGAACATAGAATTTATGAATTTTTGACCAAAAAAGAAACGACTTAGAGTATCTTACCAGGCGATTGCTTTATTTCGACAGTATGGTCTACCAAAGGCATCTTTACTTGAACTGATGACATTAAAGCTCCTCTTATAATTCTTAATGGAAATCTGTTTACTTTTATCGGCTAGGAAAAAAAAAAAAAAAAAAAAATTTCTGCACAAGTCTAAATTTATTTACTTAAAGATAATAAAAGCTTACGTTTCAACTTATTTTTAGTGCAACAAAAAAAAACAATAGTAAATCATTTACATTAAAATTCACAATGGTATAAAATATTTCTGTTCATCTGTAAAATCATTAAAGTTTTAGCATATAAAGTAATTAAGAGTTAAAAAGTTAATAAAACAAAGCAAGATTTCTGAAATTTCTGAATTTCGGGTTGCCATCACAACTGTACATTGAAAATTGTTGTTTTAGTAGCCTGAAAAGTCAAAAATAGTGTAAATAGTCTCCTCCTAGCGATAATGTAGTTGCTTATCTGTCCCATTTAGTAGCCTTTTTCCATTATCCTTATATGCTGAATCATACAAAAAAAAATATATACAAAAAAATAGGACATATGTAGAACAGAAAATTTTGAAACATAGCTAGACAATACTAAGTATGAGTTTATAAATTACAAGCAAACAAAACTTTGATTTCTTAAGCCAACCTTTGTTTTCTTCAACTAAAATTGATTTTTTTTTTACCTTCTTTTAGTTCATTTAGTTTAGAATTCAACTATTACAATAATAATAAAACAAATATTTTTTTGTCCTACCTTTTATAATAACTGATGTGAATAAAAAGTACAACTAGAACAAAGACCTGAATGCTGTTAACTTCAGATATTGTAGAAGAATAGATAATTTTATTATTGTTCGCGAATATAAAATTATTTATTCGTCTATAATCCTACTTCATAAATAAGTTTCAGTATGTCAGATCAGTACTTTGCTATTGGATAGTGGCTTCTGAGTGAACCAATCACAAGCTCTCAATGTCGAGTGCAAAGTGGTCTAAGACAGTCCAAACCTCAAAAATATGCAAAAATAATATTTTTTTTTTTTTGTCTTAATAAATTTCTCCTAAAATTCTCGAAAATAAGAGGGAAAAACTCCTTAAGGTGAGCTTTCTTGAAGTCTTAAAAATGCATTCCAATATTTTTTTAATTATTTTTTTGGTTCTTTTTCTTAAAAGATAAACCAGGATAAACGCCGGCTTGACTAACTGTTCCCAATGCGAAAACCCTAGCAACAAAACATAGCAAAGGGCTTTTTAAACTGTGACATAGATTGTGACAACACACTTAAACGGTTTACTGGCCGAAAAAATATATGACAGTCTCTCTTCTTGATATTGGATTGGACACTAGTGACGTTCGAAATCGCTGAAGTTTCTGCATATCTTCATAAATCACCCTGTATATATTATTGTTATTTTAATTTGCAAAACTTGTAAAAGCAGAACAAAAGCTTCTGTGAAATATCATTGTAGGGAATTTGAAATTGATGGAATTTCAAGAAATATATTATGAAGAGATTTCTTATAACATCCTAACTTATTTTTCAAACTAACTTTGAACTTAAGGTCTACCTAACTGATTGACTATATTTACCTTTGCTTCCCTGTCAGGTAGAAAGAGATAGGCACCACTTCTTCCTTCACCACTTCTCCCTTTGCCCTGTCTTGTTCCGTAAGTAACAAATTCAATTTCAGAAATAACAGTGGTTTTATCATTAAGTAATGTTATGCTCTGTAAATACACGTAAAAACAAAAGCAAGATTAGTTAGCTTTCATACTGAAATGTTTCATATTTATAAATCTCTACAATTTCTGGCCACAACTTTGCCAAACAAATATTCATCTTCCAAAATAGAATAAACAACAACATCAAGATATTATAATCTAGCTATAATTTATATTATTATTTATTAATTAAATTAGTTTAATTAATTATCTGGAAGTTTGCTTGATATTCATCCAGATTTAGTGGATAAGTTATTGTAGTTTTTCCTATATTTCCTGGAAAATATCTAATTTTCCAGGAAATATAGGAAAAACTACAATAACTTATCCACTACATCTGGATGGATATCAAGCAAACTTCCAGATAGGAACTAAGAAAGTTGTTTAATCCATTCCACTCCACATAAAACTTCAACGCTCACAAATTCTTATTTTATATACAAAATTAATAACAGATAAGCTTTTTTCTTTTTCTTTTTGTAAAATGGTAATTTTTTTATTTAAAAAATGATACAAGAAGTTTCAGTTATACAATAAATTAACAGTAAAGCCCTGTTACAAGAAATCTGTTACAAGAAATGTAGGATAAGAAGATAAAACAAAGAAGCAGAACAATTCGAAAGTTAAATTATGCTAATATTAATTCCCTAGAATTAGCCTATATAAAAAGTCAGAAATTCATAATGTAGAGCTGTAAAATGAAGGAATATCAATAATATTAGATATGAACAGTGCCCCGCGGTGTCACCCATGTTAAATTCGGCCCTTCTCGGTAATGTTCAATTCTCGTCTTGTGGCAAAGCCGTCCGTCGTTGCCGCTGCCACACCTGTTGGTTGACATTTATGTTTACTGTTCCGTTCCTATTGGTCATAGCATGATGTTATATAGCCTATAACCTTTCTCAATAAACGGGCTATCTAACGCAAAAAGAATTTTTCAAATTGGACTGGTAGTTCCTGAGATTAGCGCGTTCAATCATACAAACTCTTCAGCTTTGTATATTAGTAGGAGCTGTGCCCCGTGGTGACCCACATTAAATTCGGCCCTTCTCAATAATGTTTGGTTCTTGTCGTGCGGCCAAGCTGCCCTGTCGCCGCACCCGTTGCTTGACGTTTATGTTTACTGCTCCATTCCTATTGGTCGTAGCATGATGTTATATGGCCTATAACATTCCTCAATAAATGGGCTATCTAATGCAAAAAGAATTTTTCAAATCGGACTGGTAGTTCCTGAGATTAGCACGTTCAAACATACAACCCTTCAGCTTTATATATTAGTATAAGATAAAAGATTAAACTTAACAATTCCGATCAATGTAAACTGATCATTCACAAAGTTAAAATAATACCATTTTAAAACAATATATTTCAAGACTCCAGAAAAATACATATCTGTTAATCACTAGACAAACTTAAATGGAGATTTAATTGCCAAAATATAATGGATATATGGAGGGTTTTTTTTTTTTTCAAAAAGGCCTATTTTCTAAAGAATTAGCTTCTGTTCAAATGCTTCATTTGTTGGAAATACCCCCTTTTTTTTTTTTTTTTTTTTCAAAGATAATAAAAATTTCAAAAATTAACAATTAAATATTACTGAAATACCAAATGTGAAGAAAACACTTAAATATTTTATCGTGATTTTGAGATTCAAATCAAAGAATTGCTTTTGAGGTGTTGGGCTTTTGTTAGTTCAATGAAGATGTTCAGAAGTGAAAACTATAATTACCACTGGAGTGCTGACTATAGACAGTATGTGTGTGTGTTTATATATGAAAGAGCACAAGCTTTAAGAGTAAAAAATATCAGTAATATTCAATCCATGAATTTTTGAGCCCAGGAATTAGAAATTGTAAAATTATATAATACTTTTTAATTTATAAATAACAGATTACAAGTGAAACAAAGAAATCAAAAATTTTCTGCTGTATCAGTTCCTTCTAAAGATTCAATCTTATATTTTGCGATTTAAAGCTTTTGAAATGTGAAAAAAATTAATAAAAATTTACTTACCTTTAAAAATCCAGATGGTTTAAAAGCTGCTTCAATATTATTATTCATTATTGTAAAATCAGATGTTAATGGTCCTTGAATAACTTCAAATGGGCCTCTGTAACAAAAATCAATAAAAATAAACTGCATTCTTAATAGATTAATAAAAGAAATATACTGTAAAGCGAGCAATTCTTGTACATTTTATCTTGAAAATGGGGCTAAGGATTTTGATTTCGTTTCCAGGTGCAAGAAAGCGATTTAGCTAGGTCTTGGTTTTGGGAAAACTCATTTAGGGGTGGGTAAATGATTGATCTGGTACCTGGGTATCAGGTTATTGCCTATAGCATCGGTTCTCAACCGGTGGTACGCGGAAATCTGTAAGGGGTACGAAGTTAAGTACCAAAAAGTATTCCCACTAATTATTTTCTGAGACTTTATTGATTTTATGTCTCATTAATAAAAACTTTGTAATAAAATGTCCACTAAAATAAAATTTCTTGTTTTTAATTTAAATTACCTATTTGTAATTAAACTTGAACAGTAAAGTTAAACTTTAACTAATATAACACATTTAAATAAAACTAAATTGTTTTTGTTGGGGTACGCATAGTTAATGATACACAAAAAGGGGTATGTGAGTTGAAAAAGGTTGAGAACCCCTGGTCTATAGTGTTCTTACTTTATTTTCATTTTATTTTATTCTTAATAAATTTGTGTTGGGTGTGTTTTTACTGGTAATAAAATGATAATTTTACTTGATGCTACTTTCTAAAACTTTTTCCTATCAACGTCGCGTTGGTCACTGTGGAGCTGTCCATTTCCTAAAAAGGGAAATATCCAGGTGAATGTCTTCAGTGTTCTTACTTTATTTTCGTTTTATTTTACAGAACAAAGCTCAGACTTCCTGGTACTTACAATTACAGGATTAAGTGTTTTAATGAGGAATCTTATCACAATCGGAAACAGCAAATATCGTGCAAATATCAGAAATAAGAGCAAATACTAAATAAACGTCCCTGCAACTGTTATAAGATTTACTTCATACTTCTGCAATTTTAAGCTATTTGAAAACCAAATGTTTTACTCATCTTTAATTCATCACAACATGTGTACAGAAAATCTAAGAATTTTTTCCCCCATTTCCTAAACTATTAGTGCTGGGAGATTTCAAATCTTTTAAGCAAGCCAGAACAGATCCGTTTTGAGATATCAACTCTTATCAGCTGGGATAGTTCATTACAAGTGAATCCTCTATAAGAAGAAAAAAAGTGTGATTTAATAGTATTTTGACTGACTATTTGAGCAAGGGATGCTTAAAAGTGTGAAAACGCACTTTGCTTTTTAGCTTAAAAGTGGAGAAAAATTCTTACTTTTCTACAAAGATTACGGAAAAGGAAATTACACAAAAGTTTATAGCAGATTAATTACAAGTAAAAACTCTAGAAACAGAAGCAGGTTTTACAATTATAAAATGTTTTAGTTATTCAGAAGGATGGTTTGAGTCCTAAAGTAGCACTTAACAGTAGTGATGGGTAGTTCGTGAACGAACTAGTTCATTGAACTAGTTCGTATAAAAGAACTATAGTTCACGAACGACCTAGTTCAAATGAACTAGTTTGTTCTTTTACCACTCAACTATTGGCTATTGGAATTGGTTTATTTCATTTTATATTAAGTATTTGAAAACCTTTTTTTTTGGTTGTTAAGGTAAAAAGAACGACTTAGTTCATTTGAACTAGTTCAATAAAAAGAACTATCTCAAAAGAACTAGTTCAGTAAAAAGAACGACTTTGCCCATCTCTACTTAACAGTATTAGTTATGTATAATAAAATCTACCCTGTAACTTAATTTTAACTATAAAAATTATTATAAATTATTAACTTATTGGGGCTAGCTTCAATAGGGCACAACTGTTGGTCCTTTAAGTATAAATATTCTCATCAGATCTAGACATTATGACTACAAAAAAAAAAAAAAAAAAGTTTTATGACGATAAGTGCACTGTTGTAGTTTTTTGGCCCATATATTGGGCCTACAAAAACCCACGTAATTTGAAGTTTGATGTTGTTCTATGCATAAGTCTTAAAGTGTTTTGACCCTTATTAAAATGATGACAAAATTATCCAACAAATACAAAAAAATTAATTAAATTTAGTTAGTTAATCAAATAAGACTAAAATCTTAAATTATGGACTTTGGTGCAGAATTTACTATGCTCATTGGTGCGAGTTATCATGTTCACAAGATTTTAAATAATAAATATCCACATACACACCACTCTAAAAATCAGTCTATAAATATGTTGCAGAAACTGGAAAACCTAAGGTGAATTTTTTGAGTGATTACTATCCTATGGCAAATTGGAATAGATTTTAATACTAAAACAAACAAAAACTGCAAAATAAAGCAAAAAAGAATTGAAAAGATTTTTTTTTTTAAATGCAATTAATTTAATATATTGCAGTTTCTGAAATTGAGAAAACATACTAATGAGATAAATGATATTTCAGAAAAAAAAAAAAAAAAAGTTTTGTTTCTCCACCCACTCCCTTCCTTTCCCAGTTCTGAAACAGTTTTATTTATATTTCAGTCGACTTCATTTACCTTTGACATAACTTGCAGGTATAATCCTGATGATTATACTGATTCTTTGGACAAGTTTCTGCATCACAATAAAGTAAGAAATGGAACCAAACTAGTTTCTTCAGAACCACAGGCTTCCAAATTACAAAATGTCAGAAAACAGTTTATTTATATACCACTCAATGTGTCTCTTGCCATTATTCTAGATCTCTTTAGTGCCAGAACTCAAAAGTTTTTTTTTAATTTGTAAATTTTTTTTTTTGTTTATTTGCAAACTAACCTACAGAATTTGTAGGTGTTATTCAAGTCAACATTGTGTACTTACTTTGATTGAAGTTCTATATCAAAATTGTGCAATTCAACAACAGGAATACTGATTTTACAGCTCTCAATGTCATCTTTTGTTTTTTCATGCACTGTGTAGGCAGACAATCCAAGCGCTGGTATGTCTCCAACAAAGACAATCTACAAAACGAAAAGGTAGAATAAGTTCAAATTAATAACATGAATGAAAAAATGTAATTTTTGAAAAAAACAAAAAACAAAAATCTAAAGAATTGAACAATTATATTTTTCTAACAAAAAAGAAACCCTCTAGTGCACTTACTAGGCCTTTGCACACACTATTGTACATGTTAAATTATTTTTCTACTCAATTTTCTTTCTTTTTTTTAAAGAATCAAGTTCAGCCTTACTATTATTAAAAAAAAAAAAAAAAATGGTATAATTATATCAAACAGCAACAAGAAAATAAAAGAGATCTGTTTTATCAGTAGTGCTGTTGACAGGTAGCAACGATTGGGAGTGTTTGTCCGCAAAAGAAGTACATAACTTACAGGCCTCCCAGCCTAACTTCGACTGTGACCTTTAACAATGTTGTTTATCAATTAATCATTTCAGAACTATTGTTCTTCTTCCGGTTTCCATCATGGCGGCCAACTTAGGACAAGACAAAGCTTTGCAAAGTCAACAAAAGAAGTTACTGTTAATGTAAAATCATATTTTGAGAAAGAGAATCTGAGAGGAGAATATTCAATCGAAAACGTTATGGAAGAATATCTGCTGCCATGGCGATAGGATTAGCATTGGTGCATTCTGTTTGCCATACTTGCCGCGATGTTTTTCAATAGTTTTCATATCATCAGCATACAACAAGTAAACAGAAATAAATATTGCAAATTGTATCAATATAACTTGATATTTAATCATAAATACCGTATTGTCCGGCATATAAGACGACCCCCAATTTTTCCAATTAAAATATAGAGTTTGGGATATATTCGCCGTATAAGAATACCCCTCTTCCAATGCACACCAAATAAAAATTAAAAAAACATGATTTCAATATAGTAATTTTAATTCAAATGCTTATGACATGCAGATACTTAGCAGGAAAACTGTCACTTATAAACATAACGCTGTTTGTCATCAAACATGTAAACATAAATCAGTGCAAGTGGATTAAACTTTTCCTTTAAAAGCGATGTACCTTACCGGCGATTGGCTGGTTGTTGTTCATAACGACTGCTTGGATTGGTAAGCTCTCCCTGTCTCCAAGTAACTGTAGCTTTGTTTATTCTGGTGAATTATTTTAATGCTACAATTTTTTAGAATTTCACTAAAATCACAGAATTTCTTAACTGTAGCCTTGTTTATTCTGTCCACGAAATCTCTCTTTTTTCCGTACCCCGGGCGTCCCGGACGCCAGCAGCTTGCTCCGTCCTTCACTTACACCTTCCCGGTGAGGCGTCCCCCTCACCTCGTCATCGGGACCGCGTTAAGTCACTTCTTTCCACGAATCCTGGTGAGTGGATTTTCTTCTACCGTACTTGTACAGCGCCGTCCTTGCTGCTTTCATACGGTTGCCGCATACGGCGGGGATGCGGCCGTGGCTGTTTTTGAGCTCCCCCCACCATATGCGGCGACCGCAGATTCTTCATTCCTGCTCGTAAGTTTCAGCACCCGGCGTATAAGACGACCCCCGACTTTTGAGAAGATTTTCCTGGTTTAAAAAGTCGTCTTATATGCCGGACAATACGGTAATAAAAATTGAAAAAAAAAAAAAAAATAAATAAATGAATATTTAAGTAAACATGAAGCTAAATCAGTTATTTTTTTTTCCAAACAAATTTCCCTAAATATAAATTTTCCTACATTAAAGAATGGAATATACAATCAATTCTAATTCTACCATAACGTCATCTGGTGCCCACATTCGACGTAATGCTGGCAGCACTATACATTCTTAACCTAAGTGAAAAGAGCAGGACTACTGTTTATAAAATAATGAGGAATACTGTTACAGAGGACTAAATACAAGCCATAGCTTAGAAAGAAAACTAACAAAGGGATTGCAGATAATCACTGTACGATAAAATTTTGGAAGGGGATAAGGGAGAAGCTCTACATTAAATATTAGTAAATAAAGCAAAGGGGTGGATCAAATGGAGCTAAATGTGACTAAGTAATGTGACAAACAAATAATTACAACAAAATGGACTACTACAAAGAATACAGATAACTGAAAAAAATGTCCAAAAATAACTGAAAAGAAAATTATAGGAAAAAATAAAATAGAAAAGTCATTTGTGCTAGCAACAAGGTCAAGGATTACATACATTATTAGTAATAAAACTAACACAATACAAAGCAACTGTGTGAGGACACAATCAATAGTGAACGTTTATTTTCAAAAGGTTAAATGAAAATGTCCATCAATGGAGAACAATTAAGAGGCTATTTAGAATACTTACTTCTTGTATTTTTCAACCTTTGTAAAATTTAAAATTCATTTTTATTTCTAACAAACTTAAATGACAAATATAATAATGATTCTCCAAATTATTTTGTTTACCTTGTATTCATGAGTATCAAGATACTTCTCTTTCCAGACAGGATTTACTTGATTTGGTACAATATTTCCTTCCAAGTCCTTTATACAAACATACGGCGATGAGACATGTACTGCTATCATTTCAGTACGTTTCTGACTTAAGGAATTATAAATAATGATGGTCCTGAATGAGGAAAAAATATAAAGTTATAAAGCTATATTTTATAAATATAAATCTAATCTATAGTGTTGATACTTTCAATAAAAATATAAAGAAACCAACAGCAAAGAAAATCAGGAGGAAAAAAAAAAGTTCTTAAGACAGAAATTAATTGTCAAATTGTTAAAACAGATCTTAAAATTTTCAGAACATTACAAAAACCATTTCTTACCTTTGTTTATTCTCCATGAAATCAATTCTTACTTTTTCAGGAGGAGAATCATGGCTTTTCCTAGTTTCATCCTAAAATACAGAGAAATTAGTAAATGATTTTTAATCAGTCAATTTACTTGAAATCATTTTTAAAACTTTTACTCATAAATAAAAAAGAGTAACAATTGTTAAAATATGAATTTCAATTCAATCTGCGAGACAGGTTTGGATATTTTTATCTCCTACTTTTAGTGTTTTATCTGGTTTTTTAACCAGAGGAGTGAAAGCTATTCTTACATCTCTATTAAAGGCTGCTTAGCAATTCACTATATAGGGCAGTTGTTTCTATTTTAGTCTTGCAATCTACCCAATCAGATTTTTTTCTTTTAAAATATGTAATACAGTCGGATCTCTATTTAACGAACTTCTATTTTTTACTAACATTTTGCTAATTTCTTCGTAAAATAACCTCCAAATAGCGAAGTGCTTTTTATATTTAACGAACTTTTTCGTGACATCTATTATTTTTTCTCCTTGAAATGTTTTTAGTATTAACATTCCCTTAGAGGAAATGAAAGAAATGTGGATACAGCTGAGGATAAAGAAGAAATTTACGATGATGTGCTGATTGATGATTATCTTTCACTTAATTTTGAAGTTGGGACCTCGAAAACACTAACTGAATCGGATATTTTGGACAGTGTGAAAAATAAAAACAATACAGCTATGAATTGCGATGAAGATGATGAAAATTGAAATGATCATGATGCAGAAATCAAAAAAACTTCGTGTGATGAAATGCTAAAATCATTTGAAACAATCCGACGCGGATTACAATTTGAAGAAAACACTGAAGGGTTTTTAGTGCATTGCAAAGATGCGAGACGTAGGCTACTATGAGGGAAAACACTTTTTTAAAAAAAAACTCAAGACAAAATTAACAAACTTCTTTAGTAAAATTTAAGTACGCATGTGGTAATGTATGCTTTATGTCATTAAAATTATTACTTTTTTAATAATATTTATTGTTTACGTACTTTAAATCTGTTTTAGTTTAAAGTAATTTTAAAAGGTGAATCTCTATTTAACGAATTTTCCATATAACGAAGTTTTTTTCGGGATTTAGCGACTTCGTTAAATAGAGGTCCGACTGTAATATATTATTAATTGAGAAAGAGGTCTCAATCTGTTAGGAGCCTCGAAACATCTTATAGTAAGTTTTTTAACAAAACTTTTTAATCTTGTAAACAGTGCTTTTATGGTTATTTAAGTAAATATATTAACTGTCTTTATATATGATATTTTTATTTTCCTCACTTTTTACTGCAAACATTTAGTACAAACTTAATTATATTAATTCATTCAATAATAAAGATCTTATATAAATATAATATACAATGGCAATGATTAATATTATCTTTATGTTACCTATTGCTGGTAAAGGTAATCTGAATATTTTCTGAAAAAAATCATAACTTACCATTATCAGAATAGGTGGATCTGTTAATTCTAATTCTTGATTACTTAATAAAAATTGTGTGCTTTGGACTATCACATGTTTCATTCTTCTAATGGAGTCTAACATCCTATAACAAATTGTTGTTTATTTTAGATTTACAATTTGAAGAATGTGTATAATGTTAAAACTAAAGTAAATAAGTAGCAGTTGTAATCTAAAGATAAGAATAGGGTTTGTCTGAATTTAAAAATGATTTAAAACTAGAGTTTGATGGCGGTATGTAATCTTTGAAATACCAAACAAACCTTATAGCATAGTCCACAACCACAGGGTTTTTGGCGGTTCCAGTTATACCGTCATGATGCTGAAATAAACCTAAATTACGACGTGCAGTAACCATACTTGGTAAAAATGAATCGGCCACTCTAAGAGCATCGTTAGAATTAAGATGAGCCAAAGCTATACTAAATATAATTTCTCCAGCCCTATGAAAAAAGAAGGAAAACAGACAATTAACTGATGGTTTATATATTACGTTAATTATAATTTAATTATAAAACTTAAAAAAAAAATCAAAAAAAAAAAATCTTAATGATTTACGTTTATGTCAATAAATCTTAGTTCCAAAATCAGTTATCCTCTTGAAATCTCAAAGCTAGAAAAATCAATCGCTATCAAATAATTTGTAGTCATTATGAAAATGTTACGATGTGAAATTTGATGGACTACAAAAATCATCATGCTATTATTCTGACAAAATAGCCTTCTTGTCAGATGGCTTTGAAAGGCAAAGGTGTTTCAATTTATATTGATGGACTGCAAATGACTAACATTCACCTTACTGGGAATATCTAAGAAACAACTATGATAACCATCCATTGACTTTAACCACTAATCTAAGATATCATAATCATAAAATATCAGACGTGGCAAATAATGATTTAAAATGTTTAAATAATAATATGAACAGCATTTCAATTCTATATGGGAACTAAAATTTCATTTTTCAAGCAAAATCATTTGACAACTTCTTATTCAATAACACTAACGATCTTATTAAAAGACCTATCAATACAAATCACCTTCATGATGAATGATATTTAAATGTCTCAGAATAAATTAATAGTAATCTGTTAAAGAGATAAATTACCTTAAATAAGACTCCAAAACTCTATCCATATGCTTGTAGAAAGGTCTGCTGGTATAATAGCCACTCCAATAATGGTCATCTTTATCTGCATAAGTAAAAAAGTCTCCACTCGTAGTTGGAAAGCCACTTAAAGGGTCATTATGAAATTTTGCTTTCTGTTCTTTGTGTAAAGCGTGAAAATAATCTTCAAGAGTACCAAATTGAGCCTAAAACATAGATATTTATAAAATAACAGAAATTTAATGCTACTTTTATCAATAAATCTGAGAGTATAATTTAGAAAATTAAGTGTAAATTTATAGAAATCAAAATTTCAAAATTAATTGGATTTTTAAATTTCTTTCTGTGAATACCATCTTCAGATAATCGTGAAATCTATAAATTTTCATCCTCTTTTAACTGAAATATTTCTTTAGTTTATATGTAAATATAGCTGTGGCGGATTATATATAATGACTAGTTAGCTTAATAAAGGGTTACCAAATAACATTAGAATTTACCTTAACATGCCAATCCTTTTGGCTGTTCATATAATCAAATAATTGCATATAGTTGTTATACTGGTTATCCCATTCAGAAGTTTTTGTGTATCTGAAATCGTCCCCAAGAGGTACCAACAGAACATTGGATTTGTACAGTTGAGCCTTTTTCCTATATTGATCTAACAGTAAATGAGCCCTAAAAAATGTATTAATAACAACATTTTCAGTTAAACAATACTTATAATATTGTTATATTATAATAACAATATAAAAACTATAAAATCACAGAATTCAACTAAGAAATCATTTTTTTTTTTAGTTATAATAGCAAGGGTAATAACATAAAAATCATGAATTCTACAAGACAATTATTTCAACTGTAGTTCTAGAGCTAGAAGAATTCTGTATGAAGGTTGAGGGCCAGAAATTTACTTTTTAATAGAGGCTTTCTATTATCCACACACACACAAAAAAAAGATTCGGTTCACGATTTTTTTTTTTTTTTAATTTTTAAAAATTCTACCTTTTTTTTTAGTTTTCTGATCCAATAAGTATCAGAACACTAATATTCCCGTTTTGTCTGTTAATTGTGAACAAGCATCATTAAAATATCATTAAATTATCATTAATTACAACAATTGCGCTCACAGCAATCACATTTGTAATAATAATGAAATTAACACAATATCAATTATACTTTCTTATATGTATCAGAAGACGTAGCGAAGCATTGTGATTGGTTTACTAATCGCTATTCCTACCTTATTATTTTTCAAGAAAAGAACAATTAAGAAAAAAATACTTCTTTTTGGCTCTCAGAACCTTCTTAGTTCTTTTACTATCACCAAAAATCTTCTGAAGAACTTTAAAATTATTTTAGTTAAAAATTAGGAAATAAAGATTTAGTATTGCTGCTTCTCAAATTAGTTATTTTGAAAAATATAAACTTTTAATTTATTTATACTATATTACAACTTTTTCAATAAAATGTAAATTATTTTAGAACATGTTAAACAAACCTCATTTTAAACACATTAACAGTGGATTTATGCCAATATGAAATAATGAAGTTTCTATATCAAGGGTTGTGATAATTCCACAAACTTAGTTTGCAAATTAATTTCTTGTAATAATAAATTTCTATAATAAAAGAACTCTTAATAAATAAAAAAGCTCTCCGTATGTGATGTCAGCATTCTCCAAATGTTGGATGGAAGAATTTACATAAGAATCTTGCAATTATTAATGGATTTTTTTATTCATGATTTCATAAAAGTTTTTACCTTTCTGCTTTATTATGATTAGAAATTGCCTGCGGAGGTACTTTCCAGGGACAACTTATTCCACCACCAGGCAAACGTTTAAAGTCAAACTGGCAACAAACTTCTGGATTAGGACCACAAGTATGTGGAATGTCATAGCTATAAAATGGCATCATATGACAGAACATGTCAGTACTCTTATTGTGATCTAAAAAAGAAAGAAATTAAAAGCAATAATTAGAAAGTAATAAGCAACTGATATGTCTTTATTCCTTTTAAATAAATATTGTTTCAAAGAACTAATAGAAGAAATCCTTTACTAATGTCTCATCTACAAAATTATTAAGTGATAACAAAACAAACAATCTTTTATTAAATTTTAATGTATCTAACATTCATCCTTTCTGTCTATAATTGTCATTCTTTTTTGGAATGTTGCGAATCTCAGGAATTCAGATGAGAGCTGATCATTGTTTCAAGTTTCTCCCCCCCTCCCCCCCATGAGCAATCATATTTGAAAGCCGATCAGCCAGTTTCAGGAAGGCAACGATTCAGTTTATTTATTTACTAAGGGTACTTACTGATGTTGTTAACACAAATCAAAAGTTAATCCAGACACTGACTACTCATGTACAAACTCCTGTACTTCAATTATAAATTCCACATCTGTAAGCCCTTTTTCTCGGGAAACACATGAGATACAGGGGTAAAAAAGGTATCAAATTAAAGGTCCTTGATGTAGAGACAAGCTTGAGAATGTTGATTTTTGTTAAAAGTAATTTTGGCTAAAGTTGAAAATTTGATACCCTTCCACGGAGCTCTCCGATAGATGGTGTCATAGTCAGGCTAAAGTTGAGAACATGATATCCCCACCAATGGACAGGGGTCGTGGTGACTTGGCTGCATACTGTTATTTCAAAATCACAGTTAGCCAGATGAGGATTAGTTTTTCTAGTAAAAGATTGTGTAATAAGCATTCTATTTTTTACTAGTTAATTGTTTGTTTCACATTATCGCCATCTTCAAATAATGCCACGGCCGCAGGCTATAGTTCCAACAACAACAAAAATGGCCGTCTTCGTTGAGGAACAGTAAACTCAACTTTTACAATAATTTTAATAAATTTCATAAAAATTGATGTCTCTTGGATCACTGTTTTTTTGCGTCGTCCTACAACTAGAAAATGGTTGAATCCATTTGCATCGAAGTAATCACTGCAATTAAGTAATCTTTTTCACTTAAATATGATTAAAAGATCTTATTTAATCTGAATTGTAACTTAATTATGATTAGGAGAACTTTATTTCCAATCATAGAATTTCTATTTGTCATTCATATCACATAAATCTTCTCTTTTGTAAACATTCTTCTTTAATAAAAAATATTTCATTCAGTTCACATTCTCGAGAATCAGAAAATAAATCTATCTAACATCCGATAAGACAGATGGGTTTATCTTTCTGATTGTCGATTGTAACTGAAGAAGTTCAGAAATCGAACTGAATAAAATATTATTTATTTAAGAAGATATGAATCATCTGATGTGATTCATGTATTTCAACACAGAATTCAAAACTTTCAGTATAAATTATTTGTATTAAACGTAAAGTTATTAATTTATTAAATATAGTGTGAATGTAAAAAGGATTTAGTATTATGTTTCAATATCATACCAAAACATCATTACCTTGAAAAATATCTTCTTTATTATTCTTAACAATATTTCATTTCTTTAACAAGAAACTTCTTCCAGGTTATACATGAGGAAAACAAAAACTTTTTCCTTCCTCTAAGACTCCATATTTTGTTATGAATACAAATTTGAAACTTCAATTTACAATAATAATAATAATAATAATAATAATAATTAACATAAAACTTTCAATAATAAAAACAACAAACATTCCTCTCTTAATGTTTGTTCAAAATACACAAATTTAGATGCCACGATTATTTTCTTTTGTTTTCCATAAGCTTTTTTATATATCCAAAAGCTACTTCAGTAACTTGATTCATACACGTTTGAGAATTAATCATGCATGATTCTATCATCAGCCTGTCCTTCTCTTCTTGAATTTTGCAAACTATATCTACCTGAGGATCTAGATTGTGCTTCATGTTTGCCCAACGATCTGCCCAATCTGATATGTTCCTTTTTGTAGTATTGCAGAACCGTAGTATATTCCCCCGCAGTCTATGCACTCGAGCTTATACACTACCCCCATTTTATTCCTTATATTTTCATCTTGGATTTTGTTTTTCTTAATCAATGTAATTTTGTTCTACAGGTAGAAGCTTGAAGGAAAAAGTAGCAGAACACATAAGAGCCTTTAAATACAATAAAATAATTATGTTAATTAAGCACGATGTCAGTTATTATTATTATTGTAAATTAAAGTTTCAAATTTGTATTCATAAGGAATCATGGAGTCTTAGAGGAAGGAGAAAGCTTTTCTTTTCCTCGTGTATAAACTGAAGAAATTTCTTGCTAAAAGAAATGAAATATTGTGAAGAATAATAAAGATGTTTTTCAAGATAATGATGTTCTGGTAAAATATTGAAACATGTGTATAGTTTGAGGATCTAGTATTATTTCAAACAAGTAATAATTTGTACAGGAAAACTGGAGAATTTTAAATTAATTAATAAATGTTGAACTAAGGGCCTCTACAATGATATTTTACTGCAATTAACTACTTACCCCAAATCTGTCTCCAAAAGAACTCCAGAGCTTTCTCTTTTGAAAAATATTTCTTGACTGAATAGTGAACTCTTTGGATTACCATATTACCTAATCCCATTCTCTTAAGTAAATAAGCCATTGTGGGCGATAAACCAAAAGGATCAATAGCCCATCCATTCTTTGGATAAATACCTGTAGAAGTAAAAAAAGATTATTGTGAAGTTTATACTCATTGTAAATACAAACATTATTCCATTAAACTATTAAACGTTAAAATGTATATTAGAAATATTTTATAAAAGCCTTTTGTCATCATAATTTTAAAAACTTTTAATCAATAATTTATCAAGTAATGTTAATTAGTATCATTCAGAACAAATAATAGCTGCTGATCTAAGATCAAAAAACACTGGATGTATAATTATTTTTCTTTCTTTTTGACCAACCTAAATGATTTTGCATCCAAGTATGTCCTTCGACCATTTGTTCTAACATTCCGAAATAATGTGTGGTTGCTTCATCGTTCATAACCCATCCTCCAGTAACAATTTCCAGCTGTCCGTCCTTCAAGAGTCTGCAATTAATGATTCAGCAAGTTACATTAATCCCAACAAAAGTGGTTAAAAAGGTAATCAGACTTATACTGTTATGTCAAAAATTTCATAAAACGTTAATTTTCAAAATATCTTAACATAGTAAAAACATCTTTAACGAGAAATTCACAATTACATCAATATTACATGAAGTTACAGTATTTGGTAGATTTAATGTGATCTAATTTCTTGCTTCAATAATGAGTTAATCTGGATTCTTCAAACAATTCAATTTCTATTCACCCATTCATTTTTTAATATCTAATTTCCTATATCTAGATCTGAGAATAAAAAAGGTACAAGATGTCTGCCATCATACACAGAAGCATATTTCTGTCAAATCCTCTCAAGAATCTTCAGATAAAAGTTGAGGAATCTTGACAACTTGTAAGCTAACATATACAAGATATCTACAGTTGAGTTCATGAAAGAAGAGTTTTTTATGATGTAATCTCCATAAGGATTGATATTTCCAGGACGTTACAGCGCCATCTACTGCTAAACTTCATAACTAACTCTTTTAAACATTACGAAAACATTCTGGTTGTTACATTTTCTACAGTTACAGTTCTTGAAATAAGTAAAAACGTTCCACACTATTCCTCTTGCTTGGCTATGCAAAGTTTGTCCTTTCGTGG
>JAFIDM010003189.1:47914403-47931678 GCA_023159025.1 Thereuonema tuberculata | reverse complement strand
CATGTTGCGAAGGTATTCTTCCTTCGTCGTCAGATGATATTAATATCATCTGATGACGAAGGAAGAATACCTTCGCAACATGTTATGAAATTATTTATTATTTATACCTCTATTGTTTTTGTGTGTTTGGTCCTTTGTATTAATGTTTATACACACAGAATGGATAGTATCTATATACTGTTCTTATCATGTTTATGCTACACACGTTTTTTTATAAATATCATTCATATCCAAAAGGCTTCGGATGTAGAAAATGAAATGTGTGGGCAAAGAAAACTGACTGGATCCTGCCAATTGTTGCTCGTTGACAATTCTCTTTACTGTCAAAAGGGACAAATTTGTAGCGATAGCTAGTCTTCCCAGTAATTCAGAAAAACATTTTCCATCATCCTGACTCTTAAATTAGTGGAAAACGTTCCAAATTTTACCTTTAGCTTGGCTGTGCAGGCCTTACAGTAGCCTGTTCTTATGAGGCCGCCATATTGCTTTCTGCAGCTTTGAGTCCAGGATCAACTAAATGATCCATTTTTTTCCGTTTATGGTCATTCTTCTTTCTCTGTGATTACTGTAGAAAAAAAATTCAGAATAGTTTGCAATTTTGTTGCTAGTCAATCATCATTCAGGAACCACTTAGAATTTATATATATATATAGCCAAGGAATTAATAAAAAAGGAAATATGGAAGTTACTATCTGCGACTGTATTAATTCGGATCTGCCATAATTTTGACAGAATTATTCTGGAGATTATTATAAGTCATATCAACAAATGTCCATATCAATAGGGAGATAGAGATCTTTAGAAGTTTTAAGAAACAAATACATACATCGAATGAACTTGTACTTGTTTATTACCACAAATACCTAAGAAAATGAAAACCAAAAATAAGAAGAAATATTTATTTAATTTTAAATTTCTGTCCATAGCTTCGTGGCGAGCAATGGTCCTCAGAGGCTTTGATTTAAGAATAGCTAATAGTATGTTAGAATGTCTTATTTTGAGGGAATTTGTTAGAAGATTTCACGTGGAGTAGCAATGGCTGAACTTCCTGACATATCAAGTGCTTTCATGTATCCTACACCTTTATTTTACTGAGACAAATCTTGCTTTTTTTTTTTTTCATTTCTTATGTATTTCTAGTAAAAATCTCAGTGTGTCTTTATATTTTCCTTCAAGTTCCGTAGCTTTCTTCCTCTAAGATTTGGACATAAATTGGTAAGGGCTTTCTGGCTTATATTAATCTCAGAATGATATGACATCTCTATCTAACTATCCTGTACTTGTATTATAGAAATTTATACTTATGTAAAGCTTAAAGTTAGTTAAAAAAATTGTGTCCATTTCTTTAAATGCAGTTTTGATTTTAATTGAAAATGTATTTGTTAAAAATCAGTAGTGATTTGCTAAGTTAATTAGTGGCCGTACTTGCTAATACGATTTAATTGTCTGATAAACTTTTGCCTCTAGTCATAAATATTTTCAAATGTGCCTATTCTAAGTCATTAGTATATCTTTCTTGTGAGCCCTGTTATGGAAAACTTGTGATAATAAGATATCTCGTACAGAAAATCAGTCTAAAAAACAAATTAATTTTGTCTTTAAACATGTACGGATTTGAATATTTATTTTATCATTTTCCTTCATAGATGTTATCATTTGAGTAAATTGCATTTTTTTAATATTATCTGCAACTTTTCTATTTTGGATATTTTTTTTTTTTAGTGTTTTCTAAGGAAAAAAAATGAATTAATAGAATTGTATTTATCAAGTTTAAATGAAGATCTAACAGGTTTTGGAATTATAAATGTATCCTGAGGAAAATTATGCATGAATATTGCAAATTCATTCATTTTTACCTAATGCATTTGTTTGTTAACATTGTCAAGTCAATGTAAAAGTCGATGATCTTTACATTTTTAAAATTTCTTTCTGTTTGTAATTTAAATTATGTAGATATATATTTTTATTTTTATCAAACTGGCCTCTTATAACTTTCACCTATTGGCCTAAATCAAATTACATTCATAAAGAAAATATGGAAATCGAAATTATGGTTGGTTGTTTTTATCTTTTTGTTCTGTTTTATCCTGGTGACAGGTATTTTCTATTTTTGTGCCAAACCCAGTTTCACTTAACCAAATCTTAAAGTTTATTTTTTTTTTATTATTAAACCTACTTATTAATTAACTGCTGAATCATTTACAAAACAGAAAAACAAAGTGCATTCATTTCCAGGTTTAAATGTAGACAAACAATGGACTGGCCTCTCAATCTGAACTTCAATCTGATGGCCAAGAAATCCTTGTCCTTACGGGCCTGAATATTCTGTATATGATCGACCTTTTAACAAAAAGGAAATATGATTTATACAGAATGTTCAAGAGAGCTAAAAAAGCTTCCTGAAGTTCAGTATAAGTATAAAGTATATTACATTGGTTCATAGATGGTAAATCAACGAATTACTTTTTTTTTCGAAACAATCCTGTGATTGTTGCGAAATATTAGTCATTCTTCAAGATAATTAAAATTAAATATTGTGTGATTACATTTTGCTCAAGAAAGCAACATTTGTTCCTATTAATAAGAATGCCCCTGAAATCTGTGGAGAATATGGTGCTAGATTTCTTATCAAGTAAGATGTCAGATGAAGATATTGATTGAATATTGAGTTTTTTTGGAAAAAGAATTTGTAAAATAGTTTTTTTTTTTCTCTAGTTGACTTGTATAGATTACTTTAACATTTAATCATTAAAAAAGAAACATTTGACGTCTTGTTTCTTTTTAATCCTACTTAAGAGGAAATTAATTTTTCATAATTTCTAAATATTATTACTCTTGAAAATAAAAGGAAAACTGTTTAGGGTTCATTAAGAAACAAAATTTTAATAAAACAAATTTCTGCATTTGTTTTTAAAAAAATCAATTATTAGAAAAACAAATAAAAATAATGGACTGTAAATGTTCGTAAAGCTTTATATGAAAATTTGTGGCACATTTTACATTTGTGACACATTGCTTTTGAGAATCCAAACCATGGCTCAAAAAAAAAAAAAAAAAAAAAAAAAAGAAGTTTTAGTTATGTTAAACCCAATTTTTCAGTTTATGTCTATCTTTGTAATTAATTTTACTTATAAGATTTTATACTAGCATTGATTATTATCGTCTTTTTCCATTGTATAAAACATCTTTCATTGCTTGGAAAGCTGCCACATTATAAGATCTGTAAGTTTGCCATTTGTTTATGATGGAGTATTATTTTCATTTATATACTTTATGAAATGTAATTTTCAGATATTCAAAGGAATATTCTGGTTTTCGTATTGAGATATCAAGTGTTATTGCAATAGAAAATAACAAAGGCAGTTGAAAATTACCTAAGTCATGCAAAGCTCTTTAAAAATTAAACATGAAATGGGATCGGATCAATATTGTTTGTGGAGTATATGTTTGATAAATATCATTTTCTATTTGATATTTGAATTTTTTGTCAAAGGAAGTTAAGAATACCAAATTACTTTACCAAAGCTTTTACACCAAAGTTTGCATTTTACTTGAGTGTTATGTAAACAAGTTACTTAATGTTAAACTAAATGTTTTTTGTTACTTCCAGTTTTTATGGTCCTTTTTTGAAAGCTTACATATCATTTAAAAAGATATTAATTAACAAACATTAAAATTAATAGTGTATTACTGCAGTATTACTTTTATAATCTATGAAAATCACTTTTTCCCATTAAATATATTTTAAGTTTTATTGTTCATTACAAATTTTAGTGTTTAGCTTCCATATTTTAATTGTTAACTATTTATATTTTTATTTAATAAATTTGAAAAAGAAATCTCTTTGAGATTAGGAAAAATGGTATTTATGTACTATCGGGACCCATTTTAAATAATACATTTCTGGTGTATATTTTAAATTATTAACCCTTCCAAATGTGTAATAAAAATAGGCATTTACGTATTACCTGATATCGTTTGAAAAAAAAAATCATTTTCCTTTTAATTAACACTGGGTTAGGTCAATTGAGGTGTGATCCTTTCCAGGATGTTTCATTTGGAAATACAACAGGGAAAAAAAAAAAATCCATTTCGAAATGACCAGCAGTATCATAAATAACGACAAGTACAAGTTATGTTTTAAAAATGCAAACATAGAAAACAAATGGAAAGAAAACATCAGAAATTGATTATAAAAAATAGGTCTCAATAGTATGTACAAAAAAACTATTCAGTTGTAGTAAGATAATGAGAGATGGTAATTAGCTGTGTTTACCTAAAATTAGCAAGTAATTGAAGGACTTAAAAGCAAAGGAATGGGAATGCAAACAGCTTTTGAAAAAAAATGCCCATACATTCTGTTCCTCATAGACTCGAGCCAAATAGTTCAAAGTTGAACAATACTAAACAGTTATTTCTCTTAATTTATTATGAAGTAATTTCATATTTATACTTGTTATTTTTATAATTATCTCCATTAAAAAAAATAAATAAAAAAAACCTCTTGCTTCAAACCCTCTCAATTATAACAAATCGTATGAGGGAAGTTTTTAACATCAGGCTTTCTTTTCAAAATTCAGTCTCCAAAATATAATTTTTCAATGAAGCATAAAGTTGCATATTTTACAAGGTTGGAAATCAATTACACACGTTAGATCTCACAAAAAATTGATTAAATCACCTATAATTCTACGGCTGTTTCTTTGATGGTGTATTTCGTGATAGTCAGGTTAGTTGAAATGCGTGCTTCCTGGAAAAAAAACCCAAAAAACAGAGATTTGGAAATAGTCTTGAAAAGAAATCGTGCATGTAATTATGAATCTATTACAGGAAATTTTTCAGAAAAACAATTAATGTATTATTTTGCATATTTTTGAATTAAATAAGTCCTTGTAAAGATGAAGGATGGTCAATTTAAAAAAAAATAATGAAAAGAATTCATGATATCTTTACTATTAGTGAAGTATAATTTATTGTTCCTAGATAAAAAGCAACATTTTATGGTAAATTGCTGAAAAGTTTGATTTTAAGTAATAAGTCATTGTAATGGTGCTGAAAGTTTGTGTCCATTTTGTTAAATTTTGTTTGAATTGATAATAAAGTATTTTGCAAAATTTATTCTTAGTCATTTTTGTAACAGAAACCTCAAAACAAACTTCTTATATTATAAAAGCGTTATTCTGTCTGTCATTGTCATAAGACTTTACGTTTTTCCAATTTTGTGACCAAACTATAAGAGATAGATTGGTCATGCAAATGTATAAAATGTAGATCTTTTTAAGACAAACAAAATGCTACAAAAATCTTTCTAAAAATTTTGTTGGTTTCCAAGATGTCGCCTTTTAAAGGGTCAAATTTTAACTTTTTCTCAATTTAAACGAAAAGAATAAAAGTTGGAAGAGAACATTATATTGAGGAAATGTTGGTATTTGAAAGTTCTATCGAACGATATATCAATCATTCATAAACATTTCTGCGCTTGCAAGATACATGCAAAATGTGTGTGGCGCCAACCCACAATATACCTGAGTTAAGCGGAGGAGGCCACAATGGGCTGGGAAGTCGTGTATTCTCCGATCTCAATATTAATTGCTAAATAAATAAAGTTGTTTTTTTTTAATGCTATATATGCAAGGGTTACAGAGCGAAGCGACAGTACCCGACTTGTTAAATAATAGAAAGATGTTTTGTGTTCTCAGGTTTTACTTTTTAAAGAGGAGGTGGAGGCTATCATTAAAAAACGAGAATAGTAAAATGCATCTGCAGAAAACAAAAACAAAAAACTTCAATAATTTTATAAGTTTTGTAAAACAAATAATTATTTCAATACAAGATACTTTCGTTTGTGCAAATTCTTAATAAATTCAATTTACTTTCACAAAATCATAATTCAACTATGTTACATGTATGATTATTATAAAGAAATATAAATAAATTTTGATGTGCTTATTCTTATTTTATAAACCATATTTGATTCAGATTCTGATGCAATTTTAATGATAATAGCAGCATAATGATTATACAGTAATGATTCAGTTTACATAAGTTACTTGCTAATCACAATTTTTCAAATGAAAGCAATTGGCTCATCATTTTGAAATGTTTTAATGAGTAATGAAAACGAATCATGGAGTTTAATATCAATTGAAATCAGGATTAGGAAATTATGCAAGTTAAATTAAATTATTTTCAGTTGGAGTTAATAAAAAAAAGGGGGGGTGGGAATGACAAAAGATATTTTCTTAATTAAAAAAAAAAAAAAACTGATCACATGATAGCAAATAATTATTTATGAGGAACTGAATCCTATTCAGAAAAATTAAATATTAATATTACAATATTAAACTTGTATACTGGTAGGTTGATCATCAAAAATTGAAATAATAGATAACGGTGAATGTGAAATACAAAATCGTATATTAGACTCCTGTTTTCCTTGTCTCCTCAAATTATATTCATTATTTACTTCAAAAAAGATCCAACATTCTGAAGAGATTCACACTTAATTAGCAGTTAACTGAGGAAATAGGTTAACCACTAACAATAGAAACCTGATGATAATGACCATAGAGTAATCATAAATTCATTGAAGATTACAAAATTGGTTGAAAAAGTTAGGATTAATCATGTATTGGAATAATTAGATAACATAATTGCTGATAATTGAAAAAAACAAATGTAATACTGATAATATATGTAAATTAAACTCATACCTACAATTGAGAAAGAATTAAAATTAAAAAAAAAACAACAGCAAAATGAATCATGTGAGAAAACACCAGACGGGTGCAAGAAAGGTGATATTTCAAGGCAGTTTTAGATTGTGTGAGGCCCTCGTCAAGCATCAATTTGCAAAGCCTGTTTTATATAAATTTACTTATAAACTGGAGGCCACCTTTTTATTACTTTATATCCTAATGCAAGACCCAAAGCCTAGGTTGTCTGTGTAAAACTGTCATTGTAAAATTAAAAAAAAAAAATAAGAATAGTCTTAAAGAGATTTATATTATAACCAGATATGTTAAACAAGATAAAACTACAATATTGCTGTATTCCTGTTATAGGCTAAAGGGATATTGTTTACAAGTGATGTGTACTCAGATCCTCACTTAGAACAAATTGAAAGACAAAGAAAATAATGCCAATTTCTAGGCCGAAAGCCTTCTTGGAGCACTGGAGTTACAGGTACAAGAGAAATAGGTGATTTTGAGACCTAGTCTGATGCTTGCCTTCTTTATACCCAGAAAAGAATCTGACTCCTGTTTTCAGAAAACAAGAAGATTATAGAAACTATCAGGAGAAGAAATAAACTGAGTAAAATTGCCAAACTTCATAGCTGATGGAACCCTGCTCATTCAGACCCTAGACCAGCACTTCCGTTGCTTGAATTTAAAACAGGAATCGTGTGGATAAGAATTTTTTTTTTTATGTATAGTGCTGTCAACTTTTTTTTTAAAATTTCTGCCAAGTTTTGTTTAAAAAAATCTTTTTCAGATTGATAGAATCCTTATGGATTTGTTAGCGAATCCTGGATGGCTCTAAGGAAGTTGCTGCTTCATGGTGATGTAAATTTGGCAGGACATTGACTCAATGATTTGGTTGTTTTTATAGGAAGTTCCATCTTAGTCAGGGGTATGTGTAGAAATGGAGCATAAATTAAGGTCCGTTTATACTAACCGATAAGACACGGAGCGGGTTTTTTTATTATCCCTCACAGGCAAAAACACGAGTATTTATACGGACAGTCAGAAGTCGGTGACCTTAATGTGCGGAAATAATATTAACATCACAATAAAAAACATACTCGCACATACATAAGGAATCACTGATCTGTTTATGTGCGATTATATTTATTATTGTGATGTTAATATTATTTCCGCTTGTTAAACTTGTTGACAAAGACAATATCTTCAAAATTTTGGGAGGATACATGACTCCTTAATTTAATCATTCAAATAAAAAAAAGCGAATAGGGCTTACTCAACATTAGAGGTTTCAGGAGGGGTGGCCCTCATCCCTCGAAATACCCCAAATGATTAGCAGTCGTTTCTGTTTATCTTATAGGGTTTGAATCAATGAAAGGAATTAGAGGGCACAGTTAGAAGATTTTATAAATCATATATGAAGGAATGAAACTAAAATCGACCTCAAGTCAGCTGGATGGCATTATTATAGTGTTCTAACAATGAATTACCAGGGCTTTATTTATTTTTTGGCATCATTAATGAAATTTTATTTAACCATTTATTATTAAGTTGGTGTAAAAAATATGTCACCCGTCAATTACAGTTATCAGGACACTAAAATTTACTTATCAATATCTATAGCTTATTCAATCCGATTTAAAGATAAGGACTTTTTCTTTATCTTAATATATAAAAATGAATGTTTCCTTGTTTGTTTGTCGCGTATAAGTTACTGTACCATTCGTCAGATTGCGATGAAACTTTGGTGAGTTGTTGTTTCAACTCATCCGCGAAGGTTTCTGAAGGTTTAGAACCATTTTATAATATCTGGTGCGCAGTCATTACAACAAATGAGTGTATTTCCGGTTTCAACGTTTGCAGTTTCCGGTGCGACTCGTATTTGCAATGACCATCAACAAAGCACAGGGACAATCGCTACAAGTGTGTGGAAAATTTGGAAAATCCATGCTTCTCATATGGGCAGCTGTATGTGGCCTGCTCACGCGTCGGAAAACCTTCTGATTTATTCGTGTAATCACCAGACGGAAAAACAAAAAATATTGTGTATCCAAAAGCACTTCGATAAACAGAATTAAAACACAAGCACTTTCTTTCTTTGAGTGGCATTGCCGGGTACAGCTAGTCTTCTATAAATGTTTAAAACTATATTTACACAAATTCAGTTTATATTACAGAAAGATAGTTGAATCACTGAGATTTTGTTCAATGCCCTTTCATTCATTATGAATTTTAAAACGCATTTGGCTTATCTTCCGGGATTACTAAATTGAATTAAAACAAAGCATAAACGTCTATTCTTGCACGTTCACTCAATCTTAAGCAGAACTCGGATATGTTGTTTGTAATAATCAATTTGAAGGTAATTACTTTTGAATGCATTTTCATTATTACGTCTTTCAATTGTATGCTTGGATGTATCGTGAGGGAATTATTTTAACACTGACAGCAATAACCATAGATTAAAACTGAAGTTGTTATATTCGAATAGGAAGGGTATTTCACTGGAAGGCGATTAACGATGTGCCAAACGAAAGCTCACCAGAAGTTGACAAGGTAAATTAATAAAAACGAAACGATTTTAAAAACAAATCAAATAGAAGAAAGAAGAGGACCTCAGTTAGAATAGGCCTTTTGTAATCAGAATCTGTAACACCTGCTATTACTTCAAATCTTTTTTTAATCATATTTTCTTTTCTTTCTTTCTTTTTTTCCAAAATAGTTCACTTAAGATTTGTTAATTAAAACAAATATTAGAAGATAGAATATAGCTGTTAAATTTAATTCGATTTTCTCCGTTTATGTTTTGAATTATTTGAAGTTGAAAACGCTTAATCGATAAAAACCAATTATCGAAACAAACCCTTTTGTAATAGTTGAAATTTGTTTTAAGACAAACAATATTTTCACGTTTTATCAAATTTTCCGTTTAAGACTGATATTTTTCAATATAGCTGCTTTTAACTATTTTCAAAAATGGCGAATGTTTGGTTTTGAAAAAAGGGCATTTAAGAATATTGTTTTTTAAAGATTATTTTATACAATCAGAAATCGGTTGGATTACAGCAGGGATTAATGGTAACAAAATAATCGATGGTTAGACGATTAAAAAAAAAAAGAACTATGTTTAGCAAAACTGGATAAGCTTGTTAAGATGACCAGAAGATGCACAGTTTTTATAAAAAATAACACAAAAACTGTGCTTGTTCTTGTCATCTTAACATTTATGTATCTACTGCACGTTAAACAAGATTACTGGATAAGCTTGTTGAGCAACAGGCCTGAAGGATATCTTACTTAAATCTAGGGAATTTGCTTCCATATTTTTCTTAATTCATTACAATGAATTCTGTGTTTGCTGTACAGTGCTTTCTCAATGAATACAATGCTTCACAGAAGTCTGGACGTCAATATAAACGTTTTTAGAAAATGGGTCTATTTTAATTACATCAGTGCTTTTTGTTTGGCTATTCCCTAAAATATTTCTTTGATCCAACCAAATCCAGTTTATGAAATATATCTAGATGCTGTCATTATTAAAGTATCATTTAATGAAACCAATTTCTGCAGCTTTAGAGTTCTAATCTCTATGAAGTTAATTTTCAGTTATTTTATTTTTTTGTGGCCTTAATATCGAAAAATCAAAGATAAAGTATAATTCAATACTTTATCCAGTTGCTGTATTTGAATTAATTGAAGTAACTCAGTTGACACCTTGCATTTTGATTTCTCTTCTAACATACTCTGTTAAAAATCAATTAAAACGATGTTTAAAGGTTAATTCTTTTTCTTGTTCAAATCAACTAAGCAAACTGCAGAATTTTTCTCCTGATTCTAATCTGTTAGGAAAATTTGCGATTCCTGTTGATAAAGTTAAAAACACTTCAATTAGTATAAATAAATTTGTAGGCTACATTAAGTTCAGCTATACATTTTCCTGTTTCGTATATTTAGAATTTGATTATGGCAGTGGTAATTATTCTGTGCTTTTTATCATTTTTCTGCTTTTTCTATCGTCATAATAACTTAGGCTCTTATTTATAATTGTTGAAGTAGGACCCGTAGAAAATCTATGGTTGGAAATATAGTTCTCGGATTTAACCACTTTCTAAACACTTGTAGGAAAAAGCAATAATAGGGATCCAGGAGGCAGGGCCCCTAGGCTTTCAGGTGTTTCAGGCCTCCGCCGGCATGAGAGTATATATATATATACATATATATATATTAAAGTGCCTTTAACAATTGGAGTTCTAGAGTGCCTCAACAGAACAAAATGACGGGCTCCAAGGCTTCAGCCTAGTCAGAATAATACAGCCCAGCCAGGAGGCGTCAATTTTTTATTAAAATTACTTTTTAACAAAAATCAACATGTTCGTGCACGCCTCCATCTCAGGACCTTCAATTTAATACCACATTTACCCCTGTATCTCATGTGGTTCCCGAGAATAAGGGCTTACAGACTCTTCCTGACATTCACTGTCCGGCCACTTTATTAGGTACACCTACATATTAGCGTGTAGGGTCTCCTTTAGCCCTCAAAACAGCCTGAATTTGTCGAGGCATGGATTCCACAAGATGCTGGAAACGTTGTTGAGGTATTGTGTACTGTGCAGACATGAGTGTGTCACGCAATTCCTGAAGATCTGATCCAGCACATCCCACAAATTTTCAATCGGGCTGAGATCCGAGGACTGAGCGGGCCACTGCAGCAAAGAAAAGTCATCATCATGTTTCTCAAAGCATCCCATACTGATGCGGACTTTGTGCATTGGTGCATTATCCTGCTGGAAGTAGCCATCTGCATGAGGATAAACTGTTAATATGTACGGTTGCACTTGGTCAGCTACGATGTTTAGATACGCTCTAGCATCCTGACGTGCCTTCAGAGGTATCGTCAGGAGGTATTCAGAGGTATTCAGAGGTAAATTTGAAAACGGCTGGGTTATAAATGAATAATAACAGTAATGTCGCACGAATCTATTTTATTATTTTTATTTTTATTCTTTATTTTTCATCTTAATTGTTGAATTCAATCTACTGTTGCCATCACTAAATATGTTTTAGTTGTTGGATTCACCAGTAATTCCAAAGATTCACACTAGTTCTAGAGCTAACGTTAACCAATTTTAAAGCTTATTTTATGTTTTAGCCTTATTGCATTAATGAAGGATAAAAAATTGACCGATTATATTTTCAAAAGTTTAATGTTTTTGTCTGTTTCAGTGTTTATAGCAATGCTAAGCTCTTTAGTTTGAAGCATTTACTACTTGTGGAGACAGAAGCACTGTTGGTATTTACGATTCTCCTTTTGACTGCTTCCTTACTTTATCTAAGTATCATGGAGTTACCATTTAAGATGACAAGACAATGCAAAACGAATAGGTTTGTATTGTATTATGTTTGCAATTGGCCTACCTTTAAAAATCGCTCAAAATATTATGTAAAACAAGCTTTTTTGATTAATTTATCTTAAACTTAAAGATATGCTACTAATAAAATATATAGGTATTCTTCTGTATTTATTATGTTTATTATTCTATTCTAGTTTTCGAAATGTAATCATGCACGGGTCGATCAGAAAAAAAAGGTTACAACCGCTAGAAATTAAATTTATGAGTTGCCATAATGCCGGCAGTTACTGAAATATCCGATGAAGCGCTGTATTGCTCGGTGCCGCGTGATCTTTCTCGTGTGTGTCATTAGAGGTGCGCGCTGTAATGTAAAAATGGCGATCGCTTGGATAACTGGTCTCCTATTGAAACCTTAAGAATTTGCTATACAACAGCAGGAAGAAACATCCTGGTCTTCTGAGCTACGATATGATCCTCCTTCATGACAATGCCAGACCACACGTTGCACGAAACACAGAACTTAGCTGCAAGGTTTCCACTGAGAAATTCTGAGACATCCAACACAGAGTTCTGATTTGGCTATCGGTGATCGTCTGTTCCCTGCCGTAAAAGTGCACATGACAGGGTCGACACTTCACGTGCATTGAAGAAGCCTAACGTGATGCAAAAAAATGGCTACATCAGCCCTGACTTTTATGCCGCTGGGATGGACAAACCGATCAAATGTTGTGACAAATGCCTCAATCATCAAGATATCTTTATAGAAAAATAGTGTATCTGTGCCACTTTAAGGGCACCATCTCGTTTCTTCCAATAAAGGTTTGCTTTCGTACACAAGCTTTCTAAACTTTTTTTCTAATCGACCTAGGTATTAACTTTTTTTGATTAACAAAGAAAAAAGAAGTTACATCTTATAGTTATACTAGTAAATTTCGATGACAAGTGATTTTACTTTATTTTCTTAATTTAGACCTCCTGATGTTCCACGTATCCTTCAAAACATTTGCCAAGTAATTGTTGCTGAGAGGCAGGCAAAAAAGCCGACAGATGTTACCGAGATCAATTCGTCCTTCTCCGAAGCGCTTGTAACAATTGACATACGGTATAAACTTAACTAATTTTTTCGACTAAGAGTTACAAATAGCTGATGATTAGTGTATATACTTGAATTCCTTCATGAGAAGCATTTAATATTAGTAAAATTAAGCAATTTTTTTGTTTTGCGGGAATTTAAAGTTGATATTCAACATTGTCAATTTATTGAATGTCTCTGGGTTCATTTTGTTTCTTATTGTCACATGAATGAGATAAACTATTTGCAGTCTATAATCTAAGCTAGCGAATCTAAACTCGTTATCGAGCACTTTGACAAAAAAGGACGGTGTTACGAATTGCTCTAAAAAAATCCCTAAAAAAGGTGAAGCCGATAAGCGAAACCCTAGTGATGTTATCGTTTTTTAAAAAAAGGATGGTGACATTCGAATTGTAAGAGTGTGCGAAACTGATTTGCTCCATCAGGTTGAATCTGATTCTAAAACTTTTTTGATTATTTGTAAGACGCGGGCGAAGAATTTCACAAGATCTTGCTCTGCCTAACCCCATGTTCTTCAAATTTATTATTTTCGTTTCATAAATTTATTTCCCTTTTGATTTGTATTTGTTCTACACGAATCATTGTATACTAAGACTTCAACCATATGCAGTAGTAATGTTCAGGAATCGTCCGAATTCCTATCTCTTGAAAGCTATAACGGTTTACTGGTTAATTTCCGAGTAATTCGGGAATTTGAGCTGTATAGAGGTTTAGCAATATTCGTACTGATTGCGAGACGTTAGGTTTAAGTGAACTGAAAACAAAGGACATACCAAAGCTGCAAGTTAAATATGTTAGGATAACACTGGTATAGACGTGATGAATTAATAGAATATTATTACTTTTTTTCCAAAGTTTTAAATACCGGTATTTCTTTTTTCTTGATTTAGCTGATGCTGATTCTAGCCACTTGAATCTTCTGAAGTAATAGGCTAGAATAACATTAATGAAAAATGAGTTTCATTTATGCTTGCACACATCCAAAAATTTCAAGGCGTTGAGCTCCAATACCATCATTACCTCCTACTGTCCCCCCAACAAAAAAATAATGGGTGTATTATTAAACGTTCAGATTATGACATTATTTTGTTCCCCAAAAAAATCTCATCTCTGGAAAACCTAGATTTTTGAAAAATAAGATTGGTTCCAAAAAATGGTCCTTATCCACCATGATATTAGTTCCAAATACAGCTTGCCAGCTAAGGCTAGTTTAATTCTAAAATGTTCTATATCCTGTTAGTGTAGTTTAACCATTAAATAATGTTGGTTCCAAAACCTGTCTTATCCTCATGTATAATATATATCTTACACATGAAGAGAGTGAAAATATGGAAATTTAATTAAGATTCAGGTTATTTTTTTTACCACAAACAGTGCTACTTCATTAAAGATGGTGCGTGAAAAACAACTGTGTTTGTAGACTGGTTTTTCTAATCTCTGTATTCGTTCTAAACAATCCCTATTGTAAGTTGATCCTCAATTAATGTGTGATCAATGGAAAGTACAGTCAGACCTCAATATAAGGTCACCCCTTGGGACCTCGCGAAAGTGACCTTATAAGCGGGATGACCTTATAACCGATTCATACGCATTTGTCAATAAATAAGCATTATATAAATACAGTATAAAACTTTGTAAAATTTAATACGTACAAAAATATCAGTTTATTAGGTTATAATTTTTTAATTTAGTTGAACCAATTAAAATTAATGGAATCAGAAAGAAATTATTTTTAAAAAAAATTTAATTCGGAATAAAGTTCTATACAAATAGTACTAGTATGCTCAAGGAAAGTACTGATGTACAACTGACCTTACTTAAAGTAATCCATAATACAGGACTGTCGCGATTTTGGTTTCATCTTTAGTACAATGTTTTCTAAGTTTTGTAGTTTCTGAAAATGTTCTTCAGCTCCCTCAAGGCTCGTAAAAAAATGTCTTACGACATTTAATGCTCTAAGTGCTTCTGCTTGTGTCACCGCTTCACTTTCAGTATCACTATCGTTATCCTCACTTTCTACTGCATTGGAACCTAAAACTTGCGAAACAATTTCGGAAATCGAAGCTTTAGAAGTGGTAGCAATTTCATCATCAATTCTCACATATTCACTTTCCCGTTGTATAGCACAGCCGCGATTTCTGAGATCTTTGTATTAACACAGGTACAGGAATATCGTCTTCATCATCTTTTTTCCTAGAATTTGAGTGCTTTGTGAAAAAGCTGTCCTTTCCGTCAGTAGGAGAAATGACGCCGATAAAAGATAGTATCCACGGAAAAATTCTTAGAATTGAATCAGTGTGGCACTGAAATCACAGACAAAAGTGACCTTATACGCGATTACGGTATTTAAGACCTGACCATATATCCGATAATCCATACCACAGAATTCCTATTCAATGAGCCGGGACTTAAGAAAAGTGACCTTATATGCGGGTGACCTTATATCGAGGTCCGACTGTAATTATTAATTAGATTTTATTGCATTTTTATGAAAGATAAGCTGTAAGAATAGTTTATGTTCAACAAATACACCGGTATGTCAGTTATAGGATTAAAATTAATGAAGGATACGTTTTTTGACGTGTTCCCCTTCATATTTTGGGGGGTCTAAATAAGTTTTAGACCACAAAATATGGAAAAAAAATACAGCCATTCACATACCATATATTCTATAAATAACTTCATTTATTTTCTTACAATGAAATACTTTGTTACAGAGTCGATTCGTGGAAAGTGACCGTTCAAAGAGTGGAAGTTATTGCAGAAGACGACGTCTTCACGTTCTTCATGTCTGTTCGCCCGTCTCTCCTTTTCAAGATTCTTACAGCCCATGGGCAGTCCGTGAAAAGCGACAAAGAAGATAGTAACAGGTAGACGAATCATTGAAAGAAGCAAATCAGATATGGTAGTCATTCAACATCTTGAAATTGTATTTGATATTTTTCGTTTCCTTTCTTCTTTTCCATAGGTTGGGTGGCGTTATTGAGGACATTTCCAATTGCATCACTGAGCGATGTATTTCCAACAAATGGATTGTAAACAACACGAATGTACAAGAATCAGGTTCTACGGTGTTTTCCGTACAGTCCCAGTGTTTGATCCGTGCATTACCCAAGTAATTAACTTAAATATTACTTATTCTATCCAATTTTATTTAAACAGAACAAGGAATACAAAAAAAAAATACCATTTAGATAAATTCATAAGTGTTGTCGTTTGATTATTTCGTTTTATTATATGAGACCTTACGAGATGAACACACAGTAAACAATATTTTCGGGTCCTTATCCCTAAATTAACCAAACTACTATGGTCCAGCGATGGCGTGAAACGTTTTAAACCTAATTTAAACAATCTTCTACATACATGTATGTTGACACCTTCTCATCAGACAAAAGACTCAATTCTGATACAATTAGGTTTTATTACTCCAATATTTTCGTAGCACTTTTAAGAACAGAATTATTTATTTAAACCTTTGTTTAGAAGAAATAGATATACTATATATTTAATTTATCCACTTCACAACGACTTAGCGTAAAGTAATTTTGCATAGAAATGTTATATCGAAATTGCTTTTTTTTTTCCCATGCGAATATTCGTTTAGTAAATTCAGATACAAGTAAATTCAGACAGACGAATTTTTTACGAAAGAATAGAAAGTGATTTTTCAATGTTTTTTAACAGACAGTTTTATATGTTGAGGCGGTTTGACAACAGCTGTTATTGTATTTTCTTTCACTAATGTATTATAAGATATGAAAATCTGCAACTCTATATTTAATCAAATCTTAATTATCAGTATAGTTAATAAATAGGATTGTAATCTCGGGTTCTAATACCATTTGTATCTGTATTATTTAGACGCAAATGGGGAATACTATTAAAGAATTGTCCTAATTTAATTTGACGTAAAATTACGTTGATAAGACACTAGTAGAGCTTTTGTTTTTCAAGATACTTAATGTCTGATGATGTCCTAAACTTTTTCTTTCAATTTCGCGATAACGTAAGAAAACTGAAACTGATAGTTACTGTAGGCTACGTGAGGTGAAGTACTTAAATAAAGCAATAAAAGAACGAAAGATCTTAACGTGTTCACCGATTGTGCTGTGTCTTTGTTAGTA
>JAFIDM010003189.1:47891128-47903904 GCA_023159025.1 Thereuonema tuberculata | reverse complement strand
AAAAAAAAAAAAAAAAAAAAAAAAAAAAAAAAAAAAAAAAAAAAAAATTGTTAACTTGCAGAGTAATTGTGAATTAATGGCAGCTAATGCCATCTGGTGGGAAGCTCTTAACTATTTTTTTGTGATTTGGAAACTATTTTCTTCTATATTCATATATTCATTAACATAACTTTCTTTAACACTTATTAATAATAAAATATTTATTTGAAGAAACTTCTGGATATTCTCACTGAAATTGCAACTTGCCGTGAAGCTAAATTTTCCTCACGAATAAAAACTGAGTAAAAAGTATTTTTTTGCTAAGATTTGAGCTTAAATGACGTCACGTATCCTTCCTCCTAACCGAAATTTCCTAAATTACGATTGTTGGAAAACAAATTAAAAATTTCATTACGTAATTGAAATAAAAAAAAAGTGCAACAACGCCTACTCTGAGAAATTAAAGATATGCCGTGGATCGACAAAGCGATGAGGTGTACAGGGGGCAAAATAATTTAAATAAGGTGGAGAGGAGTAATTAATTATAAAACACAGTGGAAGTCTTTAAAATTAAATAAATAACATGTCCAAAATCAAACAATTTATTAAAAACCATTTATTACAATTTATTAAACACCAAAATCAAATCCCTTAACTATAAAGGGGAAACTTAAAATTCAGTTATTAACTACAGATAAAAATTAAATTTTAAATCTTATCCTTCGAGAAATTTACTTAAACACTAGAACAAGAAGAAAAAAAAAAACAAAACAAAACAAAACAGGTATCACTGTAGAAATTACAATTAAAACAAAACAAAACAATTTACAGAATAGAAAGTCGCATCTTAAATGCTGTTTTCTCTTAACATTAAAATTTAGAGTATATAAAAAAAAAATATACATTTTGTATATGTATCTTCATGGATTAAATTAGACACTTAAACCTTATTTAAACAATTCTCTTCCAAGTTAACTCCAAGATCAGTTTTTTCCAAGAGATCTATAATAACAGTCTTCTAATAAAATATTTAGCTTTTGCTATGCACAGACATTTTCAGGTTAAAAAGTTATACTAGAGTTCTTTTGACTTGTTCACTAATCACTTCGACGTCTTCGGGTTTTAGAAGAAGTTTAATTCACATACCGTGGAACATCTTATGCAGTGTGGCTTACGGAACTTCCACCATGGATTCAGGGTCTCTGCAGTGTAAGAACTGGTACGAATGTTCCCATTTGAAAATGGCTGATGATCGGGATTGCGACGACAAAATGGTAAAGTCTGAAGTAAAAGGTGGTCGAATGTCCTACGAACCTATGGTGGATGCATGCCTTAGGACAACACTTATTGGTAACGCAGTGGATATTGTCTAATATCCCACAAGGCAGTTATAGTGATGATTAAACTGCGGTATTAAGACAGTCCGACTGAGTCATAGCAGTAAACAAAAATGATTACAGATTCTTCTTTTAAAACATTTATGGATTACTATCGATACAAAAATTTAAGTTTAAAACCAAGCAATGTAGGCTTAAGAATCTTATTTTTAAAAAAATACAATAAAAGAAAATCTGTCGGATAAATTTAAAATGAATAAATGAATAAAAAAAGTAAAAAGATTTTAAATCATTTTTATGGAAAAATAGGAAAAATTTCCCTTTTATTTTTTTCGAGATTTAAAAAGAAAAATTATCTTAAATGAGGCAAAAATCGAGAAGAATATCATATTCCTCCAGCTAACCACTTATATGGGTTTTTATTTAGCACTAGTTAGAATCCACGCCTAGCGTGCAACAAACTTGAATTAACAAAACAATACTATGGTTCAATACATGTAAATTTCACATATCACATGGTAGTATTGTTCTATGGAAAACTGAGTAATAACAAATTCAGTAAGGAAATAAAAGATCAATAATCAAGACTTTGACGTGTGAAATAAACAAATGAATCTACAGATTCCGTTTCATGCTTCTCCTGCCTAGCTAATTTTTTTTTTTTTTTTTTTATAAAATATACTTATGAATCACTATCAAATTACTGAGTGACATATCGCTTTTAAAACATTTCCCAGAGATTAATTCAGATGTTAAAATTTGTCAGTCACACCCAATAAAGTCAAAAGAGGGAAAAAATAAACCTTCTTAGGACCTTTGGTACAGTTAGTAACAAATACCCCAAACAGCATTTTGATAAATTGAAAAGGCGCCTATCAAAACTCAATTTCCTAGGAGATAATGATGTCGAATTTCTATTAATATCTGCTTCTTTAACTGAGCTCAATTCTGGGCCCTTGAACCCAGCTCCAATTAGTTTCCCTGGCGAGAATTGGAACTTTCCATACTTCGCAAGCCATTCTGCAATTGCCGAAGAAACTTCTTATTGTGACAAAAATTACAAGATGGACAAACAGTCTGGGTTTCTATTATTACAGAATTAGACTTAGTTGTTGTTGTAATAGTTTGTACTTTAGGATTATCTTTCATCGCAATAGAAGATGAAGACGGAATAAATATCACCTCATATTGCCGAGCATATCTTTTTACCGTATCCAGATCTTTGCATTTGTGTATAAATAATTTATAAACTGAAGATATTAATTTATCCGAATTTAAGATATTTACCTTAAAGCAGTAACTAGCATTCACCGACGTGAAGTCCTTAAAGTTAAAACTTAAATGCGATCACGGATTACGATAACACATGCAAGTGGACTATAATAACATTTCAATAAATCCTAATTTGCTTGGCATCAAATGAAAAGACTACTCCTACCGTTATTCCGCTGCTTGATCCCGAAATTCTCGAAGAGTTCCCTGACGAGTTGTATAGTAACATGGCCGTCACTGATAGTGAAGAAAGGAGATATGGTGACAATATACTTCTTGATTTCCATGAAATAGCAACTCTGATCAAGAGTCCTTACGACGACTTTCATTTCAGTCAAATATTCTGGAAGGATTTACACTTTCGAACAATTTCAACAGTGTATCTATGTTAAGACCACAGAGATGAACTTTCAGAAAGATGAATCACTAACCCTAACTCGTTGGCCAGTTCCGAAGATGATTAACTCAATGGCGATAACTTGTAAGATTTTTCAGAAGACGAATCTAAAAGTACTTATATAGACGACTCCGAATCGGATGAAGTCTGGAGAAGGAGGAAATGGAGATGTTTATGAAAACGATGACGTACTCTGAGCGAGTGAAGGCGAGTGTATTCGTGCCGACACTGTAGACCTAGGTGACGGAATCGCCGATTCTGGGGTTAAAGGTTCAATTTTTAACTGATTCCTCTTGCGGTTCAATTATTAACATTGATTCATTTTGCTGAAAGTTCATCTCGTGTGGATCTAACATAGATATACACTGTTGAAATTGTTCTAAGTGTAAATCCTTCCTGAATTTTTGACTGAAAAGAAACATAGTCGTCGTAAGGACTCTTTGATCAGAGTTGCTTTTTCATCTCAAATCCAGAAATATATTGTCATCATATCTCCGTTCTTCACTATCAGTGACGGCCATGTTACTATAAAATTCGACAGGGAACTCGTCGAGAATTTCAGGATCAAGCAGCGGAATAACAGTAGTTGTAGTCTTTTCATTTGACGCCAAGCACAAGCTATTAGGATTTATTGAAATGTTATTTCCGTCCACTTGCATGTGTTATCGTAATCCGTAATCGCATTTAAGTTTTAACTTTCAGGACTTCACGTCGGTGAATGCTAGTTACTGCTTAAAGGTAAATATCTTAAATTTCGATAAATTAATAATCTTCAGTCTATAAACTATTTTCCTTTTCGAACAATTTGTATCTATGTTAAGCACACAAGAGATGAACTTTCAGCAAGATAAATCAATGACAACAATTGAACCGCAATCTTAAAAAAATATTAATTGAACCCCAGAATCTCCGATTCCGTCACCTAGGTCTACAGTGTTGATACGAATACACTCACTCGCCTTCACTCGCTCAAGAGTACGTCCTCGTTTTAAACATCTCCATTTTCTCCTTCTCCAGACTTCACCGATTCGGAGTCGTCTATATCATGTATTTATAGATTCGTCTTCTGAAAAATCTATCTTAAGTTATCGCCATTGAGTGTTAAATCATCATCTTCGGAACTGGCCTTCGAGTTAGGGCTGTACGGCTTAAGTCATATGGTTACTTTCAAAAGTATTCAAGTTTGAACAGGAATAATACTTATCAACCTCTCTGAGGGGACTTCACTATCATGGAGGCCCGTCCGGGTATAAGTATGTTTTTATAATTGAACCACAAGATAAATCAATGTTAAAAATTGAACCGCTAGATGAACCAATGTTAATAATAATTGAACCCCAGAATGGGAAAGTCTCGAAGTAAAAGGTGGTCGAATGTTCCTACGAACCTATGATGGATGCATGCCTTCGGACAACACTAAGTGGTATCGGAGTGGTATTGCCCAATATCCCACAAAGCAGGTGTGGGGATGATTAAACTGCGGGATTAAGACAGTTGGACTGAGTTGTCGCCTACCGTCATAGCAGTAAACAAGAATGATTATCTACCGATTCTACAGATTCTTCTTCTTTTAAAATATTTATGGATTACTATCGATACAAAAATTTAAGTTTAAAACCAAGCAATGTAGGCTTAAGAATCTTACGTTTAAAAAAAATAAATAAAATAACTGGAAAATCTCGGATAAAGATTTTAAAACATTTTTATGGAAAAACAGGAAAAAATTTCCCTTTTCTCATTTAAAAAGAAAAATTATCTTAAAGGAGGCAAAAAATCGAGTAGAATCTCTCATATTCCTCGAGCTAACCACTTATATAGGTTTTTTAGCACGAGTTAGAATCCACGCCTAGCGTGCAACAAACCATGAATTAACAAAACAATACTATGGTTCAATAGAAGTACATTTCACATAGAACAATACTAGCATGGTGATATGGAAAACTGAGTAATAATGAAATCAATAATAAAGAAATAAGAGATCAATAATCAAGTCTTTGACGTGTGAATTGTTCCTCTGGAAATACTCTTCTGTCTGTTGCAGCAGGGTTCTTAGGTAGTTTACGTACAGTATTCGCTGTTATCATTCGTTGCGTGATAAAAGGCTCAAGGTTGAACTAATTCTTGTACTGGTTCCACCTGATACAGGCTCGATGCCTTTCTTCAATGGCCTGATCGCACTCTATAGTCCACCAAGCGTGTGTACCCTTATTGGACGTAGCGGGAATAGTTTCGTGAGCGGCAACTAGGAAAGCTTTCCATAGGGCTGGCCAACCTTCCTTCTGTGTATTCTTCCTAAGAGTATCCTGGAAGTTATAGTTTTCATCATTTAATGTAGAACATTGAACCGAGGTATTCCAGAGCCCCTTGGTATTTTTTTAAAATTTTTCTCAAGGGTTGTAAAGTAATGGTCAGAGTCTATATTGGCTCCTCTCAGTACCTTGACGTTCTGCATCTCCCTTTAATATTGTCTGTCAATAGCCACATGATCAATCTGAAATTCACCAAGCAAAGGATTTGGACTCCACCATGTCTTGGCCTTCCTAGGCAGTCGTATGAAGGCTGTTGATTTTAGGACCAAGTGATATTTATCCAGAGTTCTATGAGACGCTCTCCGTTTCTGTTTGTTCTCTTGTGGGCCGGATAGAGATCTACTATCCTTCGGTATTTCCATTCCTTGCCGTCTTGGGCTTTGAAGTCCCCCATGAGTACGGTTACGTGGTGTGATGGAATCTTGTCCAGTATTTCTCTAGAGAGTTTCAGAAGTGTTCCACTAATTCCAGGTCTTCCCGGTTAGTGTCATTTGTGGGTGCGTGGAAGTTCATAATGGTGTAAGCTCTGTTACGAGATCTGAATGATAGTGAGGAGGTCCTTCCGTTAGGTGAAGTAAAATAAAATGTGGTCAACCATACTGTGATGTATGGCAAAACCTGTTCCCAGGTGTGGAACTGTCCTTATCACCCTTTCATCCGGTTTCCGCTTGTAACCGCACCTGACTATACGCACCTGACTCAAATGCATCCTCGTTTGTAAACCTAGTTTCTTTGAGTGCTGCTATCTTGAAGTTGTAGTTGTCAAACACTTCAAGTGTTTGCTTTAGCTTACTTACCTTAAGAAGGGAATTGATGTTGACTATAATTAGGTAAGTGAAGTTTCTCTTGTTCTTCTCTTGTTTGTAGAGTTAACAGGGATGGAATACATGAAGGTGCAGGTTCCCCAGAATCCGAGTGAATCCTGGGGTAAGTTTCCTGAGTGAATTTTTCTTCATGCTTCGAGTTCTACGAGAAACGTAATGGAATGGATACCTGAAAGGTAACGAGTTTTTAACTATCAAGGTTGTAAGCCTTGAAGCCCCCAGCACTGATCAGTTCACCGACCCAGCTGCCCGCTGGGATTAAGTACCCAACCTTCCACTGCGTTGCTCGGTTTAACAGAAGCACCTCGCGTAGGTTACGTGTGAAGTTGAAGTGAAAGAGAGTAGTTGGGTTCTCTTGCTGAACTCAATATGTGACGCATTTTACTCTCATTTGCCAGAGTTACCTCCCAGGTTAATTCCTGGGACCCAAAGAGTAGCTCTATTTTATTTATTTTTTTAAATATACGAACCGTTATTTTAGGACTCATATACAGTAGTTTTCAAAAAAAGTTGGGTTTGCCATATATGGTCATTGAGTAGCGATCAATTTTGTCTGGAACGAACGTCACCAGTCATGACGTCATCAACTGGAACTCCGAGCAGACAGTCCAAGATGAAATCGTTTTGTGATCGCATAAGCGTGACCACGAAAGAACAAACTTTTCATAGCCAAGCAAGGGGGAATAGTGTGAAGTAATAATAACAATAATATAGAAATGTATTCGTAGAAAATTCTATACCTAGAATTTCTGTAAATTCTATATTAGATTCGTAGAATCGTAGAAACTACAAAAACCAGAATGTTTACATAATGTTTATGAGATTCAGTTACGACTCTTAGCAATAGATGGATAGTTTTTTTTTTTTTGGTTATTGAATTGGAGATCCCATCTTTTAATGAAACTCCCGCCCCGGGCCCCTAAAGACGTTGCTACGCCACTGACTACACGTGCAATAACTTGATTTTGATCAAAATGTCACTTACCATAGTTTACACCCGAACCCTTCAATTAGTTTGTCTTCTTTGCCTAATTAAAAAAAAAAACATTTATTCTAAAGACTTTCGATTCGCATGGCTTTCCGTGGATACTGTCTTCCGTGTAAAGATGATGTTTTACAAAGCATAATACAGTATTGGGCACAAAAAACAGTAGTGAAATATTCTACATCCCCACTCGATAATAGAACGTATCAGAAGGTTGTGGTGTATTTGAATGTAAACTATATAGTAACTGGTATTAAGTTTTGAATCAGTCGAGGCAGTAATGGCTCTGAGCATAGAAGAAAAGGTATTTCTAATTGAATATTACAACCGTTCAAACGGTATAGGACGAAAAGAAGGACTCAACCTTGGATATGTGAAGGAACGGTTTCAGCTTAACGTTTCGGAAACACGCCTCAAGTGACAGAGTGATTCTTGGCGTCATCCTAAAAATTCCGACGAACAGGTAATGCGCTGACATAGCATAGAGGGTGCATGGGACGGCCACGAACCGTAACAGCAAACGAGAATCACGGTTGTCTTGGAACAGGTACTTACCTAACACCCAGCTGTGGAGTGCAGGCAGTTTCTTCATGAAAACTTTCCTGGTCGTGTCATCTCAAGGTAGAAAATTAGCAGGAATGGTATGAACTGTATGTCCGCCCTAATGGTGAACATTTAGAACATATTCTACACACACTGGATGGATAATGCTAAGTTGGTGTATTCCTATACTATGTAACTATATTTAATTATATTCACTACTCCCACTCCTGGTTTCTGTCTTTCACTACTGTTTTTTTTGCCCAGTACTGTATATCTTTCTTCTTAATAAAGATATGTTTTAATGCTTTCAGTAAATAATAAAACATAGCAAGATGTAAACAGAAATAACATGTATACATTTTTAACCAATTAAAGTTGAAACTATCGTGCTCTTAATGGCGGATCGTCGTTATAGGCTAAGAATTCCAAGGTTATAAATTCATTTGTAGTTTTAAATGCGGGAAAAATTAGAAAAATAGTTTATTCCCCATGGTTCAAAATTTATTATAAAACAAAATAATCGTATATATTTCAAGCTATTTATGCAATTCAGGGACAGTTTGTCATAATGCAGTTTATTACGTATTGTTGCTTCATATCTACAGATAGATAACTGATTCAGTCCTAATTAATGACTCTTCACTGATACTGAACTTCACACGGATGATATTTCGAGTGATATACTGTATAAATACATTCTAAACCTTCCTGTGGGGAAAAGAAAGGGAAAGTTCGTTAATGGAACATTTTCTTTGATTTGAGGTTAGTCTTCATTTCTTTTTTTTTAATTTTAATATTTAAAGTGTATAGTAGAAGGATAATTAACATCAAGTTTATTTTTTTAGTACAATAATAATTTTCGTAATTATGTCAATTCTAATAATCAACATTGTCAGTTGAATAAATATTAAAGGAATTAATGTTTGTAGTATTAATATGCAAATTAGCTAAAATTATCAATTTTTCGAAACCCAGTCTAAAATTTCATTGCCTTGTTTAATTTTGGACAAAATTTAAAAATAGTTAAAAGTGAACACTTTTAATAAAAACGTGTGAAATTTAAATAAAAAAAATTGAAAATTTCGGTTAGCCTATTCTACTTAAACTAGAAAACCCATTATCCTCTGGATGTGTGTCTTTCATTCTCTAATAATTTCTGAAGCGGTGACTGGATCTTGAAACATGACATGTACATTAATGGACACGAGAGAGATTTAACTTTGTATCTGAAATTATTTCCGAGACGTTCCAGTCCAGAAACTTGCTTGTGAAGGTAACAAAATTGCGGATTGAATAGTTTTATTTTTTTCAGAAAAATTGAAAAAGTAGGTGGATAGTATAATTTATAAATAAATAACAGGTGCTTTTCGAGTACATTGTTTGAACTATTTTAAAAAACAACGGGAAATAAAATAAAAACAACAATAACAAAAAAAAAAAACATTCTTACCGCTACCATGAGAAACTAAGAATTATGTAACGGCATTCATCATGATGGAAAAAGTCAGCTGGTTTTCGAACAATGAGCAATGACGTCATTAAATCTGATCGATATATATTTTTTTAATCTCCTTTGTGCTTTAATCTCAAGAATCAAAATGAATTTCGTGAAATTTTATGAAATTTGACTGAAATTCCAAATGAAGTTACCAAAAGCTGCATTAAGCAAGTTTGCAATAAAACAAAACAAATTTCAAACAAAATTAGTTCAAATTACACAGAATATACAATTTATTATCTATAACTTGAAAACAACGTATACAGAAAGAAAAAACAATTGCTGCCAAGCGGTTTGATAGTTTATCTTTCTAATTTCATACCACGTCAAAAATAAAAAAAAAAGTCTTTTAAGATTAGATTTCCCGATACGACATCATTTCATCGGAATTCATCGTTACCAGTTTTTGGAAATTGAATTGGTCTTATGACTTCCATCAAAACTCGATTATTTTTATTATGACGAAAAAACAAGTCATTTTTCTACATAACTTCATAGGAAATTAACAGGTAACATCAATAATACTTCAATGTACATTTGATTATTAATTCACTTAATGTTTTCGTAACATTCGATGCCTATAGTAATATTTTATATGATCACGTGAAAAAGCAGAAATTTTGTAAAGCCATTTTTGAACCATGAAAATTTGTCATTAAGAATATTTGTTTTATAATTATCGTGTTATTCTAATTTAATTTATATATCTAAAAGTAAACTTTAATAATAATTTAAAAGTAAAATTTAATTTATAATACATTACAATTATAATTTATAATTCAGTAATTTACACTACAAAAGCCCAGAAATTTATTGATATATCAAGGTTGTAAACTCAAAAAGAAAGACACTTTGAAATTCAAATTTGAATTTGTTTCTAAATTAATCCTAAAGCTGGTCATTTAGGCTTTATATTTTTATATATATAACATGTACGATCCCAATCTTTCAAATGCAAATTTTTTTTTTTTTAACATATACTAAAACCAACTTAAGTTTGTCTTAATTTTTACGTGCGCTGTAAGTAGATAAGTGTTGAATACCGCAGATACATGGATGACCTTATTTTCTACGCTCATCCAAATAAGCAAGATCAAATTTTTGAAATCATTAACTGCATCCACCCAAACATAAAGTTCAAAAAAGAGGATGAAAACTCTGAAACCCAAACCATTCCTTTTCTTGATATACTAATATGGCGCACAGACAACGCTTTTCACACATCAGTTTACCGAAAACCAGCATCCCTACCCATTACCCTCAATTACATATCATCCTGCCCAATGGCCTTCAAAATCAACAACATAAAAATGGCAGTAAATAGAGCTTTCCTCCTATCTAGTACCCTTCCTTTCCTTCAGCACGAAATACAAAAAATAAGAGACATCTTTATTCTCAATGACTATCCACCACACTTCTTAGATAAACACATAGCCTCAGCCAGACTAGCTTACTACTGTAATTTGCAACAATCAGTCCTTGCAGATAAAAAATATGTTTCAATCCCTTATCACCCCTCGCTCCATCAAGCCCTCACTAACATACTAAGGCCATACAACATTGTATTGACCTCTCCAAGCAGAAATACTCTTGCCTCACTATGTAACAGAAGTAAAATCCCCAAAAACCAAAAGAGCCCTTAGACCAAAAAGGAGTGGTATACTCTATACCAGCGGTCGGCAACCTTTTGTTGTAAGAGGGCCAAAATATTTTACGTGGGGATTAGTGCTGGCCGCACTTGGGCCATATGTCATTACAGTATAGTATACTGAGTAAACCTACAATATTTGTGTACAAATGTTTTAGTTTAAAAATAAAACGCTAATTATATATTTTTACAACATTTATTGTATATATTTCAAATGACATTAAAATAAATAAATAAACAAATAAAATATTAATGATCCAAGACGCCTCGCACCAAAACGCCTCGAGGGCCGCGGATTGCCGACCGGTGCTCTATACTATGCGCTAATGGCGAACCATGCACTTTTTATGGCGAGACTAAACAGAAATTAAGCAAAAGATTATACCAACACGCCCTCAAAAATCAGGATCACAATTATAATACAGTAGCACTCACGTTCAAGACGTGCCACACACTGGATTTCGCCAGAGCCTCAATAGTATGCAATGAAAACAATACATTCTTATGCAAATGTATAGAATCGCTATATATAATCACAGAACCCAACGCATACAATGAATGCCTATCGGTACAATCCATTGTGCAATACAAATTCCGAAAAAATAAAAATCAAAATAAAATATTCCCCAACCAACAAACACCCCCGCAATAATAGCCCCTTCCCCACTGTCCCTCCCTCACTCTTACATAAACTCTTCCTATACGTCACACTACCATCATCCTTTTCAAAAATGAAAAAGCTCAAGCTATTTAATCCATCAATTTCATTATCTCTTAATCCGATGAAGACTTCGTCCACTATGAAGTCGAAACTAGTAGTTTCATTTTAACCTTTTTAAATGTTTTATATCTAATTTTATAGTTTTATACTGTGCGACGGCGGCATTCAACACTTACCAACTTAGGTTTCGAACTTTATAATGTTTTTCTTGTTTTTGTTTTCAGATATAGTTTTGCCTTGAGTTTAGAAGTTTCTGTCGAACGAAATGAGCAAAAATGATGAAAAAACATCAAAGTTTGGATAGCGAAGATCAATATGATGCAGCTTCGTACAATGATGAAGATGATGAAGACGATGATGATGATGATGACGCAACTACCAACTTCTCTGTTACTGACGATGGTTCCGATATTAAGTTTGATGATTTTGTAGGATTAGCTTCTCCATCTGACCTAGGCAGGTTAACTATTGGAAGCTGTGCTAATGTTCATGTAGGACCCAAAATAATCAGACCACCTCGTCAAACAGTAAGTAATCTATTTCACTTCTTTAAATTACACATTATAGAAGAGGGAAAAAAACCCAACAAAACAAAGCTAAGCAAAAAGACACTGCATTTAAAACAAGATATTTTGGAGTCTTGACTAAAGCCAATTTCATGATTTCGCTAATTTTCTTTTTTTTTTCTTTATATGACATAGACCTTATTAAGATAAATAGATTGTTCATTTACAAGCTCTATCTGTCTTCCAAACTTCAAGGAGTTCAACAAAAAATTAATATACCAATCAATTTTCGTGAAGATTATATACTTCCTCAGCCGATGTTTAGTTATGAAGATTAAATGTTTTCATTTTAAATATATATTGTTTTCCAATGTATATAATCATAGAAATATTGATATACTTTATGCAATTTTAATCACATCAGAAAATGTTATTAAAATAGTAAGATAATATTTCGTTTACATAAACTTACAATGAAGTTGTTAAAGATAAAAAAAAAATAACATTGATAAAGATGAAATGGTGGGCCCGATAGCCGAGTGGGTAAGGGCGCTTGGCTGCGGGTTGGAGGTGGAGGGTTCGATTCGCGGCCTCGGCGGAGGATGGGAATTTTTCCACGCTTCTTTCTCCTCCAAACGGGCCCTAGGGTCTACCCAGCCCTCTATAGAATGGGTACCGGGTTTCTTTCCCGGGAGTTAAAGGCCGGCGAGCGACGGGCCGACCCCCCGTCCTCAACTTTGTCCCGTAGGTTCTGAAC
>JAFIDM010003189.1:47850396-47874076 GCA_023159025.1 Thereuonema tuberculata | reverse complement strand
ATAGAAAAGAAAAAAAAAATAAAACCATTATTATAACAATGAAAATTATATATAAAAAAAAGTTAAATTTATTTAAAATTGGTTTGATTTTAAAAAAAAATGTAATTCGCATCTAATTTTTACCAAATTTCCGATGTTCCGGCGCTTCTACCACGAATATCAGCGCCATTGTTGTCTTTCTAGCAGTATGATGTCATCCAAGGACGTAACGATACGAAGTCGAGGCGCGAAAACTGAAATGAAGAAAATCCTACGAATCGGCGATTCCGCTGTATCTGAATGCTTTTATTTATTTGGGAATTTTATTAATTACATCCGTTGATCTTTCAGTTAATGTTTTTATAGATTTTTTTCAGTAATTCTATTTAGTTTATTTCAAGAAACACCTATTAATATGATCGTTGTGATCATTTCAACATCATTGAACCCGGTAGTCCTAAGTTTTTAGTTAAGAGTAACCTAAAAAAAGTGATTAAAAGATTAATTAAAAAAAATAATTATTAAAAGTTATAATAAATTCTGCAATTTTTTAAACATTAAAATGTTATTCAACTGTATTTCAAAATTTTAACAAGGAACAAAAAAAACAAAAAAACAAAGCAAGGCTTAGGTAATATGAGGACTTGATTTAACCAATTTGAACCTTAATTTTTAGGTTTTTTTTCACCGTAACGTAATTGGATTTTTCTTTCAAAAGAAACATGGGTTATATTGCTGGAGTAAGAAGGAAATCTCTGATGCAAACCAGAAGAGTTTACAGCAAAAGCGGTAAGTATTAATATTTACGTTTTCAGATTAACTTAATAGCTTCTAGGAAAACTTTCATATTTACTGTAAGGAATTATAAAATGGGAATTAACTACTCATGGGAATTAACTTCAATAACATTACCCACAGATATTTTATCAAAAGATTAAAATTTATAATATTTTTTACTTAGCAAATATATTGATTACAGACCTATTTTGTTGAATTTCTTTTTCTTATTAGGTCCTCGTAAGAATAACTTCCGTCGTTATACTACTGAGTTTTTGAACCATACTACTATTCCTGGTTTAACTCAGGGTTCCACAAGACCTTCATACTGCTGTAAATTTTTTTGGATGTTTGTGACCATTCTAGGACTTGTTATGGCCGTCTATCAGTCCATGGATGCATTCCGAGATTATTTAGAGTAAGTGGAGTATAATACACCTTAATTTAAAAATAAAAGAAAAGCTTCAAATATAAATTTTATCTTGGCATGGGTGAACAAGAATTCTTATCAGATATATAAAAGATATAAAACATGTTACGTTAGAAATTTTCTTAATCGTATATAGTAAAGTTGAGACAATAAATTCATTTAAATTTTTAGGTACATTCAGGTTTCCATCACTTGATTGTTCTGACAATATTAACAAAAATGCCTGTGTTTATTAAATACACTAAACTATTCTTAATAAAACACTAAAATTATTAAAAAGTAAGAGTTTAACTTAATGCTCAATAACTCTTTTTTTCAAATAACAAATCGAGTCCAGAAAGAAAGATATCAATTTCAGATTTCTTTATTTCTTTATCAACGTTTTATTAAAGATAATAAATAAATCAATAAGATGCTAAAATAAATCATTAGATGTTCAACTGTTTTACTTTTTGTTTTTGTAGGATGTCAATAGTACAGAGAGTCACCTTTAGTCATAAGCAGAAATTAGTCTTTCCTGCCGTAACTCTTTGCTCTAATCTGATGGTGGATTTCAGTGCTGGAGAAGATCATTTGGATCCGGAAATCCTATTGATTGTCAACGAAGCCAAAAATAGAATGAATGAACATTCATCGCATTCGTTCTTCGAAGCAGACGAAGTAAGACTATTGAAATATTTTACAGAGAAAAATTGGATTTAGATAATTCATTTTCACTCTTGATTTTTAATATAAAATAGGCTGTTTATTTCTCGCTTCAATCAATTTTATACGATGTACAAAATTTTTCATTAATGTTCTGTCAGTTTTTTTTCTTATATATAATACTTAATAAACAGAATTAAGGAATTTGATTTTTATATGTTTACAGGTCCGCGATGGATTGAAAAAAAAATAGTTTTACTCAATAATAAAATATTAACCAATAATTAGAGACATTACTTGCTAAGGTTGTATGTCATCGTAAATAATAAATTTTGGCATTTTAAACCCTAAATCGAAACCCTAATCGAAAGTTAATAATGAAATATCTATAATTCAAATCGCATTTTATATTCGCATTTTAAAGAAATGGTTGAGGAACTTATAAAAAATGAACCTTGTAATCGTATTATAAAATTATAGAAAGAACATAATTTGAAACATTAGTTTTGTATTGATTTTCAGTTTATGAATTGGCGGTTTATCTAGAATTAAGTAATGCACTTTACTACTAGTCATAATAATCATAATAATTTCAGGACAAGATGAATAAAAATAATTCAATATTGATAAAAGATTTATTTAATGCATTTTTTCCCTTTGCCAAATCTTTGAATGTTGATTTTTTTTATTAAATTTTATTTAATTTGTCGCTATTAATAATGATAAATGTGGCCGGTTTGAAATTAGAATGGCCGTCGTGTCAGCACATCTTTCTCGTGACCATAACTGGTGATGGCTACAAGAGCCATTGGAACACGGCGCCACCAAGCGGTCGCATAAACTAACACGAGTCTGAAATGGCAGCTGTATCAACAGGAAACTAACATTGCAACAGTAATGATGTAAATTCTGAAAGGCAAATGACTTTGCTTTGAGTCTCTTAGTGTTTACACAAGTGTTTTTAAAACAAATGAAAAATAGAGATAAAAATTTTAAAAAGCTTTGTAAAAAAATTGCTACATTAATTAGGTCTTGTTAGAGATTAATAATATGATTGGAATATGATCTAGAATAAAAAACAAATCAGAATTCCTCAAATAAATGATAAAAAAAACCTCTACATTTCTTAACATCTGTAGGACATTTATGTGAATCTTTCATTTGTATCTGAATTATTCTTTATTATTTTGTAAGAGTAATATTCCTGGAAAAATTTATTATTATTATTATTAGACTATTATTTATTACTACTGGTACTACTACTACAATAAAAGTAATTAGTGAAAAGGGACATCAATAACATTTTTTTTTTTATTTATTTATTGGTCATTGAACCAATATGAAAATCCTTGAATTCTTACCCTATTTCCGAGGCCGCGCGGTTGGCGTTGTCGCTAAGATACTGCCTTCTCACCTCTGAGTCCCGGGTTCGGTTCTCATGTGGATTTCGTGATGGTGAACGATCCGCGCTGGGCAGGTTTTCTCGGGGTTCTCCCATTTCCCCTGCGAGCCTCCTACCATACTTTCTCTGCATCTGTCCTCATTTCCGTGGGTTTAACACAATAGATCTACTGGTCGTGGTGCCTGGCTTCCTGCCGCCCACATTCACCCCATTCTAATTTAATCTACCCTATTTCCGAAGTTTTTAATTTCAAAATCACAATATTTTTTTTTTTCCAGCTTAATGTGTTTTGTTAATGTAATAGCTAGTCGTGCATCTCTAGTCACTGAATCTCAGAGATCCGCAGAGCATAGTTCAAGAATCACTGAATTAAATGAAAGTGAATTAACTGGTTGGCCCTCAGACTTCATTTTTTGATTGTGGTGATCGTAGGAGTGTCAATGTTCTGTGTTGTCTACCCTCATTTGAGGATACTAGCTTGGTGTTAATGAATTTACTGTTTTAGAGGAAGAAGAAACAATTTAACGTGTGAAGGTATTCACAAACATTTAAATCTACGATCTTTAAAATTTTACAATCCCGCAATTAAAACAATAAATACCCGATTTTCATTAAATTTTTTTTTTTTTTTTTTTTAAATTTGAAAATACTTAAAAAATACGAAACCAGACAGGACAGTTTCGAAGTGCTACGTCACTGCTACGTCATCATTAGCTGAATATATACTGAGGGGTTTTGTTTTCCTCAGGAAACCATTATGGAATGGCTTCAGACCTGAAGGGAAATGAAAGAAGAAGCAGAAAGACACAGGAATGGAAGTAAACATCCATACCGGTGCCGGGATTCGAATCCAGGTTCAGACATATGAGCCCTCGTGGCAGGCCGTCGCCTTGATCACAAGGCTGTGCCTGAACGGCTATGAAAAGTTATAGCTAAAGCCAAATATGAATTTCATGTGACACTCATACTACAATTTAGCTGCTAATGGAATGAAAGAGATAAACATAAAACTGTCCCCTTTGCATTACTAGTTCACCTCATGTGCGTTGTATTTTTTTCCCCTTTAGGGGTTCTGAAGAAAATGTACTTGGAGCTGTAGTTCTCAACAAGGTTTTAAACTATTCAAATATGATTTTCATGTTGATTTTTTGTACAGATTGAACACAAATATCTTGGGGGGAAAAAATTGCTATATCGACTCACTTGGTAAAGAAATGGCGTCCACCACAACCATTTGGTAAAGAAATGGCGTCCACCACAACCGCTTTGGTAGAGAAATGGCGTCCACCACTACCGTTTGGTAAAGAAATGGCGTCCACCACAACCGTTTGGTTAAGAAATGGCGTTCACCACAACTGCTTTGGTAGAGAAATGGCGTCCACCACTACCGTTTGGTAAAGAAATGGCGTCCTCCACAACCGTTTGGTAAAGAAATGGCGTCCACCACAAGAAATAGATCGTTTGACTTACAACAGAAATGTTGGAAACTCAAATACTTACTGATGTTTTGAAAAATCAAGAATTATTCAGCTTCATTTTTAGATCCATTAGCAAAATAAAAAAATGACTTCTTGTAAATGTATCTCACATGTATTGTACCACAGGTATTTTATTATTTACAGAAGATCAACTGGCTTCGAACTGAATTAATGAAGAAACTGCTTCTTATGAATGACACAGATCGGATCAATATCTTTGGAAATAAAAATTTCATCAAGATGTGTAGATGGAAGATGAACGCCTGCAAGGACAGGTAAATAATAATGTACTTTTTAATATTTTTATTATTTAATTTTCTATTTGATTAGGAAATCCTTTGTAGAGATTCGATCAGGTTTGATGTTCAGTTATTAACCTTTAGATCGTTATGGTTTAAATATTACTGAATGCCATTAATTTCATGTTCTGATAAGATTAAAAAGAATGAAAAGGCAGGGAAATATAAATGATTACAATTGAGACCTTATCAAAAGATAAACTTTTCTGAAACTTTATCAAAAATGATAAGCTTCTAAATACAGAACATTAATTATATACATTGGCTGCACCTTCGCACAGTCTGTCTACTTGAAGTTGAAACGTCAATTCATGTTGAACTTTTATCGCTAGGAAAAATATAAATTTATCCTTTTCTGTCTCTCTCTTTTTAATCACGTATTCTTTTGCAGTTCAAAATACTCGCTCTGATAGAATTAAAAGAAATAATTAGAAAGAAGTTCCTTATTGAACTTGGAGTCAACTTTCCTTAGATTAGCAAATTACTTTAAAATTAACATTCCCCCCCTCCCCAAATCTTTGTGATGATGTTTATAACTACGCTTATACAGGATGGCGCACATAAAACCGGCCCCAATAGGCATTTCTTTTTATACCGTATTGTATTTTTATTTTAGGGCCGGTTTTATGTGCGCCACCCTGGATAATGTCAATAACTACAATACAATAGCACATTCGAAGGCTCTCATTGTTACTCAATTATACCCATTTCATTCTTCTTCTTCTTATTATTCCGAATTTAATATTGAAAGTTTTTGTATTAACTGATAATAATCATAGAAAGCAAGTTTAACGTCCGTAATCATTTATAAATGGAGAGAAATCGCCAACCGGACAATAAAAATGCCTTCGCCCATTGAGCCAACATCAACGAGAATTCTGTACAATTGTTTCGATAATAATCATGAAATACAGAAGTTGACATGTTATAATATGCTGATATCGTTTGCATCCAGTTGGTGTTAAAAGATATTTATTCATATAAGGAATGGTTTTATGTCAATAACATTCCTCAAAGACGTATAATCTTAAATCTATGATAAACTTCTACTATAAAACGATGCAAAGGTAAATAAAAAAAAATGAACCTACTAAAAAGAATAAGGCATTATTCTTTATTTCGTCTTTCTTCATTGAGTCACAATTGAATTAAAAAAAAAACCGTTCTTTCAAATCGAAAAGTACTATCTTTGCTTTTTGATATCAGATGGCGCCACTATGCTAGTTTCTTGTTTTAGATTTACGTTATCCACTTTCCATTTCGCTAACTTTTTCAATTATGTTTTATGTTGCAGTACCGACATTATGGACTTTTATAACTTACAATATGGGCACTGTTTCACTTTTAATCCTGGAATAACTCCGTACAAAGCCAAAAAAGCCAGAGCAAAATTAGGTAACTTGTTTCTTCTTTTTGTCTTATATTTATATGTTTTCTAATATTTATAATTAGCCATAATTGTTAGTTTACTTACATTTCTCAATGAAATAAAAAAAGATTTTTAACGCTTATATATAGCTTTTTAAATTAAAAAGTATTGCTAAAATGTAATCTTTCGAGTTGGTATAAATATTTCATAAATAGTAAAATTTATTTCAGTTTTAAAAATTGCTTTTCTCTTATACAAAATTTATAAAACAGTTATAGAGTAGATATATTCATTTCTTTCTGATACAAAATACATAATATTTCATTTGTCGTAAGCAAAATTTGTGCTAGATCTATTAATATATGCTTTCTTTAGCTAGATACTATACTAATAAATTTTATACATTATTACTATTGTTATGGTGACCTAATAGAATAAAAGATATCTCGTTGTCATTGTTGGCTACATAGGATAGTCGACACAAAATTAAAACACAATGTAGATTAAACAAAATTGTCTCAGATTTTTTTTGTTTTTTTTTGTTTTAATATTGGAGGCGTCGTTCTGACATAAAAATGATTAAAAATTCTAACTCTACTATTATGTTTGACGATGGGATGAAAATGAAATACAGTAGTATTTTGGATAGTAGAAGTAAAGTCCCAATTTTCTACTATAGTTCAGGTGTAGAATTGTAACTGACAAACAGACTGATAGACTATTTCAGAAGGAAATGTAAATAGTTTTCCAAAGGTATTTAAGAGTTAAAAATGGTATGTATGGGTGGGGAGATAAAGTAAGCGAATATAAATGAAAGTAATTTTTCTTAGATAGTAAAAACTCGGATTTTTAGATGATAAAAATTTAAAAAAATGATAACGGTTCCTATTTCATATAGTTGTTGAAATGCAGAGAAACAGATTAGGGGAAAACTGCTCTATGTAAATAATAGTTAAAAAGCTTTTAAAAAGATATAAGTACGCAGTAAATGATATACACAATATTCCAGTTCAAGGGCAGTGCCAAATATTCGAAACATGGTTTTTAGCTATGGTCTAAGTCTGTGATTCCCGGCCTTTTTTGAGCGTGAGCCTACATCAGCTGTGGTACGTGACCCTCCGTGAATGGAAAGGGTTATGATGGTCGAAGACGTTCAACCAAAAAAAGAAATTGAGTCCTTTTCCAGATGGGGGAAGCGATATTACAAACAAAGCGATAAGCTTTCCAACAAGTTCAAAATCCTAGATATTTTTTTTTTTTTTCATTTTCGGAACATTTTTCATAATATCCCCCCCCCCACCTTCCCGCGATCCGACGTTGAGAACCACTGTTCAAGGTGAAACCAGTGAACAACATAGTTTCATGGTATTCAAAACTCGTTATCGAATGACGTTATGAAGAGGAAATTCTATTAAAGGGTGAGACCAAGTTGTTTACTAAATGATATCCTATACAGCTGTTTCACGCTAATATAGCAATCATCAGCTAAGAGCAGTCATCAGTAAAAAACCAGGTCTCGATACACGGGCTCCCCCCCCCCCCCTCCAAAATAAAGAAGGTTTGTCCTCCAACGTTTTTTTTTTGGTTGAATGGATAGGTTTCCATCGTTTTTTTTTGGTTGAACAGATAGGTTTCCATGAGGTGTCTACTTAAAATTTCTTAACTTAACCTTACATTAATCTTAGGCCCCTCCCGAAAATATATTCTATATACGCCACTGCACGGGCCTATATGAAATATCGTCGGAATCAATGCATTTTAAATACTGTGTATGCTCCGCCCCCCTAAATAAAATAAACTTTTTGTTTCATTTAAAAAAAAGTATTAAGAACTCAATAAAAAAAAACTAAAAAAAAAAAACTTTAAAATATTAAATTTTTAAAAGTGCTTTTAAAATTAATTGACAATCAGAGACAAACAAACATCTGAATAAAAATCTTAAACAAAAGTTCTATGAATATTCTCATTCACTAAAACTTTTAGTTGATAATTTGTTTTTTGTATGTTTTAGGCTTAACAGTGCTTCTAAACATGAATCTCAAGAGTCGTCTACAGGACATTAATTCTGACTATGCCCTTGTTGTCATTCATCCGACCGGAACAGCTCCTATCTTGGATTCTAATCAAGGAATACGGATATTTCCTGAAGAGGCTTTGACAGTCGTCATCTCAGGAGTAAATAAAGCAGCTTACTAATTTACTTTAGCATTGAAACTTCCGTTAATTTGTATTTAATTTTGAAATTTGCGATTTTCTTTTGAGGATTGAGGGCAAGGGAGGGTAAGAACTGTAATTCAAAGAAAAAATTAACCCACACATTAGATATTTAACGCCTACAAAACCGTTTTTTTCATTGAGATCGATGCTTGTTGAAGTCCGTCATCAACAAATTGATAATTTTCGCTTTTATCGACTGGCGCCCCTCCACAAGTGACATTTCCATACTTACCCATTCGCATACCGTTTTTACGCCGGTCCTGTCCCTGGATGTGTTTTACAACTTAGTTTCATTTACACTTACATTAGTTTGTTTGTGCTAATTTCTATCAGTGTAGTAATGTTTGTTGTTGCCTAATCTTTTGAATTTACTTTCTTTGTCGATGGGTGAGGCCAAGTGTTTATTAAGTGAGATCTTACGACAGCTGTTTCACTCTCTTTGGCGACCGTAAATTTTGGAGTAATTGACAGTCAACAGCAAGGTCTCGGTACAGAGGCCTATTAGCTTCTGTACTTCACTGTTTACTGGTAACTATTACTAGCTGATGATCGCCAAAGAGCGTGAAACAGCTGTTCTAGGATGTCACTTAGTAAACACTTAGTCTCGCCCAGCGATGTTTATTAATATTTATACGCGGTTTTTTTATTCTTTCAATGCGCTAAAAAAATTCATTGAGGTTGGCGGAATACCAGCACCTATTTTTTTTGGTTAGTTTTCTTTGTTTAAGCTTTGGAGGCACCAACTTGATTCCTACGAACACTTTATGTAGAAGCTAAGCAAGGGGTGTTTCTTCATGTAGATTTGGAGATATTTGTAAAAGGGTCCATTAATAACATTTTTTGTAAAATTTATTACTAAACTAAACGAAAATATAGATGGACTTTAATCAAGACCCACACCTATTCTAAGTCAATCATATCATAAACCCTTGGGGTCATTACACTAGATCGAAACACGTTTCTTGAATTATAGAAGAAATTATGATATGTGTTTCTTGTAAGACATTTACCACAGCAATGTGAATTTTGGATTTAGGCTTAAGGTTGGGAAGTGGAACTAAATAAAATTTAACACCGTATTCGAAATACGACTATGTAATTTGGTAGTCCAAAACCATCGCCAGTGTCCCACAGGATAAAGAAATAAATCTTAAAACATTTTTTAATGATGCATTTTTTGCGTGTCTGAATACTGTGGGGAAACAAAAAGGCAGAATTTCACAATCAAATGTTGAGTAATTATCATTGGAAATATTGGAATAAACTCTTTCGTCCTTATTAGGACTCATCAGTCAGATTTAGCCAGTTGATGAATAAATCACAGGGTACAGAAAGTCTTGGATCTCGCTTTAGCTTCCTCAAATGGAACTTCAAAAAAATAAACAAGAAAAAATACTAGAAATTATTCTAAACCTCGCCAACTTGATGCAAAAGGCACTTAAATAAAGCACAAAACACTCAAGTACCAAATTAGACATAAACTTTAGTTTAATTTACAGGTCAGTGAAAACTAAGTCTGCAGTTCGTGACGATAAAGATTAAAAAAAAATTGACTATTTCTTTGAAGCTTTAATAAATCCTGAAAGAAATAGTCAAATTAATAAATGACAATATTTTCCTATTTATTTTTTGTCTATTATTTTTATCTTACTTGCAGACCTCCAAGAATCGTCAAAAGATCCCATTTCCTCCATGCGCTGGAAAAGACTACATCAAAAACATCAAGGCCCATGTATATTATACTGAAAAGACACAGTATCATTACAATGAAAGAGTAAGTGAACATATACATTATAATTCACAGGTTGAGCAGTTAAAAAACATACATGATACTCTTATAATTTTTAACAGATTTCCTGAATGTCAGGTTATTCAAATTCAACAAGAAGAATTCTAAAAAAATATTAAAAGACAGGTCAAAAGCAATGCGGTACCTTCTCATTTGACTTCAGCAGTATCATCAGGAAAGTGTTAATGTTGCATTTTAGATGAATCTCTTACTTTCAACGGGGGAAATTCCATTGGGATTCTGTGTATTTCTGTAGTAGGGGTAGGAACAAGAGGTTTATGAATAATAAAATGGTTGACAGGACACTTTAACTACCAAAACATTACCGTTAAAGCGCTCTAATCACATTACTCAACAACTGGTCTTTTAACTTAAAGGAAAGCTGATGTTGCTTAAGCGACTTTGATATAAATTGGAATTCACAGGTAAGAAGTTTGGAGAGAGAAGTTTTATGCACACAGTAATCTTACGGTAAGTCAACGAACAACCCTTGAGAGCTGAAATTTTAATAGCAAGTGTGTAATAGAATATCCGCTCTTCCCTTCAAATTCATTTTGGTATCAGATGCACCTTAAATAGAGAGCTTGGAATAATAATAATCATCATTTTTTAAAACGCCGTTGTTTTATTTATTAAATTTTCTATGGATATATTTAAAAATTGACTTGGTAATTATAATTTTCTTGTCAGGACATGCATTTACGTTTACCTAATATTAAAAGATCAACGTAAATTATTCCTTTTCTTTCATTCTGAAGTTAATCACGTATTTTTAGTAATGGTTGCTAATGAAATCGTTAATTGTAATAATATTCAACGTACTGTTATTGTCATTCCTTGTTTTTAGGTGTGTGAAGAGGCTTGTTATTTTAAAGCTGTCATTGACGATGAGAAAAGTTCTTGTGTGGATCCTACTTATCCTCTACCAACAGTTTTACAATACACAACATCACGCCAATTAAATATCTGCAATTATTCGGGTGAGAACTTGGAATTATAAATAATATTAATATAATAACAATAACGAATTTTTATTTATGATCAACTGAGCGTACGAACTCTTACTGTTCAAATGTTACCTCTGCTTGTCTGTTTGTTTGAACGCGAATTACATTAAAACGACTGGACTGTTCTCTTATTCTTGATACGATTCTTTATGAGCCAACTTACAATATTTTAGGGCTATTGTTTTGGTCTTCCCATCTGATCCCCATCCCTCAAAAAAAAAAAAAAATTAAGCGCTTACGCTCATTATAGTCATGTGCTGAACGTATACAAAATAGTGATAAGTAAATTCACAGGTTTACAGTAAGCATAAAAATCAAGCGATTCTGTACCAATTGCACCAAACGTAACTGACCAGTGGTCAAATTCGTTCGAAGGTATTATATTCGTTCTCAGTCTACTCGATTTAGTATAGGATGCACCCCAATTTTACTCAAATACCAATATTTTCTTGTCCCGGTCAGTGAGCACCTAAAACTGCAAGTGGCCTAAACGGAAGACTGATTTTTTTTCCCAAAACTCCAGGCAATGGGGAGTCCAATGAGGTATGACTCTCGGGGATCCGACTCCCATGTGGACTATGGAGGACCTTATATACACAGACACAAGAACACTAATAGCTCTTCCACAAGGCAGACCTTGCTCCATTCATACACCTGATACGGAGGCGCAGGTATTGAGAAGTGTTGAAGAATACCTTGAAACAAGTGTTAGGAGAATAGTAGCAGCTAAAGTCATCATTCAGTGTTTTGTCTGGTCAATTCTTGATGAGCAGTTATTGTATCCGTATCATGTTCTACGAGTGCAAGCTCTTAGGCCAGCAGATCACCACGAAAGATTAGAATTCTGTCAATGACTTCTAAGAAAATGTGTTGAAGATCTGCAGTTCACAGCCAGCATTTTATTTACCGATGAGGGGAGGGGGCTTAACAAGGAATGGAACAATTACCCTAATACACAATGCCTGGTGAGATGAAAAATCCTAATGCTATTTGTAGAATTGAAATATCAACATCGATTTTCCATCAGTGTCTGATCAGGAATTGTAGATGACAGATTCACAGAACCTAGTGTTCTACCGAACAGACTAACAAGTGCTGTTTATCACTATTTCTTGTCACACGAATTACCTGCCATATTGGAGGACGTAACCCTTCGTAAAAAGCATTGGATGTGGTTCGGTGCACGATTTGGCCCGCCCTATTTTATACTCATCGTCCGACAACACCTAACAAGTCATTTCATGGCACTGAATCGATTGGGTAGGTCCAGTAGGTTTGGCCTTTCCGATCCCTGACCTTAATTCCTTTGATTTTTGGTTATGGGGACACTTGAATACCTTCGTATATTCCAACACTCATCGATGACGTCCAAACACTGCAGGAGAGTGTATTCAATGCTTGTCAGCAAATCCGAGATCAGCCAGATGTGTTCTCAAGAGTGCATGATTCTCAGAGACATAGGACTGAAGGATGTGTGGCAATGAATGGGAACCACATGGAACACCTTCTGTACTGACGATGAAGACTGGTCTATATCAACAGGTATTTGTTTTAGGACCTAAGTTCACTGGCCTTTTTTTGTTGTTTTGTTGTAGTTACTACCACCTGCCGTGAAAATACGTGGCCCTTTTTTCTTTAAACATCCTGTATACTCAGAGGTTCCTCGATGTACACCGTTTCGCATATATGTGTTGATTTAATTAGGGACGGCAAACTCGACATACATGAAATACGTCTATGTACATTTCCCTCGAATCTTCTCTTTCTAATTCTGTATTTAAATTGATAATTTAAAATAAAGTAGAAAGAAATACTGTTTATAAAATGTATGTAAATATATCCAGTAGATATCAAAACATAAATACAATAATATTTATGTATTAAACATATACAACAAATAAATTTTTACAAAACTCTTACAGGAAGAATGATTAAAAACTTTTGTTTGTTTTATTTCGGTTTTATTTTCTAATTCTTATTTGGCAATTAAAATAAATTAAACTGTATTACGGTTTAGGGTACAATAAAATAAGTATTTCCTATTCATTTACATTTCAAATTAATTTTTTAGTTGGTCTAAACGTATCTCCCACATAATCAGTTCAATGGCAAATCGATGCCCCGGGATAAGGTTTTGTTAAAAATCGTACTTTTTAGGCAATGTATATCGAAGACACTCCTGTATATAGAAGGTGTTCATAATTAAAGTTTACGTTTTGAAAGGCTGTAACTGGAGAACCAATCAGCCGAACGACTTTATATTTCACATGAAGACATCCGTGGCGATGGAATTTTGATTGGCGCAAAAAAACAAAAAAACTTCCGAAGGTGGCCGCTAGGTTGATATATAGCGCTGCAATACTGTAGTGGATACACATGATTCGTTATGTGCTATACAAGGAAATGTTCGATATAGTTTCCCCGGTATCGGCAACATCGCTTGCTCAACCACAGCACGTAGTTTCGAGTCGTAATGTTGTGAATGTGGCGTGTAACGCTGTTCTTCAGGCCCCCTAAGTTGGCTAGGTGTTCACGATAGACAAGGTCTTTGAAATGCCCCCTCAGGCAAAAGTCGCAGGGGTTGAGATCCGACGAACCTGCTGGCCACTTTGTGCGAAAATGGCGGCTGATGATTCTGTCGTTTGTAAAAATAGCCCGAAGCAACCGCTTGACATTTGCGGACTTTGGGCCAGTTTTTAGTCCTTTTACTGTCCTAAACTTTGGCAGCCTTTCGACATGTGAACTGTTAATTATGAAGACCTTGTAAAATAATAATAATGAAGATGTTTCGGTTATCAGGCAATGAAATCATATTCCACTTCATTGCAATTTTTCGTTGTTAATCATATTGTAACCATCTTCCATTTGCAGGCTAATTTTTAAAAATTAGTAAACTCTTTTTGATTTAATTTTAGATTACATTCAAGAATTAGATCTGGATAAAGAATTCAACTGTGAGTGTCCCAAGTTATGCAAGTAAGTTGTCACGCGACATCTCTTTTAGATTAAAATGAACTTAAATAAATCTTCCTGCTAATTCCGATTCCTTTATTTTTAGGGAGCCTGTGATTACTTATACAACTGCGAAAGTTTCAGCATTACAGCGGGTAAATAAAACTTTTTTATTTTTCCTTCAATTCTTCAATTTTTATTTGTTGTTCTTTCACTCCATCTGCTTTGGAAATCCTACTTAAATTTAATAAGTTTTTCAAACATTATAAAAGTATTTAAATATCAGTTTCAAAGGAAAACGTTTCTAAATTCAGACGAAAATTGTTTCTATATTATTTTGGAAGTGGAAAGGCGTTCTAAATTCAATATTCAATAATAATTAAACAAATATTAATAATGGAATCTCAAGGGTTTTGGCTTAGAGAGAAACTAGAATCAGGTAAGTCAAAAATTAAAAAATAATATACAGTGTTACCTCCGAATAACGGACAGTCACGGGACCGGAAGTTTTATCCGTTATTGGGAGGTGTCCGCTATTGGGGAGGACTGTCTTTTTTTCAGTTTTTATCTTATAGCATGTCATTTAATGAAAAATTACGTACAATCTTAGTTAAGTTTCTACAATTATCATGGCGATATGAGAGAATATGAATAATTGCAAATTATTTACTATATTCCTTTTTAAATGAGTGCTAATCCGTTTGTCTTACTTAAAATAATGACAAAATTAATTACAGTATGCAGAAAATTAATTTCTAGCCATCCATTTGTTGCCTTAAAGGTGTCCAATCCTAAAATTTGACCGACTTCTCTGGCTTTTTCTTGAAGGAAAGCACCGCTTATAGGAATGTTCTTTCACGAGCAGTGCGGAACCATTTTATCACCATTTCGTCGATTTTGCTTGTTTCAGTTTTATGAAACTTCAAATTCTTCGAATTTTCATTTGAATTCACCATCCACATTTTTCTAATATCATCTTTGTCCTTCAAAAGTTCACTTATCTGAGTTTTTCCAACTTTAAAACGTTCAGCAAGACAACGCACACTCAGCTTTTCTTTTTAGCAACTTCAAGAACATCAATTTTTTCTTTCAGTGCCAATCTCTTCCTTTTGGACACCATTTTAATTCGCACTAAATTTAATCAACACGTTTATAGGATAGCTTTACGGGGGATTGATATTTACAAAGCAACTGCAGTGAAAAAAAAGGGCCTCAGATTCGTGCATTGAATCATGGGACACCGATACAATGTATCAATGTATGGGACACCGATGTAAATACAACCACAATGTGTTTGTCGAAATGTTAATCGAAAAAAAAAATTTTTTAAATAACTGTCCGCTATTCAGAGTGTCCGCTATTGGGAGTGGATAACATGGAATGTCCTATTTTAAGGGACTGGGATCCGCAATAATGTCCGCTAATTAGAGGTGTCCGCTATTCGGAGTGTCCGTTAAAGGAGGTTACACTGTATCTTGTGTTTTAAGGAAAGGTTGATTACATAATATTAATAATATTTAAAGAAGAACACAACAATTTTTATAAATTAAAAAAAGAAAAAGGTAAAATTGTGTAGCAAATATTGTTATAAAATATTCGGGTTTCACCTAAACTTGAAACCATTATTGAAAATAAGAAATGCCCAACGTCATTAGATCGAGAAATTGCACAAATTTCCACTCACGAAAGAATAGGATTTTTTTGTTTGTTTGTTTTAGTTGGACTTGGATTTTGAAGGCCCTATGCCTCAAATGGAAAGGCACTTAACGTACTATTGTCTTCGCCAACAAAGAAGAGATTCCATACAGGGTCATTTTTGATGAATTGATCATGTCGGGTATTTATTGTGACATCTGGTGGCGGTTTTTTTAAACTACGTGAATTTGATAACTCAAAAGAAAATAAGCAATGTTAAAAATTTTCATTAGAAATTTAACATCCCAAATATCCTCATTATTATTATTATTAATTTTTATTGACAATGTCTTTATTAAATATCAATTATTTTTATTTTGTTTTGTTTCCATCGTTAAATTTTCCAGGAGTGGAAAAAGTTTTCCCGTCAAGCCAACGCCATCTTGAAAACAAGATTTCAAGATGGCGTTGGTCAAACGCGGTTGCTGCTTTTCCCTCGCTAACTATGTGAATGTGGATCAACAGTTTTATTTTTAGATCTCATTATCTTCAAAATAATTTACAACAATAAAATCTACAAAATTTAAGGATTTCTTATAAAAATCGACATTTCGATTAATTTTACACATTGTACTCACTCAGGAGTAGATCTATTTAAGCATTGAAGCCTTTTCTTTCATAATTTAAAAAAAAATCACTATATTGACATATTCTATAAATTATTTTTTTATTTTAATGAATTTCTTTATATAGATGATTTAATGCAGTTGATTTGTATGGTTACAGTTTATTATTTCTTTACAGGCCTCAATGATTGTCCCAACTGCCAAGGAAAAGGTTATCGTAGAAAAGTAGGATATTTTTATTCTTTAAAGTTTATTAATTTTTTAAACAAAAAAAAAAATAGCAATTCAAACTATTGTTTTTTGTTTCTTGTTGGACATTGGAATTTGCTCTAAGTCATCCAAAATGGAAGGTCAAGGTGTTTGTTTTTAATTGTTGTATATTATTTGTTTTTGATTAATCTTGACTTCTTCATTTTTATTAAAAGGCATTTTCACCTACATTTACGAAATATTTACCCAAATAACTGAGAGCCAATAACCGGCTCTTCCGTAAGCTTGGCAGGCAAAATTGTGGATAAGATACCATAATATAAAAATCTCGGCTGAGAACTTCGCGCTTGGAAGAAGACAAAATTCCCAGTAGGAAAGCGCTGGAAGCGATATATAGTCATCCCTCGACTTACGTCCGCTCGAGTTACGTCCGTTCGAAGATACGTCCGTGATTCCGTAAGGGAATAAATAACATTTTCGACCATTCTTTCGAGCAGGACGCAAGCGAGTGTAAAATATAAAGGTTTCTATTTAGCATCATGCGCAGTGGCACGTGTCTTCATCAGTTCCTCTGTTGATATTAGTGCTTGAGATATAGATTATTTGTGTATTTATCGTTAAATATTTCGCGATATTTTGTGCCACATGACCTCTACACACCCAATCATAAAACCTAGTGATGAATCACAGAAAAAGAGGCGAGCAATTGATCTTGAAACGAAGTTGCAAGTTATAAAGCAACATGAAGCTGGTAAGCCCATCAATGTGATCGCACATGACTTCGGATGGTCTCATTCTACAGTGACGATCATTTTGAAAACTAAGGATAAAATCGTAGAGGCTGTGAAAGGATCTGCTTCCATTAAATCGACGATAGTGACGAAGCAACGACAAGATCCTTTTTTAATCTAAAGCTACAAAACTCAGCAACAGTCTTGGTGAATATTACGGTCTCTTCTCTCTTTTATAATTACTATTTTTCTTGGGTTTTTTTTATCAATAATGTTAATAATCCAATATCAGTGAAATATACAATGTTTGGGACAGTATACTAATTTTGGTTAAGTCCCTAACTCCTAATAACTGTTGATTTAATGTATCGTCCTGCCAGATGGAACAGAACCAGGACGTAGATTAACTCTCACTGACAAGTCATAATGAAATCGCTTTTACGTGCAATAAATTATGGTGACACAGCTAATGCCTGTTAGTATTAATTTAATGATTTAAATTAACTAATTTTAAGCAATTTAATATTTAAAAACGGCTCCACATGGATGGAAAGTAGGCCCCCAGTTCTTTCTTTAACATTTTACAGTGGTTTTTAATATCTTTAAACTTACCACCAACTTACCAATTTTTTTTTACAACATTTAATCAAGTGTTTTTAATTTGAAATTGCTATTCTAATGTTTATTCCTGCCTATTCGCTTTGTTTTAATAATATAAGTTATTAAACGCTTTAAAAAAATATCCATTCCGTTCTTAGTTTATTAAACTCCTTAGCTGTTTACTTTTAACTATTTCTTCTTAGTTTAATTCGTGGAATCGATTTTATAAATACTGAAAGAAAGAGACAAGTTTTAAGCCTATGGCGCTTCGCCTACATTGGAAATATCAGCCTGTGACTTAGTTTTTATAAGAAATTCTTTTGTCTCTCGAAATTAGTCTTTTTCTTTATCTTGGGGAAAAACGGATGTTTTCGGTTAGCTCGGTGTCATAATATGAAGGCGTTTGGAAGCTGTGCAATATTTTCGCCTGAAAACATCCCATTACTCTTAGAAGGTCCAAAAGATGTCTGCAATATTTTTCTCAGACAAAGTCTGAGATAATTTTATTTTATTTTATTATGAATATTATTATGAATATCTAAAGAAAAATGTCTTTTGATATTCACAGTCCATTGTTCATACTTAAGGATTGTTTTTTTTTTTTTTTTTTAAATATATATTTTTATACATATATTAAATATTCAGATGTACATATAAAATACTAGCTTAAAGTACCCGACATTGCCCGGGAAGGGGGTGGGGAGAGGGTGCTGAGTCCTGGTTCTCCCCTTCTCCACAACCTTATCTCATTAAACCATCCCCAATTGTTCCAGTTTTTGCAGAAAAATATTTGTGTAGTTCCCATTATCGCCACCAGATCCATTATGTGGCGCTATTTCAGAGATTACAGCCCTTTTCACTCCCTTGGGAGTGGCTAAGTGGGTTCCAAGGTAGCCTATATTTCCCGCAGGATAGTAGAGAGTATCTACGCAAAATTTGGTTCCAATCAGTCAAACGGTGAAAAATTGTATAGAGAACATACAAACTTTGACTTTTATATATATATGTATAGATTTTCCTCTTTAAAACTTCGAGTAAAGGCGAATCTTTGCAGCGAAAACATAGCTTTAGACGTCATATAAGAACATACGAATGAAAGTTACATCAACCATTTAAAACTAGTTAAAAAACAGTTTGAAAAAGCTTGGGCAAAGATTTAATTGACAAGAGCTTCACCTAGAGGACCTTCAGCCCCTTCACCTGTATTTTATATTGGAGATAAATGATGTCAGCGATTTTGGTTGGTTCTCAATGTACAGTTTTTTGAGAGCTGATCTATGGCTCTCGACAGTTCTGAACATTTCTTTTTCTTCTAGCCATCCACAAAAGGCTCTTACCAAAAACAATGCCTACAACAGGCAGAAACAAAATCTTGCTTAACAATCAATCAACAAAAAATCTTGCTTATCAAGGTAAAATAGGGACCTCCTTTAATCAATCAGTTGGATCTTGGATTTATATTTAATGTTATAGTAATAAATGGTTTCTTTTTAGCTTCAATTTTTAAGCTTTTTTTTAATATTTAAATGGTTTATTTTTCTGTTTCAGTATAAATCTTTCAGCTGCAGCCATCGTTCAGGTGTATCAGGTGTATCGTTCAGGTGTATCATCGTATCAGAGCACAGAATATATCCGGATTAGCGAAGAGCCCAAATATACAGTAAGAAAATGTTCCCTTAAAATTACAGAACTTCATAATGATACTTATTTCGCTCTATTAACTCAGTCTATAAGTTTAAAAAATTAAGAAAGATTTACAATTTAGAAGCGAAATCACATGTAGTCCGACCACGATATCTTTACGATTGGAAAGATTCCAGAGCCCCATGACGTCAGCACTAGCCTCTCAGAGGTTCCGAAGAACGTTACGTTACAGCCTTAAAAAAATAGTTTAAGGAAATGCTATACCATTAATTCTTGGTTGACTGCTTTCAATATAAGATTTAACTGTTATATTTAGCTTTTATATACTTGTTTTAAATATTGTGTATATTTAAATCTGTGCTTTGAGACGCGGTTGTTTGTGATTGGCTGAAAAATAGAGACGTCATAATCACGTGAGGTTCCTTCCGATCGTCAAGATATCGTGGTCGGACTGTAGTTTTTATTACAGTAGAACCCCTCTAATCACCTTTGGGACTGGGGGGTAAGGTCGGAACGCAAAAAAGGTCGGATTATCAGAAAATACAGAAAAATACGGATTTACAGTAAAATTTACGGATTTCCTGCGTTGTCAAGCAATTCAAGTTTAGACTTTTTCAATGTTGGCTATTCTTAAGAGCGTTTTCACCATCTACCGTCACTGTATATGCAAGTAAACAACACAATGGCGCGACGGGTGGTGAGTCACCGATGAGTCAGGGACAAGTTCGGCCGACTCGAGCACGGTCGGATCAACCGGAGTAAGGACCAGCCGAGGGCGGACGAGAGGGGTTCTACTGTATTTCAATTTTTGTGGGTAATAATTGCATTTTTAGATTAGTAATTTTAATTTTAATACTTAGCAATTTATTTTTTTATTAAAGTACAAAATAAATTTAAAGTAAATTATAGGAAATCGTTATTGATGTCAAAACAAATTCAACTAAAAAAAAAAACATTTTTTTTTTCATTTTCAAATAAATTAATCAGATTTTTAATTATGATTTCTGAAGAAAACAGATAGTACTAGATATGATGTAATAAGTTAAACATCTCTGAAAAGTGTTTTTACTCTTAGATGACTCTATTTGTCATTTTTTCTTTCAGAATGCTGATTTCTTCGGTATCTTCGGTGGTAATTTGAGTTTATGGGTAGGAGTTAATATGCTGTGTCTGATCGAATTGATGGAGCTGCTGGCGTTGCTGTTTGTGGCTTGTGTCAAAGATCGTTGTACTCCAAAGACAAGAGTTCGTTCCGTTCATCCGAAGCAACTGCATTGGAGACCAGGAATGGTAATGTTTTAGACTACATCGACTAACACTTGTGCTGTGACCTAACAGAATTAATATCTTCGTCAAACAAATCAAAAAAATAATACTTGTTAACAATAGGAGCTAACAAGAAGTCATTTTTAGTACGCTTTAATGTGAATCATCTTTCTATAATGATTCCTTCATATTCTTGATGTTATATTTGAGAGAGATTGGCTTTAATCTTCAGTGTCCACTACATTTCAGTTTCTCACCTGTACTTTTTATATATAATGCGACTTAACCCTAATGAAATATTTGACTATATACTCAAATTATGTAGAATATTGTGTAGCAGTGATACGTAAATGTGGTAACCAGTCTTCATTATAATATTCAAACATGTTTGTAGTTTTTCTACTTATTAATTTTGTCCATCCGAATCTTTTGGTAAAAACTAACTATCTGTTTTGAAAAATTAATATTACTAATCAAAGTTACTAATTATTATTTTAGAGTAAGGTAAGAGAAGTGTTTTAATTTTATAGATTAGATGTGAACGATTCAACCACTTTCTACTGTAGTTGTAGGAGGACGCAATAACAGGCATCCAGGAGTCGTCAATTTTTTAGGATTTTTTTTATTACAATAAAAATCAACATGCTCCACATCAGGACCTTTAATTTGATACCACACTTACCCCTCTATCTCATGTGGTTCCCGAGAAATAGGGCTTTTATACAGTATAGCACCGGTCGGCAACCCGCGGCCCGCGAGGCGTCTTGGAGATTTACTCAATATCAGTATAATTTTTGGTTTTTTTGGGGTTTTTTTTTTTGGTTGTTAAAATAAGATTTTCCTTTTTGGCCCAAGTGCGGCCCGCAATAATCCCCACATAAAATATTTGGTCCTATTACTATTAAGATCTAGTTATTATAGCACTGGATAACCTGCTTTCTGTGTATATTTTGTAAACTTTTTATTTCTGTCGTTGTTATTCATTCATAACAATTTAAGTCAATTTTTTCTTTTAAATATCCGTTATCTCTCACCAAAATTGAAGCTAACTTGTTCTTTAAAATGGTCGGAATCGCACTGGTGCCTCATATACAATAAAAAACTCACCAATGAAATATTAGTGAGAAAATTCTTGTGGCAGTAGGTCCGCCAGCCTCAATGAATTTTTTAAGGCATAAAAAATTCAATCTGCGCATTGAATTATTAATCGACAACAATGGGTGAGACCAAATTGTTTACCAAGTGACATCCTGGAACAGCTGTTTCACGCTCTTTGGCTAACATCAGCCAAGAGTCTCAGTACTGATCCTATTAGCCTCATTACTGAGACTTCGTTGTTTACTGGTGATTGCTCCTGGCTGATGATCGCCAAAGAGTGAGAAACAGCTGTTCCAGGATGTCACTTGGAAACAATTTGGTCTCACCCATTGCTTTTTGTTCTTTAAAATCTTTAGCAATTGTTTTTGTTAGTTTCCAAAACACAAGTCACTTGCATTTATCCAAAAAAAAAACAAAAAAACTTGAAAGTCTGAAATTATAAATAATCTTAGCTTGTATATGTTTAATCGATTTTTTTTTCTTTTTTCCAAAATGCGAAAAAAATGTTTGCCTAAAAAAAATATAACTCCCAAAGGGTTGACCTGATTTGGCCGCTACATGTTACCATAAATTAAATAGCATCTATCGAAAGAATATATTTCATTTAACCTTCATTCATATCATCGTATATGCCTATTTTGAAATTTCTATTTACTACTCTATACAATTTGGCTATAGAGTACAACTTTTTCAATATTTATGCTGCGTAGATACAATTTTGAAAAGCTTGCATATTCATCCGTACAGAAATGTAGCAAAAATCATTTTTGATAATAAGTTTCCCACTACAGGTTTACGCAATTCTTGAAAATGATAAGAATTGTTAAAAACAAGGTAGGGATAGTAACCAATCACAGTGTTTCGCAACGGCTTCTGAGTCACCTTTACTTTAGAATAGACTGCGCCGGGGTGGTCTGTGTGAATGTTTCCAAAAGCTAGGGTTACTAACCTCAAGAGATTCACGATGATTTGCAATCCTGGCTCTACACAAGTCTCTACACCCTATCTTGTAGTTTAAAAGAAAACTCAATTCAATGACTTACAAAAATAAACAATTTATTTTTAACTTAAACAATAACGATACACACGCAAATTAACTGAGTAAAATCAAATAGAGAATGATAATACAAATATGGAACCAATGGACCACAACATTCTATTCAGGTTATATCTGAGAGCGTCTGATCTATCTAAATCATTTTACCCAAGGACAGGAGATATGGAATTCTTAATTACCTTAGCTGCTTACATATCACAGGGCAGCAAAGTCTCTGAGTTCCTTTTGGAAGAAAACGAACAGGGTTGTTAATCCACAATGGTCGTTCAATAAAAAAAACGTGTTCTACCAAGGACTTTCCCTGTATACATAGCTTTAGCTACCCTGCATATCGAACTGACATCTGCATTCAACACTCCTCTTTCAAGTTTCTATTTTAATTTCTATTCATAACTCATCTTACAGGTTTCCGTTCTTTGTTCGAAGATAGATCAGAATACACAGACATAACCCTTTCGATCCATGGTTG
>JAFIDM010003189.1:47836415-47849996 GCA_023159025.1 Thereuonema tuberculata | reverse complement strand
ATAATAATAATAATAATTCTTTGACTTTAGGACTTTATCTTCGTAATTTTTTTATATTTTTTTAATTCTAATTTGATATTAAAATTAAAATGAAGCATAGGCGGTCAAATCTACAAAGCTAATAAAGCTTGACGTAGGTCACCACTTGGGACTGAAAAGACAGGATTGCGTATTTAATTTCGGCGTAAAATTATCGTTACATGATTTTTCTTTTTTTTAGTTTTGAGTAGAGCATCGATTATCGGAAGTAAAAGGAACTTACCTCAGTTTAAAAAGGATAGGTTTTTTTTTTCTCCTACCTGGCTGTGAGACAATCGGCCTCATTACCTTTGGCATCACAGAGATTTCCGAACAATGCATAGTATTTTTAGTCTTGTATAATTCAATGACATAAGATTATTAATTTTTACTTATGGGTGATTCTACAGAAAACCTGCAATTTCAGTCAAAAATTTTTGAGATTTTAAATTACAAGATTTCCTTTTCAAAAAAATTGAGATGATTGCTTTTGACGTTCTTACATCCATGATATATGTGGTTCAGGTCAACGCATTTTGATTATTTAAAAAAAAAATGATGGTAGGCTAAGTCTACAGAAGTGACTTGTGATGATAACGATGTCGAAATTTAATATAAATTATATTCGAAATAGTGAATTTACGTGGAAAAAACTATGAAATAAATAAATAGAAGACTATAATTTATGAATTAAAATAACTTTTTATCAAAAGAGGAAATCATGTACAATAAAAATGAATCAGACTGTCAATCTTAAACGTCTATAAAAATATATATGTAAATATATAATTACATATATGATATATTATATTATATATATTTATATAATTATAAATATCCTTATTGGTATTTAACAAAGACTGGAAGTGAAAGACACGTCTTCGTGAAAAACATAGTAGCCGCTATTGTTGATGATCATCACTTCCGTGGACAATACTTATGTTTCTTGACCCATGTGCTCTTCATTTTGAGGTTAGGAACACGTGTCATTCAGAAAATTAAGTTTACCATATTTCAATTATCATGCCTAGAAATAATCATTTTTCCGTAGAAAAATTAGGTTCTAAACAAGACCACAGAAGTGATGGGATGAGCTGTGCAAATCACGAAAAATGAATAAAAAGGTAATATTTTCCTGACAAATGTGTGACTCAGACGAATAAAATCACTTCCCAATCCAAAATCGCCGTGTAAACTTTTGTTTTTAAGTGAAATGGAAGACAACTAGCGCATCGGGTGGATTTTTTAGAAAGTTTAGGAATGTCCACAAAATCGATGGCAAAACCTTGTGACAGTCCACGGAAGTGACGAATCACCTTCTGTGGACAACTTTTTTTTGGGAAATTCCTTAAAATTAAAAAAAAAAAAATTATACTAAATTATAGTATATTTTGTACTTCAATGTGTGATTTTGAAAAATGACAAATATTCAATCATTTTCAATTTATTGCTCTGTGACACGAATTACAGGTTTTCTGTAGATTCACCCTTATATCGTGTATTTATTGCGTGTATTTATGCATATTATCAAGTAACTACTAATAGGGATTTCCTAACGGGACTTTGATGTAACTTTAATAATAATAATAATTATAATTATAATATTTAAAAAAAAGATGGTGGTCAATGTTTGGTTCGCAGTGTTACCTCTCTTTAGATGTCAGAGGCCTATTTGTCAGATAACAGAAGGTAGATAATAAAGTTGTCGTTTCATCTTATAACTCTTTGTTTGCACTTGATTTCTCTATTTATCGCAGCGCAGATGAAGAACCACGTTAACTATAAATGCGGAGAATGAAAAACCTGGAATCCCTTAACCATCATTAAACAGAAAAGAAATAAGAATGTTTGTTTTATTTGCTCAGTATAATTTGTTCTTCCATTATTTTTGAAGCCAAAATAATCTTTGATCTAAGAGCTTTCTTAATAAATCAGACATCTTCAGTTCGATATTTGAATACAAAGTTCTTTGGAATTCCAACAATTAATACCATGAAGAACCACCTCTAGTTCAGTAAGCAAACAGTATATTTAATGGTAATTGAATTCACCTTATCTTGGCAATAGATTCCCCTTTGACTTCCAAATTCGAACTGTATAAGAGCTATGAATGTGTGCAAATTCGTGGGCAGAGATCCGTATTGAAAAGCCGAAGATTTGGCGGGTTTTTGTGCAACTCGACAAAGCCGCAATCGGACGTTTAATTAAAATGTCGCTCAAGTACGCGCTGGTGAGGTCGTCCCGCCAATTAAGTGAGAATAAGTGATTAAAATCGCCCTCATCACGAGAACTAATTAACCCCAGGCGTGTTCTAAGAAAAATAGTAAGTAATCCTTTGAATGAGCTGAATCCCCCTACTAGGAAGCGAACGCGAGTTGTTCCTATTTTTGGTTGGAGTTGGGCGCCTTTCGTTTTTCTTCACTGGACTGAATTTAAAAGGAGCGCAGAACGGCGATCACGTGACTTGGCATGGCGGCAGCCAGAAGCCGGGTCCTTCTGCCGCATCCAAATTTGGAGACTTCCACTGTTCTGGCTCCTGAGAAAACTAAAATTACCACAGAAATCACGTGACTGCGGAACCCGCGAACATCCCTTTCCTACTTCTCCCGCCAATTGAACGAATTGAGAGATGGCACACGATTATCGTAATTGCGCGTCGCTTGCTAAGGGCTTCGATGCTTTCTTTTAGCTAAATCTCGATGTAATCGCGTGATTTTGGGCAAGCTGTGGCGGACTTTCTTCTTAGCGTTACTATAATTGACAGAATTTTATGTTAATCTAACAAAACTGTGGAAAAGCGAGAAGCTCAAACATGGCGGCTGTCTTTCCTCGCCAAGATGAGCAAACCTTTTACTTCACGTCCCGAACGATTTTTGGCTATTTCATCTTAGAGATCACTTCTTAAAATTCGTTCGTCTATTGTCAGCCTTCTGCAAATGCATCAAATACTAAACAGGATATCAACAGAAAGTGAAAATAAATAAATAAAACATTATTAAAAACTTTCAAGCTGAGTTAGTAAGAAAGAAATGAACGATACTACGTTGAACCACTAAAAAACAAAAATTGTTTCCAAATATAATGTTTACCGTATATAATTTAAGCTTAACGTAATGTTATAAAATTCAGTTTTCGTAAAATTATCTATTAAGGGCATTTTTAAAATATAATCGACAAAAAAAAAATTTGGATTCTTGATTCTTAGATATAAAAATATAATAACTTTTTTTCTTTTATAAAATTAATATTTTTTTAAAGGATTTTTTTTTTTTTTATTTATCTCTACCTTAGATAAGACTCCTGCTACTATTTAGCCAAAAATGGAAGTCTTAAAATTAGGCTTAGGACGCACTTGCAGCAAACTTGCAGTTAACCGCAAGAAAGTTCATTAGAGAACCCTCTTTTTGCTGGAGGGTCTGAAAGAACATCGGAAAAATAAATCAGGATTCATCCAGGAAGAGTTGAGAAAAGGGGTCGTCACAATAGAAACGATCATTATGTTGCTTGAGGCAGGCAATAAAAGGGGAGAAAAGGGGGTGTCAATCTTGCGGTTAGCTGCAAGTGCGTCCTAAGCCTTACAGTTGCCATTGACATCGTACTAGAATGTACTAGATGTTCTTTTGTCTAGATTGAAATATGGACAACTAAAGAATTTCAGAAGCAGATTAAAATGTTTCTTGTCAGTTTTAAAAGTTAGATTATTCTTCTGTTTAATTCTTTTGTTTTTTTAAATAAATAAGTAAATAAATAAATAAATAATAAAGAAAAGTGTCAAATCAAACGTCTTCCGAATTAAAGAACTGGCCAACTTTTTTGTCTAAAGTAAAAAAAATACTAAACTAAAAATGTAAAATATAAATTAATTTTTAAAACTTGAGAATAATAATAAACAAGAAATTATTAGGTAAAATTCTCATCTAATAATTTCTTGTTTTATTATGAAAGAAAATAAAAAAAAAATTAGTTAAAATATTATTAATTAATAAGTCAATGAGAGAATTTGAAATATTGCTTTTAATTAGTAGTAAAGAAAGACCTAACCTGATTGCTTACCGACAATTTTAAAATTTGCGATAGTAAATAATAATTATAATAATAAATAAAAAAATCTAGTTCATGGGATTAATAAACATACTCTCCAACAAACACCAATTCAATTAAGCTTCTTAATTTTTAAAATTATTATAAGATTAATTTTTTATCATTTTAAAAACTATCAGAAAAGTTACTGAAACAAAATTCACAGTTAATGAGTGTGTGTTATATGAATTTAAATGGAAATTTCAGTTTCTGTTATTATTATTAAATAATATAAATATCTTAATGAAACCCAAAAATTTAGTATTTCGAATTTAAAATTATCGTAAATAAATCGATGCCTTTTTGAATTACAGCATTACTCTTTTTGTCTGATGATACCATTGTAAACAGTTTTTCTTTCTTTGATTTGTAAAGTACAATTGTAACTATGAATCTATATTTTATTAATTTAACCACAATTGAACGTTGATCAAAAGGTAAACAAATCAATTTCAGTAAGTTTCATATTTTTAGTCATTAATGAAAAAAAACACGCAATACAATTTCAATTAAGTAAAACTGAGTGTCATTTGTCACGTGACATTGCTCGTATAAAAACAACTGTCACTGACACTTCATTACACTCCTCCACAGCCTTCTGAAATACGAAGCCCTGTCTTGTTTCACTTTTTTTCTATTTTTAATCCAGCGATTCTTTTTTCCAATCAGCTCAGTGTTGCCTACACGTTGTTGGAGATTGAATCAATCCACTTTTTATCTGTTTCTTTAGTTCGCCTTTAAGTTTCCCGTTGAGTATATCATTATCCACGTGACTTAAGTTCTTTTTCATTTTCTTGGTATCCATTCTCTAACCTGTTTATCTTAAATTAAGATAATAAAATTGACAATTAAATAAATAAATAAATAAATAAAAAGCCGTTCCTGCATGGCCGTGTGTGAACCTGGGTTCGAATCCCGGCGTGGGCATGGCTGTTTCTTTCTTCTTCTGTGTTTCGTCCGTTTCTCCCCTGGGACTTACTATCTCAGGGTTATTTCTGGACGGGATGTGAATCTCGTCCCCCTTCTGGAATTTCCTAGCCTCACCCTGACGTTGTCAGGTAGGGCTAGCCCATGGTCCATAGTTGGCCAAAGTCGATGAAAGGAAGGAAAGGAAATAAATAAAAAAAAAAAATCATATTCAAAGTATAATAAAAATTTATAATAAGAGCATACAAATTTTTAGCACTTCAAGAATAACAATCAGTGTTTTTCTAATAACATAAAGTAAATGAAAGAAAGTAAAATAAAAAAGATATAAAATTTCAACATTCTTTAAAAAATAAAAGAAGAAATTTAATCTTAGTGAATAATACTCTTTACTATACTTTTTGTCTTATTGGAATTTATGATTTCGTACAATCAAAAAATTGTTTTCTTTTCTACAAAAGTTTTGCGTGAAGTGTGAAAGGAAGAGATGGTTATGTATCGATGGTTGATTAAATTTCATTTCTGTAAAAACTAATAGAGGAGAAAATTATTTATCAGCATTATTTGAGAATTTGAACTAATTAGGTTTGAGACGACAGTCCTTGATGCAGATGTAACAGACAAGCAGTGGACTGATAACCTATTTGTACAGAGATGCTCTGATTCAGATCACATCAAGTCACAGATCGTAAACAGGTATTTGAAGTATAACAAGGCAACGCACACTTCTAATTCTGTCCACTGCACTTTGATCAGTTAGTTTGACCAACACAGCATTTCAAATTGCCCAGATTCGTCTAAAAAAATTGAAATACTAATTTCCCCTGTAATTGATTCCAAAAAAAAAGCAGAATATTTTTAAAAAATATATTAGGAAGTCTTGACAAAGATTCTTGGCTCGGGCCATTCCCCCGTCGCCCTTTTCGCCTGCCATTCACTCTTACTATTGTTTTGAGGATTACTGTAGATTGATTCTTCATTTTATCTTGTACTAAATTTTGATAGGAACTACCAGAAGTCGTGCTGAGTTACGGGAATTGATTTTGATTTGCTGCTGTGTTTATAAGTGTACATTTATCGATACAGCCTGTGTAGCTAAGAAAACATAAATAAATAAGATTTATTATTTAGAGAATTGTTCCAAAAAAGGCCAGACACAAACTATTTTTATATTGAAAACATAAAAGATATTTAATTATACGACCAGGTTTCGAACCGGACTCGCCAGCCGTTTTCGAGTACAATATCAACATGGTACAGTCTGCTTAATAATAAAAAGAAATGAACCTTGCTGTGCTCGAAAACGGCCGGTGAGTCCGGTACGAAACCTGGTCGTATAATTAAATATCTTTAATGTTTTCAATATTTTTAAATAGTTTGTGTCTGGCCTTTTTTGGAACAATTCTATTAATTTTACACACGTAAAAAATCTGATTTATTATTTATTCGAATTATTTGTTGTTACGCTCTTTATAGGTATTTGTTTAGGCTGTATTATTACATACTATCCTCTAAACCAGGGATTCTCAAACTGTGGTACATTACAAATTGTTTCAGGTGATACACAGAGATGTAACAAAAAAATAGATTGATTATGATTTTTTGTTAAGAAAAAAAAATCATCATTAAAAAAAAAAAAACTATGATTTTTTTGACAAGATTCTTTGTTTTGTTCTGTTTGTCTTACCATAAACGCATACTCTTGGCTGCACAAGTCCCGAATTACAAAACTATGCACACGGCGACATATGAATTCTTAGCAGTTTATTTCAGTGGTACAACATTCCAAAAGTTTGAGAACCCCTGCTCTAAGCACTTTGTTAATCACTAACTCTCAATAATCTGTTAGTAAGTTTTCCATTTCCTTTTATCTCTTGTAATTAGGGAAAAAAATTATGAATTGTTTTTTTATTAATCCTTTAATTGTAATCTTAGAGGTCGATTTTAAAGAAGTAATATTACAGACACTTTCTAACAATGCAAAAATAAAATACGTAAAAGTCTGAGCTAAAAATATATATCAGCAAATATATGGCATCATTATATTACAAAACAAATAGCACACTTTTTGTAATATTAACAATATACTAGTGACAGTTACGAACATTGACTGTTCTTCGTCAAGCTGGTTAACCAGTCTACTTTTCACCAATCTGATGAAGATCAGTCAATGTTCGAAACTATCACTAATATATATTATTGTTAATATTACAAAAAAGTGTGCTATTTGTTTTGTAATATAGATATTTATCACGCGTTAAATAAAGATCTTATATGGCATCATTGTTATTTCATTTTTTTTATTTAACTATGTATTTAATTGTACATATTTAAGTTATTATCCGTAAACGGAATTTTTCTCGATCTCACGCTATAAGCCTCGAAATACTTGCCATTTTCAATAATTGTATGTAATCCCAAAATGAAAAATAACACCTTTATAATAACAATAATAATAATAATGTAAAAAGTAAAAGTGTAAAATGGTATTCCCTTGTGTATCCATTCATAAATTTCATAAATTAAAATTTGCAAAAGAGATAAAATCTAGAAAGCCAATATTACCATATTGGTAATTTTTTTTGGGTCCCAATAATTTAATCATTCCACTGTTATTAGTTGCACATCAACGTATTGTTCTTAAACGACCCTATGTAAATATTAGAAGTTAGAATTGATGTTATTGTTTTATTCGAAATCGAGAGCAGTTTCTCAGAGCAGAGGCTCCGAAATTGTGGGTATCATGAAGGAATTCAAGGGAAGGATGCCTGAGGATATTAATATTTCAATGCCAAAAGGAAGTAAAATCGTCAAAAAAAGCCCAAAAGTTTAAAGTTTCATATCAAGAATTTCGGATTTTGTTTTTAGTTTATATTGTTTTAAAATTTCCATCTTGTAAGCGATAATATTGTAATGGTGTTTGTGAGAGAATCTTTGGGATCTAAAGACAATGAATCAAGTTATGGAACTGAATTGAATTAATTATTAAATGAAAAACATGGGTTTTTGTATAAAGTATTTACAAAGCTTGATTTGATTGGTTAAGTAATTAAAAATATACATAATGATACATAAATATACATAAAAACATAACGAACTTAAATTAATTAACTGATTTAACGGATACAACGGAAAAGAATTTAAAAATAAACAGAACAGCAATAATTAGGAAATGCAAAGGAATAAATAAAATATTAAGGATAAAAATGAATACAGATAAACACAGATAAATAATTTCTACAAAGTTATAGATAAATAAATGATTTCTAAAAATATTTATGTACAAACTGTTTCAATATTGATGTCCAAATTAGATAGCAAAGTATTTTCAGTGCTAAAATGTTAGTGTAGGATTTGAATTGACATCTTAATGGTATTTTATGATTACTAAACGTAAATGCTTTCAGCCGTAACTTACATCTTAAGTTTCAGAACCACTGATTTAGTTTATAGCTGCGTAATAAAATTTACAGAAGTAAATATTGGGGTGAATATTTTGCATTTCCCCTGTCACAGAAACAACTTTTCTTTAATAACTAAAGTAAAATTTGTTAAATGATTTATACTGTACTTAGCATATAGGCCTATACCAAAAATTATGTAGAAAATTAAGAGCAACTATTGTAGAAACATTTCTGTATTTTTTGTCATTTAATTTAACGAAATCCAGTTCATGTTCATCTTTCTTTAGCTTCTTAATGAGTGCTGCTTCCTTTGGCTCGCCTTTTCATAGATTTCGAAAACCATGACAAGCAAAAGAAAAACTACAACACTTTTTCTTCTAATAATACATGCAAAGTAGATGTGGGTTTTTTTTGTTTGTTTTTTTTTTAGTTCAGAAGTAAACAAATAGGGAAACTGCACTTAGAGATTTTTTTTTTTTATACATATATCTCAATTGCTAAGAAAAAACATACAAATCACATCCCGTCCTTGGTTGCCCAGTTATTGATTTAAATTTTTATAAGAAGGTCAGCAAAGACAGATGGTACCACACACACATTTCAACATGAAGGAAAACAGAATCACAAAGAAATTGAATTATTCTACAAAAGCAAATATATATAAAACACTTTAGTGTAAAAGTGATCATAAACTTAGCTAGGCTATTCCGAAAGAACTTAGAGACAACTTTTCTTAAAATGTTTTCGTTTTTTATTTTTCATTGCTTTCTTGAATTTATACATGACATAACTGCAGATTACAAAAATTTGATCCCTTCACTGAATAAACTAATAATTAAAGCATCAACCAAATATTTACTTTAAATAACCTCGATCCAATTAATTATAAACGAATCGAAGCACACGTAAATTTAAAATGGATTGCAAAGTTAATTACGATGTATTTGTTAAATAGCATAGAAATGCATTATTTGTCGTCAGTGAGAGTTGATTGTCTTCTATTTTAATGCTTGTCTGCGGAAACTTTGTTATCTTCAGTAAAGATAGATTCACCCCACATTGTGAAAGGGGAATGGGTAGATCTGCCCCACCACTGTTTAGTGGTAAGATATATAGGTAAGGAAAGATCTCCATAAATCGAACATTTTTTATCATTACGACATGTCTCAATTATTAGTCCGTTCGGAGTTATGTACGTCTAGATATGACGTCTGAGTGATTGATTGTAATGAGTGTGGGTGGCAGGGAAGCCAACCACCTACAGGCGGAGGTGCTTGGCTGTAAGTGGTTGGCTTCCCTGACACCCACATTCACCACAGTCAAAGAATCACACCGTTAATAAGTATTATACGTAATTAATAATTATTATTGTCATTTATTTCAAGTAAATAATAATTATTTACGTATAATAAATGAAAATAATATTTACTGTTACTGAAAATAAGTATTAAATGATAATTAAATAATACATCCGGGAAGTAAGTCGTCAACGTGATAAGTCATATCTAGTCGTATATAACTCCGAACGGACTAATAATTGAGACGAGTCGTACTAATAACATATGTTCTATGTAAGGAGATCTTTCTATAGGTATATATCTTATCACTATACAGGGGTGGGGCAATTTCCCTTACGGTTTACCCATTCTCCTTTGCAAATTCGAAAAGGTAGATCGCCTCTTGTCCGTAAATATGCACGCCAGTTTTCAACATCCATTCTGTAGTGGAGAAAGCGATGGGGAGAGATACAGAGACATCCACACACAAATATACAGACGTCCTGAACCTTTTATGAACCTAACTTTCCGAGTAAGGATGGGAAAAAAAAAATCAATCTGTGTAAATTGCAAAACAAAAATCGAGAGACACCTTAAAAAAAAAAAAGAAGAAATAAAGAGAAAAAAAAGGGAGGTTGGGAAAGGAGAAACTCCAATAAGGCAAAGATATAATTCAACAGAGCCATTAAGACTTTGCGGGGTTCTTCATTCTTCGTTCTTTAAGCAACAGCTGAACTTAAGATAGCTAACGATCTCTAAATGGTTATTCTGTTCTAATGACTAACGTTTCATTATGTAATAATTACTGAGAAAAAAATATTCGCATTATAATTCACAGAGGCGTGCCCAAGAATTTGGTATGAAGAGAATTTGTGATCGCTGTCCAACCAAAAAAAAAAAGTTGTGTTCAATTTCGGATGGGGAAGGAGTAAATTGTTTTTTTAATATATTTTATCTTTGTAAAATAAAATTTTGGCATGTAAAAAAAAAAAAATCACAAATAAAAAATAATTAGAGAGGGACATGTAGTTACTATTGTAATAATTACATAGCCATCTATTCAGAAATTTAATTTAAATTATATAAAAAAAATTACTTACATATTTACAATTTAAATACTAATAATCGAAGAAAATATCCATTTAATCCAACCTTAGCTTTGTTTAGAACACATTTTTATTCTGTGACCTAGTAGTTCATTACGTGCTAAAATGTAACATCAACTTTCGAAAAAAGGTTTTCTCCATTATATCAATCCTTTTTAGATTGTCCTTTCAGTTCCGTCTTTGGTTCCGAGATTTTCTTCTCTTTGTTTCTCCCTCGATGTTTTTTTTTTTTTTTCTGTCTCATTTTAATTCTGCTTTGGCTACGATTCGCACATTGTCTTGGAAGTAGGTTAAGGAAGAAGCTCATCATCGAAGTGTGCTTTCAACATCTACCGACCTTCGGTGACAAAATTAGGTCTACGGTCTAGAATCCAGATCGTATTCGTTTAGGACGCTTTGTTGAATCCTCTTTTTTTTTTTCTTTCTTCTTAATTTCACTGAATTAACAAATTCGGTAATTTTGTATTAAATGGCGAAAAATTATTATAGGTAAGTGTTCTCTAAGGCTAAAAAGAGAATAACGATTAACGAATTAAAGATATAAATTAATTCATATATCAGCAAAGGCTTTTACAATTTCTTTAACTTCCTGTCTGTGGTCTAAATTTGTATCATCCTCTTTCATTTGTTCGCTGTTTGGTAATAGATGACCCTTGCACTTCCATCTTCACCTGATATTTTTGGTTTCTTCGTTCCCGAAATTTGGATGGTTGAAAAGTTGGCTTCTGAAAAATACAGATGCGCAAGGACACAGACAAAGCGCAGTCCTCGACGAATATAAATCCCCAGTAGGAAGTAATCCCTTTTGTATTGAAGTTGAATATTTACTAGAGAAGAATGTCTACAGAAGCTATTAATTCATTACTTTCGGTTTAAATCCAGTAATTTTTTTATTAAATCCCCAATTCGCTTCATTCGCTTATTTAATATTCTTATTTTATGCTATATTTTAACTTTTTCGTTAAACATTGTTGGAGGGGTGGAGAATTCTCTTTGATAAACTGGAATTCTCCGGAAAATTGATGAACGAAGAAACACATTACAGAAATAAAGTGAGAAAAAACAAACGCGAGTTTATTTCTTGGATTGATTAGATGCTATTAAGTAGCGGGCTTCCTGTAATTCTCCATAGACATTAGAAATAAAGAATATTAAACCTTTGACCAGATGCGCCGTAAATCATCTCAAAATTTTCGTTCGAAGTGGTTAAAGGAGAGCGAAATATCTGTCGTTAAATTCCATATCCATTTTCTAGATCTTTCGAGATAGCTGAATAGAACGATTCTTTTTCAGCGCCGTTTCTGGTTTGTAATATTGCGATATCCTAGGGATTTTTTTTTTTGTAAATGTATACTTTTGTTTTATTTTATTTTTTTTAGTTTGGATAGTTTACTTTAAAAATGCAATGTCGGAAGGGATTCGCGATTAAAAAAAAAGATTGGGACAACTGCATTATACTTTTTTTTTTATTTAGATCATTTATTAATCTAAAATGATCTAAAGGAATTGAAAGGACCAATTAAGCTGCAACAAATAGTTTTAAAAACTGCATTTATATCTTGTCCGTGTGTTAAAATTTACTTCCGATTCATAACCAATGTTGTTTTATGAAGTTGAGAAGACATTGTTAAAGGGAAAGTTTCAAAAGATTTTTCAGATTTTTTCTTGTTTATATATAATTTTTCCTTTACTATATATAATCATTATACAGTGATGTGAAAAATTATTATCTATTAATTATTAATTTGTATACAGTTAATAACATATACATAATTAATCTGTCGTCAATAGGATTTAAATGAAATAATTATAAAATATAAAATATGAATGATTATTTACAATTAATTATTAATCCCTTGTGGGTGTGAGGGCTGTGACCTTAATTAGAGCTCGTTGTTGATCAAAGAAATCCTCATTAATCCTTTGAATTCATTCTCTCTCCCCTGAGCCGAAGATAGCTCCATCCGTCTGTGTCTTACCATATATGGAACCACTGCTAAGCCTATAGTGGTGCTGTGCATTCCTTGATGAATACCTCGGCGTCAGGAAGAAGGAAGTGCCTTCCATACAGCCTACTTCCGCTTTCACGCCAATAGTACCAACCCATTATCGAAAGGTTAATCAATTACGAAAAACCATAAAATCTGTTATCGAAAGAGAAACAATTTCGTTTTAGTCTTGATTAAAGAGGAATAAATGTAGGATCACGAGCTTAGGATTATTTTTTTTATCTTAGACGTAATACATCAGATATAAATCATTGGTAAAAAATCAATGAAATCTGTTAAAGAATCAGATATATCAGAAAGAAAAACTTTTAAGTTATTTTATGTATTTATTAGATACATGTTTATATTTAATGTGTTTAATATAAACATGCTTTATATTTTACATTTTCACTTTAGAAAAAGGCCACCCCCCCTTTTTTTTTTTTAAGAATCAATTTTAAAAGATATATTCGGATTAGTATTTTTATAATCAATTTTGCTCTTAAAAAAATTCTTAGAAAAAAAAGAAAAAAGATAATTACACATTGATAATACTGATTGAATGAAAATATATAAATACATATATATCCATAATTCAACCAAGAAATTAGTTAAAAATTTTCATTTCCTTCTTTTATATCTAGAAAAAAAATATCCTTTTTGTTGATTTTGATATCTGAAATTTTGATATCAAACAAAAGAAAAATGATAATTTTGGAATTTTAATAAATTCATTTCAAATAAATATAGATTGAAATCGCTGAAATGGAAATTCAAATCA
>JAFIDM010003189.1:47822990-47836015 GCA_023159025.1 Thereuonema tuberculata | reverse complement strand
ATTATTTCGGTTCTTTACAAACGATTCTTCTGGAACTTTAACAGAATTTAGCCCCAAAATGGCTTCTTTTGAAACGAAAATAACCTAACAAGTCTTGAACTAACAAACATTTAGTTTTATATCAACAGTTTAAATATTTTTCGATGTGATACTAAGACGGTGTCTGTAGTTTCTGTTTACATATCCAACCCAACGAGTAAATTTGTTTGTTTTTATTTTTAGGATTAGCTGCAGTGTTTTAAGAACCCATAAAAACCCAGCTTGGTGGGAGGTGGGTTTTTATGGCTCCGCGGTGGATTCTAACCATAAATAACTTCAGACGAGTAGCGTATCATCAGATCTAATTGGGATGATCCTTAAGATTACAAAGAAGGGCTTCAAACAATTGCATTAAGAAAAACTGAACTAATGGTATAGTTTTGTTTTGTTTTGTTTTCCCACAAATTTAGCTTAATGTTGTTCTTTTTTTATCCTGCTAATAACTGGCGTGGGTCAGGTTCACTTGATATGTGGGGAGGGCTGGTCGAATTCCCAGGCTGACCAAACTGTTAAAAAGGAATGTCGTTAGACCGACTATTAAGACTTAGAAAGATGGAAAAACACTGAATGTTCCCTTAAGATGACTGAGGAAAGGGAAATGCGTGTATTAGGGGGCTGCGTCTTCTAAGTTTGCAGTGGCGCAAACTTCCCAAAACTCCAACCATCAGATAATAGGATGCTTGTTTCTCAGACGGACTCAACGAAAAACGTGCTTTTTATTACCATGGCGTTTTTCTTTGTTTGTTTATGAGATGTCGGAATAAATTAAGTTCGCAGATTTTTATGTTATAATGATCTAAAATTAACAAAACTAAAATTAAACTTAATGAAACTAATGAACATCAAAGCACGCGCCAACAATAAGCAATAGCATGCGCCATGAAAATTGGAATGTTTTCTCAGAATGCCGCAGTCAAAAAATGGATTGCTATCAGCGTCTTCTACAACTATCTTCATGTTAGTAAATATAATTGACGTACCAACGTCCCACTACCCGTAAGGGGTAAGAGTAGATATAAAATCTATATGAAATATATAATATATATATATGTTGATTTTGAAAAGCGGAATTTATCTTTTCCTTTCTTACTTTCTTGGATTTTTTTTCCTTCTCGTAAAAAAAAAATAAAGGGAAGAAAATTCTTTCATTAAAAATAAGATTTTTAATAAAAAAGAAATAAAAATAAAATTTGATAAATTTTCTTCAAATTTTTAAAAAAATTCTATAAAACTTGTATTTTTTTTTAAATAAAAAAAAAATAATTTCATCATTCTCAGCGAGAGATAGAACAGAAGCTGACGGTTGTCAGTATATTTTATTCTAAATACTGATCTCCAACTTGTATGGACAAATCCGATGATGAAGTTCACACCTTATATAGACAAAGTATGATATAACGAAGACTTCACAGTACGTCAATTCAAGGATCACAACAAAATACCGGATTTTTATATTTGCTTATAACATGTGAATCTATAAAGTAATCCATTTTTCTATTGTCACGTGATTATAGCTATGTTATGAAACCTCTCAGTCCACTGTCACATGAAACGGAATTTACTTATATTCCGTTTAAAATATCTTAGGTCTATCGTTTGATGGCTTAGAGCAGCGGTTCCCAAAGTGTGGGTCGCAACCCCTTGGGGGGAAGGTCGTGATAAAGAGCTAGGTGATCGCGAGAGGATTTACAAAATAAAATAAAAAACGCCTTATTAACGTACACTTAATACTTAACATACTTAGGAACATAAGCATGAATAACATTGAACGTAAAAAAAATACAACAAATGTTTGAGTAGCTACAAAGTAAAAAAAAAATGCGATAAATGTGACTGTTCTTCAGAAACTAGCTTCTCAAATCTGGGCACTGTATTCTTACAGAAGAATAAGCTGAAATTATATTCTGAAAAAAAAATCTATTTTTAATGTGTTTTTCTTACGTTATTAAAAATGCCTTTTTATGCAAACGTACGGAGGAGGAGGTGTCGCGACTCGAAAAAGATTGGGAAACACTGGCTTAGAGTACACCGTCACCAAATAATCAAAAGTGATCTATACATTTCATATTACGTGACTGTTAATCATCTAATAATCCGTTTAAGATATTTGAAACAGGATGTAGTCAAAGTTATTGGGCTCCTTTCCGAATGATGTAAACAGAAAGAAAACAGCCGCCTTCCGTTGGGCTGCTCTGCAACACAGTAATTATCTATTATTTCCTTTGTTACAAGCGCTTGGGAAAACACGTCCTCCAACTACCTTTCGGTTCTTAAAAATAATGCCAACAACAGGAACCTTCCTTCAAAACTTATCAAAATTTTTTCTGATAAACACTTATCATTCGTTTTATTTATTCAATTTATTTATTTACTTATTTAAATTTAAGATCACATTTAAATTTCTTTTAAGCGGACTAAATACGCTAACATTTAGCATATGCTTATCTATTATAATTACACAATAATTAAGATTTAAAAATACAAATAAAAAATTCTAATTTTAAACAAATTTTGATTAACCACTTTGTTGTATTGGAGCTTTACGCTATCGAATCAAAATTCCCAAGTTTAACGGATTATTATTTTTCTTTTTATTCCTTAAAACTTAAAACCAAACTTATACCGTTGTTTAAGTTTTCTTATATCGTTATAACAACAATCTGTTATTTCTTGTTTATCTGTTAGACTCAGGGCCGCCGCAAGCGGGTGTAAAAGCTGTGCACTCCACAAAGCCGTCATAATACAGGGTGAACAAAATTAATTTTTAAAAAAATATCATCCGTAACACATAATCCCTAACACATAATATTTACTCCAAAATTTCTGTCTAGTCTTAACAACTGTCTTATTTCTTAATAAAATTAGCAAATAAAATTATAAAGAGAGGAGAAGCAAAAAAACAAAGGCTTCTGATCCTGAATATATTTAAGTTTTTCATTTGTTTTAATAATTTTATCGAAGTTTTATAAATCTGTTATCTTTATTTCACCAAATCTGTCACTGCTGTAGTCTGAGATATAGTCGATCACAGCCTCCATCACGGATTAACAAGTTATTAATAGGAATCATGGATTTTTTTATTTTTTTGAGTTGAATTCATTTGCAACGCGGAGTAGGGTTCACTCAGCCTTCTATTTCAGATGACGTGTGTGTGAGTGGAGAGCACATTTCAGGAATTCCAGAAAATTATTTTAATTGCAAGATTATCAAAGTAGTTTCATTATTTAGAATTGTTGTTTTGAAAATATTAGTAGTGGTGTCATCGGTATTGTATAAATTTCGTCTATGACTTTGTTTCTTTTGATTGTCTATAATGGTAAGTATCATACAGGAACACTCGTGTTTTTTTCTCAAAGGGAAGGAGTCCAAAATCTAAAATAAAAATTTTTGCTTTGAATTGAATTACTTGACAGATTTTCATATATCACTGCTGTTACGTATATAGTTACTGCTTTTCTTATTACAGTAGAACCTCATTATAACGGACTAATTGGGGCTGAAGGTTGTCCGTTTTAATGAAAGTCCGGTTATAACAAATAATTCTTATAGGGGTGTAATGTAGCAGGGTGTACATCAATGAAAGTACAATAGTTAGCTATAAAAAGTGTTTATTATATGTCAAATAAAAAACAGCATAATAGGTTGAATTGAAAAAGATGTGTATGTATACACTGCATTAATCTTTAGAACAAGAAGGTCCTGATTCATGTTGATTTGAAAAAATAATTTATTTTCTGCTGGATTTGTTCGATCGATGTTTAATCGCTTATTGGAAATGTAAAACTCGTCAGATAAAAATTAGCATGCTTTATTATTATTACAATTTTTTTAAAACTGTCCGTTATAAGCGACATCCGTTATAATAGGGTCCGTTATAATGAGATTCTACTGTATTTGTAGTTTACTTAGTTATTTCATTTGTGCAAAGATATTCCGATGATTGTTTTTTCCTTTAATTTTATTGTTGTCACGTTCCTCTCTAGAAGTTTTGTTAATACTCCCGATTCAGTGTTTTCAGGGTTTTCCGACCGTTATATGGGACCCTTGCTTTTTTGTTTTGTTGTTTTCTTATATCTCTTTGTGCGGTCACGTAGATATTGATGACTCTGTGGGCCAAGTGGACAGAAGGAACCGAATTCAATTTCCCGGTGGAAGTCGGGGAGTTTAGCCTGGATGTTTCTCATGCAGACGATCTTAGGATTTCACCTAGCCCTCTGCAAAAAGTGGATCACGTTTGTTTCTCGGGTTAAAGGCAGGAGAGATTCCAACTTCAGCCTATACCTCCAACGTTCGGAAGGTGCCTTAATGACCTCTACAATGGATTCCTTTACTTTTTTTTTGTAGACCTCTGTTCCTGAATCCGTTTATCTGCGGTCACGAACTTTTAAAAATATTTTATTTTTAAAAATTGGAGATTTGATTAACGAATCGGCCATATTACTGTGTACAATAATCAATGCGGATAATTATGCGTTATTAATTACGGACGTTAAACTTGCTTTCAATTGAACTTATGATGTTGCCTTTTTGTAATTAATTTCCTTAGTGCCTTTCAGTGAAAGGACAAGGGGTTAACACTTTGGATCTTTCAGGATCATTTTTTATTTTATTGATTTTTATCTCGGCAGCCCATTCCCGGGATCGAGAATGCTTTTAGGTAAAGCTTTCGCGCATCTGAGCCAAACACCAAAGGTATATTCTGCTGATGATTCCTAATAAGGATGAAACAGCTGTTCAGAATTCCCGTTGATGTTGGCTCAATGTGCGAAGGCATATTTATTGTCCGGTTGGCGAATTTCTCTCTCCATTTTACTTTTCTTATTTCTTTTTTAAAATTACTAAGCTCTAATTTCCGTAGGAGAAAACTGTTCTGCTAATTCCATTGATTAAAAATAACTCCGTTTGATTGTTCGCAAAGAAGGACGCGTTGGCGGAAAAGCAAAGATGAGTCTTAGGCTAAAGCATCTATGTTTGATTATCGTAGACTGCGTGTATTTATTTCTCATTGAACAGTTCTGACACTGCAAATGCTTCTGTTTTATTTTGTCTCATACTTAGCAGAATATGATTTTTCGGTATCAGCCTTTGTGAGAGATTTGACGAAATGCGTTTTTCAGGCGTTAAAGTTGACCGTGATTGCGTCTGTGGATGTTTTTTCAGTCTGAAATCCACAAAACAAACGAATCATTTAATTTCATCATTAATGTTCTCGAGCTTAAGGAAAAGACGGCTAATAATTCTTCAACTCGCATCGTTCTGAATTAGGTTGGAATTAAGATTTGGAAAAAATTGATAAAAATACTTGATGACTCTTAATGGAGAAATTCTCCCCAGTTTAATATATGCTGGCCCTGACAATTAAATGTCTTCAGACCATTCATTAATGACGTCACGAAGTCAAAATAACTAATCAAAGCATATGATCTCGTACGCTTATTCAAATTTTTCTGGAAATAGTTTCAATTTTTCATAAGAAAAAATTAATTCATTTAATCTTTCTCCTCTTTTAAACTGAAAAAAATCTCAACAGTAGTTCCATGCTTTGAAATGCTTATAAATATTTGCTCTAACTCCTTGTACTGATTTCTCGAAGCCTACATATGGGAGCCTTTGCCTTCAACGCTCCCACGAAGGTTCTCATGAGCAAATGGTAGGATGGGAAATACTCACCAACAAAATCACATTTTCTTCCTTATTTAGTTTCAACGCAGAATCATGAAATCGAAGATAATATTGACTTGTCAATTATTTAAAAACTGGAGATAGAAACTAATCAGACTAATTGACACATGCTTGTCCATAAGCGTGCGCTCCTAACTTACGTTGCTTTTTTGTTTTACTTACTTACAAGGGAAGTATGTGACCTCGAACGCTGAGAACCGCACGAAAATGTGCTTAGAATATAAATCGCTCATGCCAAAAACAGTGGTATGAGTCATTCTCATGCAAAACTGCACGTCTTACCACGAAAGACATTTGAATGATCACCTATTGAAGGTCCAAGAGAGGAACTTTGGTAATGCGAAGAAACAAAAATCGATATAATAGAGCCAAAAACACACATATTTCAATGTCGTGACTATATTGCTATATTTCTCTCTTATTTGGTCACATTTTCGTGCGGTTCTCAGCGTTCGAGGTCATGCACTTCCCTTGTTAGTAACAGTTCTTGACTGGCAAGTAAGAAATTTCGATAGAAATAAATCAACCGGATCAGGAAAAAGATGCATCTGCCAGATACAAGTGTTTTAAATGAAGGTAATATTACACTGAAATAAAATAATTATTATGCGATAAATTTAATCCAATTTTTGAAATCCTTACGAAGGAATATAGTACTTGTTACTATTTAATGTTCTAACTCTTTACACGTAAAAGATTCTCACAATGAAGGTTAAGCTAGATCTTTGACTTTTTTTTTTACAAACTTTTTTTTTTACTATTAAAAGAAAAACTAACTTTTGATTAGAAAGAGTTTCTGTAAACGTGTATATGTATATATTATAACAAATACTCTTAAATATCGCAGGTTCCTTATTTAATATGTACAGTTAAGAGAATGACAGTTATTGATCTTTAGCAGCTTAACTATGGATCAAATCTGTAACAATTCGGATCTCCTACAACAAGAGATCCTTTACCATCAGAATTTCAGCGTCCTAGGGTAGTTAGTTCGAAAAAGTCGTACAGAAAGTTTATCTGACCTTTTTCAATTCCCTTTAACTTCTTCCTTCGTTTATAATTAACATAATCTCTTTTAGAATTTTGGAAGAATTAAAGAAATGAAAATAACTGGCTTTGCCATTGAACATAAAAGGAAGTAATAATGAGCCACCCCCCCCCCCCAACACTTTACTGCAGGTATTACTGCGTCCATTTAGTCCTTAATAATGGAACATTTGGGTATGGTTATTGGAGCTTCCCTAAAATTTCCACTGCAAAATTAAAATGTACAAATAAAGCCACAAACTGTCAAAAACCTACAATCCACAAAAAAAGTTCGCCACTTACGTTAACGTGATACAATATTATCAATCATTTATTATTTCATAATCTTAAGACAAAAGTTCATTTACTTTAAACTATTTCATCTTTTTTAATCATTATACTCTATATTTCATCCAGAGAATTTCTGGATTTCCTCAGGCTTCTTTTTGAAAATGTTCTTTTTTTCTGTAAATTGTTTTAAAATGTTTTAAATTTGTTTTAAATTGTTTTAAAATTTTGGTTTTAAATGTACAAATTTATATCTGTGGGGTTTTAAGTTATTTCTGTTGTCAGTTTTTTGTGAATTTTAACTTGTTCTGGAAGTTATTAACAAAAAATTGAAAGGGATAAAGTTGGGTTGATTTTTTTTTCTAATATAAAAAAAAAAAAAACTCCAAGCTGGCTAATGTCAATATAAAAATACAAGTCATCTTAGATTTCTATAATCTATATTACTCAGTCTTTTATTTCTCTGTCTGTCTGTCCGGCGCAATTGTTAATTATTAGTTACCCTTACTAAGAAAATCAGATTATAAAAGTTTCTTTTTTTTTTCATTTTTTTTCGCCTTGCATGGAATTTGAACACAGAACCTTGGTCCTCGCAGTCAGGAACGCTAACCCTTGGACTACTGCTGGTCCCCCAATATTCAATCCTACTTTTATTCTATTTGTTCGCGCGCTATCAATTAATGAGTTCATTCAAAAAGGAATAAAATATCACTTTTTGCCATAACCGCTTGGAATCGATTCTTCTTGGATTATCTCATACTTACCAGGGGGAGACAAGGGGGTGACCTAGTTAAGCTGAAAACAGCGTTAATTCCTGCTTTCGTCCGTTAGTTTACCGTAACAATGAATGCTAAGTAGCACTACATATTCGGATCTTAAAGAAACAAAACGTAAATCATGTCATTGCTGATTATCCAACAACGACCCACAGAAATCTGACACGAACTGTAAAGATGGTGTAAGTAAGTCGTCTTGTGATCAAACTTGTTAATATAATCGAATCTGTAGTTTAGCCCTTTGTATGTTCTCGTCTGTGGAAACCCCCTCCTCCTAATAACATCTGAGTGAATTGATCTTCTTGGAAATTAATTTATATATTTACGAAAAACAGACGATTTATCTTTTTATATTTCAATTCTTTTTTTTTTTTTTTTTAGTGGAGAAATTTGTTTATGAAATGATAAAAATCCTCACAGAAAAGGTGTTAGAAGCTAAACAATCAAAATGTCTTCCGTGTAATTTGGAATCCAATTTAATTTTAAACGCGCTTTGAAATGTCAAAAAAAAATATAATAATTGATTTACGCGACTTAAGTATTTGCGGATTTAATTAATTGTCAGCCACAAAAAAGTCCTGCTATAATTTCGATAATACTTTCTCCTTTTTATTTTATATAAAAATGCAAAAACAAACAAACTTTGTGACATTATAATGAAAACAGACTTTCGGTTCATTCGGGAACTTATTACTAAACCCATTCGGCTTCTAAAAGCTTGTAATGTTACCAAACTTATCCTTCAATGCCGAGGCTCGATATTCATCTTTAAAATATGCTTCAATCACACAACCGCGTGTGGAATTTATGTTGGAGTCCAATATTCACTTGACAAATCCCTTTGCCAGTCGTCGCTATTTGCCTTACATGGGCTTTTCGACTGTTGTAGTGGGACTGGGGCGAACATTGTCTTGCGCTACAGCCAGGTGTCGCTGTGGCTGGCGTAGTTGGCTCGACTTCTCAAGAATCTTCCTGAGTTGACGTAATCGCTCAAACACGAATTAGTCCGTCTCAGTCTCTATAAAAGGAACCACCGACACTAACCTCAGGTCCCTCGCACCCCGTCTACCAAATTTTCTCTTGGACTGAGCTTACACTCAGCCGAGGGAGGGAGAAGGAGAAAAAATCATCTTTTGGTAAATGTAGAGCACTCGCCATAGGGTGCTCAGTAATTCTTCAGAAGTGATTATTGGGGGAAAAAAAAAAGAGGAAGATGCTCATATTTTACAGGATATTTATGCTGATGAACTCGTTTAAAGTCCAAGATAAAAGAATGAAAAACTAGTTTATCCACTTAATCTCAAAAAGTAAAAACTTTTGAATGTGGGGACGTAACTTTTAACTTACTTATGATGCTCTTCAAGAAGTATTTTTTATAATTTTAATCGTGCTTCAATGTAAACCAAGACATTTCATGTATTTTCGGAAATTCCATTAAGGTTTTTCTATTATATCGTATTATAAAAACTTAATAAAAATAATCCCCAATTCTCTCAACCATTTTAGATAAAATTCGTTAAATTTAGAAATAAGTGATCTTTCGAGTAATTAATTTTCCCGTCGAATCGAATAGGTAACGTAAATTCGAATTCTGAATCTTCTAGTGACTCATACAACCAAACTAAAAAAAAATCGCTGAAAAAAATTCGGATTCGAATAAAGGAGACATTAACCAACTTAGTGATATTATTATGGAATCCGAAAACTTGGCGGTTGCTATTTTGAAACTAACAAACAAGGAATAAGTTATTTCTACTTGTTAAATTACCAAAAAGCAGTAATTTTTCGATAAAAATAACTGGAAAAAAAATTCCTTCATATTTCTAAAGTGATGATGATTTATTGCTGAAAAATGCGGTAAATGTTTCATTTAAATGGTATTTTAATCCACTGGTGGTAAAAAATAATCTGTAGGAAATTCTTCAGAAACTTAGTAAATTTTATTGGGTTGGCCAAAAAGTTCGGTCGGTTTTTAAGTAAAAATAAGAGTCAAAATTTCTTCATTGTCATCAATAATTTCATTGAACAACGTCTTAACGGTTTGTTCCACTATCTTCTGCGATCTTTCAGGCAACTTCAGAATTCCATCTTCCCACAACTTTTTATCTTTTTAAGCAAAAAAAATGTTCCAGGTGCCTTTGATGTCTTCCAGGGAATTGAATTTTTTCCATTAAGAGAATTTTGTAAAGACGGAAATAAACGGAAATCCGAAGGTGCATGTTTGGCGGATGAATCAGAACTTCCCCAGCCATGCAGTAACAGTTTTTGCCTGATCATCAAAGAAAACATGCGGTCTTGCGTATTTATTGTCTTCCATCTTCAATATTAAATTGGCGATACAAAATTCACCGATTTTAATCAATTTTTGTTTTATTTCATGCTGATATGATAGCTGTCACAATACAATCTAACAAAATGGTGTCGAATGACGTTAAATACACCTAAGAGCTACTCGAGCCAACGTACGTAAAAAAAACCAAACGAGCTGTTTGGCCAATCCAATATATTAGATATTTGCGAAAGGAAAGACAAAAAAAAATACATTAGGTCTAATGTTGTAGTTGTAGTGATCTGGACGAAATGAACATCTATAACTTTATTCATGACTATTAGGTAACGTTTTGTTCTTATCATCATTCATTCTTCAACGAATTTCATAGAAAGCACGAAAGGAAGAAAGGATAATATTGTTTTCTTAACCTAACAATTTTTAATGCTTAATTTCTTCTCCCAGATAACAACAAAATAATAGGAATGATTAAAATAAAGAAAAAAACGCAACACAGGAAGAACGACTATGTCTTCTTCCTTATTGCAAACAGAAATTTGAAAAAAATATAACTTTTTTTCTTTATTTTAACTTTATGATATCTATAGAAGAGTTTATAATAGGAATGATTGTTTCGTCAGCAAATGTGGGATAAACTTAACATTTATATTTAGTTACTGAAAAATTAACCGAAATTAGATTATTACATCTATTTCTATCCTACGACATAAATAATAAAATTGGAGAAACACGACAAAAAAAATTAATAAGGAACCGAGAGAAATCGCGAACTTGTTAGCCTAACCTTAAGTTAAATCAGTAGCTGTTTGAGAAAGGGCTTCTCTGCAGCGCTTACATGTTGTGTCTCCAAAAAAGGGAACAGAATGGGAATTGGCGAATATGCTTGGCTTGTTTCGATTTTATATATATAATTTTTACAGTGATAAAAAAAGAAAGTTTTAATTATTTATTTATTATTTTCTTCAGGCACTAAAAAAAAAGAAAAAAAAACTGTCCACCTTATTATTAGTCCCAAATATTTCGCTATTTTTCTAGAATTTGTAAATTCTTTTATAAACAATATTTTTGGTCGCGAATTTCAATAAACTTATTATAATTTTGATTTATAAAATTTCAAAGATTTTGTTTCTCCTTAGAATTTTATAAAATATTCATATTTTTTGAATCATTTTTTTAAATTTGTGATTTTTTTAAAACTTACATTTACGCATTTTTTTTTATAAAAGAATATACGAAAATATAATTGAAATGTAACTTGCTAACCCAAAACAAAAATCATCTAACAAGATTTTTAATTTTATAAAGAAAATTCTGAAAGTGCACAAAAATAAAAAATGCACGTTAAGCTGTTTATTTACATTTTTAATTTTACTTTAGTAAGAAGTTACAGTGTCGTTATCTTTTTATACTTTTACCGTACATGCTGAAATTTTGCTTTCAGGGAATCTAAAAAAAAATCAGTTTTGATCCTCAAGATCTTCAGGAAATTTCATTTTTTTTTCCATCATTATTATTTTTTTCCAAAATTACCTAAAAATCAATTCATCTAATTCTTGATGGGCTAAAAAAAACTGGATATGATCAATTTTAGGTTGAGCTTATAAAATTCTGTAATTTGCAACTCTTTTCAGCAAAACGTATTTACTTACACGATTTTTATCTTTTTTTTTTTTTTTTTTTTTTTTTTTTTTAGCAAGAACAGGCTGTAAACTAAATAATAAATCTGACTGCTTTATTATCAGTGCTTTTCGCTTGCAATAGAGCATCAATTATCCGGTATCCGGGCCACTGGCCCCTCTTTCCTCCCTAACAAACAAACAAATAAAAACCTATACAATATATACTCTTAAAATCGACTGGTTGCAATGCTAAAATATTATCTTTCCCTCTTAATGAATTCGATCCTGTTTTATTTATTCGACACCATATGCACTACTGCTTAGCAATAACCTTATCTTAGAAATTTTTTATTAACCTTGAATGCAGTAATTTAATTTAAGGGCTAATTACACTTCGTTTCATATCAACTGAGTATTTTCATGAATGTTTGATTATCCGATCTATTCGATGAACCGAACCAACCCTTGGTCCCAAATAGTTCGGACAACTCTACCACCGTCTTTTAATATGTAAATAATAAATCTGCACCTTATACTGATATTCTTAAAGCAAATACACATCAACTCAGCTGTGATCTCTGATGGAGGATGTAGCGAGTGTGGATGAGGGATGAGCAGATGTTCCTCCAGCTGTGTTTAACTCCTGTAGCGGTGGATGTAGATGTAGTTTCTTGTTACATAATTAAGAAGTGAGAGAGTCCAAGGAAAAAAATAATGTCGTAGGTGTAAGGGAAAGTAGAACCGCATCAATAATAGTAAATTAAAAATTATAACTAATATGATTCAATGCTCAATATAGAAATTAATGATGGCTTTAATAACACAACAAAAAAAAACTTCATTTTGAAAGATCTCTGTTTTGTTTTTTTTTAAATATCTGCGCATTTTTCTGAGTTTTCTTCTTAAAATTTTAAATAATTTTCAATTCTTTGTGTGTCAGTCACTTTTTATGAACAATTTATAATATCAAATAAGAATTTTAGAATTTCTAATGACTTAGAAATCAGTTCTTAGACTTTAAATGAAAATTATTACCAGAATTTAGATACCTAAACTATTTTATTTCCAATTTACTGAAGCCAATGAACATCTAGATAAGGAATTAGAAATAAAAGTTACACCACTGTGTATTTTCTTAGAAGAAAATAACCACAATTTAACAACAAGTTTAACGTGCGGACAAATTGACAATACAATAAAATAAAAAGCATGCTCCCACATAAATAATGAAAAAGGAATTCATTATTTATGAGCGAGTATGCTTTTTATTTTATTGTATAACCACAATTATTCACAAAGAAAAAA
>JAFIDM010003189.1:47752993-47822590 GCA_023159025.1 Thereuonema tuberculata | reverse complement strand
CTTTTTATACATGTTTGTTTCCTTTCACACAATTTTAAAACAAAGGCTAAAATTTTTGTGGAGCAGCACCCCCCACTAATTTTAGCTCCGTCCAAACCGCAGTCATCAAAGTTAACTGAAGTTTGGTGCACTCGGGCATGAGTAATATAGATTATAGAAGAAAATAACGACTTGTATTTCAAGACTTGTATTTTTATATTGACATTAGCCAGCTTGGGAGGTTTTTTTTTTTTTTTAATATTAGAAAAAAAAAATCAACCCAACTTTATCCCTTTCAATTTTTTGTTTAATAACTTACGGAACAAGTTAAAATTCACAAACAAACTGACAACAGAAATAACTTAAAATCCCACAGATATAAATTGTTCATTTAAAACCAAAATTTTAAAACAATTTAAAACAAATTGAAAACATTTTAAAACAATTTACAGAAAAAAGAACATTTTCAAAAAGAAGCCCGAAGAAGTCCAGAAATTCTCTGGATGAAATATAGCATATCGATGGCTTAGCGCAAAAGTAGCGAATATCCAGTAAAATACAAAATTAGTTTTTTGTGGCGAATAGGTGTCTTGAAGAGCCTTCTTGTAGGGCAAAACTAGCAAATCCTTCAAAATGGCATATTTCCTGTGATTTTAGGACCTAAACTAGCTAAAAAGTACCCTTTTTTAAAAACTTAAATGGCAATAGAAGCGAATGTGCATATTCGCTACTTTGACCGTTTCATCTCTGCTGATTGAACACTTTTCTGTGATAAAACTAGCGAATGTGTCTGTATTCGCTAGTTTGTCCCTAGATGACGCCACGTGGTCATTGTCACCTTCTCACCTTCTCTAACCTTCTCACCTTGGATAAATTGTTAATTGAAAAATGTTACCTTAAAACTACACTATCAAAAATTATCTATGATTATTCTAATCAATTTCTAGTTTAAAATGTCACAAATTGCATGTTTCTATCTGTTTTTGTTCCAAAGTTACTGAACAACGAAGTTTCAAATCGATTTACCGCTTTGGTTTGGCCAAAATGTAAAGAACGGTATCCGCTTCGATTTCCGATCCGATACCGTACGGATATTAGCTGATACTGATGCTAGTATTAGTCAATCCCTAACAATGAACGTAACTAATAGTGTAGTTCGCTAGTTTGGTCAAGCATTTAAGGAGGTTGTGATGAATTTTAATAAGGACAGAAGTGGCGAATCTGCACATTCGCTACTTCTTCCTTAGCTATCTCAATGGCACAAACTTTCTGTAAGATCCAAACTATCGAATCGAGCAAAACTGCTTGAAAAATGCAACAATCAAATTGTTAACCCCATGCCATTGTAGTATACCCCAATTACAATATCTGTACCGAATATGAGACTTCCAGGAATTGTTCCTGAGCTTTGAGGGACATTTCTCACTAAATTAGCTTTATCTCAAAACTTGCATCTTGGATATTCGCTACTTTTGCGCTAAGCCATCGATATAATGAATAAAAAAGATGAGATAGGTTAAAGTAAATGACGAACTTTTGTCTTAAGATTATGAAATAATAAATGATTGATAATATTGTATTACCTTAACGTAAGTGGCCAACTTTTTTTGTGGATTGTAGGTTTTGGACAGTTTGTGGCTTTATTTGTACATTTTGCTGGGCAAATTTACTGGAAACTCCAATAGTCACGAACTAACTACCCTAGGACGCTGAAATTCGCATGCTAAAGCATCTCTTGTTGTAGGAGATCCGAATTGTTGCAGATTTGATCCATAGTTAAGCTGCTAAAGATCAATATCTGTCATTCTCTTAATTGTACATATTAAATAAGGAACCTGCGATATTTAAAAGTAGTTGTTATAATATATATATACACACGTTTACAGGAACTCTTTCTAATCAAAAGTAAATTTTTTTTAATAGTAAAAAAAAGTTGTTTTTTTTAAAAAAAGGCAAAGATCTAGCTTAACCTTCGTTGTGAGAATCTTTTACGTGTACGAGAGTAAGAGAACATTAAATAGTAACAAGTACTAAATTCCTTCGTAAGGATTACAAAAATTGGATTAAATTTATCGTATAATTATTATTTTATTTCAGTGTAATACTACCTTCATTTAAAACGCTTTTATATCTGGTAGATGCATCTTTTTTTTCTGATCTGGTTGATTTAGTTCTATCGAAATTTCTTACTTGCCAGTCAAGAACTGTTACTAACAAGGGAAGTGCATGACCTCGAACGCTGAGAACCGTACGAAAATGTGACCAAATAAGAGAGAAATATAGCAATATAGTCACGACATTGAAATGTGTGTGTTTTTGGTCCTATTATATCGATATTTTGTTTCTTCGCGTTACCAAAGTTCCTCTCTTGGACCTTCAATAGGTGATCATTCAAATGTCTGTCGTGGTAAGACGTTTTGCATGAGAATGACTCATACCACTGTTTTTGGCATGAGCGATTTATATTCTAAGCGTATTTCCGTGCGGTTCTCAGCGTTCGAGGTCACGCATTTCCCTTGCAAGTAAGTAAAACAAAAAAGCAACGTAAGTTAGGAGTGCACGCTTATGGACAAGCATGTGTCAATTAGTATGATTAGTTTCGATCTCCAGTTTTTAAATAATTGACAAGTCAATATTATCTTCGATTTCATGATTCTGCGGTGAAACTAAATATGGAAGAAAATGTGATTTTGTTGGTGAGTATTTCCCATCCCACCATTAGCTTATGAAAATCTTCGTGGGAGCGTTGAAGGCAAAGGCTCCCATATGTAGGCTTCGAGGAATCAGTACATGGAGTTAGAGCAAATATTTATAAGAATTTCAAAGCATGGAACTACTGTTGAGATTTTTTTCAGTTTAAAAGAGCAGAAAGATTAAATGAATTAATTTTTTCTTATGAAAAATTGAAACTATTTCCAGAAAAATTTGAATAAGCGTACGAGATCATATGCTTTGATTAGTTATTTTGACTCCGTGACGTCATTAATGAATGGTCTGAAGACATTTAATTGTCAGGGCCAGCATATATTAAACTGGGGAGAATTTCTCCATTAAGAGTCATCAATTATTTTTATCAATTTTTTCCAAATCTTTAATTCCAACCTAATTCAAAACGATGCGAGTTGAAGAATTATTTCATGCGTCTTTTCCTGAAGCTCGAGAACATTAATGATTAAATTAAATGATTCGTTTGTTTTGTGGATTTCGGACTGAAAAACATCCACAGACGCAATCACGGTCAACTTTAACGCCTGAAAAACGCATTTCGTCAAATCTCTCACAAAGGCTGATACCGAAAAATCATACTCTGCTAAGTATGAGACAAAAAATAAAACAGAGGCATTTGCAGTGTCATAACTGTTCAATGAGAAATAAATACACGCAGTCTAAGATAATCAAACATAGATGCTTTAGCCTAAGACTCATCTTTGCTTTTCCGCCCCCGCGTCAGTCTTTGCGAACAATCAAACGGAGTTATTTTTAATCAATGGAATTAGCACAACAGATCGCAGACAAACGGATTGAGGAACAGAGGTCTACAAAAAAAAAAAAAATAAAGGAGCCGATTGTAGAGGTCATTCAGGCACCTTCCGAACGTTGGAGAGGTGTAGGCTGAAGTTGGAATCTCTCCTGCCTTCAACCCGAGAAAGAAACCTGATCCTCTTTTTGCAGAGGGTTAGGTGAATCCTAAGATCGCCTGCATGAGAAACATCCAGGCACAACTCCCCGACTTCCTCCGGGAAATTGAATTCGGTTCCTTCTGTCCAGTGCTTATACTACTGGACTATCTGGCCCACAGAGTCATTAATACCTACGTGACCTCACAAAGAAATATAAGAAAATAACAAAACAAAAAGCAAGGTCCCATATAACGGTCGGAAAACCCTGAAAACACTGAATCGGGAGTATTAACAAAACTTCTAGATACGAACGTGACAACAATAAAATTAAATAAAAAAAAAATCATAGGGATATCTCTGCACAAATGAAATAACTAGGTAAACTACAAATAATAAGAAAAGCAGTAACTATATACAGCAGTGATATATCATAATCTATCAAGTAATTCAATTCAAAGCAAAAATTCTCTTTTAGATTTTAGACTCCTTCCCTTTGAGAAAAAACACGAGTGTTCCTATATGATACTTACCATTATAGACAATCAAAAGAAACAAAGTCATAGACGAAATTTATACAACATCGGTGAAGCCATTACTAATATTTTCAAAACAACAATTCTAAATAATGAAACTACTACGATAATTAAAATAATGCATTTAAAATAATTTTCTGGAATTTCTGCTCTCTACTCACACACAAGTCGTCTTAAATAGAAGGCTGAGTGAACCCTATTCCGCGTTGCAAATGAATTCAACTCAAAAAAAGAAAAAAAATCCATGATTCCTATTAAGGACTTGTTTTAATCCGTGATGGAGGCTGTGATCGATTATATCTCAGACTATAGCAGTGACAGATTTGGAGAAATAAAGATAACAGATTTATAAAACTTCGAGAAAATTATTAAAACAAATGAAAAACTTAAATATATTCAGGATCAGGAGCCTTTGTTTCTTTGCTTCTCCTCTCTTTATAATTTTATTTGCTAATTTTATTGAGAAATAAGATAGTTGTTAAGACTAGACAGAACTTTTGGAGTAAATATGGCTATTTATTATGTGTTAGGGATGATATTTTTTTTTAACTTAATTTTATTCACCCTGTATTACGACGCCTTTGTGGAGTGCACAATTTTACACCCGCTTGCGGCGGCCCTGAGTTTAATAGATAAACAAGAAATAACGATATACGTTTTAACAACGGTATAAGTTTGGTTTTAAGTTTTAAGGAATAAAAAGAAAAATAATAATCCGTTAAACTTGGGAATTGTGATAGCGTAAAGCTCCAATACAACAAAGTGGTTAATCAAAATTTGTTTAAAATTAGAATTTTTTATTGGTATTTTTAAATCTTAATTATTGTGTAATTATAATAGATAAGCATATGCTAAATGTTAGCGTATTTAGTCCGCTTAAAAGAAATTTAAATGTAATCTTAAATTTAAATAAGTAAATAAATAAATTGAATAAATAAAACGAATGATAAGTGTTTATCATAAAAAAGTTATAATAAGTTTTGAAGGAAGGTTCCTGATGTTGGCATTATTTTTAAGAACCGAAAGGTAGTTGGAGGACGTGTTTTCCCAAGCGCATATAACAAAGGAAATAATAGATAATTACTGTGTTGCAGAGCAGCCCAACTGAAGGCGGCTGTTTTCTTCTCAACATCTGTTTACGTCATTCAGAAAGGAATCGAATAACTTTGACTACACCCTGTTTCAAATATCTTAAAACGGATTATTAGATGATTAACGGTCTTTTTTTTCTCTGTAGTATTGTAACACGTAATATGAAATGTATATATCACTTTTGATTATTTGGTGACAGTATACTCTTAAGGCAGTGTTTCCCAAGCTTTTTCGAGTCGCGACACTACCTCCTCCGTATGTTTGCATAAAAAGGCATTTTTAATAACGTATGAAAAACACATTAAAAATAGATTTTTTTTTTCAGAATATAATTTCAGCTTATTTTTCTGTAAGAATACAGTGCCTAGATTTGAGGAGCTAGTTTCTGAAAAACAACCACATTTATCGCATTTTTTTTTACTTTGTAGCTACTAAAACATTTGTTGTATTTTTTTTTTACGTTCAATGTTATTTATGTTTATGTTCCTAAGTATGTTAAGTATTAGATTTAGATTAGATTAATTGAAAGTGGGTGGCATGACTGCCGAGCACGTCGACCTGAAAGATCTTTTGTGCTATCCCACGGAAAGGAGGACAGACGTAGAGAAAGACTGAGAAAGGATGGTGTGAGAAATGCAGGGGAAACGGGAGAACCCCGGGAAAACCTGCCCAGCGCGGATCGCCACCATCAACGAAACCCACATGAGAACCGAACCCGGGACTCAGAGATGAGAGGCCAGTGTCTTAGCGACATCGCCAACCGCGCGGCCGTGTTAAGTATTAAGTGTATGTTAATAAGGCGTTTTTTCTTTTATTTTGTAAATCCTCTCGCGATCACCTAGCTTTTTATCACGACCTTCCCCCCAGTGGGTTGCGACCCACACTTTAGGAACCGCTGCTCTAAGCCATCAAATGATAGACCTAAGATATTTTAAACGGAATATAAGTAAATTCCGTTTCATGTGACAGTGGATTGAGAGTTTTCATAACATAGCTGTAATCACGTGACAATAGAAAAATGGATTACTTTATAGATTCACATGTTATAAGCAAATATAAAAATCCGGTATTTTGTTATGATCCTTGAATCCACGAACTGTGAAGTCTTCGTTGTAGCATGCTTTGTCTACATAAGGTGTGAACTTGTCTTATTGCATCATCGGATTTGCTCATATTTACAAATTAGACATCGATATTTATAAAAGAAAAAGAGATTTTACGTGCCTGATGATTCAATGAAAAGAACAAAAACGAAGGCACAACGCAAATAACAAGAGAGGAAAGGATTCGCACGCTGAGTCTGTCACCGGGAAGAGACTGGACGGGCCGTTTCATCCTTTTTAGGACTCATCAACCAGCCAAACTTTCCTGGTGACAGACTCAGAAAGGTGCGTTGGGACCGTAATCCCGGTTCTCGCTCCCGAGTATGGGACCTCCCTCCTTAGAAAAAGGAATAAATGTATCATTTATTGATACTTATTAATTGTTAGGATTTCTAAGGGAGAGGCCCATACTCATGGCACATGCTAATCCTTATTGTTGGTGCGTGGTTTGATTTTCAGTAGGTTTTCATTAGTTTCATTAAGTTTAGTTTTGTTAATTTTAGATCATTGTAACATAAAAATACGCGAACTTAATTTTATTCCGACATCTAATAAACAAACAAAGCAAAACGCTATGGTAATAAAAAGCACGTTTTTCGTTGAGTCCGTCTGAGAAACAAGCATCCTATTATCTGATGGTTGGAGTTTTGGGAAGTGTGCGCCACTGCAAACTTAGAAGACACAGCCCCCTAATACACAAGTTTTCCTTTCCTCAGCCATCTTAAGGATACATTCAGAGTGTTTTTCCATCTTTCTAAGTCTTAACAGTCGGTCTAACGACATTCCTTTTTAACAGTTTGGTCAGCCTGGGAATTCGACCAGCCCTCCCCACATATCAAGTGAACCTGACCCACGCCAGTTATAAGCAGAATAAAAAAAGAACAACATTAAGCTAAATTTGTGGGGAAAAAAAACAAAACAAAACTATACCATTAGTTCAGTTTTTCTTAATGCAGTTGTTTGAAGCCATTCTTTGTAGTCTTAAGGATCATCCCAATTAGATCTGATGATACGCTACTCGTCTGAAGTTATTTATGGCTAGAATCCACCGCGGAGTCATAAAAACCCACCTCCCACCAAGCTGGGTTTTTATGGGTTCTTAAAACACTGCAGCTAATCCTAAAAATAAAAACAAACAAATTTACTCGTTGGGTTGGATATGTAAACAGAAACTATAGACACCGTCTTAGTATCACATCGAAAAATATTTAAACAGTTGATATAAAACTAAATGTTTGTTAGTTCAAGACATGTTGGTTTATTTTCGTTTCAAAAGAAGCCATTTTGGGGCTACATTCTGTTAAAGTTCCAGAAGAATCGTTTGTAAAGAACCGAAATAATTTATATTTCTATCAGTATCTTGATAATCAATATTAATCCTTTCAATAATCCATTAATTTAAGAATATTTTAAGGTGATTAAAAATAATGGTACATATTTATCCGAACTCAGTGTCCTACTGAAAGCATTTGTACTCTATTCACAATTGGAAACTTTATTTTTATTTCAGTTTCAGTGTAATTCCTCAAGGACATGATCGATCTTGATAGTCTTTAACTTGACACTCTAGAGCCGCGCTGTTGGCGTTGTCGCTATGACATCGGCCTCTCACCTCTGAGAACCGGGGTTCGGTTCTCAAGTGGGTTTCGTGATGATGGACGATCCGTGCTGGGCAGTTTTCTCGGGGTTCTCCCGTTTCCCCCTGCACTTCTCCCACCATACTTTCTCAGTCTTTCTTTCCATCTGTCCTTATTTCCGTGGGGTAGTACAATAGACCTCCGGTCGCAGTGCTTGGCTTCTCTGCCACCCACATTCACTACATAACATAACATAACTTGACACTCTTGACCTGTCTGCCAGAAATCATTGCGATCGGAAAAAGGAAGATTTCCTTCGCACAATAACAGTGAACGAATAGCTGAGAAAAACCTCTTTCCTCTGGATTATTTCACAAGAATATGATCGATTTGGTATTTCAGTAACCCAAAAATCATCGAGATCGGTTAATTACAAGGACACGAGAGACCATTCAAGTTTTCATTAGAGGCTAGCAGTAAAGGATTATTTAGAATTAGGATTAAGAAACTATAATTTCTGAAGTTAAAATTAAAAGATTAAATAGCGACCCTCTACATCCCAAACCCAGAGTCGGAGCCATATGAATATATCTCGTTGGACTCCGCATGGCCTAGAGGTATGGAGAAAATTCTGACTTCTGATTCAGGCCAATTCCGGTTTTAGGTGGCCATTGATCGGGCCAGGAAACAGTGGTAATCGGACAAAACTGAGGTCCATCTACACTGAATCTATTATGCATCAATTGACTTATGCTATGAATTGATTATGATACCTCTCAACCTAATGTGGTCATTTCTGGTTTTAAGGAGGTCACTGGCTAGTTACTCAAGAGTCTTCTAAATGGTAATTGTAGTCTAGACATAATAAACGAACTCAATGCCGCATTGCTTGAAATTGACACTTGAATAAATGAGTTTTGCGCGCCAGTGAATATCAGTGGGAATTTTAATACCGCAAGGGTTTTGGTAGCTTGAAATGTATGAAGTCGTTTGGTTAATGTACTACGAAACTATGAATTGACTCGTTAAAAAACATAAGATATTTTATTTTCTCCTATTGTTATTTTCTTTACTTTGTTAAATAGAAGAAAATTTTCCGTTCTTAATTTTAAGACAAAAATGAAAAGAAAAAAATCTATTGGCAATAATATTCTTGCGCTTTTTTTTAAAGAATATTTATGCAAATAATGTTTTGTTTTGTTTTTTTGCTTCTTTTTTCCATTCACATAAATACAGTAGAACCTCATTATAACGGACTAATAGGGGCTGAAGGTTGTCCGTTTTAATGAAAGTCCGGTTTATAACAAATAATTCTTATAGGGGTGTAATGCAGCAGGGTGTACATCAATGAAAGTACAATAGTTAGCTATAAAAAGTGTTTATATGAAATAAAAAACACCCTTCAACATAGTAGGTTGAATTGAAAAAGATGTGTACGTATACACTGCATTAATCTTTAGAACAAGAAAGTCCTGGTTCATATTGATTGCTTACATAATTGGTTTGAAAAAATAATTTATTTTCTGCTGGGTTTGTTTGCTGCTTATTTCTTCAGTTAATAACTGACGTAAGTGCTCATAATATGCAAACACATTTTCAAACACATATGCTTGGAAATGAAAAACTCGTCAGATAAAAATAAGCATCCTTTATTATTAATACAATTTTTTTTTAAACTGTCCGTTATAAGCGACGTCCGTTATAATAGGGTCCGTTATAATAAGGTTCTACTGTATTGTTAAAAAAATAAATGAAAAACAAATAAACTTAACATTTATTGCATGTTGTAGTAGCTCCCAAAGAGTAAAATCTATCTCCATTATAATTTTAACTTTAATATAAGCAAGCTTGAGTTATTTTGAGAAGGGCTTTAAAGACAGTTTACGTGAACAGTTCTTGGCCTCTAGCTCTTTACAAGAGAAGTCCTAAAGAAATAAGGATACATTTGGCAGCTTAGTGCATCAGTTGAATAACGTGCTGCAATTATTGTATCTTGATTTCAAAAGATTTCCGTATCAGTGATAAATGATTTTATTTATACATTTCTAAAAGATAAACTGAAAACAATATGTCCCTCAAATCCTAAAGAAAAGATAAAAATAATCGCTTTATTCGAAAATTTTCTTTTTTTTTTATTTTGATGGGGGAAAGGTTATTGATAAAATTTGAATGAACCATTCCAGTCAGGAAATTAAATATATCTTCTCATTACATAGGTCTTTTAATTTACTGATTATTCCCATACAAAATTATTTATTTCCACATACACGATTTCACGTTATAGCATCAAAATCTTGGTGGAAAACGATAGCTCGATCAATTTGCTACGAGCTCTTATCTCCCCCGTTTATTTTTGCTTCACTGAGAAGTAATGACCTCCCGTTGTGTTTGTGCTTTTTCAAGTGATTTTGTCATTATCTTTATCTAATTTACTTCTAATGATGCGAATCCATCTCAGACTCATTCGAATCACGTAACCTCCTCTTCAGATCGGTCAACTGAAAAGAATTCGTAAGAACTTAATTAACTGAAGGCGTTTACGTATCAAGAAACAAGGAATCCAAGCAGCTGGAACTGAGTCCACAAAATAAGAACACATTCTCACTCCATTCATAACAAATTAACACCTAGCTGGAAAAAATAATAACTAAAAACTGAAATGGATCAACTGTTTTTGATTTCTGAATAGTATTTTAAGATCTTAGCAAAAATACTGTATCACAGAATGATGTTGCAATTCTGACTTGAAATATTTATTGGATTGAGAATTTAGAACCATCCGCGGAAATTTTTTCATAAAAAAAAATATTTTGAGTCCACATCTCTCGCTCTCTCTGTTTTGAGTTAAGGTAGCTTAAATATCTGTTAGTTGCTTCTCTCCTTGCCCCGTTTCTCCGCAGCCAGAGACGGACTGGCTAAAAGAGCGACCGGAAGAAGCCCGGTGGACCAATATTATTTGGGGTCGGCCGGCATTGTATAAGCTGAAATTTCTCAGAAAATAATGCCTGTTGTCCTAGAAACCTGTGTAAAAAAAAGTTCCCTGTCCACATTTGATTGTGAAGAAAAAATAAAAATAAATAATAATAATAATATCCGTCTTTAAGAGACAACCGCGGGAAAAAAATTGTTAATTTTTTTCCCTAAATTCGCTTGTTTTCGTGTCTATTCCACTCACACTCTTTCTGTTTCTCATACCTGGCGCTTTGTATCATGAAAATGCTCTTAAAAAAAAAAAAAAAAAAAAAAAGACAATCGCGGACTACCACCACTATTACAAAGGTAGGCGAAACTCTATGAGTATATTGAGGCTTTTCAACATGAATTATTTTTTTTTTCTTTCTTGTGGGGTGAGGGTCATGTTTCATTTATGTTTCAAGAAGTCTGTCGACAAATCTCTTTCTTTTTTTTTCCGTTCAGTTCCCTGCGATTCGTGCGGAAATCAGCTCTTATTTGGCCGTGAAGTTCCCCCCCCCCCACCTCTATTGATGTTACATAAACACTAGTTCCATGCTTTTATGTCAGTATTTCAGATGTTTGTGAATGCCAACTTTGGTGTGAAATGCACGAAACGGAGTCTAATTCTCAATTTGTAGATATGAACAGACTTAAAACAGGGCAGTCAAAATCATTGTGAAATGATAATTTGAAACATATGACGCTTTTAACAGTGTATACAGTACTATTTTGACAAGTGCTTAAAATGTCTTCAAATACCTAGCAACCCCTTTAGCCAGGAAAATGTATAACATGAAGATATGTAAAAGTTATTCACGTAGCATCTAAAAAGTAGACTGGAAAAGGTGATCTCTTGTATAATCTTACATGCTTATTTCGTATCTTTCATACTACCATACACACGGTGTACTGTGAGATCCGGTGACCGCAGAGGCCAATACTGATAATCCATTGATCAGGGAAACTAATAATTATATCCCCTGCCAATTTATTTCTATCCAGCTCTAATTTACATATCATTAAAATATCATTAATAAATCTTTTTACTATAAGTAAGTTGAAAGAGAGAGATGGATAATTTTGTATGATTTGTTGTCTGTTCTTAATACAACATCGTTAACAAAGTGAATAAATGATAACAGTCTAAGGAAAAATTTTAAAATTTAATATTTTTTAATATGAAAATATTTAATGTAAAAGTTTAAAGCAAAAATTCTCGAAGGAATTGAATTATTTAACGAATTATTTAACGAGTTATTTAATCGATAGTAGCTTTTAATTAGGAAAAAGGACTTTGAACTTATTCATTATTAGAATTCGAATAATGAATAAATCCTTCTGATGAGAACTATAGAGTGTTTCCTAAAGGCTCAGGCAGGGACTGATAAAGAGCAACGCTGCCAAACTAGAATTATTGTAATTAATTTATAGAAATAAGTATTTATCATATAAATATCAATAAATCCTTAATAACTAAAACTATTTTGAATTCCCCAAATTAAAAATAAATAATAAATAAAGCAAATTATTACGTTCAAGGGAATATCTATCATAATGAAAATTTTCCAATGTCTTTCTTAAAATGTTGTAAAAAGACTTCAATATTTTTTATAAGGGACTTCGAATATTACAAAAAAAAAAAATAATAATCAATGTCTTGTAAACATTAAAAAAAAATCGTTTTAATGGGATTTTTCTGTTTAAATACTTTTACAAAAGCCATTAGGAAATAATTTTGTTTGCTTAAAATGAAGTAACATAAAGTTCAAATCGGTTTTTCTTCTCTATCTGAAGAGAAATTTCAATTTAAGTATTTTAAAAATCAGTTGATCTCTTACCGCTCAGTGTTAATCATCTATGATGTCTTCTCTCTGATTCCTTTATTCTGATACATAAATGTAAGTAAGAAGTGTTTAAAAGAAATCATTAATTACTGTAATACAGTGATATCAAACTCATTTTAGTCGAAATGTTTTGTCTCAGGGCATTTAACTTTATGAGCGGGGCGCAGTTTTCGTTTTTTTCATCCCTTCAATTTTTAATCAAATTTCGGTGCAATTTTTTTATTCCAACAATAATAAAGATATCGAATAAACTAATGAAAATTAAAAATAAATGTTTACAATCTAACTGAAAGAAAAATTAGATAAACAAAAAGGCGTTAATTAAAAACGATCAGGAAGCACACTTTCTGAAACAATGATCTTACAAGTCGCTTCCTTAGATAAATTCTTTTATTGAGTTATGTTTCTTGTAAATAAGGAATTTTTCTCTTTGCTTCTCATTTTAGAAGCATTGTAAGTTTGAAACCTCTCATCAGCGCAACATAGATCTATTCGAAGGTGTTCGCCTCTTTGTCAGCTGAAACAGCTTAAAAACATTTGAAACAGGAAGAAAAGAATTCTTATTTATTTAACTCAATACGGGAATTAAAAGCGGCAAAGGCTTAACTTTAAGTCAGATGAAAGACAAGGAAGAGTCTCAACTCGCCGACACAAACGTCATCAGGACGACAGTTTTAAATATTGAGCTATTTCAGCTGAGCGATATCTGTCCTGGGATGGTTGAGCGCTTCGAAACTCATGGCGCTAAGAGTAATAAGCGCAGAGAGAATTATTCCATTTCTGAATCCGCATTAAAGAGTAAAAGGAAGAGATGAATGGAAATTAATTTGAATTATAAACAAAAACAAATTTTAGACTCAGGTTATCGATGTAAATCTCGATTTGTCAACATGCAAACTTAAAATTATAATCTACAAGTGCATTCCATAATAAGCTGTCGTAGATAGGTTGTTATTGGGATCGTTGTTAGTAATTCAATTGTTAATCTATCTTGTTTTTGCTTTCACTAAATCAAGTCACAGAATCGTTTGAAATTAAAAATTTACATTGAAAATCATTTATTAGCTTGAGTAACTATTTCTGTTACATTTAGCCATTGTATTCATGTTTTGAAACATTTGTCGACTAAGAAAGACAGTCGCATGCTATTCATAATATCCTAATAATAAGAGTCATCATATTAATATTTAAAAATGAATGTTTCGTTGTTTGTTTGTCCCGTATGCGTTCCTATACCATTCATCAGATTGCGATGAAACTTCGATGAGTTATTGTCCGCGAAGGTTTCTGAATTAATAGAACAATTTTACAATATCTGATGCGCGAGTCGTTTCAAAAAATGAATGTATTTCCGGTTTCAACGTTTGCAGTTCCCGGTGCGACTCGCATTTGCAATGACCATCAACAAAGCACAGGGACAATCGCTACAAGTGTGTGGTCTAAATTTGGAAAATCCATGCTTCACACAGGACATTGACGCTCACGCGTTGGAAAACCTTCTGATTTATTCGTGTATGCACCAGACGGAAAAACAAAAAATATTGTGTATCCTAAAGCACTTCAATAAACAGAATTAAAGCATAAACACTTTCTTTCTTTGAGTGGCACTGCAACGCATGCCGGGTACAGCTAGTATTGAATAACTGTATTCTTGATTTTACTCTAAAACCTTTTTAATCCGTCTATTTAACTATTAACGTCTGATTAACTTACTACTACGTTTATTTGAAGGAAAATATTGGCTTAATTAACTTGAATACAATCTGGGCGCTGAGTTGAACTAAAAGTTGAAATGATTCCAATTTTTCTTGGCGTGTTATTTTGATTAATAATTCAAAATTTGATTTTCAAATGCAAACTAAAAAAGTATTACGAAATTCAAAAAATGTAATTTTTTTTTTATAAGACTAGTTATTTTTTTTTTTTCATTTCTCCGGAGGCTATTTTTGAGAACGAATAAAAATGGCTTCTAATACGGCTGTGATAAATGAGTGGGATGGGCTTAGGAATTCCAAGATAGTTTAGATCGAGGAGCTGAGGTTGGCCTGAGATGCGAACAGACGTCTCTGCCTCCAGTCATGGTAGTTTTATTAAATACTTTTTTTTTTTTACTGAAAAATTAATAAAGTAAGCAGCGACGTTGATCTCTATTTTCAATTGTAAATATTTATAGGGTTTTTAAAATATCCCCATCGTTATAATAACGAAATTACAGCGATCATCACAAAATAAAACTTGCTAATAAAATGATCCACCGTTATTATTCTGAGAATGCTACAGGTAATACTATTACAGAAAACTAAATGGAATAGCGTTTTGATATTAAATAATCTATATTACTAAAATCTTTTATTTCTCTGTCTGTCTGTCTGGCGCAATTGTTAATATTAGTTTCCCTTGCTGAGAACGTCAGATTATATTTTTTTTTTCTTTTTGCCTTGCATGGGATTGGAACAGAGGACCTTCGTCCTCGCAGTCAGGAACGCTAACCATTGGACTACTGCTGGTCCCTAATATCCAATCCTACTTTTATTGTATTTGTTCGCGCTATCAAATAATGAGCTCATTCAAAAAAGGAATAAAATATCACAATTTGCCATAACCGCTTGGAATCGATTCTTCTTGGATTATCTCATACTTACCAGGGGAGACAAGGGGATGGCCTAGTTTATATTTAAAATACTACTAATAAAATGCATTATAAAAGTAGAAAGTAAAAATAAACAACAGATGAAAAAATAGTCGCACGAAAATGTAAAATGGAAAAAAAAAAAAAAAAAAAAAAGATTGACTCCATATCAAATAATCAGAAAGACAATTTTTTTTATTATTCAAAAAATTTTTAAAGTTTTTTTTTTTAAAGAAATCTACGGTAATCTGTTCTATAAAACAACAACAGATCAAATCTCTATTAAAAAAAAAATCATCTACAATGAGTTTTAATCTCCTTACATGTTTCTTAGAAATTTACTTAATACCAGGGGTTTTTCACTAGTTTAATTTTACGAATTAAAAAGAAAAAAAAAGTACAAATACACAACAAAATAATAGAATGATTGCTACAGGGTTGTTAACTTTATGTTATAAGGTAATCGAGAGTAGCTATATTTTTTTTTAAAAAAAGTAATTGCACTTTGTATTTTTTAAATATTATTTCATTGTGAACCAGTGAAAATTCCGTTCCTGAACCTGCGATTGGGAAACACTGCTTTATACTTTTGTAAGGCATTCTATAGTGTTAAAATCAACGGGATATTGTAATAAAAATTTGTGGCATTCCATTCTAATCATTGTTTCAGTAGCAGTGCAAAACAAAACTCCTTGAAAAATTTCTTTGAAAACTATATGAAATTTGTTGGTGAGAAACTCGTAAGAAGATTAAAAAATATTTTTGGTTGAGTGACTTTTATAGGTGGAATGTTACGTCATTTTGATGATAAAATCCTTATGGAAAGATCATTCGTCAATGAAGTTTGGAATTCTAATGGTTTTACAGTTAGAATTTGAAGTAGAACCACTAATTGGAAGCAAGTGACCATTATCTCTGAAAGAAACTGTAAGGAAACATTAAGTAAATATATGAAAGATATATTAATATTTCAGTGTTATAAATAGAAGAATCTCGCTTTTTCTCTATTTGTAATAGTTAGATTTTTATTTCCTATTGACAGAAATCCAAGTTAGATAGAAATATTAATAGACTATTTCTATACTGTCTCTTCATGTTATTTCTTCGCTTATCGAAACCATCATTATAGTACTTTTTACTATATACTGTCTTTTTTTTCTATTATCAGACTATTTCTCACTCATCAACACTTATCGAACATTTTTAATGTCATCCGTTTGTGTTTTATTCAAGAATCATTACTAAATGAAAAATTTATTTCACAGCCTTCTATTTTATATTTTATTTAGTTATTATCAGTGATATTTTTTTAAGTCGTTATTAGCAAGAATTGCAATAAGATGACTGCGTCAAACACCTTTCTATTTCTTTTCATTGCTTTTAATGAAATTTCAATTTTTCATTCATCTTCGCTTTGAACGAAAACTTATTGAAAAATTACCGTAATAGCATTGAATACCTGGAATTACATCGGAAAACAAAATAAAAAAAAAATGCCAGAAGGAGTCTACAAAAAAAATGAAGATCGAGATATTTCTGAATCAGTCGAGTTTCTTTACTTCAGGTGAGCCAACTAAGCTGCTCTGAATTTTATTTTTTTCCACTTGATTATTATTCATATTGATATCTAGTTTTTCGCTACGACATCCCAACATTTAGTGACTCGAAACATGACTAAAAGCAGTCACTTCGCTTTGCGTTATGTCTTTATTATTCCTGGAGTGTCTCCAAACAATTGCATAAATTCTGATCAGCCACGGTCGGAACTTCAGTAAGAAAATTAAAACTCGGTTTTTTATATCGTTTTCGTACAAAATAAATCTGGAATTTTTTTTAACATAAACGTTATATTGAAAAATTTTTGTGAAGAGATATTAATGTTTAGTTTTTTAATACTAAATTAATTGAGCAACGGATATTTGTAGGTTTTTTTTTTTTTTTTTTTTTTAGATTTTAACATTAAATATATGTTATTCGATTTAAAAATAAAAAAATCACATAAATAGACTTTGTCTGTTAACTTTAAATATGTTTGTTATTTCTTTAATAATTGCATAAATTCTTTAAGTTATTATTATTTACTTTTTTTCTTTCCAAAATGAATTAATTCAGCATTAAAGAAAGAAGCAGCACAAAACAGACTAAGAGTGATTGGTTTTTTTAGCATTTTGTTATTGTTTTTATTTTGCGCAATGCAATAGATGCAAATGAAAAAAATAAAGAACAATGCGAGTTAGATGATTAGGTTATTATAGCTGAACGGTCCTTACGCAACGAAACTTAAAACTTATCCTTTATGTAAAAATCCGTTGCATTGTAGTCGTGCATTTGTCGCAAGGGTATTGTATGTTCGTTGTAAGGTGTCTTACGTCTTCCTAAGACGACAGAGTCCTTCTTTGTCACTTGGGATAAGTTTTCCCACCTTGATATCATTCCTGTGATTCATGCGCGGGACAAAATTAGTCAGAGCACATACAGAACAACCTGTATCTCTTGAAAAATAACAAAACGGTAACTGCTTTTTTTTTATTATTTTTTTTTTTTTTTTATTCGCTTGCGCTCTATTAGCGAGGCGCGTCGAAATAGCCATATGCTTTCCGTCAGGTGACGATGAGGGGGAGTTGGTTAACCCTGTTGTGCCTCCACCGTCGACCAATCGGCGTACGGGAGGGAGGGTGTCAGATTGCTTTGAGGCCATCCAATTTTCTGGCCTCTTACTCGATGCATAAATAATTTCATCAGGCGACCAAATATGGCACCTCCCCCCCCCCACGCAATTCGGGTCACGTGGTGCGACCAAGCCGTTAAGAAAGCGGACGAAGAGGGAAGGTCGGGTCTCTTCTTCATCAGTCAGCTAAGTGAGCGGGCGTAAACAGGCGAGCAGGTGCCTTTCACTTCTATCCTCATCACCACAGGTAAGACACCTTTTACTTCCCGCCAGGTAACAACCCTTTTGAGTCAATGCTTATTAGCGAGGTAGTCGAACAGTGATTTGAAATTAAGTAACCAAACTTATTCCGGTACTGATACGTGAGAACTATTGAACTTAATAGGGGGACTTAACCCCTTTACAGGGACTTTGCTGATCCGACGTAATGATCTGCAATAATGTTTAAACAAAGCGCGCCCTTTTCCAGTGCGCCACTCTCGAGAGAGGTTTTGTATTTCAGTGCTTTTGCTTTCGCTGGGTAGATTCATTTCTTTTTTTTTTTACTTATAAAAAAAAAGAAATAAAAAAAACACTCCTCGACAAAACGGGAGGAACAGAGACAAGAGCAGAGAGAGCTCCTTCTTACAGTGGGAGTTAAATAAAAAACAAACACACACAAAAAAAAGTAAACAAAGGTTGTTTTTAAAGAAGAGAAATTAAAAATAGAATCACTACGTATACCTAAGAGGTTATAAGTGACGAAACACACTATTAATAGACACAGAGAAAAAAGTTGGGAAGTCGTTAAAAAGGCGTAAATACTTTACTTCTGCAAACACCTCAGCATTTTTTATTTATTTTATTTTTTTTAATTACAACTAACCTTGATTTTTTTCAGTTCCCTTTTTATCATTATGTTTTTCCTTTCAAACGACTTTTGTAACTTTAGATTCGGAAACAAACTTACCAACTAAGAAAAAACAATTTTTTATACTTATTCAAAACTAAGATAATAAATAGCTCTCAAGTAAATAAATAATAAATAAAAATAAAACAACTCACTTCCAGACACTTTGCCTTTGTTTAACTCTGTATTTTGGAAGTGAAATTGAGGAATAGCTTCTTTCCATAATTCACCAACTTTAAGAAGTGAATGAATGCTATTTTGGAACCAACAAGCCTAGAAAAAAAAAGGACAGGGAGAAAAACTGTCGAAAAGTGCCCCATTTAATCGTTACTCCACTTAAAAAGAAAAGAAGGAAGCAAGCAAACAAACAGCCTAAAATAAAATAGTTGAATAAAAGAGACAGGATATAAAATATAATACAGAAAAAGTCTGCTCAATCGACTCAATTAAACTATTTTTTTTGCTTATAAATAAAAAAAAAGCTATAATAGATTATTTTATTCTGAAGCACTGAATATTAATATAATATCAATTATTTGTTTTTCCTTAAAGAAAATTTTGTTTCCCCTTCTAGATATTGAAATCAACATATCGAACATTGAAAATTTTTATCAAAAGTCAATTAGAATATTTTGTAAAAATAATATAGAAACATATTTCTAAAGATTCCAGAGATCAGTACAGCAATATTATTAATTTGTAATTTTATATATAAAACAGTAAAAATAAAATTATTTATAGGTAAATTTAATATATATGTATTGAATATTAAGCATCTATAAAAGATTTAACCTAAAGTAAATTTCGGTTCACTGAATGTTAATAGTTGTTTCTCTGTTAAAATGCTTTCAAGTTGAATTTCTATCAGAACGCATTTAGTTTTTAAATTGACAGTTTGAGGCAAATGATTCTATTTTTTCCTGTTGTGATTTTGTAATTTTTTGGTGGTGTAATGATGTGTAGCGATGCCAAACCCTTTGTGTTTCCGATCGTCCTGACTGACCCATATCGGATCTAAAAGCAGCCACACGGAATGCGAGTGTCAAGGAACCTCCGATCGTGGATTAGAAGGTGCTGCAAAGCGAGATTAAGTGGGTGGAAAGGAGGGGTTCCGAGGCGTGCCAGCACACTGGTCTAAAAATAGCTGGCGAGATGCCACCGAATAACTACAGAAATGCTGCAAATCCTCGCTTTAGCAACGGTGCTCCGGCAATGCCCAAAAAAGGCGATGCACGTGGCGGCAACGGTCGGCCGGAAGTTGTTGCCGTTGCCGAGGCAATAAGCAATGCTTTCATTGGATCGTTAAGACTATGGCGTGAGGATACTTCATTCTTTCGTCTGCTGTCATCGAATGCAAATTACACTTGGCCTTTTACGAATCATAAGCGAATAAGATTATTACAACAGTGATATGAATACAGAATAAACTTCAGAATTTTAATTTATTCTATTTAGATAATACACCTTAAATATATAATTAATTAATTATGGAATCAATCTTACGGATCGGAGTGAAACGAGCAGCAGTGCATGGCATACTATAATCAGCTCATAAGAAAGTAATATCAAAAATATTTCGTTTTACTAAATGAATATTTACTGTGATGTCTAGCTAAAATTTTATTTTCATTATTGTCTGAATCTTAAAAGAGAAACAAGTTAGCTTGCACTATTTAAGATCGCAAGGAATCATAAGAGGTAGATCAGGTACTTGAATAAAAGTAAGAAAAACATATCAGAGAAAGGAGGTAATCACTATTTTATATGGAGAAAGCACTTGAAGTCTAATAGGTAAAAGTAATTTAAAACTTAACTTTATCATGAAGATGAAACAATACTTTAAATTGTGAATTTTCTTTTTATCTTTACCAATATTAAACGATACAAAAATACCAAACAAATTTCTTGCACTGAAAAAACAGAATTGATTGCAATACTGAAACGTTAAAAACAAAAAAAGAGAATTAATTTAAAGAATAATTATAAATTTTAAAAAGCCTTCTCTTATGAAAAGAAATTTTCATAAATTTAATATTGTTAAATGAAATAAGTGTTGCAAATCTTATATATATCATTTGCTCTCCCTTCACTTTTTGCAAACAGCTGATTACAGCTGTGACCTTTTAACTGGGGGTTAGACAGAGATCTTAAGACAATATTATCGATGAAAGCACGTGCAATTGATTACATCTGTGTTTCATTTTCATAGAATGGACCAACAAAATAAATATATGAAATTTCTATTAAGTCCAAAATAAATTTTTTATTTATATACTTACAAAGATTTATATTAATTAGAAACGTTCGTTAAGCCTTAACCTAAAATTTGTAACTTGAATTAGGAGTTACATCTAATTCTGAAATTTAGTCAGACTTCCTTTCAGAATTTCATATTTTAAAATTCCTTTGACCTAATAGGACAGGAACAGGGTAGACCATCAGTGTACCTTTCTCTGAACAACAAAAATAAGTAAAGTTACTTTGATTCAGAACTGTAAAACATACACACACTACATTTAAAGTTTCTTGGACAATGTACAACTAACTATCCATGCCCTTTTAGAATTGCTTATCTTTTCTGCGAAGCTCATTTAGTATGGATATAGTAACTTGAATGTAGCCAACTCAAATACTTTTTTTTCTAAACGAATAAGAATATTAACCAATTGAATGAGGTTTTGTTTTCTTTTTTTTCTAAAAGTTATAGTTTTCTGTTTAAAAGGAAACTCTTTGCTAACCGATGAAAGTGAGAAGAAGAAGGAAGTACTTGTGTTTCCCAATGTATCCGTTGTGCAATGCCCTAATTCTGGCTGGCCCTTTGCCTGTTGGCACAGCCACAGCCCGATCTCAGGCCGTGCTCTTTGGCAAAACATCTCTCGTCTAAAGTCTCAAGGATAACTTGTGAGAAATAACATGAAAGAGTTTTTATAACAACTTATTATATTCTAACTTTTTCAACAGAGTTACAATAACGATCTAATTCATCCATTTCTGGATTGACAGTTCTGATTCATAGATTCCTTCAGTATTCGCGCCATCTTTATTTCAATTATCTTTTGATCTGAATAATTTAAGACCATGAGTAAAGATCTAATTTCAGAAGCTTGACATAAAAGTTGAACAACTTCGTTGTAACATTAAATTTAAACTTTTCTCAACGTTTAAATTAATAAACATATAAGTTTTAGTATTCGGCAGTGGAATTGTGAAAAAACTAATTGATAAAAAACTTTTTGTGGCTTATTAAATATTCTTAGTACATTTTATGTAACATTTCGTTTTAAGTTATTTAGTATTTTTTATTTAGCTTTTCTATAAATAAACCTCTTAAGGTTAAATATGAGATTAATTTTATTTCCTATTTAGCTGTGAGACACTCAATGCAAGACACTTGAAACATTCAAAGCCACGTCATTTATTTTTTTATGCGAATCGTGCACATGTTGCTTGGATTCCTGGCGTCTGTGTTTCCCCTTATTTGGGACAGATGGCGTTGGCTGCATTGGTCGATGTATTTCGGGAGAGCTGACCCTGTGAGGCACATTGTTTACAGAAGCAATGGCGGCCGATCCACGAGAGCACGCGGCTAAAAATAGCCTCTAACCCGGCCGAGAATCTCAGTGTGGGTTCCTCGTCGTGTCTCCTTTTATGTCCTCATTCGCGAGCAGCCCTTCGGGGGCGGAGAAGGAAGAAGAAGTAGGGCCTCTCCAACGGCAACTGATGCAGAACTCTGGGATCGCATTACGACGCCTCCACAAAATGACAGCGAATTAAACATAGAAAATTAAAATATATTTCTTAAATTACTTACTAAATTACATCCTTTAGTCCTATTAATATATTAAACATAGTGTTATGAAATCCTTACGTAATCGTCTTAGCTTTTTATTTTGTCTTTTCTCTTGTTGATACTTAGCGTTTGCCTTGAGTCCTTCAATGCTCATCAGGTGGATTAATTATTTTATATAAATTAATTAAAAACAGAATAATATATTATAAACTATATATTTTAGCTTTAGCAATTTACATTGTTCTCTGTTACAAACAGAATATCAATCACTTTCACAAGTAACTTTATAATACTGTATAATAGGTGATTTTTTTTTTTTTTTATCCGAGAATAAATTCATCTCTTAGATTGACATGAAACTTTAGAAATAAATCTGTTTATTCGATATATTTAAATAAATTGTCTTGATCTGATTTAGGAAAACTAAATAAAACCAGAAGCCACAAGCAATTTTAACTTTATGATTACATTTTTACGAAACAGAAAATAATAATATCCAGTTAGAACTTTACTTTCGTGGATGGGAACAGCGTGTTCATATCAAATAAAAAAAGAAATAGAATAACAAAATTACAATTTAATATAAAAAGTAGCTACAGATCTTGCTGAAGGGAACGTTTCTCTAGCAGGGCTATATTTAATAATGTTTTACAGAAATACATAAATAAAAATAGACCTGATTATGTTTATTTCATTATTTTTAGGAGCCTTCTTTATTTACGCCGCTGAACTGTATTAACATGAAATACAGTAGTTACACAAAAATAAATAAAAAACGATAAAACAAGTCGTTAAAAGAATAGCTTTACTTTAAATATAAATTTTAGGCTTAAAATTTTAGGATTTGAGTTGTACTACTATTTTGAATTTAAAAATATATTGCGATTAATTAGAATAGGGAATAGTTTTTTTTATAAGCATCTGGACCCGAATGATTAATGAATTGTATTGGTTCATCTCCTACTGCGAATAAACAGCCTCCTGCAAGAGCTAAGCACAGTGCAATGGCCCAAGAAACAAAAAAGAACTCATCCATCTGGTGTCGCTTCTCTGAAAGAAAACGATTGTGGCCACAAACAGTCTTAAAGATGCAAACCTCTCTTAAACTCCAATAAAGAATTCTTAAATGGAAATTAGCAATCGTTAAATTTTTTTAAAGCCCATCTATGTAACGGAAACTATAAAAAAAAATTATAATTGGAAAGTTTTATTCTGAAACTTGCAATTCGGAAGATATCAACATTAATGCTCTTTCATTAGCTTCTGTATTATTATTTAGTGATAATATTATGAGTTATAAGCAGTCCTGATGAAAATGTTTTTATTGCTTAGTCACAGTTTTTAATTGTTAGCTTCTAATCTTTCCCCTCCCCTCAGGAGGCCTCCTGCTGTAACACGAATTTATTTGTGTTTTTATTACACTCTTGTATGACGTTTCAGTTATTGAATATAATTATTAAGACAAAAAACAATTATTAAGATATTTTTTTAAAAAAAAACAAGTAAATATTATTTTATGCTACAGCATAAATTTAAGGGCAACCCAGAATAATAATAAAAAAGTAAAAATAATAATAAAAAAGAGGAAGTACATTAATGTAAGAAAAAATACAAAAAAAAAATCTATTATATAAAAGAAATAAAAAAAAGGTTAGAAAAATAAGAAAAACAAACAAAGCAAAAAAAAAACCCTCTCAGATATTGAGGAAAAACGATTAAGAAACGAAAAAAACAAAAGGTATATGGATTCGAATCGACAACATCCAGTTTGAGTCCGAGAACTTAGCCATCAAGCTATAGTTGACAACTGAAATGAAATTGTTGCATTTCTAACACTTTAACAGCGGAAATCCAATGAAAACAATGCCAAATATCTCGAACAGGGGGGAGGGGCGTTGGTCCCTGAAAATATCCTATTCCTACGGTGTTTCGGCCTCTGAACACGATGGTGAAATCCGTTTGCAGATCCGATCTTCCATTCGGGAGTTGTTAAGAGAGGAACAGACACGGATGGACGGACAGGACAAACGCAATAGCTCCCAAATGGGTCGCTAATGACCGTCAATAGATAACGTATAAAATATTGAAAGACCTCTTATAGAGAAAAATTGGAAATAGAAAGGCCTGTAGAGAACCAGGAAAAAAAGACCCAAAAAAGATTCAGTTTCCGGTTTCATAAAAACATCTTCCAATTGGTTTCTGCTGCAAGTGATTATAAATTACAGAATTCACAACAAATAAAGAGAACTGAGTTTTAATAAGAATACTTCATATAGACCTGTAAGGTGTAAAATATAGTACATATAGAAGTTGTAGAGAATTTTTATATACTGAAGTTTTGCTGAAATTCAAAGCTGAAGTTAATATTCTTGTTCAATGTTACTGGCAATCTGTTTCTTAAAATTTATTAAATATGATAATAATTACCGCATTTTTTTCGAAGAATTGCTACACTTTATTTTGCTTAAAGCTCTTAAAGTTAATAAATTTTACTGTACAGCAAAGAAAAATTGATTTTTATTTTAGTTGATTTTTTTTTTTTTTTACGTTTAAAATTTTAAAAAATTTTTTTTTTTTTTTTTTTTTTTTCTTTTTTTTAATGTTTATCAATCCTATTAGGTATACTTATAAGCGGTATACCTGTGTTATAGGAATTGAGCATTTTTATATATATATATTTTTTTATTTTTTTTTAAAGTTATTAATTAATACTTAATTTTTCCATCTATCACATCTGAAATTATATTTTGTTTTATTTGCTTAAAAGTTACATTATTTTTTTTATTAGGATCTATTTGCTTAAATATTTTATATTTTATATAATTATCTAATCTATATCCATAATTATTTTTAATTCTTTCTATTTTAAATATTTTATTCCAATTACATCTAGTCTTTAATACTCCTTGTTGGTAATTTATTTCTCTTTCCACATCAAAATAGTTTTTAATTATTGTTTTATTTATATAAATTTTTCGTTTATTTTTAATATTTTATATTTTTTTCTTATCCTTAATTGTTCATTTTTTGATTTGTATTTATAATTTTTATAAACATTATTAAATATTTTTAATGTTTTCTTATTGATATTTTCTATTTGTTGTTTGTTCATGTTTATCCAACATTCCAACCCATAATCCAAGATTGAGTCTACAAGGGATTTATATACAATGATCTTTTGTTTAAACGGAATAGCATCTCTAATGTGATAAAAGAGAAAAGCATATGAGCTCAGCTTCCTTATCACATAACCATATTGTTCATTCCAGCAGAATTTGTTGTCTATATTAATTCCTAAATATTTATAAGTCGAGACAATTTCTATTCTTTTGCAGTTACAGATATTATTATTCTGTTCTATATTTGGACAATCTATTTTATGTAGATTAATAATTACATTGTTATTTATTTTCTTATTTTTGTTTTTGATTATCATTATTTTTGTTTTTTCTCCATTTACTTTCATTTTATTTTTAAATGACCATTTATTTATATTATTTAGATCTTTTTGTATATTATCTTGGGCTTGAAGTTGGTTTTTGTCTGTTGTTATTAATATTACGTCATCAGCGTATAGAAAGACCTCTGAATTTTTGATATTTTTGCATATTGAGTTTATGTAAATATTAAATAAGAGAGGACCTAAGTTTGAGCCTTGTGGAATTCCTCTTTTGGAGTTAAATAGTTTACTTACGTTATTGACAATTTTAATTCTAAATTTTCTATTTCTCAGATAATTTTCTATCATTTTATATATGTTCCCTCTTATTCCTATTTGTTTAATTTTTTGTAATAAAATTTTATGATCTATAGAATCAAATGCCCTTCTAAAGTCAATAAATGCTATGTATATTATTTCACCATTGTTTAATGATTTGTTTATATTTTCATTAACATGATTCAATAAATTTATTGTTCCTTTATTTCTTTGATAGGCATACTGATTTTGATTTAATAGCTTCCTTTTACTTACGTAGTCATAAATACTTTTTGCTAAATAACTTTCTAATATTTTAGAAATATTTGATATTAGTGAAATAGGTCTGTAGTTATTTAGATTACTGGAACTTCCTCCCTTATATATTGGTATTGTATATGTTATTTTCCATGCATTTGGGTATGTACCTGATTTATAAATTTTTTGAAAAAGTATTTCGAGAAAGATAGATATTGTTTCTTTTATACTGTTTATATCAAATAATTTTATTCCATCTGGACCATATGAATGATTTTTTTTTTGATTGTTTATTATTTCGATTATATCTTTTCTATTTGGCAACATTAAAACCATTGAGTTTTTTTCTGATTCCTGTTCTTCATTTTCCATTTTTCTTATCTTCTCTAATTTTTCATTACTTTCATAAACATTTTGAGTAAAAATTTTACTCATTTTACAAAATAATTTTTTGATATCATAATTTTCTAACAATACTTTCAATTCATTTGTTTCAATTAAAACTGTGTTTTCAAAAAACACATCTCTAATTTTGAAACCTAGTTGTAGGCTGTTAAAGAGTGCAACGAAATATTGTATATATCTACATTTATAAGTAAAATTTTAAAAATATATTTTATTGTCGATTAATAAATTTAACATCATTTTGACATCGATTTTTGTAAGTAAAGATAGATCAGAAAAGTAAATTAGGAAATTACTCATAAGTATGTTGAGATTTATTTTGAATGGATACATTTGTGTTACAATGCGTTTTAAATTAATTTTTGTTTTTTTCTCTTTTCTTTTCTAGCTGTACCAAATAAACCACAATGTGCGACGACGAGGTTGCTGCCTTAGTTGTTGACAATGGCTCCGGCATGTGTAAGGCCGGGTTCGCCGGAGACGACGCTCCTCGCGCCGTGTTCCCCTCCATCGTGGGTCGCCCACGCCACCAGGTATAAACACATCATCACACGCTCCATTGCACTGAACATAAAAAAAAAAATAACATGAGCTACTTCACATTGCCGACGTCCTTATAAACAACTTATCTGTATCTTAGATAGAACTCCCTTTTATTTCGAAGAATTTGTATGTTATCTTCTATCTATTAAGTAATAGATTTCAGGATTACACTTGCAATCGTAGACAGTGGTAACAGAAAAAAAAGTAGGCTTTCGAAGTTTGTGGTTTTGAAAATGATAAAAGTTAATTGCAGCCCAGTAATTAATTATAAGCATTGTTTCGTATTTGTTTTTACGATTCGATTGTTGAGAAAGTCTATCCAAATATCTTGAACATCAAATTTATAATCATCTCCCAAATATCAAAGGCTAGCTTTGAACTGACAAATTCCTCAACATTGTTTGGCTGATTTTAGAATATTACTGACAATTTTTCCTGACTTATATTAGCAAGGGTTCATTTCTTCTTCTTTTGAGAAAGTCGTTTAATTACTGTAGTGCCATGGCAGTATCATAGGCAGATGTCAGTCTTGCCATTTAGCATATGATGTAAACATTCTTATTTTTATATAAAATAAACTCGTTATAAAGAAAGTAACTCTAGCTATTCGATACTAAGCAAATATGTCCTTTAATTTTTTTTCTTTTTTATGGTCTTCGTGTTGTGTTTACATTATCAACATTATTGTAAGGGCCTCTGATTCTCAGCATGGAAGATTGAAGAGGTTAGACTATTGTTCAATCATGGCCTTGAAAGGGCGATTGCAAATTTATAACTTACTACCCGGCAGTAGTTTGACTTTTTCTTGTATGCAATCACTGCCCACTTAAGTTTCGTTATTTTTTTTTTTGAACCACAAACGGTTTAGTTTGTCACGATATTCTATCAGTTTTAGTTAGACGTTGACTAAATATTGGTCCTCAGATGATTAAAAAAAAAATGACACTATAAAAAGTTTTTTAATCACTTTGAATCCGAGGACCAATATTTAGTCACCGTCTAACTTAAACTGACAGAATATTGTGACAAACTAAAACGTTTGTGGTTCAAGAAAACTGACAACAGTCATGGATGCTTTTAATATTTACCAGTTAAATCTCTGGTATTTTTTAACACCAGCTGCTCCTAAAGACCCTATTTGGTTTCTGAATAGACCTGAAAAGCTTAAACCTTCCAGTCAAAGTTATCGCTGCATTCTGTTTATGCTAATAATAATATTAACAATAAATGTTATTGGTTATTTATTTATATAATTAATTAATTCCAATTCCTCACTTACTAACAACAGATGTTGAGTACATAAATAAATAAGTCTATATATAAATACATTACCGGTACGTTAGAAAACCCAGAAAGGTCAAACTTCACAGAGATCAGCAATATGCAAATATTCCAACAAATATTCCACTGGTCTAGTACCTCACACTTTGCACCACAGTCTCAGCACACTAGGACTTCACAAAAACACTTATGCACAACTGCAGAAGGCTGTTGTACTCAACACAACACGCATAGTTAGGAAATTTATCGACACAACCACACATCCCTAATCATTCTCGCACACGTCTTTACACTTGGCAATATGAGCTTTGGTCCTTGGCCCTCCATATTGTTTTTGCTGGGGAAACCCAAGGTTTGAAACATACAAACATAATAATAATAATAAGGTCTTGTTGGTCTTGTATCGCGATCATGAACCTTTCGGTCTCCCCAAACAGCTTACCACTCGTCAGCCATCTGTTCGACGCTTCCATGTCGACATGAGGCTGGCTGAGTTCGTGGCGATGTCTGCCATGGTTATAATAATAATAATAATAATACTAGGACTAAACGAAACCTATTTTTAATCGATGGGGATCAAACTCCCAAGTAGTTTCTGTATAAATAATCTCATTTCTCATCATGAAAATCAATTCAGGGTTGTTCAATGCTTATATTTCCATAAAATTTTCTTAGCTTGACTATTTGACAGTTGATTGAAGTTTACGTCAAGACTCTTTTGAATTACAGAAATGAACTTCCAAGAAATCCTTTGAGAAGAACAACAAGAGTTCATTTCTCAATGTTTGTATTTCTTAGGAGCCGAGGGAAAACACAGTTGTTTTGATGTCTAGTCGAGGATTTATAAATCCAGCCAATTCAGCTCTTAGCTTCTTGGAATCACGTGCACCAACTTTTGCAGTGAAAAACAGAATTATTTTTTTATAAAAGATATTTATGAAGGATTTTGAAATAGACAAAGAGAGACGAATTCTTCAGCTGCTACATTTTTCATTTTTGTGGTCTGTAAATCTGTAACCGATTTAACAAACAGAGTGAAACAAAGAATCATCACAAATGTTATTGATAAGATCGCACATTTATCTTTTCAAAAAAAAAGTTAAAAATAATTTATCTACATATTTTTTATTATTGTTAAAGATTAAAATCTGTTTTTAATAATAAGTCTCCGTTTTTAGATAATCACAGCTCGATTTTTTAAAAATAAAACAAATCCAAATAAATGCTAATAACAGTTTATTAAACTCAACTCTTAATTATACCAATCATGGTTAGAACTTATAAACTAAATAATCGTTAATTTAAAAATCTGAATACAACCCTAATCCATTTATCTAATAATTTTAGATAATGTAGGTTTCGGAACAAATTATTTATCATCACAAATACCGGTATGTTTGTTTCATTTGTTTAGTTGGTAGTAATTAACTTGTTGCTAGCCTGATATTAATTTTTAGATATAACTTTTTTTTTAAGAAATTTTTTTTCAAATAATTCTCTCAGTGAAGTGAAAAACAAACAAAAACACATTTCCCATTATGTTATTTGCAAATCATAATTTGTATCAAACTTTTCTTAAATTACAAGAAAATAAGCTTCTTAACTTAATTACAGCCTCTTTTTTATAATTCAGTAATATTTATATTTTTATTAATTAATGCAGAATAATTAGTTTACAAATTAAACTAATTTTAAGGCCAGATTTTGTTTTTTTAATTTCCGGGGTTCGATTGTAATTGGTTTAAAGATAATTAAAAAATTTAAGGATTTCCGGATTACTATCAATTATTTTTATATTATGACAATAAGATAAGGAAGAACAGAGGGTCCAACCTAATGTGTTTATGAATGTAGTTTTCAGTGATACAATTAGCCCCCCCCCTCCCGTCTTTACTATCTCAAATACAGGGGAAGTGTCTAAGAATTTTGAATTGGTGTGGGGTGGGCGTATGAATACTTGACGAGATATCAGAGTTCATCCATCTAGCCAAAAAAAAAAAGTAAAGAGATGTCCCCATCTTCCTAAAAAAAAAGCAAAAAAAATAACAATTTTTAATCTCAATTAGGATAATCCTATTTGATCATAATTTGACTTATAAATTTTTTGGAATATTATTTATCCATAGTTTAACTAAAAAAACTCATAATGAACTGAACTAAACTGTATTAATAACTTTTATTGTTATTAAAAGAAAAAAAAAAATAGGAATTAAATTCAATCAACTAAGTTTTACTTTATTTACTGTAAACGTTTCTTAAACGTTCATTGCGTTAACTGGGTCTCACAATTGGTCGTTAAAAAAAAAAAAACCTCTTTCAGAAAATACTGTATGACGTGTGTATGATGGACGCCATATGCGGTGGCAATGATTATGAGTTGGGTGTCAGATGTCAGCGCGTGCGTCGTAGCCGTTGCTGGCAGGATTCTTGGCGGGGACCTCGTTTGGCGGGAGTTGGTAGGGAGTTTCTGCTGACAACCGCTATTAAGCTTCGAGTATAAATTGGGAGTCCTATTCCTTTCACGTCAATAGCTTCAGTAGGAATGTTTTGAAATACAAGTAATTTTGAAACCAGGAAAAAAAAAAATCCTTAAATAAAATTCTTCAAGAGTCATTTGTCAAAAACAGCGAAAACAATTTTTTATCTTCTGCTTTATTTTTTTTTCTGTTTCATTATGAAATTCAGAAAAATTAATAATATGGTTTTACAATCCAAACCTCACTTAATTACAAACAGGGACCCCAAAAGGGAGAGGCCAGTTGGTCCCTTGGCAACGGGGCCCAGCCGTCAAAGGGACCCGGGCTGAGGTCATAACAGAAAAAAAAAAATATATAAATTAGCCTACCACTTCTAGACTTTTTTTTATATTTTAAGTCTACATTTTATATAAACTACTTTTTTACTTTAACCGTCTGCATGGAGCTATTCTGTATTACAATGTTTGCCTAGAGTGAATTTTTTCTAAACTCTTTTTTAAAATTTCAGTTCTAAACTTTTGGGTAGATGTTGGGATTAAATTAATTTAAATATAAAAATAAAAATAATGCTAATAACTGTATGCTACACATTTAAAGGAAGAAATATGAAATTGCGTGTAAATTTCCCGATATTTTTGGCTAAGAATCTATGATTTTCACCACAACGTAGGAGGGAAGAGGGCGTTACTGCATTTGGTACCTGGGTCCTGAATTTGATGTGGGAGTCCAGATTACAAACATCTCCCGAATTATTTATTTACCTAGTTTTTTGTTTTGTAAGTTTCTTCGTATTTATTCTTTTTTTACAATATGTCGTGCAAATTTTTAATCAAATAACCTGTAACCAGATCGTCTAAACGAAGACGAATAATAATTAAAAAAAGTCTAAGAATTATTTACATTTTTCACCTGCATTTGTAATAAGAAAACAATTTTAAGCACATACTTCTAACTTTTATATATATGTTAAGTTTCAATATTTAAATTTCCTATTTTGTTTGGTAGGAGAAGATAACATGAATCACGCAAAGAGTATTGCATTTTTGTAAGTTTTGTTATTAAACTACAAAATGTTAGAAATGCTTAAAGCACTTGATTCTTCTGGCGTCGTAGCTCCACTTGATCAGTATGGCCCAAAAGAGGAATTTGAGTAAAATTTGTTTTGCATATATAATTTGTCCGATTCTGGACCGTGGTAGTGCAAGATTGGACCGTGATAGTGCACTGTTAACATTATATATTTAGCACTGGATAACCCGTAATTCCAAGGAAGCGACAAGGAAGGAATGTAACCAATAAGTTACTATGATCTCTGTGTTTTTCTAATAATAACAGTACAAAATTCACTAAAACTTCCATTTAACGCTCATCAAATGAACATTCATAAATTCTTTGGACAAAAACTGTATTAAAAATACAGGGAAATGTCGTCCAATCGTGAAAATCCTAGGTACAGTAGATTTGCTCTTGTGTTGATGCGGTTGCTTTTTAAAAGAAGATTTAAAATTTTTGTTGATAATTGCAAATGTCAGCATGTGGACAAGTCTTGGCGCGGTGATTTTTCGTAATTTTTGTTAGATTTCACCCAAGCAACAGAATTTATATCAGAAAATGCCCTTAACGAAACAGTGGGCTTCCAATGAATATTAGAATTGTTATCAGAAAAAATGACGCATTTTAAGTTGAATAAATTTCCGTTGGAGAAATATGGAATTTTTGTAAACATTGTTATTGTGTTAAAAATATATTTTAAAACTCTTAATCCAAGCTATCTAAGAAGCATTATATATTATATGAAGGAAGAATTAATAATATTCTGCTGCTTCTTTCCTAATTAATTCACTTTCTTTTTATTGTTTTTTTCATTCTGTAAGTTAGATATGTTTAATCAATCCTGCACACTTTTCCTGAACGTTAACATGAAAATCAGTAAAATATTGAATTTTATTTTTTACGATATATCTTCTCAATAGCTCTGGCTTTATTAACAATTTTTGATTCTTACAGGGTGTGATGGTAGGTATGGGTCAGAAGGACAGCTATGTGGGTGATGAGGCCCAAAGCAAGAGAGGTATCCTGACCCTGAAGTACCCCATTGAGCACGGCATCGTGACCAACTGGGATGACATGGAGAAGATCTGGCATCACACTTTCTACAATGAGCTCCGTGTTGCCCCCGAGGAGCACCCAGTTCTGCTCACCGAGGCTCCCCTGAACCCCAAGGCTAACCGTGAGAAGATGACTCAAATCATGTTCGAGACGTTTAACACCCCTGCCATGTACGTCGCCATCCAAGCCGTTCTGTCCCTGTACGCTTCCGGTCGTACGACTGGTATTGTGCTTGACAGCGGTGATGGTGTCTCCCACACCGTCCCCATTTATGAAGGTTATGCCCTCCCCCACGCCATCTTGCGTCTGGACTTGGCTGGTCGTGATCTGACTGACTACCTCATGAAGATCCTCACTGAGCGTGGCTACTCTTTCACCACCACAGGTAAGAATTCTGAAACCTACCTACGTCTACATTGGTTCCAAGCTCTACTAGGAAAGATTTACAGCAGCAATACCCTTCTAAATATGGAAATCCAAACTTCAGCTATAAATATGTTGTACCATCGTAATGTTTGAATAAGCAATGAAACTAATTCAGGACAAATGGGACTTTTAAAAAAAAAGGATAATTCAGAAGTAAATCGTTCGGTTAAACTACAAATATAGTCCAACAGACGGATCTTGACGATCTCGTATTTTCGTGATTTCACGTAATTTACGCGAGAATAGCCTCTATCCATGTCTTCTCACAAAATGATGAAGTAAATTGAAATATTTAAATGAATTATAATACGGGGAAATGCATGAGACTTTTACTACATTTTAATATAGTTTTCATAAATTGAAAACAGTCAATAAACAAACAATAAATTCATTAGATAGCATTTTCCTAGTGACAAGACATTCAAAATACTAAATTCCTTGAGACCTGCTGAAGAGGCTAATGGACAGATCTCGTGTTTTCCGTAATTCTCACGCAAACGAGATCGTCAACATCCATCTGTTAGACTTTAACACATTGCTGGTCTGGAAATCTTTCCTTAAAATAAATTTTGATATCTTGAGCAGATTTAAGTAATATTAAAAATATTAAACGTAACTTAGCTCTAACTTCCTTAAAATATCTAATAAAATATAAATTAATGTTTGTGAAAACATCTGTAACAATTTAAGATCTATCCATTCTGTAGTAATGGTGAATTTTAACTTGAAGTGTTATTAATTTCATTTGATTTTTCTCTTGGCAGCCGAGCGAGAAATCGTTCGTGACATCAAGGAAAAGCTGTGCTATGTGGCTCTGGACTTCGAGCAGGAAATGGCTACTGCTGCCTCCTCCAGCTCTCTGGAAAAGTCCTACGAGTTGCCTGATGGACAGGTCATCACCATCGGCAATGAAAGGTTCCGCTGCCCAGAGGCTCTGTTCCAGCCATCTTTCTTGGGTAACTATACGGTTTTTTTAATAAAAACATAGAAATCTAGTTGAGATAAATTAAAGAGAAACACATTGTAACAATAAGACAGTGAAATAATATGAAACGTTTTCGAATACTGTTTGCAGAATCGTTCCTCAACCAACACAAAAGTTAACTAATGGACTAATAGTTAATTGGTGAAAGATTTCTATTAGTGGATTGGGAAATGTAATATATTATAGTGTATTGCACGTATTGATAAATAATTTATTTTAATAATAATAATTAAGTTATTTTTCAATTCAACACTTAGTCAAAATATAATCTTAAAGGCTAGTATAAAAAATAAAAATAGATTCACACGAATGTGTAAAAATATTTAATGCTTTACGTTAGTGAAATACTTGTTAAAAAGACAGTTCAAATGTATTCAATTAATTTCTTTACTGTGCTATTTATTTTGTCAAAGCTGTAATCGCATATTAGATGTTGTAGCTACTTTTACTCAACTTTTTGAAATTTAAACTGGTTTTAAATTAAAATGTAATAGCGCCGTTATTTTTCTTTCCACGGTGTTAAGATTCTGAAGTTTTTATTTTTTTTTAAGTAAATACTGAAATGACTTTAAAAATACCTATTTCTCCCCAGGTATGGAGTCTGCCGGTATCCACGAGACCACCTTCAACTCCATTATGAAGTGCGATATTGATATCCGTAAGGATTTGTACGCGAACACTGTTCTCTCCGGCGGCACCACAATGTACCCAGGTATCGCTGACCGTATGCAGAAGGAAATCACCGCTTTGGCACCTAGCACAATGAAGATCAAGATCATCGCTCCTCCTGAGAGGAAGTACTCCGTTTGGATCGGTGGATCCATCTTGGCTTCTCTGTCCACCTTCCAACAGATGTGGATCAGCAAGCAGGAGTATGATGAATCCGGCCCAAGCATCGTGCATCGCAAATGCTTTTAAATCATTGAACTCAAAAACCTCAAACAACTTTTGTTTTGTTTTTGTTTTTTTGTTTATAAAAAACATATACTAACTTCAAACCTGCACCTGAAGTTCAAGATCATTTACTATTTTTCGTTGGAAAAAGATGTCATGATTCACTTGTAGTCAATGCTTTGAAGTTTTTTTTTCTTTTTTTCTTTTTATATACTTTTGTTTTCTTTGAAAATTAGTTATATTCTCGAAAGCTGACTGATAAAATTCGTCCTTAGATGTTTTTTTGTTGGTTTCGTTTGTTTTTGCTCTGTAGTCTGACTCCCAGATCTGCTGGTCAGTAACTGAGGTAGTACATTCAGGCCACGATCGGTTATCCTCCATAATTGGGGATTACCCCTCCAAATGCCCTTCCGAAACCAGTAAGGGGAAGCCTGTTTAAGAACATCTGCTGATGGTATAAGTCAATCTGTGCCAAAGAGTTTTTTATAATGATCTGCATGGATCGGATGTAGGTGAATTACAAAAAACTTATGTATAAAAACTCAAGGAAAAGCAATTTTAATAAAAATCAATCGGAAAATTCGACTCAGTCTTATGTCTTTTTTCTACCCAAAATTACAATAATAATTTACGCTTAATAGCTAGAGTTGAAATGCAGGAACATACTGTAGAGCTCGTGAACCATTTAACTCAATTGCCATATGCTTTAAATAACTTAGTTCTTCTTTTCTTAAGCTATTGACTGATTAACCAAGGATATCAAATCAAAACGTTCAATACAAAGGATAATGGGCAAACTCTATGGGAATTTGCCCCACCCTATGTAGTGATAAGATATATATCTGTATGGAAAGATCTCCTTACATAGAACATATGTTATTATTACGACTCGTCACAATTATTAGTCCGTTCGGAGTTATTTACGTCTAGATATGACGTTTGAGTCATTGATTGTAATGAGTGTGGGTGCAGGGAAGCCAACCACCCACAGCCAAGCACCCCCCCGCCTGTAGGTGGTTGGCTTCTCTGCCACCCACACTCATTACAATCAATCACTCAAACGTCATATCTAGACGTATATAACTCCGAACGGACTAATAATTGAGACAAGTCGTAATGATAAAAACGTTCTATTGATGGAGATCTTCCTTAAGCATATATCTTATCGCTATACCGGGGTGGAGCAGATCTGCTCATTCTCCTTTCTTCTGTTTCTTTTTGTATTTCGGCCAACATTTCAATGCAACTGAATTCAGATATCCAGTTATATTTCACATAAGCAAATAAGCTATTCTCATACAAATACTGTTTGTAATAACACAAGAACAATCAACAATATGCAACCTACAGAATAAACACAGGAGATAATGCTAAGAAAGCCTTATTCAAGTAAGTAGGCCTACAACGAAAGATTGAAAGTGTGCGAGATATCGTCTGTTGTGATGAGTCCATTGTAACATTTATTTTTAATTTGTAACTGTTCCTGTAATTTCAACTCATCTTTGATTCTAAACTTTACTATTCTCGTTTTGTCTTTCAATCGTCATTGATAATTTAAAGTATAATAAATAGAAATCTATACTTTGAAATAAAATACGAATAACATTTGACGAGCATTAAATATTCACTTTCTCAACTTTATTTTGAATCCGTTGATCTTAGCTCAAATACAAAGTTAATTCTACGACACTTTTTTTTTAAATTGCAACTCTGAATTATATGATTGTATAAAATATATTAATTTTCCTATAATATAATAAATAAATAAATAAATAACGCATGAATTAAATTTTATTGAAGCTTTAATAAAAAAAGAGATTAGAATAAATGAACATCACTTTCAACATTTGAAATTTTTTAATGAAATTCAAAGATTAATTAGGATAAAAAAAATTAAGATTTTTTAATGTTTTTTTTTATGAAAATAAAAACTTCTAAATAATTTCATAATATTTAGCCAAAAAGTATTTAGATCAATGGTAGCCTAATATATTGAAAGATGAACATCAAAGATCACAAAGTTTTATTTCAATTAAATATTAAGAATAATTTATGTCCTACTTGAGCTTCGATATAGACAGAATGTATGAATCTTTTAAAAAAAACACATTGTTTAACAGTATTGTTCACGATCTTTTGTATTCAGCTTCAGGCTTTTCTCTAAATTATAATGGCATACACAGGATTTATTCCGATGCAGTTCATGAGTACAGGTAGGCTTCGTTCACATACATAATAATTGAAATGAATGGGAACAGGGTCCATGAGTTCGACACTTCGGTTTCGAAAAAGAACGCTACGTTCAATAATTAATTTCATAGTCACACATAATGTCTAACAGATGTATGTTGATGATCACGTTTGCGCGAGAATTACGAAAAACACGAGATCTCGCCCTTAGCCTCTTCAGCAGGTCTCAAAGAATTTAGTATTTTTAATGTCTGTCACTAGGAAAATGCTACATAATGAATTTATTGTTTGTTTATTGACTGTTTTCAATTTATTAAAACTATATTAAAATGTAGTAAAAGTCTCAAGCATTTCCCCGTATTATAATTCATTTAAATATTTCAATATTTTGTGAGAAGACATGAATAGAGACTATTCTCGCGTAAATTACGTGAAATCACGAAAATACGGGATCGTCAACAACCATCTGTTAGACATTACGGTCAAGGGAGTCATTTGCTTCATTCTCCTCAATTTTAATATAATTCATGCAATTTATTTCTCTCAAGAGCATTACAAAATACAAAAAGAGAATGATAATTTTTATTTTAATTATTATTTTATTTTTCCCAAATTATTTCGAAGTACAATTCCACAGATTTTTTTTTTTTTTTTTTTTTTTTTTACTATCAACTTATTTTGGTCTCCTGCCCCTGCAATAAAATATTTGTGGCCGCCATGTTTAACTCCGTAATTTTAGAGCGAAGTAAAAGCAAATTCTGAGCTTTTAGTAATGTCGATACCTTGTTTTTCTGGTTCTTGTAGGATATTCGCATTACATTTTTTTCTGAATTATCAAAATTTACTATAATATCACAGATATGAGAAAAACACAGCTGCATTTTATTAATCTAATAACATTATTATTTCATAATAAATTAGAATAATTTGTTTTCTAAATTTTCTCTTCCTCGATACTGTCAAACTACATTGACAAGTTATAAGCATATTGTTTTTTACGAATATTATTACCAAAATAGGAAAATGGAAAACGTTTCCAAAGTTTTTCAAAGACCCCTAACTTAATTATTTCTAATGTAAATTTTAAAAATTTACTTTTTTTTTTTTTAAATATTCGCAAAAGTAAATGTTAAAATAAAAAATAATAAAAATTAAATAATTTTTAGTCATATTTATTTATGATATGTTAACATTCATATATTAATACAAATTTAAATAATTTTCACTAGTAGTTTGCTAAAAAAAAATACGAAAGAAATTAGCTGAAGATCTTTTTTTGTTATATTTTCATAACTGGCGGATAGATGTCGCCACAATCGAATAGTGAAAAGTAATGCGGTATTTACAAAACTACGATAGTATTTTAATTTAACATAATTCTGAGTTTAACCACACTAAATATATATGTATACAAAAAATAAAAAAAAACTCATCGAAATTTCTGAAATACAGATATGTTTGAAATTAATCACAATAGCATAAAAGTTTCAGAAATTGTTATAGGAAGAAATTTAGGCCTAATTTAACGAGTTCTTCTGTCAGGTAATAATCAGCATTATTTAACTATTTTGTAGTTATTAAAAAAAATACAATATCGAAATAAAATGAACTGTTGAATTATTCATTCAATTTAAGACAGTCAGGAGCAACGTAAAAAATTTATTGAAATAGCTTGTGTATAGGAAGAGTGAAAAGTGATGGAAAGTTGCTAATTTTATTTACTTCCGCATAATTTTGATTTCAGCAATGCAGAATGGATGAAAAACCTTTAAATTGAGTAAAGATAGAGTTTAAGAATAATATAGTAATTATTTAGCCACTGCTTAGCAACTTTGTTTTTGTGTTTTGTTTTGATGCCATTTATTTGTGTGATTCACAGATCGTGTGACCTAAGTTGTGATGTGAGATTTTTTTTTTTTAATTGAAAACCCAAGCAATTAAGGCATATATAATGAGAGGAAGGTCTCTCAACCATCTTTAAATATTTAAATTTAAACTTCATAACTCTCACCATCTACACATTCTCTAGGCCTACAGTATCTGTGGCATAGTGAATTTGTAGTATTTTCAACATTAAAGCGTACGAGTATGACATGACAATGGCAGGATTCTAAGTGACATCAGGTAGCTACCACATTTCAAATCTTAAAATTAAACTTTTGTTTTTCTCAATAAAGACTTACGTTCTGTCAGTTCGTATCACGTTAACCGTTGCTGTGAATAACCTAATCTTACTAGAAGTGGAAAATGTTCGACTATTTTATCTTTAACTTTCCTTCTTCGTGGTCCTACATCAAATTCTATCATCAATTGAGCATTTTCTAACATTTGCGACTCGTATTAAATAAAGATAAAAAATAAAATCCCTAAATATCATTTTTTCTAACTTTTGATATAACTAGCAATCACGGTAATGAAGTAGTTGGGTAGGACTGGGACAACGGAAGGGGACAGCAACCACAATCGTATTTATTTATTTATTTTTTTATTTTTGTTGAAAAATGTATGACCTTAGAATAAATGCTATCCTTCCGAAAGCATAAAAATATTTTTAAATTAATTAATACTTAATAAAATAATAATGAAACGTTTAATCTTTCATAATAGAAAATTAAATATATATATTTTTTTCTATCCAAAAAAAAGTACATAAATAAATTGAATAATTCTAAATAACTTATATGATAAGCAAAAGATTTAACGCGCTAGAAATTAATGTAAAAGCATAAAGAAATGACACAGAAATGAAAAATATCCGAGCTTTCATCGGTGAGAGTTTGGGACGGCCGTTTCGTCCTTTTCGTGGACTCGTCAGTCCAGGATTTGAAGTTTAGCCTGTTTTGGTTTCTTTTTTAAATGTGTTTTCTTTTGGAGGGGAGTCACAGCCTGGTGCGGGAGTGGTTTTCCCTTATCACTTTTACACTCTCTGAGCGTTTCATCTGGTGAGTGGGTTTGGCTGACGAGTCCACAAAAAGGACGAAACGACCCTCCAAAACTCTCACCAATGAAAGCTCAGATATTTTTCATTTTCTATGTATTTCTTTATGCCTTTATATTATTTTAACTTTAATAATTTTTAGAAATCATATGAAAACTTACAAATATTAATGTATTATAAATATTTATATTAATTAAGTACTTGGGAAGTAGGTACGGTAGTTAGCAATGCAAATATTAGTCTTTGAAATGATTTTTTTAATAGATGAATTAATAAAAATTTAATAAAAGTTTTGTAATAATAACAAGAAAAAGAATCAAACGTATTTTCTTAGTTTGTAATTTTCTTGTAAATTTTAATCTTTAAGAGATGATAAATCATTGTCTTTAAATTGCTATATTAATGGCACGAGATTTCAATTAGATAAACGTCATATAATTAGTGGTCATGCAATCAGTGTTAATGAAGTTCAGGTGTGATCAGCATTCGAATCAGATATGACCTAATTCAAACGAGACACCTGATATGATACAACCGACCCACATTCGTAACTCCTATAAACAACTCAATTAACAGATCTGCTGCAACACAGCGACAGCTCAAACAGATGCAAAATTTTGAATAAAGTTAGATTAAAGTTGTTCAGCTTTCCTATAAGCGCCCACTATATTTCTTAGAATTTAAGAATTTTATATTACCTTCTACTACATCACTTCAAGACCTCTATTTACTAAAAAAAAAATGTAAGATTTGACATTAGTAAAATCTAATGTACTAGGTAAGCTAGTAATTGACCCACTCATGGGTCAATTTCGAATTTATACATAAATCTCTCTACGTATTGGTTTACGAAAAAAGAACGTATACCGTATATGCTCCAATAAACGCCGAGGCTCTTATTGTCGCCGGTCTCTAATAAGCGCCGGGCTGCGGAGGGGACACGGCCAAATAGTAGCCGGTCTCTAATAGTAGCCGGGTCTTTGATATTTTCATACCAGTACTAGTGTAAGCGTCCGTATCTTTATAGGCGTACGTAATACCTTATGGTACATTGCCTTACAAAATGCCGAGGAAACGGTCATTTGACATTGCCTTTAGGATTCGCGCGGTGGAATACGCGAAAGAAACTTCCGGTGAGGCGGCCGCCCGTCATTGCGGATTCGGACGACGAATAGCAGCGAAAGGTACAGAAAGACATTGCCATTTATCTTTAACAGTCTTATGTAGCATGTGAAATTCAAATAAAGTAGCTGTTTGTAATATTAGCCGGTATTTATGTGTAAAAATATTGCGTTCTGAAGGTTTTTGTTAATAATGGCCGGCCTCTAATAGCAGCCGGTCTCTATTAAGCGCCGGGAGCCGAGGCTAGTTTTGCAAGTAAACGCCGGGGCCTCTATTGGAGCATATACGGTTCATAAATCGAGGAGTGTGTAATTTTCAACAAATCCGTCAGATGGCGCACAAATACTTTTCTTTCAATGAGTCCTAGTGCTACAGTCAAGCTTTTAATTCTTCTTTGAATGGGAATAAGGGCATTTTGAATAAAGAGTTTTTTTTTGTTTTTTGTTTTTCAGTTTTGCATTTTTAATCTTTAAAGAAATTACATGTTATGACTTCTTAATCCATAATAATTCAAAATATGAAAAATTGTCAATCACTTATAATTGTTTTTTTTTTCGTCTTTTTTAATAATTTTCGTTCTTCATTTTTTTGACGGACTGAAAGAAAAAATGATGATGTTCTTTGACATTGTATCCTTAGGATGAATTTTACGTTAACATGTTGAAATTGACGTGTATTGTTATGTGAGGAGAATGTGAATTCCCTAATAATAGTAATTACAAAAAGATAACCTTTGTTTCAGTTGTCATTCTTCTTCACTACAAAGTAAATACATCTATCTCTTGAAATATACTCTCTTTATTTTAATGTCCATCAACGTTAAATACACAGAAAGAAACAAAACAAAAACAAATGTTTAATAAGTATCGACCGCATGAAGCGAATTCAATCCTCAAGCACAAAAACAAAGAACTTAGTGACAATTAGTAATAAGTAAGTACGATAATAGTCGTCCACACAAGATATTGCTTTTACTGTCCATTCTAGCATATTCATACCTCCTGTAAGATATGTTTCTATATTCTCAGTTAGAATGTATAATTACCACTAGTGAATAAAATCAATCTTGAGGTCTTGGAGCTGAAAGGCAACAGGAATATGTCTTTTCATGCCATCGTTTACCAAACAAACAAAGCCACTATAACGAAGTCTATCTCGCTGGTTATCAGATGTAGAATTTCAACAATTATTCCTTTTGTCTGTTCTTAACATTTCTTCCGTCTTACAGATCCTATTGGTAACTTCTTTCGTTCTTCTTCTACTCTTAAAAATCTTTGCTTATTTCCCAGATAAAAAACGTATATGTAGACTAAAGTATATAACATCGTCTGTCCTCTTTTGTTATAATTCTTATTTGTTTAGATTTAGTTGATACATTAGTTTATCGGTGACGTGAATTCTACTACATAGTAATGTCCAAACTTTTGTTTAAAGTCCAATAACAGTAGCGTGTTTAGTGTAATAATAACAGTAGAGGAAATTAAATCTCACTTACTTTTCTACCATCTCATTTGTAGAGGATCGAGGAACAAGGGGTCCCAGTAACACCCTTGACTTACATTAATATTTATTTCCCGCCAGTCAGTTCCTCTTTATCTTGAAACAAGCTGATCGCAGTCGTAAGACAACCAAAAAGTTGTTTTTTAAATGAAGTAAATCACGTAAATCTCTCAGGCAATTTGCCAAGTCTCATAGGTTGTGTCAAAATAATTTGTGTTTTCTCCTCATAAAGCTATCAAAATTCACGTTAAGTCCTAATAGATTGTTTAATTTTAGTCCGTAGTTCTCAGATATAAAGTAAAGAAATAAAAAACCATAACTTCTCTTTTATCTATTGAGATTTTATTGGTATAATTTTTTCCATAGTTTTTGAATAGGCTAGGCTTCATATTTATTGCCAAGGGACAGAAAAAAAAGTTTGCAATTTTTTGACAAGATAGAAGCTGACAATAAATCAGTGTTGGAGTGTAAATTCAGAGGCAGAAGAGGTGAGTAGTAAATCACTTGGTATTCTTACGATCATTTCAGTATTAAACATGAATAAATGACATGTTATCAACTTCTTTGTTTCGAGTATTTGCCATTTGTTAGTCATTCTCAATTGATATTATAATTTCTGTGTAACGTATTTCAACGATAGTTAATTACTGTGAAATTCCGTGTCACAAGTTTTTTGTCTACGCCAACTTACACCTTTATGAACTAATATGTTTCTTTATCCCAGTTCCAATTCTTTTCGAGCAAATGTCTAACGATAAACTTAAAGTCGTTACTCTGTGCCACAAGCATTATTTTTAGGTAAGAGACTCATGAAATCGTTCTGACTGTAGCCAAATACTATATAGAGAATACCGGACACTTCTGCCTTTCTCCATGTTAACATAGGAGACAACTTGACAGCAGCGCCACCTAGTGGCAAGTCCTGGCAAAATCAAATTTCGAGACATATGCGTGCTGCTAAATAGTACATAAAGAAGTTCATAGTTATAAATATCGACCTAGACAGAACAAGAGCAGTAGGAATTTAGTAAATGAATAGTAAATGAATGAATGACTATATGGTATTTGCTGTGGCTACGTATTTATCCAAAATAACCATTGAACCAGTGAATGAATAGTATTGAAATTAGCTAGTGTATTTATAGACAACAGTCTATATCCTTTGTGGTGTTTTTGTTTTTCCTTTTCGACCAATTCAAAATGTATCCCTGACGAACTCATATTTCTAATTTGAGTTTATTATCTAATTTCAAATTGCAGATAAAATTTTGATATACCGATCGCATTTTCACTCTGAAATTAAAATAAAAGGAATTCTCGTATGCTATCATCACTTTTCATAGCTTTTTCGCTCTTATTATTCATCATTTTCACTTACAGGGAATTAGTTATTTAAAGTAGGCCAACTAAGGAAATTATTGAAGGAAACGTTACAGTTGAAATTAAGGTTAAGACTTGTGGTAATTATCTGGAGTTTGGATGATTTGAATTCTCTAGACTCTCCACATGTCAGTTAAATGGAGATACAAATAAACAAAGTAAGAGGGGGAAATGCGAATACAAGGAATGCTAGGTCGGGGAAATACTCCTACTGGCAAATACTTGCAATACGTCCATCTCCGGAACAATTGTTTATTTTCTATATTTTATCAGCGCTTGTAGGGCTTTCCGAAACTTACATTAATAAAAACTATTGTTCCAAAAAACAGCAAAACTGACTATTTATACTTGCAATCCAGATAGATATATTCGATGAAAATGAATCGCATTTATTAGTTGACAACGAATTATATAATACATAAATTGAAATAAAGACATTTTAATTACGTAACAAAACATCATATTATTTATATATTATGCCAGATTTAATACATTAAATTATCACGCCTTTAGCATTAAGGCGTATGAGGTAGAGGCTGTCGCGATCACCAGCCTAATGGGAGAAGTGGATGCCCGAAGACTAACCCTATTCGCACTTAATTGATAGAGGGTTGGGTGACCCTCTAGAACCTGCTATAGAAGAAGGTGATGTATGAATATTGGTCTTAAATGAATGTAATACTTTAAAAAAAAACCTAATTTTCAAGGAATGTAGTAGAAATATGTCAAAAAACTTGAGCCTTTAGCTCAATTGATATTTAATCCAGATCGAAATCTAAAAATAGTTATTTCCCAATAGTTGATCTTTTAACTATTATTAGAACAAAAAAAAAAATCTATTGCTTTGCGGAACGTGCGATTTATTATATTTCCAGCTGCTTGTCACCCATTTTGAATTTTCCTTTTTTTCTTGAGTTAATTATATTTTTGATATGTTTGCGTGGGACTCATGTGTAGGAAACGTGGCATTCCATCGACGAAGGCCCTGTCGTTACATTTGGCACCGAAATAGCTCTGGTCCATTTCCTTTGGGGGTGGGATGTCGGACATATGTGGGGATCAGCAATGACAGATGCACAAGAGCCCTTTTTGGAAATAGGGGACGAAGAAGAGCAGATAGAGGAACGGGTGGAAAAAATCCAACAAGGGATGGGGGAGGAAGGTGGAAGAATTCGAACGTCTCGTCTGCTTCCTCTTAGAAAAATAGTTATGTTTATTGTAATAGTTACTATTTTTAATGGTTACTATTCTCTAAACCTTAATGAAAAGCATTTTCAAATTACGTAGATTAATTGGATCAATTCTTCAATAAAATCACAAATAAGATCTTTGTACGCTGTCTGGAAGGTACCTATGTACAGGAGGGAGTACTTTTGCCTTCAAATTATTTAACTTATTCTTAATTTCTAATGCTATTCCACTTGTCTAACGCGGGATTTTTCTTTTGATTTACCTGATTCTTCGAACATATCTTTGAACTAACATCCTTTTGATTGTAAGGCTTGGATTAAGAAACTCTTTGTAATGTTCGTGAACCAGAGATTGAAATTCTCTGCGCAAATAAAATTCAAGAAGTCATATTCCCTAATAACCTTTTTTTCTTGCCAAACTTAGTATCCAGTATTAGTAAAATCTTTGTAATATAAGCAGAAGATAATATTAATTAATGTCGTCATCATACCTTATTCAGGTTCGAACCCGAGATCACCAGACATTATGTCTGAGATTCCAAGAAAACGTAGTCTACAATGACATCCATCACTAAGCGCATATACATCTGTTTGAATGCTGTTTAATGTGCGTAGACTGTTGACACTAACTGCTTTAACAGGGTTCCAATCGGGATCAAATGAAGCAATTCATTATTATTTATATATTCTTTACTATTTTTTTGTTGTTAATTCAATAGATCTGTAAATCTGTTGATAAATAGACTTTCACTATATTTCTATCGAAGATTTTTTTTTTTGATGGGAGTTGATTGCTCTTAATTTAAGCATACGCAAATACTGTAATACTGTATTTATAATCTACAGCCATTATTGATTTCACATTAATCGTCTTTTTCTTCTTCTTCTTCTTTCGGAACTCCCATGGCGCGATTTCTAAAGATACTTTCTGAGAAGACTGAACCAAAGTGTTTATGACGTCACCGTTTCGTTAACTTGATTGGTCTTTGGATCTTTTCAGTTGAGTGTCACGTGTCTTAGAGCATTGGCTATTACTGACTTTGAAAGCTTCAAATAAGTTTGCGATAATATGTATTTATATACAGTTAATAAGGCATCAGAAAATCATGACTTCCTTCCGCTTCTTACCGCATCCATATTAGCCGCCATTTGTAAATCTTGTATTTTTCTTTCATTTGTGTAACACAGGCAAGGAAAACATCTTCAGTTACTTTATTGCTACACCAATGAAAAGAGGATCTGCCTTTTTTTAAGAAAGAGGATCTGCCTTTTTTTAAGAAAGCTGTATAGTTATTAAAGATCTAATACCTTATTAAACGCATAACAGAGAAATTGTTATATCATTTAACATTGTTGTATTAAAATTGAAATTAGAAATACGAAATATCATAGTGACTATTAAGTTATTAATATAATTAAATTATATTTACTTTAAATTAAAAAGTAATTAAAGTTTTTTTATTTCCAATGAAAATGTTTTTACATACAAACGTAGTTTTGAACCTAGAAGTGAAATCATTTTAGTTGATATTGTTTTAATAAATTAAGGGATTTCAATTTTCGTTCATGGAGGCCACTTTTATGTTTAAACTTCTAAATGTTATTCTAGATTTTAATTTATTAATAATCTTAAATCTGTTTTTCTTCAACTATCAGTAATTATTTAAACTAAACTCCAAGGTTAGGAATAGAATATGAGGTAATAGACACGTAATATTACACATCTTTGATTCTGTGACTTCATCTGTCCGAATAAAACACTCCAACATCAGAATGGTATGCGTCTTCTTTGTTGAAAGATAGTTTATTAAAAATATATTGTTTGTAAAATAGTATCCTCCAGTAGAAAATGAAATTGTGATGTTTACATAATCTATTATTAAAAATATCTTTGAATAAAACCCGTCGAATACAAATGCAATTGACTTCTTATCCTACGCCATTAAAAACAATTTTATTTCACAGCGCTAATAAAGCGAGATCAATCTACAGTGTTTTTTTTTTATTTTTTTTTCAGTAGTCGAATTGAGTAAACTTATATTCTTATGTCTCTAAGGAATACTTTGTTCAGTCAGGAATTTAATGTGATATTCTATGAGGGAATTATTTCTATGTTATTTCCTTTCGTGATACACCAATCGCGTAGTGATTGGTTCATACGGTGATAAACTGATAAATTGCAGTTCTTAGCAAGTAATTACTGCAACTAAGTAACAGGGATATTTCATTGTTAAATGCAAAGGTTCTGTAATTTGTAATAAAATATTTAAACCAAACCACATCGAGCTTGATTTTCGAAATAAAACTTGACTGACCTATAAAATATTGATGAAAATTTTTATTATTACTAGACGTGAAACTCTTCCGTATTAGTATGGATTTACGACTAATACAGTTCAATTTCTGTTTTGTTTTCTTATTTATTTTATTAATTTCCCCATGCTTTGACGCCATCTAATTTCTTTCGTCGGGATCTGAAAAATTCCATTATTAATTTTTTTTTTTTTTGTAAAATTCACAAACATTTTTTCGGTAGTAATAACAATAAAATAACTAACGCGTAATATTTGTGAGAGATATTTATAACAAAAAATTATTATTGCTATAGTTACAATAACCTAGAAATCTGTTATTGGATTTTGATGCGCTTAAACGTAATTAAATATAATTAAAATTATATTAAGAAAACAATTCTCTAGGACGTGATTCATAATTTAGGAAATTGAAATTGACTTATTTCAGTTGTAGTTTTTTAATTAATATTTTTCTCCTTTTTTTTTTTTCCTTTTGTCGTTGCTAATTATAATTTCTTCCATTCCTTTCTTAGATAATGATCTAAAACTTGTCTTCCTTCCTTGAATATTAATTGAGCGCTATTTTGACGTAGTATTCGCAATAGAGGTTTGTTGTCCACTTGATCAGAGCAGCGTTGCCTAAACATGCGCTATTCCTATCAACAGAGCTTCATACAGAAGCTGCGTTGGACCACTCCTAATTTGGTGGTGGCGGAGATGATGTTTATAATCGAGGCTTAGTTACGTTCGATTCACAAAGAATGAGGCTAAGACATCGACCTACAACACAGATTAAGGGAAGAGATTTAAAAGTGATTAGAACGTCATTGAATATTGAACGGAAAAAAAAAATACATTTAACGATTTAAAAAATAATGTCTCTCTCTAGTAATTGCTTTAATTGAAATTTTAGAATTGCCAAAAAATTACAAGACTTGATACGATTTTAAATAATCATTAATATCACTATCTAAAAACATTATTAATATTACATTGTTAATATACACATTATTAATAAATAATATTGTAAATAATAATAAATATTATGTTTTCTTTATGCCTAACTTATTATATCTATTTTTGTAATTACTTCTTACAAAATAATATTTGCTTTAAACTTATTTTTTTATTATGATATGAATTATATTATTATTATATGTTTTGTATATTTTATTTTACATTATAGCGATAATAATAGAGTTAAATAATATAATTACATTAATTCAGAACATCTTTTTTTATTTTAAGTATATGAAATGAAATTGCATAAATACTTTTTGAAATATACACTGTCCGGCCACTTTATTAGGTACACCTACCTAGTAGCGTGTTGGGCCTCCTTTAGCCCTCAAAATAGCCTGAATTCGTCGAGGCATGGATTCAACAAGATGCTGAAAACGTTGTTGAGGTATTGTGTACTGTGCAAACAGGTGTGTATCACGCAGTTCGTGAAGATTTAATGGAGGTGTAGGCCTGGAGCGAACAGCCCGTTCCAGTTCATCCCACAAATTTTCAATCAGGCTGAGATCCGAGGACTGAATGAGCCACTGCAGCAAGGAAAAGTCATCGTCATGTTCCTCAATCCATCCCACAGTGATGCGGGCTTTGTGCGCCGGTGCATTATCCTGCTGGAAGTAGCCATCTGCATGAGGATAAACTGTTAACATGTACGAGGGTTTGCACTTGGTCAGCTATGATGTTTAGGTACGCTCTAGCATCCTGACGTGCCTCCAAGAGGTATCAATGGACCCAACGTATGCCAGGAAAACATCGGCTTCAGGAGTTGTTGTGAGACACGTTGAACTGCCTTATTTAAACTCAGCTGATGGTTGAGTTTCGTTTTACTACATGTTTACATTTTTATGAAAATACTAGCGTAGGTTTGTTTTTTGGCCCTAAGAGCAAGTGAATACAAACGCAGCCATCCGAGTTGGTCGTATCTAATTCGGAGCCCGATTTGCAGCTTAAGCCATCCAACCAAATAAAAGAACACAACTTTCTAGCAAAGAAGGATAAAAAAAATGACAAATCTTTTAACTATTTTTTTTATCTTGTTCCCATCTTGTCACTCCTTGGGCAGTGAGTTCCTCCCTCCTTGGCGTGCTATATAAGACGAATACTGCGAAACCGATTCCTGTTGCATAAATTTCTTAGAAGTAATAACACTGAGCAAACAACTTCAGTTATGGAGATATAACGTGCGTTAAGACATTATTGCGCAAAAGAACAGAGAAATGTACAAAACCAAACAAAAATTCACTGAGCTTTTTTTGGTATTTGTACTGTTTCGAGTAACTATACACTCATCAGTCCGACTCGCCCAGTATACCGAGCTCAGTGAAGAAGGGCAATAAGCTATAACAACAAACACAGGCAAACAAAACAATGACCCCTCATTTACAAAACATCAAAAATTTAAATTAAGAATAAAAAGATTGAATAATGAATACCAGTTAGCATTCCGCTTAGCTTATTAAGGATTAATTCATTAAAAGGTTAGTATATAGAAATCAAACTGGCGAGTCGGACTGATGAGAGTTTAGCAACTCGAAACAGTACTGTCTCCGATTCCCAGTACAAATACCAACAACAGCTCAGTGAATTTTTGTTTAGTTAGGTGCGTTTCTGTTTTCTTTTGTGTAACCTCAGTTATAAATGACATAATAAAAGCATCAAAAATGTATGTTTTAAATGCAGCATATTTTGTCAATGACTCATTCATCTTTCTCTTGAAGCGCTAGAAATGTTATCGCTATCAGAATGTGTTAGAAACTAAATGTGTTGAAAATGTACATTAAGTAAACCAACAAAGGTGCATGTGAAAACTGATTTATAATATTTTTAAATTTATTAAAATAAAATTTTAATATTTAAACTGCAGATATAACTTTAAGAAATACTTAAATATATAGTAGGTAGGTTATAAAAATTAGTAGCTCTTTCGTGAGATTTATTTCGTACCTTCAGTTGTAATAAATATTGTTGTTTTTTTTTTTTGTTTTTTTTTGTTTAAACTAAAAGAGATGAGATAATCACGAAATTGCTATTTTTTTAAATTGCTATTTTTTTATTTGTAAGCTTATAAATCTATTTGATAAAGATATCTTCGTATTAAATTCATTGTCACTAAATTTAAGTCATGATGAAATTTAACTACGTTAAGTTTTTTTTTTTATTTTGAGAAAACTTAGGATACAATAGCCTTTTTGTTTCCATCTAAAGTTTTTAATTATATTTCTTTACGCGCTTTCAGAATTTTTCTAGTTTACTGCTATCGCTTCTACTACGTAGTTTTTTTTTTGATACTTCCTTTCCCCTAAATGAAAGTCCCCATGTTGGTAGCTGCTGTGAATATGCAAACAGATAAAAGTTTAAGCAATTTCAAATAAGTTCAAATAATAATAGATCAAAAAATTACAAAATGTAAGATTTTAAAGAACAGAATCTCTAGAAAATAACATCTGAAATAACATTTAGAATCTTTAAAAGGAACAACATCTTTTTATATCGTAAGTTTCCTAAGTGTTTTTATTATCGATTACTTTTGACCACTGTGCAATTGAAGTGAGGGAATCACTCTATGGTAGGTAAAGGGCAAATTTATCACTTTTAATTGCCTTTTATTTATTTATTTATTTATTTATTTATTTATTTATTTATTTATTTATTTGTCACTAATGTCAATTATGTGTTTTTACTGTTCCCTTTTTGATTTTTATAAATCATCATTAAAGATTTTATAACATGGATTGTTATTTAAACTCACGTGCAATTTTAGGGTAGTCCTTAGTTTTTAAGTAGTATTTTTTTTTATTTCTTCATGGCGCTGACCAATAATAGTTAAATAGTAATAAAACGCTAATAGTGATCCGTTGGCGGAACCAAATTGAGGTACATTAAAGAGAGACATGTCACTAATCCATTTCTCAAAATTGTATTTATTTAAAATACTTTTATTAAAGTTCAGGTGCCAAAGGGAAATTTCTCACATTTCGAATATTATGCTTTTATCTATATTTTTATTATTATTATAATTACTATTATACATTAATGCTTGTCATCATGCGCTTATTTGTTTGTGGTAACTCAATGATGGACAGTTAATAACTTGAAATTATTTTTTATTATATTAAAAAAATATTTATATAATTGGTCTGTTTAGTGCAAAATCCAGTGGCGTACACCCACGGCTCTTCAAATTTATAAAAAAATGTATTATTAAGTTTTTTTGAATCGCCTTCGTGTTGGGGGTTGAACTTGTTGGCTTTGCAGGTGACACGCTGTCTACTTGTTTGTAGTCGGCGAAGGAGGTAAAGGTTCGCCGGTAAAAGTAGGCCACTCACAGCGGAGCAAAGGTCTCTTCCGCACTCGTTTCCTTTTGGCTTCGAACCAATCACCCCATTTGCCAAAACAAAAAAGACACGACTTTTAAAGGTGATATGCGAAACAAACAAAAAAAATCTTTGGTTAATGTTTTATTCTTTTTTTAATTTTTATTTTTAAGTGAATCAAAATCTCCATTATTTCTTAAAAAAAAAATATGCAGAAAAAAAGCCCATTCAGTCTCCTTACATACAATTTATACGAGTCTCTAAAATCCATATCACTGATAGCTTACGTCATGTATGACCCCTAGCGATCATTTAAGCCTAGTTCTATAGGAAAGTTTGGCTTATCGAATGGCTCAGTCAGTAAGTGTCTGTGAGCCCCCCCACCCCCTTTCTAATATATTTTCAATCGCTCAATGGATCTTCTACTTGAAACTTGACAACCATCTTTAAGGGCAAGAGACGATCTAATTTTTTATATATTTTTTTTTTTTTTCTGTCTGCGTCCTTCACAAGAAATGAGCGCATGAAGGTAATGCTTTCATAGAAAAACATTAGGAAACTGATATAGACTAGCAGAAATATCTGTGCTTCGCGCGGTTACAAAAAGAGTTGTTCTGATGTGGATGACACGGAAATTGTAATTGTATGATCACTTCGAAACTTTTCCAGTTGGTAAAAAAGGCACGAGATACTTACAAATTATGTTGTACATCTGCTATCGGCGTTTCGCTCCGGAAGCTTTGCATAAAAACGCTTTATTTCTTCAAAAAAAGGAAATTACATCAAGTAAACTAAAAGTTAGAATGAAGAACATTCATGCCAATTTCATGTTTGCAACTCAAGCGGTTTCGAAGATACGCATACCCTGCAGGAAAGTTCCCCCACCCCTCGTTTACACCCCTTACGATCCGAATATCGAAAATTCGTGGAATACGCAAATTATAGATTTTTGACAAAGAACACTCATATGAAATTTCATGTTTCTAACTAAAGAGGTTTCAGAGATATACGTACCCTTCAAGAATGTTTGCCTCCTCGTTTACACCCTTAGTCCCTAGATCCGGATTTTCGTTGTTCCTGCATTATTCTACGATGCATGTCAACCTCCGTGCCAAATTTGGTAAAGATCCGTTGAGAAATGGCGTTTTTTCAAGACAAACAAACAAGCAAATTTCCAAACAAACAATTTCAGAGCGATACAGCCTCAATCCACTAAATTTATATAATGACAAATTATAATGATTATATAATGATGATATTCAGTGAATTAATAGAAATTATTTTAGAATTAATTCGACTACTATTTGAGACAAAACTTGAAATAACAAATAAAAGCAGTTGTCAGATTTTTTTTATCTCAAATTGGTCCAATTTATCTCCATATCACCTTTATTCGTCGAACTATATTTTTTTTTTGCCTTTTACAATTATTTAATATTTATCAGTTTTATCTTTTCCTTGACTTGTTTTAAATAAAACAGTTAATAATTTTTTTTATAATTATTATTTAATATTTATTGCTCTTTTTATAAAAAAAGAAACTTTTTGTTATTACTGTGTAATCATGAAGATTTTAATCTTTAACTTTTCTCATTAGAACAATGTTACTTAAATATCCTACTACATGGCTTTATACCAATGCTGTCACGGGAGGTAAATTTAGATCGGATGGTCAGCCCCACTCCCAACCGCCTTAAATTTAATGGTACCCATTCTTCATAGGGCCGGATAGACTCTGGACTCATTTTGGAGAAAGAAATAATGTAGACAAAACTAATGTTAAAAGAAAGATAAAAAAATTAAAAAAAAATAGTCATTGTTTCCATTGAAGTAAGCTTTTTTTTTTTTTTAATACTCTCCCAAAATCTTAATTAAAATTTTTTTGGTTTTGTTCGTGTAATCTACCAAACACGAGATAGGAAAGTAATTTTAAATATAAATTTTCACTTAAACGCATGGATCCCCAGTAACTTTGGAATCAGTTCCATAATTTATTCCACAATTTGGCCAATTTACCAAATTTGAATAATGGAGGATTAATTAAAATAATTGTGCTACTGCGTGGGTCAGGTAGCCAAACGGTAAGGCGCTCGCCTTGAGTGCGCGCCGAATTCTCCTCCAGACGTGTCTTAGGGTCCAGCCAGTCCTCTGAAGAATGGGTACAGGGTTTGTTTCCTGGGGGTTAAAGTCGGGCTGACCAACCGACCTCAACTTCGTCCCGTTGGTCACCAGACGTCGCGTCGGGAGTCTTTAACTCCGGCGGTCCAAAGGGTCCGTAGTGAGAAAAACATTTTCAACTGTGCTACTGCAGTTACTGTACTAGTAAAAATAAGGATTTTTTTTTTTTTTAATATTTTTTTCGGATTTGAAATAGTAAAAAAAAAATACTACTTCAAATGGATTCGAGAACCATTAGCCAGTTTCCGAAACTTACTTTAATCATAGTTAATGCTTACGGGAACTCTATTTACTAAATATGTCGCTTTTGTTGGATAGAAATCTCACGTTTTCAAAAGAAAGTATAAAAGTATAATCTTAGAGCTATTGAATCATGTTAAAGAACAATTTATTGTAGGATAGCATTATAACTTCTTCTTAAATCTATCCTCTTCATAATATTTTAATAAACATGTGTATACGTTATGTATAAATGTATATATATAAAGTTTCAAGTTTTTCCCTTTTTCAAGTTTTAAAAATGTAACAAAAGACAATTAAAACAATTGAGAATTACATGAAAGATATGTAAGCTTCCTTATAAACAAACAATGTTAACGTAAACTCCCACATATCAATTATTATAGACTATTAAAATTATATTACATCAAAAATACTATTGATGTAATATTAGAACAAAAAAATTATAGAGCGTTTATACATTAAGAAAAACATACACACACACACACACATACACACACACAAAGAATATTAACAGGTATGAGGGTGTTGAAGTGAATTTATAAAAATGGACAGAGGATTTGGATATAAAGTTAAACAAAACAGTAAATGTTAAAGAATTGGATTAATAATGAAATGTATATTATTAATAACGAGCTGTGCCTCGCGGTGATACCCGCGTTCAATTCGGCCATTCTCGGTAATGTTCGGTTCTCGTCGTGCAGCCAAGCCGCCCCGTCGCCGCCGCATTCGTTGGTTGACGTTTATGTTTACTGCTTCGCTCCTATTGGTTGTAGCGTGATGCTATATAGCCTACAACCTTCCTCAATAAACGGGCTATCTAATGCAAAATAAGTTTTCAAATCGGACTGGTAGTTCCTGAGATTAGTGCGTTCAAACATACAAACTCTTCAGCTTTATAATAGTAATATGATACGATGATATGATATAATTGGTATGTGGCAATGGCGTTAACAAAAGAGTTAAATTTTAATAAAAATAGTATTTTGATGTAGTAAAATTTTAATATAATAACTGATATATTGGAGTTTACATTAACATTATTTGTTTATAAGGAAGCTCACATATCTCATGTACTGTTCGTTTTTGTTTACGAGAACCTTCAACACTTTTGCGCATGCGTCAGATCTCCTTCGATTTCATCGAAATAGGGGTGAGGAGAAATAAAGAGGGGATGTTTACGTTTTATCAGTGTTAGTTTACTAGTAGTTGCGTTCTATTTGCGCTTTTCGGGAAAGAATTATGGAAAGAATAAATACAATTGCAAAAATGCTCCTCCGTTATTTTTTTCTTAAAAGCGAAAATGTCCAAAAGAATTTCTTAGGAAAGTGCCCATCTCAGCGTATCACACCTCTGCGGAGTAAAATCGTCCGCCAGTGGTGGGTCTGCCTTTCGAAAACGAACAGTAATTCCTAATTGTTTAATTGTCTTTTGTTATATTTTTAAAATTTGAAAAACGAAGCGGTGAATCTATATTACTAAAATCTTTTATTTCTCTGTCGCAATTGTTGTGATTTGTGAAAATAGAAATAATTTCTACAAGTTCGCTACAGGAATGGAACCTGCAACCTTCTGATCCGAAGTTAGACGTCTTATCCATTAGGCCACGGGGACAACATTAATCTCTATAAAAAATAAAAATATGTCATAGATGCACTCGTGGTTCTAAAAGCAGTCGTGGGTTGGGAGAATCCACTTTTATCGGGTAGTTGTCAGAAAACAGTCGCACGTTGGGAAAATCCACTTTTCCCGAGTTGCTAGTGTCTTCCGAAAAATTTTTAATATATAATATATAATGTCTATATGTGTTTATTAAAGTAGATCGTAGGATTTTTTTTTTTATTTTGAAAATCATGAAAATAGTACAAAAAGGAGAAATCTGAATATTGTAAATTATAAATACTCGCCGCGCCCCACCAACCCTCGAGAGAACTTTCTTATTCATTTGATTAATATTAATTGAGAATATATATATAAGTCAATAATATATGTATTAAATATTTTAAATCAAGTTATTATAAAATAAATACATCAACAATCCCGGTATACTTTTGATTTTAGGGTCTAACTTTTCTTAATATAAAAACTGTATTTCAAGTAATTTTGGTTTCGTAAAATCTATCAAAACATACCTTTTAAGTTTTTTTAAAAAGTAATAATAGTTTCAAACTCACTACGTCCTATCGCATTTTCATTCTCCTGGTTGTCTCAGACCCACATGGTTACTGATAGCTGTGTTTTCAGTTTTTTCTTTTAAATGTATTTTATGGGTCCATACCGAGAAGGGCCCATCAATATATTACGAAGGATTTGGCTACGCTGCATTTCACTAACGAAATGTAGGCCTAAAGATTGACAGCAATAAGGAAGCTTGAAAACGATGACGTGTTTGTGATTGTGTTAAAGTGTCGCCAACACTTCCGCCCTCCCTTTGCTGTGGAACTCGTCCAAATTGGAAACCCTCCTCCAACCATTTGTTGACGAGAGGGAATTAAGTGACTGGGCAGCCACTGACCGAATTCAATCATTTATCTCTGTTACGAATCAAGAACAACTGCATGACGCCGACTTCCTTACAAGGGAATACCCCAAACAACCAGAATTTCAAACATTCCATTCTTACCAGTGTTGCGAAATTAACTTGAAACAGAATCAAAAGAGATTTTTATATCTATGCAAATTAAGATAAATATAAGTGAACAATAAAGAAGTTTTTTTTTTTTTCGTTTGCACTTGAATAAATTAGATCTGTAAAGAAAACAGTAATTAAAGTAATTATTATTATTATTATTATTATTATTACATAAATGATAATAAATATTAAAATTAAAACTTTTAATTATTAATTAAAATATTAAATTAGGACCATGGGCGGATTTAGGTCCTGATATCTGGGGGTGCGAGCTCACCGGAAGGTATGAGGTATTTGTATACCAAATTCAAACACCAAAACCCAATTTAAATGTTCCGTTTTTAGGCCTAAATTAATAATTAATAAAATTATTATAACAGAAAACATTTTTATTTATCTGTAAAAAAAATTATCATCCCAAAAATCTAGGGGTGCGGCGCACCCCATAGCACCCCCGTAAATCCGCCCATGATTAGGACCAACCCATCTCCCCTTTGATTAATGATATTTAAAATTTTATTATTTAGAATTAATTAAATATTCCTTTTTTTGAAATAATAATTAGTTTATTTAAATGAAAATTATTCGAAGTTTTAATTAAAATCTAAATATATTAATATTCATTATTGTCTAATAATGAAACAGCACGAACTGTTTGTACATTGCCTATTTACATGTAATACTAATAAAAATAATTATAGTTAGAATAAATGTCTATATTTAATAAACTTGATTATATTTCTAAATCTCTAAGAAATTTAACAAAATAGATGGTATCAGCAGTATTTAAAACATGATGGACTGGAATGTCATTTAAACTTGCTTATGGTTCGGTTTTGAAAAAAATAATATTACCATAATTAAATATCAACTTGTTGTCTATATTAATTGAGGTTTTTTTTTTTCCTAATATTATGTCTTAAAATTAATATGAACGTAAATTATAACTTAAGATTATCGGATTAAGTAAATGATTATTTAATAATTGTGTAAGAATTTACTAAAATCCTTAACCTAATTAATAAAGAGGACGTAATGACTTATGTAATACTTTGATGGTCAAGTTCAGCGAATGTTACACTTCGATACTTTTTTTCATTCACATATTGAAGCGTTACATATATTTTCTTGTAAAGGGGAAAAAATTAAAAGACAAAAAGATTGAAACATATGTTATTATTTTTTCATTGTCTGTGTCATCTTTTATGGTTTTCGATAGATGCCTTTTCTCCCCCTCGGTTTCTTCGAAAAACCCCCCCCCTCAGTTACCCACCCCTCCGAGTGAGCGTTATTCCCATACATAGTCTTGCGCGCGTCCTTTTAAATCGGGATGTCGGCAGGTTAAATTTAGGACCCGCTGATCGGAGGAGAGTCTGGCTACGAGGCTAATTGGTATCCCGGTTCCCGGACGTCCTGCACAGTAGCCTTCCCCCTAAAAGGAGTGGCGCTCGGAATCCCAACGAAATTTTTAGTGTTGTGGCTCCCCCCCTACATTTCTTGGCCATTTTTAGCCGTGCCTCCGTGGCCCGGGGGGCTGTTGCTATTAATAGCCATCACCCATAACTCATTGGTGCGAATGTGGATCGTGCGAATGTTTTAAATTGAGCCAAACCTCTGTGAACATCGCTGTGGTGCTACACGCTCTGGTCTCATCCCTCTCCAGGATACTTAGGAGCTTCGTCTTTTTGGTCTCCAGGTACTAACACACACACACACTCAGTGGATTTTTACTCCCCGTTCGACGGGATACCCTCCGATCCGTCTCGGCCGCCGTGGATTAAGTGATTTTGGCACTCGGATTTTGGCACCGATCACAGGATCACAGTCGCCGATGATGAACAACTTGGCAGTGTGCGTTACGCAGTGTGGGAGTTTTCGAGAAGAAAGCCAGGGACTTTTCGCAAGAGTAAAAAATTGGTGCCAAAAGAAAAAGCGGCGTAAGAGAGGATTACGGCGGAGGATGCCCCGTCTCTCCCGCAGGTCCCCGAGGTTACTCGGAGACAAACGAAGCCATCGCCAACCGCCCACGCGGCAGGATAGCATTAGTTCGTGAGTTGGTCGTGCGCCTTTTATCGTAAAGGCTCTGAATCAGTCACAGTGGATTTCGTTAAGGTCTGAACGCGTCTAATTGGTAATTTAGTGAATTCTAAAAAGTTAAACGTTAGATTTAATTAAATATAATTCTTCAAAATTAACTAAAACCTTTTGAATAGATTCGAATAGAATAGCTTAATTCTAAAATATCTTCTGAATTTAATTTAGAAAAAAAAAAAAAAAAAAGAAAACACTTAGAATTAAATAAATTTATCAGATTTCTAAATTTTAATTTTACGTATTTCAGATACATTCTGTTCAGTCTTTTGCAGGTATTAAAAACTTTAGTTTTTTTAATAGATGATTAGCATCGAAGTGTAAAGTTTAACATTTAATCATTCATTGACGTAATTAGGGTTTTTAGATTAAAAAAAAAATCTCGAAGTTTTCTGAGTTAAAAAAAAATACTTAACACTCAAATTACTGTCGTAGGTTTAAAATTTATTAATTTCTTAATTTAATTCCGAATACTACAAATTAATAAGTTTGACTTTGAAAACGAGGGAAGAAATAATTGAAAGTACGCGTAAAGTAGGGACATAATATTTATTTATTAAATTCTGAGGTTAAGAGGACTATTTATTTAATAGTTTATACTTCGGGATTTGTAGAACAAGAATAGGAAATTACAGCCAAAAGCATTTGCATCGGAAGATTCTTAGTTGTCAGCTACAAGTACTCAGTGATAATCACTTGATTCGCGCTGCGTCGAATATTGCTGAAGATCACTAGGATTAAAATCCTTGATAGCTACGAAGATAATATGAAAACTAGTTCTTCTTAGTAACATAACAATGTCTAAAAAAAAAAAAAATAATAGGATTAAATTTTATCGCGTCAAACGATAGAGGTTAACGGTGATTTTAGTAAATCCCTTCTTCGAATTTTTCTAAATTACGTTAAAAGATCGCGTAAGTATCGTTCTTAAGCTTAACGAAACTTCTTATACTTAACGAAAGGGCCGTTGGCGATGTCTCTCTCATTTTTTATCTCTTTTAAATATCCTTCCTTCCATTATTTATCCTTTTTCTACTTCTCATTATCCTTTATATTTCGGATTTAATCGGTTAAAAAAATATTTTTTTTTTTTACGATTAAATCACGTTAAATCCCATTGAGTAAAATTTCCTGTACATTTCCTATACAATTCCTAAATCTAATTTTTATATCCCTCTCTACTTCTCATTTCTGACTGCTTCTATGTTCGTTCCTTCATTTCTGCGCTTTATTTCGGAAGGCACAAAATAGAGGAAAGAAAAGCAGTTAAAAAATCACCCCTCTTTTTCTCTAACCAGGAAAAGATACGTTTTTATTCCCTTCACCCCGTAGTTTTGCCTTTTTCCGTGTGAATGTGTTTAACGATGACTTCCCTGTTTTTCCAGTTTTAATCTAAGTCCGACGTGTTTTTCTCTTTCTCGTTTCAGCTCGATAGAAATCAGCCACCATGTGCGACGACGAGGTTGCTGCATTGGTTGTTGACAATGGCTCCGGCATGTGCAAGGCCGGGTTCGCCGGAGACGACGCTCCTCGCGCCGTGTTCCCCTCCATCGTGGGTCGCCCACGCCACCAGGTATATACATCTTCATTACATTAGAACAGCACATTAGTCTATGACTATATAATACCAGGCCAGCTCTTATGATCATATCATCCTAATACGCTTTCATTATAAACTTAGAAATTAAATAAACTTAGAATTAAAAAAAAACAACAACAACATATTCCGTTGATTCCAAATGAGAATTTGAGTCTCATTACGATGCTTACTTAGATATCTCAGTTTCTGAGATGCTTAATGAAATGTTTTTCAACTCGTAAATTTTACTTAAAGTCCCCATTCCTGTATTAAGAATCGCAATTCATTTGATGAAACGGAAAATGAATAAAAACATGATTACAACTAGTTACGAAGTCAGACGCTCATCTGTTTGTATTGATTTGCAGAGGCTAAATTAAAGATATAGAATTCTAAATTAACTTATCGCCTCTAAAATCTTAGCAATAAGTTGTAGAAAGTTGGAGAGAGAATGCAGTTTCATTTTTAACAATATTACGTATATTAGCTAGGAAAATTTATATTTTAACGTTTTCGAGTCCTTTTCGGAGCTCCTCTTCAGTTTGGAGCTTGAAAAACTATGAAATATATAAATATATATATAAGTTTTTAATATTTAATACTGTGTAACTCAAATTACGCAATTCTTAAGTTAAAGTTGTTCAAAAATTACTTGTAAAAATGAGACTAGTGTAAAAATTTCAAACAAAAAGAAATAAGTCTTTTAAAAAGGAAACAGATTGTTTTATTTTCTCTTTAATTGTGTCTGTTGGTCGGTTGTTTTACTCTTCAGGGGAGCTGTTATCTAAACATTCAACCCTGTGGGAGATTGTAATTGGAGCTCCTCGAAGTAGCCCAGCTGTATCTCTTTGACAGCGGTTATTATAGACTTCCATATAAGGAAGGCATCACTACAAGGGGCTAAAATTAACAAAGAACACCACCCAGACAATGACACAATTCCATTAGTCTTCGTTCGTTCATTTTACAATAAAGAATTACAATTATATATAAAAAAAAAGAGACTAATTTTAAATGATTCTTCTTTTTAGCGAACCTTTTATTTTTTTCTCTCTCTCATGTATTTTTAATTAGCTGTCTAAGCTAAACATTTTAACTTATCTTCTGCAGTTTAGTGAAAGGAATTTTATCTTTTTTGTGATCATAAGATGCTGGAATGCCTGAGTAAACAATATCAGTAAGATTGTAACGCAGTTAACGTAGTGGAGTTCTAATTATCACGATTCAGTTAAGATTGTATCAGATACATAGTTACGTAAAATTTAGAACTAAATGAGCAAAGAGGAGGCATTTATTTAGAGAGGATATTTTATGATATTGAAATAATGGAAGTAAAACCACGAATCAAAAGGCAAATAGATAATGATAACTAGTCTGTGTTTTGTCATTTAAACTAAATACAATAATCGAAATCGTAATGTAGAAGTAAAAGGATTAATTTCGAGGTTATAAACGAAACAAAAAGCATAAATATAGAAACTATTTTATAGATTTTCGAAATTTGTGATTTCGATGAAGTTTCATGTTTAGCTGGGGTTTTTTGTTTTTTTCAAAACAGCAAAATTTCTCTTTCAATAGATGGGATTATTTCTTCCCAAATTTTATTTAGATTTCTCTGCTAGAATAATATTAATTTAGATAAATACTAGGAAAATGTAAAATCGTTAAAAAAAATTACTGAGTTATTTTGCCTAAGTTTAATTGAGCGTGAATGCTGCAGAATGAATTTCTAATCTGTGGTAACGCCAGTTTAATCCAGTTTGTAACTGTGTTATTACGACTATTTGCTGTCATTATCAATGTTATCGAAATGCATCACGCCAAAACACGAGATTATGCTATAACGAATCTTTGCTCGTCGTTGTAGTATCCGGAATCTTTGTTCGTCCGGAATTTATGCCCGTCGTTATGCTGTCCGGAATCTATGTCCGTCGATACCGCGTCAGAATCTATCGTTGACTTAATAATGAATTTTTTCGTCTTTTTGCAATGGTAAAAGTAATGTTTTATTAATTTTTCAAGTTAAAATCAGTATTTTCTCCCCAGCAATTCCAAAGTTTCTAAAGACGATCTTTTCTCTCTCTTTAGGGTGTCATGGTGGGTATGGGTCAGAAGGACAGCTACGTAGGTGATGAGGCCCAGAGCAAGAGAGGTATCCTTTCCCTGAAGTACCCCATTGAGCACGGTATCGTGACCAACTGGGATGACATGGAGAAGATCTGGCATCACACTTTCTACAATGAGCTCCGTGTTGCCCCCGAGGAGCACCCAGTTCTGCTCACCGAGGCCCCCCTGAACCCCAAGGCTAACCGTGAGAAGATGACTCAAATCATGTTTGAGACCTTTAACACCCCCGCCATGTACGTCGCCATCCAAGCCGTTCTGTCCCTGTACGCTTCCGGTCGTACGACTGGTATTGTGCTTGACAGCGGTGATGGTGTCTCCCACACCGTCCCCATTTATGAAGGTTATGCCCTCCCCCACGCCATCTTGCGTCTGGACTTGGCTGGTCGTGATCTGACTGACTACCTCATGAAGATCCTCACTGAGCGTGGTTACTCTTTCACCACCACGGGTAAGAAATCGCAAAAAATACTCCCAATTTTTATTTAAGATTAAAAATCCTATTGGTCAAAATCATCTGTAGTAAAAATTAAAGCAAACGTAACTTTTTTTTTTTAACCTAATGTTTTCGTTTCAATTGTTTCAATTTCAATTTCAAAATCATTTCAATTGCTTTCGTTGCTTTTAAAGAAAATTTAGCTTAATTACTGTAATTTTTCATTTAATACAAAAGTAAATCAATTGTAAATAATCTTTCCTTATATAAATGAACTACGTCCATATCTTTGGGTTATCAAAGACTAAGTGACCACCGTTTACAAAACTCGTTTAATTTCGTATTTCCGTAAGAATGTTTGTCCCTAATTTCTTTGTGATGTTTCTACTTTTTCTAACAAAACTCAAATTCTCTCTTGACAGCCGAGCGTGAGATTGTTCGTGACATCAAGGAGAAGCTGTGCTATGTTGCCTTAGACTTCGAGCAGGAGATGGCTACCGCCGCCTCTTCTAGCTCTCTGGAAAAATCCTATGAATTACCCGACGGTCAGGTCATTACTATCGGCAATGAGAGGTTCCGCACTCCAGAAGCCCTCTTTCAACCATCCTTCTTGGGTAAGTACAGTTACAATATCTGATAATAATACAAATCAAAAATATGAACAAAAACTTAAATGGTAACTTTTGCGAGATGAATTTCTGATTAAAGCTGTAATGGCGAATTTATTTATTGTGTTATGCTGTTATTATGACTTCGCGCTAAAAATTGAATTAGGTTATGAAACTTTGTTCGTCGTTATGTTATCCGGAATCCTTGTCCGTTTGGAATTTATGTCCGTCGTTTTACTATCGTTATTTTAAAAATAATATTCATCATATTTTAATTGTCTTTTAATTACGTTACCTTTTAATTTGCCTTTGGTTGTTTTGATTTCTATATTCCTCACGAAAATCTTCTTTTCTCCCCAGGTATGGAATCTGCCGGTATCCACGAGACAACCTTCAACTCCATTATGAAGTGCGATATTGATATCCGTAAGGATTTGTACGCGAACACTGTTCTTTCCGGCGGCACCACAATGTACCCAGGTATCGCTGACCGTATGCAGAAGGAAATCACCGCTTTGGCACCTAGCACAATGAAGATCAAGATCATCGCTCCTCCTGAGAGGAAGTACTCCGTCTGGATCGGTGGATCCATCTTGGCTTCTCTGTCCACCTTCCAACAGATGTGGATCAGCAAGCAGGAGTACGATGAATCCGGCCCAAGCATCGTTCACCGCAAGTGCTTCTAAGCGTTTGGCCGGTCAACAACAATCACGCAACTCGTAGCACCCCTCGACCACCGTGAGTGGGTCTACTCGTCGTCTCACAGAAAGGATCTCCAACTTATTACGTCCTCCCCCATCAGAACATGCATCTTTCACCCACTTCAACAACAGAGCCGAAAACACACAGCTCACGGTGAAAAAAAATTCACTTGGGAACAATATTTCAGGGACTTTAGAATTCAATCCAAATATTGTCGTACGGGAATCTTCTTGGGGTCGAATTTGACCTACGCAAGAAAGAAACGAGGCCTGCTGTGCAGCTTAGAACTTCAACGACCTAAAAAAAAATATAAGACGCATCGTCAAACCAGTTGGAACACATAATACCTGCCATCGCTATCAGATGGCTTTGTATATATGAATGACATATTGTCGTAGCGAAAATTCGTCCCGTCTTGAGGGCAAAGTATAACAATCATGTATTCGTCATCAGGTATCGTTATGTAACCAAGTGAAAACATTTTAATAAAATATTTTGGAAACGAACTTTTGTCTGTCTTTCAACTTTTTATTATAGAATTAAGTTAGTTTATTAATAAATCACCTTTAAGATTAGGAACATTAACTTTACAATAAATCTTATTCTATTCTTAAATTCAATTTTTACTTTGTCAACATATGGACTCAACTTTAATTATTTATGCTTTGATACTGATAACTTAACATCTGAAATACTGTTCACTATTCTATAACTTACTTTTAAAATTTATTAGCTGTGAATATTAATACTTAAATTAATTAAGGAGAGTTAGGACAATATTAAATATTGCAAAACATTTTTGAAAATAACTTGGAATTTTAATAAAATATTTACAATAGTGTATTAATTAATACTGATTCGAATTTTAATTTAGAAACAGAACGTGAATGAAACAGTTGTAGATTTCTAATCGTCTCTTATAGAAATAGTGACAATTTATTTATCATTTATTGGTATCACCTACTTATGTTTTTTTTTTAATTTCTTAGTTGTTAGCACTTACATTATTATTGGAGAGGAAAAATAACTTTGCAAGATTATCTTTGATTCAAACTATTTATTTATTTAAAGTAACACTTTGTGAATGAAAACAGAATTACAATAACTTAAATTGAATAACTTATATTTTTATTTATTGACACACTTAGTTTTAAAATGCCGAAGCAATTCTCTTATATGAAGGAGTTCGAAGCAAAGACATAACTGATATTTCTATGAAAATGAAGATAAATATGAAATTGTATCTTGGTTAAAAAATATAAGTGAAATATCAACTTCATAGAGCGAGAGACTGTGAAGACTTCTTAACTATTACTTAATTATTAAAATTAGTTAATCAGAGCGTTTACACTTACATCCTTTTGCTTTTAAACCCCTCTTATGCGAGACACATCGAAATAAATACTGTACCTTTACGAGGCTTGATATATACAAATTTATTTGAAATATTTTATTGAACAGTTTTTTAAGTTAATACTTTAAAATTATTTTAACTGGAAAATAGATTTAATTTTATTGAAACAATTTGATGTAACTTTTAAAATTATTTTTTTTTGAATGTCACATCCTCATAGCTCTATGAAGTCTTATTCACACAAATGCATTCATTTAACATTTTTATATTCAGATACTTAAAGCTTGGATTATCTTACATATTTCGCTTTGAATACTTACAAATCAATATTAACTGAATGAAGTGCATTAAGATTTACTATTATGTTAATCCTTATTCTACGAATGAATTATTTGGAGGTTTTTAATACCATAGCATGAAATTCAGATTGAAATCGAAGAACTAAACACCTGAAGCATAATATACATCAGCAAAAGTAATTCAACAGCATTCAAATGCAGATACTTCTACACAGAGAATTAATCATTTTAGTGTTTGTGAAACATTGAATTAAATCTGAAGTATTAGACTATCGAATATTGAATTCATAACCAAATTTATTGGATCAATAAAGAGGGAAGCAGGAATATCTCATTGAAATGTAGATGGCACATCATGGCATTTCATTTCATTCTTATGGTACATTCTGCAAGGAAAAGGTAAACAAAAAGTACATTATTCTTAAATATTCACAACAAAAATGTCCCTAATCGTATAAAATTACGCCCTCTTATCCTATTAATGAATTAAATATTAAATTTGCACAACCATATTCTATCTGTAGTGAAATGAACAATACTGTTAACACATTAAAGGTTTTGAGACCAAGTGTTTATTAGCTGACATCCTAGAATAGATTTCTCTTCTTCTTGCTTACACAACATAATATAAACTTGCAATGTTTACATAATAACGAATTTACATAATACTTTTTCGCTGTTAATTTCTTACTTAGTAAAAAAACAATTTCTTATTTTTCTACCACATTATCCAAGAGCTAACAGCGTTGCTAACTCTGTTTCAGATGAAGAGTGTAATTTGTACATTGATTGTTAGTTATGAAAAACTAGTTAATGTTGTTAAAGAAAAAAAAATCTTATAAATATTTTTTTAATACATAGGTACTCTATATTATAGTTAGAAAAAAATACAAAACTATTACTAATAAATACAATACTCAACTGTATTACAGTTACTAGTTGCACATTAACTTTAACATGCAGGAATAAATTTGTTTAAATAAGCAAATATTGTTAAATATGCTTTAAAAGATTCTTATAATAGAATTACTAGTTAACTAAAGAACATATCTTTAATTAATACTGAAATCAGCTGCATGTGATGCATTTTGGCAAAAGTAGACAATTTGGAATGTTATTAAATATAAAACCATTTGAAGTGTTTAATTCAGATGGACGAAAGTAACAAGGTAATATTTTACCATTGTTTTTTTATAGAAGTAACAATATATTTAACTCTCGGATTATCTATTTTGTTGAATGTATTATTTTGTTTGTGTATTATCAATATTCTTATATTATAAAATATATTTGATTACACATCAAACAGATACATTGATTCCTCCAAGGAATTTCTCCTTGCAAAAACTGAAACAAAATCGAGATAGTTTAGAGAATGTTCATCTGTTTGATTTACAAGGATGATTGGGATATTACGTATATTGGCTATCGATAATCCACTGAGACATATTTCAACTACAGAAATGATGCTAAACCGTTTCCGAAATGTATTTTTGATTGTATATTTTTCGTAGAGAAAGTATGTGAAACTATATCGTCCAATCGTGACATGTATTCCGTGTGCCAGCACACGACAATAAGTTCTGTTATCTTTTTCCAGGAGTATTACATTGGCGCCATGTTTTTTCTCATGGTTTCGAGAATCCAGTTGATGTAGAATGTGATTCTTGTGAATACGTCTGGGAAACCCGGCTTGACGCACCCTGAACCGAAAGAGGTCAAACCAATGAGGAACCACCGGCCGTCGGTGATGGAACACTGTAATGGTCCCCCAGAATCACCCTGAAAGAAAGAAAGAACCATAAATTAATTAACTCCATTTAGAATTTGTTTTTAATAAGAACTTTCTATCAACTTAGACCGAATTGAGTAAAGCGACCCCAAACGATCATTCACTGCATTACACGAATGCTTTGCAGTCAAATCGCTAGAGTGGTGCGCTTTCACATCATTCCATCATTCTAAGTTACTTATGTTACGATAAATATTAGGTGTTATAAAGAAGTAGAAATGTATATATAACATAAAGAAACCACCGTGATCAATAAATGATATTGTTGATTATCCAAAACTAAGAGAGATCAACATAAACATCAACATATCAGGATGTCTAGCAATTAATTGACATCAATGAACACCGTAAAAGAAAAACTTCACTGAGGCCTCTGTTAGGGCGAATCGAATCTAAAGAAATCACATTCTTCCAACAGTTTTCAACGATCAGCTTTTTTTTCATTTGTTATTTTTAAATATTTGGTATAAAGTTCTATCATTTATTGCATTAATTTCTATTCAGTGCTGATATTATGAATCGTGTTTCATGTTCAGTTCACAGCTTGTCTCTCTCTTGGCTCGAGTGCTGCTATTGGCCAGGGAAACTTTGCTCAACCAAAGTTTGAGCTATTGCATTTGCGCTATCAAACTATTGACTTTATTTAATAAAACAAGATAATTAATGCTTTTAGACAGTGTCAAAAGCAAAGCGACCCTGTAATATGCACACTTTTATAAACACAACTTTATCGGAAGCGACCACTTTTGACCCCCAACTTCCGGTCAGGGAGTGGTCCTAGAGGTCTGATTTTTGGAAGTGGTGACCTACTTTTTGATGCTGAACACAATGGTGAAGGTTTCGGTCCCTTATGTTTTACAGGC
>JAFIDM010003189.1:47704329-47722170 GCA_023159025.1 Thereuonema tuberculata | reverse complement strand
ATCTGAGACATCACAGCATGGGTCGGCCATGTTTAAATGGGAACGTTCCATTTGTCTGTCAACGATTGAAGTATTGTAGGCCTATGTACTTTATTTTAATTATTTTCCGATACAGAGACAGAAGATTATTAAAAAACATTTCCAGAATAATTTTAATGATTGCCAAGCTTCAACATTTTATCAACAATAGTGAAAAACCTTATTGGGAAGTGTGGAATGGAAATTAAATCATGAGAATTTAACGCTTAATATAACTTAATCATTAAGTTCATTTTTAGACCTTCTGTTAAATAAGGCTAAAAGTATCAAGTATAGTAATTTACTATTATAATTTTCCTTATTGTCTGATTTTATAATTAAGATAACTAGACAATGTTTGTTTTTAAATTCATTTTTAAGGATGTTGAATGTTTAAAATTGTTTTTGTATATACATTTTATACCATAGGATCCTAGGTTTTAATTGATGTTAGTTATTAATAGTTAATTCTCGTTAGATATGATTGGAGTAAGAAAATTGTCGTAATTATTTAACTTTGATAGTTTAAGATCTTGAGAATTTCTTCAAGATTAGTCATCAAAAAGAATCTTAGAATTACCTTAGATAGAAGTTGTATGATATTTAATCTAATTATTTTAATAAATTGATCAATTTTTTTTTTTTCCTAAAACGAATTGTCTTTATCTTTATTTTATCCGTTTTAACTTAGACGTATAATCCTTGGTTCTGCAGAAATTTCAAATTATATTTAGAATGACAGGGATTTAGATTGGTTTTTTGGATAAATTGCAAGAAAAAGGAAAAAAAGAATTGTAATTGTAATCTTTTAACTAAGACTGAGTTATCTTTTTAAGATTTATTTTTTGACATTTTAGGTATTTTTCCCTTTAACTCGAGGTTTGTTTATTTATTTATTTTTTTTAAAAGTTGGTTAATTGGGCCCAGCACAATTTTTTTTATTTTTATTCCACTCCCTTACAACTAAGTGAATTTTACCTTCTGCTAAAATAGAAGTATGTTACAGAGGTTACGTTGTAGAAAATGCCGTTCCATCGGCATTATAAATGTCATCTTGTGTATCCTTCTCTGATGACTCCAGTTTTCACTCATCCATATCGCGATATCCGCCATGTTTGCAGACTTTGCTTTACCACAAATTTTTCCAAAGGTTATCCCATGTCTATTCTTGAATCGATCAAGTCGGTCCATTCGGACATACAAATCCACAATAGCCAAATTGTTCATCAAATTTTTCTGCTTGAACTTTAAAAAGTGGATCATGACTTAATGAAGGTGCAAAGTTGTGCAGATTTTTCTCTAAGAGCTTCGTCCAAAAATCCTCTTTAGCACATTTCTTCAAACGCTTAGTCATTCTTATTTTGATCGAACGCAACCATTAATTTTTCCTTGTTCTTAACAGCGTTGAAAAAGATGATCAAATCATACTTTTTAAAGATTTCGGAATTTTTTACGCCTTCCTCTTAACTCCCGTAAAATCCTTACTTTTTCGTCAACTGATAAGTTTCGACATCGCAAGATAAAATTTGACAAGCGTACCTATATAGATAGTACAGCGGAAAATACTACAGTATTATTGTATTTTTATATACACTATTTCTTTTTTATAGTGTTATTAAAAAAGAAATATACTTTTGCTCTAAAAAATCTTGTACTTATATAACAGTATGATGTTCGGAGAAATCAAATGCTCATGAAACCAAAACCAGTCCACAACTGAGTTCACTGAAGCCTCTCTTAATTTTGTGAACTGCACTGGGAATCATTCATCTAGAATCTACTTCTGAATACTCTTAGAAGCATAGGTTCACTGCATCGATCACCAAAACTGAATGACCCCGTTGCAAGACGCGAAGAAATAAAACAATTTGATGACAGTTACGGATTAAATTACAGGTTACTTAAGGAATACGTTAGTTCTTTCATCATGATACAAGAAAATATTTTAAGCTAAATATATATGTTTGTGGTTTACCCGAGTTCGTTGCTGATGTTTATTAACTATCAATTAATGAACTAGGATGTAAACAAAAGCCGATATTATATCGAATTGAACAAACAATAGTAATGAGGGAGCTTTATAAGGTCTCAAATGTTGGCTGCTTTACTTTTGTTTGATACCCCTTAATTTAAAGCCTTTTCCTAAGACATGAAATGTACGGGAAAATCGGACTATGTCTTTAAATTTTGAGCATGATGTCAGGGTTTTTTTTTTTTTTTTAGTTGAATAGATACGTTTAAAGGGTTTTTTTTTTTTTTTGGTTAAAATATTTTTTTTTATTATTAAAATAAAATTTCCTTTTTTTTTGGTTGTTAAAAATAGGATTGTCAAGGGCCCCGCAAAATTCATCTTGTACCGCCTTCAAAGATTTCTCTTGGAGGCCCTGATTGGGGTATCTTAAATATTTTACGATACGATACAAGTTTTAATGTCCTTAAATGTACGGGAATTGTCCTTAAATTTTTTATTTGAGATTCAGTAGACACCCTGTAATAAAGTAAATTTTTAAGTTTTTTCGTAGGTTTAACAAATGCACGTTAAATTTTATTTAAATGAACAGTTTTTTTTCTTTAGATTGTCAAATGAATAAGTTTTATATATCAGTTTTAATTATATATATATATATATATAATCCTTTTACCGACATCGCTGTTCAATAAATAAATCAAAACTAAATTACGTTATTACTTCAGAAGACATTGATAATTTTTAATAATAATAATAAAGTGTAAAAATTTTGGCAAAAACCTTAACTTCAAATAAACTAAAATCTTACTTTTGTAAATTGACATCTACAGGATAAGCGGTATTTAAATAGTTTGGTTCTGAAGTAATTTGTTTTATTTTGTATAGGAACTTTTTAATGTATCGTATTTTTTTAGCATGTTTTTATTTGAACCTTTTTTAAATGAATTGATTTACGTGTGAATTATAGTTGTTTTATTATACTTTATATTAAAAAAAAAAAAAAAAAAAAAAAACACGTAAAAATCTTTAATTTTGTAGATATTTACATATATTTATATATTTTTTTTTTTAATAGTCTAACCCAGCAGTAGCGGTTTTGAGGTTACACAGGCCGAAACCCAAGGATCTCACTGGAGAACAGATCAAACTTTAACAGCCTTAGGAGGTCATTTAATCTACCCAGCTTAAGTCTGAATCTTCATCCAGAATTCAGGTAGGATGTTTTAATTTTATTTGTTTTGTTGACCATAATTTGTATTTGTTTTGTTTTCGTTCACTTAACATCGTAGGGAAACTCATAAATTTTTTGATAATGGTTGATAAGAAACAGTTTTAAACTGAAAAATCAGATGGAACTGTGGTTAAATGCATTAATTCACATTCATTCATTTAGTGAGGAAGATATGAGGTTATACATTTAATGGGTTTGCTTCAAAGAAGATAGATTAGAATGATAGAATTGAATTTTTGTTTTGGAAGAGTTTCCTTAAATGTTTAGATTCTTTTATTTTATTAATAGGAAGATAACTCAAAGTGAGAAGATATTGAAGTTCGTTATTGAGAAAGATTATTGAATAACTTAAAATACGCTTTTGCAACTCAGATACAGAAAATCTTTGCCTATCTAAAGTTAATTTTAATGTTTAACAAGAATATGGCGCCTTCAAAAATTAAAGTAAAACAATAAATACACATTAAAAATAAAATAGAAAATTCTCAAATGAATTTCTTTAGGCATTTCCTTAGAAACATAATAAGGCTAAGATTATCTAAACGACAGTGGTTGAGACCAAGTTATTTCCACGATGACGTCTCAGAACGGTAGTTTTACGCTTGATTGGCGATCATCAGCTGAGAAGTCATCTGATAAGTAGCGAGGTCTCCATACGATATTTAAAGACAAAAATTAGTTATTTTTGAAATATAAATGAAGATTTGCAATTATAATCCTAAACGAATATTTGAAAAATAAAACAAAAACCAGAAATGACTTTTTTTTAATAATTTTTTTAAAGGTTTTTTTGTTAATGAATATTAATTACATCAGGATGTCTACAGAACCGGGAAAACCGGGAATTATCAAGGAATTTTGTTCTGGAAAAAAATCAGGGAATTTTTTGGTTGAACAGATCGGTTTGGAGGTTTTTTTTTTTTTTTTTTTTTGGTTGAACAGATCAGGGAATTATCAGGGAATTTTAAAAGATTGTTCATGAAATCAGGAAAACTTTTTATTCAGATTTTGTAGACACCCTGTAGATATTTGACAGATCTTTTCATGTTTATTTTCATATTAATAACGAATTTTAATTTTATAATACAACTTTTTAAATTTATTAATTTTATTATTGCTTGTTAAAGCTTTTTTTTTTTTTTTGGGGAAATAAACAAAACTTTTACGTAAATAAACAAATAAACAAAACTTTGCTTGTTTTGGGAATTTAGTTAAAATTTACTATACTTTTTATATCATTCAAAGTTATAAATATACATACACATAAAAAAAAATACTTGTAATTATTGAAAATTACAGAAATGATTGAGATTCCTTCGTAGCGTATTTCGTATCTTTTACTGAATTCCTTTTAATATTCGCAGTGTTCAATTTATAAGTTTATAGGAATCTATTAAATGTCGGAAAGATTAAATTTCCGCCCAATCTCGAAGACTTGAGGTGGATGTGTAGGAGTTGTCTTAATCGAAAGGCAAGTGGGGAGGGTGGCTACCATATAATTACCGTGGGACGATAATTGGAGTGAGAAGTAGGGGAAGAGGGGTCAGATTCCCCCCTTGTAATGACCTCTACCAAACGGAGGGAGGGATTTCCGGGATGGTAATAGTGCTAGAGATTAATTCAAACCCATGTATCAGTGATTCCCATTGTACTTAAAAGCATTTTATTACTTTGAAGCAGAACGTAAAGGAAGCGATGCCATGCGAATTTTAATGTTTGATTTTTTTAGCTTTTTAAAAAAGTGTGGAAACGTTTCGTAGTATGTGTTCTTAAAGTCATGTAAATTCGGTAACATTTAAGTGTTATCTCATTAGCAAGCATCGAAATTGTCATTCTTTGTAATTAGTTTCTTGGATTTTAATAGCCATTTCAGATATAAATCTGTTTGATCCCACAATTAATCTAATCTAATCATTTTAAAGATATAAATCTATATTTTTAAAAGTTTATATAAATTCCCTCTCTTCCTTTTTTCCCGGAGAGACCCTTTTTTATTTGCGAATATTGGTTGAATGCATCATTTTAATTAAAATGTTTACTAAAATGCTTAACTAGCGCTAGCGTTTTAACTAGCCCAGTCACTTCATTCTGAAAAATGATTTTTAATTTAGAAACGATTTTTTTTTCCAAACTTAAGCGGATATGAAAAAATTGAGTTTCTTCGAATAATAAAAAAAAAAAAAAAAAATTAAATAAAAATCACTTACTTGGAGATGCAGTGAGCTCCTGTCAACACCCACACGGGATCAATGAGAACTCCCCCGCACCAGTGGCCCATATAGCCCCAATAAGGATGAGTAAGCTGAATTGACACCTAAAAAACGAATTTTAAATTTTTTAAATTTTTTAAATTCTTTGTAAGTAAAAATCTGGAATACCTGAACGATTATTATAGATAGCATTAAATTGGAACAAAAATAAAATCACCGCAAAATTTTAAGGCGTGAATAATTACAATTTATAATTACTTTATAAAAAATTTGTAATTTTTGAAGTTTCTAAATTTATACATATTTTTACCTTTTTAAATTTTAGTTTTGAAAGAATACAAGGAAAATGTGTATATTTGCAAACTGTAGTATCTGCTCGATATAAACAACTTCAAATTTTCATTTTGCTGAGAATTCTGTGAACCATTGTTTTTTTTTGTTTTTTTCTCTGGGAATTTTCACCATCTTGAGACACAACAGTTGCTCAGCAGGGAACCCACAAGGAAACGTTTTTAAATACCGAGTTAAATTAGTAGAGTGGAAAATTTGAAATTAGAAATTATTTAGTAAAATTACTGAAAAATAAAATCTTTAAAAATATAAAATATCGTTTTATTCATGATTTTTTTACTCAGACATAACTTTGTCATTAAATCGGTGTCCTATTACAAACAATCAATTCCTATCAATAAGTGCTGATCAATGTATTTCATCAATTCTTAATCAATTACATTCGTTCTTATTAAAAAGCTTTTGCGAAGTTTTCCACAATTTGTGGTGGCCCTTTTTTTTTTTTTTTTAATTCTATGTACCTAATACCTGGAAAACCGAGCTTTGCTCTGTAAAATAAAACGAAAATTACGTAAGAAAACTTGTAGGCATTCACTTGGTTATTTAACCCTCTTTCGCGGAAATGGACAGCTCCGCAGTGAATCAACGTGACATGGAAAAGAAAAAGTTTTTAAAATTATTGTTAAGTTAAAATTATTCCACGGAAAACCGCGCAGAACACGAACTTACTAAGAAAGAAATAAAACTAAAACAACGTAAGAATACTGTAGGCAAAAACCTGGTACCCAGGACAATCATTTACTCCCTAAATAAGTTGTTTTGAAGGCGAGGCCTAGCTAAATCGCTTTCTCGCACCCGAAAACTGTACATTCACCAAAATCTCTTTAAACTCCTTAGGCCCATTTTTCAAGATAAAGAATTTACAAGAATTTGGTCGCTTCATAATATTTGATGATTTGATTGTATACAGAGTTCAATGTACGTTAGCTTTGTCTCATGAATTGAAAAAGTAATCTTATTCTTTTGCTTAGTTTTTCTCGAAAACCCAAGTCAATAAAAATGTCTCAATCAGCATCTAATGCGCTGTTTTGAATAACCAAAACAGACTGGAGAAGTTCTATCACACCAGTCAGTCTATGGATGTCCTTGAGTCTTTTCCAATTACTTTTTGAACGGCTGAATGTTCTTGAAATTCGGTGGGCAGTTTTTAGAACTTCGGATGATCTAACATGAAATCTTTCCAAATGAGTGCTTGTCCAGGAATTAGCACGAATAGCTAACAAAAATAGAAAACACTAAAAACCAAATTGGTATTTCTATCGAGGTCTTAAACAATGGGATTTAAAGCTTTTAACTAACCCATTTATTTGTACAGTTAATCAGCTCTTAGTAATTTTAAGTAAAAATATGGATATAGTCGTTTTTCAGAAACTGGAAACTGTCAGTACTGTTTGTACTTAGCAGGTACCTTAAATTAAAAGTAAACTTTTTCTTTTCGTTTTCATGACTTTTTTTAATAAGAATAAAAATGAAGGGGATGTTATTTGTTAAATTAAAATTTTAGGAACTACTTGTTTGTGAATTATTTTTTTGCGCTTGCGCTGTAGTTACCTGCCAGGGCCAATCACCGGGACTAGATTCCTTTCCTCCAATGATTTTTCCTTCTCTCCAGTGATTTTCTTTCCAGATTTTTCTTGGCTGCCGATTTCTTATCCTTCCTTCGCCACAGCCTGAAAATAGAAGCAACAAGAAATGAAATTTTTTACTAGGTTTAACAACAGGCATCCCACGATTACCCGAGAGATTAGGGAACAGACTAGAAAAGAAAAACCGGAAATCGATCTAAATATCGAACCCAGTCGTCTTTTTAGCTCCAAATGCATTTTGGCCGCCGAAAACCGTAAATAACGCATTATGTAGCACTTGCGAATGCTTAATAACATGTGAAGTACATTAAAATGAACAGTAGCTCACCTTTTGAATATTAAAATGAATATTTTAATTTTAAAACGTGGACTTTAAAAATATCTATTTTTTTTTAACTGGTCGCAGAAGCGCATGGGAAGATCTTGGAAACATGACGCAAAAGGGTCGAAACAGCGAATCACGCGCCTGTTTTTAATTGAAAAGGGGCGAGGGACGCCTGTATCAGATGACGCGTTATTGTATCCGTTTTTTTAACTTCTAAAACACCGTAAAAATGACGTTAATCACTGATCATCTGAAACCTAAATATGGATTCATATTTATTTTTCTTTGATTTTAAAAAAAAAAAATCATAACTATTTTGCTAGTGTTTAAACTTGGTTTTCTAAAATGAAAATGATTTTGAAAGCACCCTACAGTTGGCCTGTCTAGGGATGTCTGTGAATGCAAATAAAAATAGTGAACCTGTATTTCAAAGACTCAAACAGAATGCCATCTTATTTTCTTGTTTCCTCACAAACCGCTCCTCGAACACCTACACTTATATTCGTTTTCTTCTGCTCTTTTCGTTTTTGATGTTCTAGAGCAGGGGTGGCCAAACCGTGGCGCATTTTATCCTTCTGGTTGTCAAAATAAGATTGTGCTTTTTTTTTTTTTGGTGGTTAAAATTGAGTTGTATGGTGCAACTGAACTCAAGTCTGTGAAAAAATTGGCGCAAAATTAAGCATGATATGCTTAAGGCTGGCCACCACTGTTCTAGAGCTTATTTCTTTAGTCTTCAATAAAAACATATCTTCATTAAAAAGTTTTCAGTTTTTTTTTTCTCTCCACTCTTAGCGGTGTTCTTATTATCGCATTGTGGTTACAATGCCATTAAAGGCAAAAAAAAAAAAAAAAAAACAAAAAAAAATTTTTTTTTCTTAATTTTTTTAAATTAATTAAAAATATTGATTTTAATTAAACCGTTTAAAAAAATAATTTTATTTATTTGAAAAAAAAAGGAAAACTTTTGAAATTTGTTTGTTATCGAAGGAAATATTTTATAAATAATAAACTCGCTCTTTTTAATTAAAAACAAGTCTATTTGACTATAGCTGACAAAACTGCTTCAAAATAATATACATGGACAGTATGTGTGTGTGTGTGTGTATATATATATATATATATATATATATATATATATACACACACACATACACTGTCCGACAAATGGTTCTTGATGATCGCGTTTGCGCGGGAATCACGAAAATCACGAGATTTGGCCATTAGCCTCTTCAGCAGGTCTCAAGGAATGTAGTATTATGAATGTCTGTCACTAGGAAAATGCTAACCGCATAAAGGCGATAGATGTAGCGGCGAATAAGGCATCGGTCAAAATCGTCGACATCAGTAATGGGGCTTGCTCGTGGCCGCTTCTTCCCCGGAGTCGATAAGCCTTCTTTCTCGCCATTTTGTGATAAGACATGATAGAGGCTATTCTCGCGTCAATCACGTGAAATCGCGAAAATTCAAGGTCGTCAAGAACGATGTGTCGGCCTATATTAAAATTAAACAAAATTAAAATTTACCAGTCATCAGCCAAGTAGAAAGTAAATAAATATGTACTTAAATAAATTCAAATTGATTTTTTTTTTTTTTTTTAATATTTTTATATTTTAAAATGTGGTTTGGGTTTATTTGTTAAAGATTAATAATTTAGTTTAACAACTAAATTACTATAATTCTACAAAATCGGAATCCAAAATTTACCTTTTTTTAATTATTCTAAGTTTTTTTTTGTTTTTTACGTTTAATCAATATCCGTTTCGTATTTTCAATTAATCCCAATGATGGCGGTGGTTGAAATGGACTGCGACTGTGGGCAGCCAAGCAAGTAGGTAGAGGCAATCGGTCTGTCATTACGCCACTGTTCAAATGGAGATAAAGTCGAGCTAATAAGATTGGTAAATCGTCAAATAATTAACCATCCTATTAGAGATAACTTTTTAACAGTGGGAGGGTTTACTGTAATTGGTTTGTGGCTGTGACCTTCAAGCGATCCACTGCACTTTACGAGGTGATAAAAATCTCATTGAAGGGAAATACATATTTAACAGAACAAGCAGGAGATACAGTCTGATGACAACAGACGGTACTGTGAGAATATATTTTCCGCCAATACTTAAGGTTTCTGAGGAAGTCGTTTCGTCTAGAATAAAAATACCTCTAAAACCCCGACGGAATGGAATCTGTTTCTGAACGAAGATGGGAGGGGCACATTTAAATATTGTATAAGAATCTTATTTGTTTGTTTTTTTTTCAAAATGGCGTAAATTATTAATTGCGTTGATAAACAGAGGCCTAATCTCACTAAATGGCACAAAATTACATTTGCCTTTATGGACCAATGTTTTGATTGTATTGGCATGACTTCTATTTTCTCTTTTTGTTATTACTCCTATACTATTTTTTCATTGTGACTCAGGCTTCAACTATTAATTTAGTTGTAATTACTTTACAATTGATTGAATTCATCATCAATTATTGTAATATTAATTTACAACTAGTCGGTTACCCGTCGCTTCGCTCCGGAAGCCTCCGCATGTAACGAAAACAACTAACTAAAACTTAAATTTTTAATTTTTTTTTTTTTTTTTTTAAATTTTTAATGTTTATATTCTGTCAATCCACGACTGCTTTTAGAAGCAGCGTGTTAATTAGATATCTATATATTTTTATTTTTTATTTAGATTAGAATATAGTCCTCGTTGTCTAAAGGCTAAGACGTCTAACTTCGGAGCAGAAGGTTGCATGTTCGATTACCGTAGTGAATTTGTAGAAATTATTTCTAATTTCACAAATTACAACAATTGCACCAGACAAAGATAAAAGATTTTAGTAATATAGATATACTTTTCAGTGGTTTTTGAGTTACAAATAGTATTGGTTTTTTAGTTACAAATAGTGATTTCTCAGTATTCTACCTAATAGAAATAGTGCTTCTTTCTTTCTTGACCTTTTTTTTTTTTTTATTCAAACATCTCCCGTGTATACATGCTTGTTTTTCAATATCATATAAAATTTGGTTAAGAATATTATTATATTTGCCGAAATGTTGCAATATTTTAAATACAGTTCTAATTGTCATTTTCGAATTAAAAATAAACAGACGGATCGGAAATAAATAAATAAATCTTGATATTCAAAGAAAGAAAAGTTATATTCATTCATTATTGATTGGGGGAAGGACACGAAGTCAAAAAACAATATAAATTGAGTAGTAGTAGTCACCTTGGCCTAATGCATAAGACGTTTGACTTAGGATCAGAAGGTTGTAGGTTCGATTCCTGTCGCGGACGTTTCATTGTATAAATTATTTCTATTTTCCATTTCGCTTAGGAAATTGCACCAGACAGACAGAGATAAACGATTTTAGTAATGTAGATATTATTACAGTATTGTGATGGTTGGCAACTACATATACGTAATGTAAGTTCACCTGAAAACATTGTTATAAAACAAACTTGAAAAAGAAGGAATATGCTTTCGAAAATTCGTTTGCATTAAAAAATATATATTTTTTAATGTTTTATGAGTTAGTGGTAGTATTTATTTAAATTATGATAAGCAGAGGAAGAGATTTAAAGGAGATATGTGGATTAGTAACATATTTAGTTACAGAAAGAAGCTAAAAATTGAAGTATAAAAAATTAATTTTAAATTTATTTGCCACTTGTGCCCTATGGTTAAGGACCATTTTATAAAATCCTGTTTAGCAACAGGCAGTTTTCTTTCTTGTTTCTATCGGAACCCACTGTCGGGGGCGAATTTGGGTTCCACGTATTTTTCAGGCCATCGAAGCTTGTCATTAAAGTGGTAAGTAGGGCTGAGGATTCATCATAATGATGAAATGGCCGTGTCATCCTACCACTTAAGCTTTTGGCATGAATTTGGTTTCATTTGTGCATGATGGGTGATAATTCTCTTGTTAACATTCTCATCTGCACGTTTGACCTTTGTGAAATAAGAATTTTTGTATAAAGAAACAATCAAGATATATTCAAATGTATGCAACATGCTCTACGGAAAAATATGCATTACGGTACAATTAAATACCAAAACCGTTTTAATCTAGGATTTTGGACCTGATATTTTTTTTTTTTGAAAATTCAGCGCTTTTGTTTGTAACCCTTATCCTCTTTTTTCTTTTTTTTTTTTTGGTTGAACATCACAATGTACGGCCTGATGTCATATTCTATAACTTGTGGCCTTCCAATAACAAAAAGTTTGTTTCCGCATCTCTAATTTAGACTATTACACTGAGAACATGGGACATAAATTAAAAGTGAGAATTCTCGGCGTTATAATCATAATATTTTTAAAAGTGTACATAGCAGTGGGCAAATATTTTTAAAAGTGTACACAGCAGTGGGCATCATTATTCCTATTATCAATAAATATCCAAATAACATGTTTTGTGAAGTAGACTTCATGATCTATTCATGATTTAAAGCTTCTAATGATAGATGAACTTCAATTTCGGTGACTAATAGAGGGGAAGTGATTGTACGAAGAACCAGGAAGACTTTTCCCAATGTGTATATTATCGAAACATTTAACTCTACAGTATCAGTATTTTAAATAACATGCAGTGCAAAATAATTTTAGCAATGGATAAATGTGTGATACGAAGTTCGCTGTCACGATAAGAGATAAAAAAAAAACAATATGTTGTGCTCTCCAACTGGCGGACGTTCAGGCAATTACTGTGCTTCTGAGATATGGTGGTGGTACAGTGAAATTTCGATAATCCGAATTTTTCAGAAAAATCCTGTGGTAAATGTCGTTTAAAATAAGCAGTAATAACTGTTTTGAATGTGCTGTGATAGTAAAGAATAAATGCAAGTCCGAGCAACAACAGAAAACGCAATGAAATACAACTGTCATATTTCCAATTGTTCTGTTGCAGGACAACGCCTGTAATAACTACAATTACGTAGTCAAGATATGTCAAGATGAAATATGTCGATTTTCCTACCTATAAGTTAGTATCCACTAGTAAATGTTCAACTAAGTGAATATTGCCGTAAATCCAAGATATAACTGAATTCGAAAAATTATTCAGTTAATCAGAAAAGCAGAGAAGCAAGATCTGTTTGGTTACTATCTCCTTGGTTACCAGTCAACACAGCATCAGTTTAACGAATTAGCCAAGTGCAACGAATGGTGAATACCAATCAGAATTTCAGGGAATAATGAATGGTTGGTTAAACAGTTTTCAGATTAACATCTACAATCCCAAACTGTACATATCCGTTCCGGTTAATGGGCGTTTATCGAACAAAAATTGTCACCTATTATTTATATATATATATTAGTGTGCACTGTTACTTAAGCCTAGTACACACCAAGGGACAAAGTCGCAGACTGTTCCGCGACTTTTGCGATACAGTTTTCTCGTGTTCTGGGACTGTCGCGATACAAAAGTCGCAAGGCTCATGTTCCCCATCGAAACGGAACACGAGACAATGTTGCGCGACATTTCGTAGTCTGTATGTGTTCCGAGACTTCTGAGTCAGTTTCTACTTGTTCGCCATGGCAATAACATTAAAAATAATTAAAGATTTTCAGGCCCTCCCACGTCTTTGGGATATCACAAGTCTAGATTATACGAACAGAAATAAAAGGAGGGATGCTACGGAGCATCTGGCCCAAAAATTTCTGAAATCCATCTTCCAGTTTTAATTTTTGGAGAGATTAATAGCAACAGTAATGCCTCCCGAAAATAGTTCTCCAGTACCGTTTAGTTTTACGATTTTTCTTTTGTAACAACATTAAATTATTTAAACACAAATTCAACGCACAGAGAGCAATCTATTGGGACATCGCGTTCTTATATCTGTAGTACAACTGGCTGTTTAGTTGTTGGCGCGCGACATTGTATAGCGACTGTCCCGAGACACGTGTTCCGCGTCTTTGTCCCTTCGTATGTAAAGCCTAGTACACACCATGTTTTGCAATATCTGTAACTTTAAGAGTTCTATCAGCTAGATCACATACAGCAATTTGAGAGCAGATGCAGCTTTTTTTTCCTCAAAAATTTTTTTGGTAATTTTGACATACGACATTTTGATATAACATTAACGATGTATATTGTAAGTTTATTATTAAAGTTTCTATTCGTCCTCATCGCATAAATTTCAATTTATCTTCATTGACGCCTCTGACAGAACAAACATCTTTATTGTAAATTTCAATTCTTACCTAGTTTTAAAGTAATTTTAATAATTGTTTATTTGCAGATAAACTTAAGTAAAGTATGAATTCAGTTGTAAAGTATGAATTCAGTTGAAATTTCGCATTTCAACTATCATGTTTTTATGAAATAATAGTAGGTTAATTTAGATGATACGAAAATGTTGAGAATTAAACTGGCTACAAAATACTTTATGGTCAAATGTACCATATGTATAATACCCTTTTAAGGCCTGAAACGCACTGGAGACAAAAATGTGTCCCCTTTTATTGCACCTATTGTTCGGCTGTTCCCTCTTAAAGCCTACGGCAGTAAAATAATCACCTTTCCATTGTCTAAAAAAAGGGGTCAAACCTCAAAGGGGATTAAAAGGGGGAAGAAGTTATAAAAGGGGACACATATTTCCTCCAGTGCGTTTCACCTCTTACACATGCGATACGATTAAGGTCGCGCAGCCAGAATTCTAGTCGCTTTTTGGCGCACGAACACATTCTTCTATTGATTTGAATGGAGCCTTTCGCACGAGACGCAACTTTCATTGCGGCCTGATCATTTCTGTTTATTTTTCATTTTGAGAAGTGATAAAAACATTAAAAGAAAACTACTTTAGAGAATGGGACTTTGACACTGACAAATTCATATTACAAGATAACTGAATATTTATAAAAAAGATGCCACGGCTGCCGAAAAAAAAAAAAAGTTGAGTTTGATATTTATACCTAATTGAAATATGACAGATTTATTATAAATGTATTCTGTTGCGTGTTTCTTTCGTGGTGTGCCGTATTGAAGAATGAAGTCGAATCGATTTGTATCTTATTCGAAATTACTGACTACAAATATGATTTTTATGAATGGAGGGTAATTCTGAACTTATGTTTTTCGTGGATGTTTCCTGAAAAAGCTAAATTATTAACCACAAAATCATAACGAATTCGGGACTGAAAATTTGAATTGATGACTGATTTTTAAATATCGAAAACAAATCGTACTTGGTCGAGATTTAACGATTAATATCAAAACTGAAAAGAAATATAAAAAAGATGAAAAAATGAATAATTCCTATTTTAATTAATTGAAAACATTTTTCGCCTGTTCGATGCATTGAATAAATGATTTTTTTTTTTTTACATAAATCAATGTTTATAGATTATAAAGTTAAAGGTTTATAGACTGTCGGACTTTTTAAGTTAGGAAGTTTAAAGTTTTCGTGATCTAATTTTGAAAATCTGTTCAATTAAGTTTTTCATTCTTTTTTCTTTTAACAGGACTAAAATATGTCGGAAGGTCAACCAGCACAAGGAAGAGCAAGAGGTAGAGCACGGGGACGGGCACGAGGCCAGAGGCCTCAAGAAGAGACTCAAAGGCCCGGAGAAACTGCAGTAGCTCCACCTCCTCAAATAGTAGAAGCCACCTTACGCCAACCTGGAGTAGTGATGCAACCAAAGGGTCTTACACCTGGAAGAGCAACTCATCGAGGAGGAGGAACCCCAAGAGAAGTAGTAAGACCTGGCGGTGGTGGTGATGGAGAGGCACAGTTGCCAGCCTTAATGACAGGCTTATCTGTAAGTAGAACTGGAGGAAATGGGGATAATGGTTCAAGAGGAGCAGGAAGAGGTGCAACAAGAGGCAGAGCCGAGACCTATTTAGAACCGGTCACTAGACCTCCAACATTGACTGATAAACGAGGCAGATCAGGTGCACCTGTCAGCCTTCTAACAAATTACTTTCGCTTGCAGTCAACCCCGGATTGGAGATTATATCAATATCATGTTGATTTTGCACCTGACATAGACAATATTTCTTTAAGGAAAGCTCTTCTTGGAGTACACAGAGAGGCTGTGTTCAAGAGATCTTATCTGTTTGATGGGATGTCGTTATATTTACCATTCCAGCTTGAACACGAGACCCTTGAGCTTAACTCTTCCAGAAAGAGTGATGGGGCCATAATCAATATCAAACTTAAGCTAGTGAAGGATCTGCTACCAAATAATCCGATTTGTCTTCAAATTTTTAACATTCAGTTACGCAGGAATTTCCATCAGTTGGATTTCAAGCTATTAGGTCGCAATTTTTACGATATGCACAGTTCATGTTCAGTGAAACAGCATGGGCTTGAATTGTGGCCTGGATATATTACCTCGATTGCACAGCATGAATCTTCACAATTAATGTGTGTTGATTTAAGTTTCAAGGTGTTGAGGACAGATACTGTAGATGTTCTGTTGAAGAATTGTTTCACTCAAGCACGAGGGAATGCTCCCAGAATGGCTCAAGAATTATTGATGGGTAGCATCGTATTAACAAGGTATAACAATAAGACTTACCGTGTTGATGAAATAGATTTTGACAGTAATGCAAAGCAGACCTTCAAGATGAAGGATGGAAGTGTTACTACTTTCATTGACTACTATCAGAAACAATATGGTATCCAAATTAGATTTCCTGATCTACCATTGCTATTAAGTCTTCCTAAGAAGCGTGATATTAAAAGGGGTCAAACAGATCCCATTAAACTTGTTCCGGAGCTTTGTACCATGACAGGCCTAACTGATGAAATCAGACAAGATTTCAATGTAATGAAGGATTTGGCCAAATTCACAAGAGTTGGTCCAGCTGAGAGAGTGACAAAATTGCAGGACTACATGAAAAGAATGCAGGGCAACCCGAAAATTCAGGAGGAATTAAAAGAGTGGAATTTGAAGTATAGCAGTGATCTTGTTAATTTACAAGCAAGAATTTTACCCCACGAAGAAATATTTCAGAAAGGTGCTAAGGTTGATTATAAACCAGCTGAAGCCGACTGGTCACGAGATATGAGGGGCAAACTCCTGCAGGAATCAGCCCATGTGGAAAGATGGTGTTTAGTTGTAACACAGAGAGATTCTGGCAGAGCTGAAGAGTTTCTAAATGCCTTATACAGAGTTTCCCAACCTATGGATCTTAGACTACCGCGAGCTACAGTTATCAAACTTTCTGATGACCGCACTGCAACCTATATTACAGCAATAAAGGATGAAATTGCCACAAAAAACACCCAGTTAGTGTTAGCGATTGTGCCTAACAATAGAGGCGAAAGATACAATGCTATCAAGAAGCTCTGCTGTGTTGATTTTCCAGTGCCGAGTCAAGTTGTAATTACTAAAACTTTAAATAAAAATATGATGTCTGTTGCTACAAAAGTAGCAATACAGCTGAATTGCAAGCTTGGAGGAGAAGTTTGGACGGTTCCAATACCTATTAAGAATATCATGGTAGTTGGATATGATACCTACCATGACAGTTCTCAAAAAGGACTGAGTGTAGGAGGCATCGTGGCTAGTACTAATGGGACATTAACAAAGTATTACAGCAAGGTTGCCTTTCAACATACGCATCAGGAAATGCTTGATGCATTGTGTTGCCAATTCATAGATATTTTAAAGAACTATCACAAGCAGAACCACACTCTGCCAGAGAGGATAATCTTTTATCGTGATGGAGTTGGCCAAGGACAGATTCCATTTGTGATAGCTCATGAGATCAACCACATCAGAGAAAGCTTTAAAGAAATTGGATCTGGCTACAATCCAAAATTTGCTTTTGTCATAGTAACAAAAAGAATTAATACAAGGTTCTTCTGCAAGAGGGACAGATTTATTGACAATCCCCAACCAGGAACAGTTGTTGACACGGAAGTTACCAAACCAGAGAGGTATGACTTCTTCTTAGTAAGTCAGAGTGTTCGGCAGGGAACTGTATCACCAACAAACTACAATGTTATCCATGACTCAACTGGCTTTCAGCCTGATCACATGCAGAGGCTGGCATATAAGCTGACCCACTTGTATTATAACTGGCCGGGCACAATCAGAGTTCCTGCACCTTGTCAGTATGCTCATAAGCTAGCATTTCTTGTTGGGCAGTCTCTTCATAGAGATCCTAATAGTCGACTATCAAATACATTGTTTTATTTGTAGTT
>JAFIDM010003189.1:47683509-47704319 GCA_023159025.1 Thereuonema tuberculata | reverse complement strand
AGAGATCCTAATAGTCGACTATCAAATACATTGTTTTATTTGTAGTTGCTTGAAAGATGGAAGCGAAGGTGTCATTTGTTTTATTTTCTGCTTTGTAGATTTGATATAAATTCAAAGCAGACTAGAAACAACAATTGTACTACATTTTTCATTGTCTTTTTTCAACCATTATTCATTTGAGTTCTTCATATAGATTAGTTAAAAATGAAACAATGTTCATGATAGCCAAGTTTTTATGCATAAATGATATATTCACATTCATATTGTAATCTGAAGATTATTAAAGAAGTTAATTAAGTTGGAAAGTATAACTCATATAGATTGAAAATAACCAATTTTTGAAACAATACATAATTTAAGCAATATGAGTAGTAGAGTCATGTTGAGTACTCTATCCAATTTTTAAATACATTGGTGTCCTTATCTCCCATATCATAAAAGTGGAATAGAAATTGTTAAACTGTTATTGAACAAAAAGCGGCTGCCATTGTAACTCATCTCCAGATTTATTATTCCCATAAAATGTTTTTTATTATAGTTTTTTGTTTCAAAACATTCCTCCAACTGCAATTAAATTTTAAATACACTTAATATCTTAAAAAAATAAAAATTTGAAATGATAAAAATTAGAATATTAAAAAGAATATTTTTCAATTTTTTATTATTTTTTATTTTTAATAATTCATTTTATCTTAATGTATGATTAGTATAAAAAAAAATCCTTTAATCTTTGTATTTCTGATAACATTACTGATAATTTATAAAATTTAATTTTTCAGAATTTTTTGTATGTTACGAAATAAAAATGAATGTTAAAACCAAAACTTATTTTGATTTTTTGTTAAATTTTTATTTGCGATTGAAAAACACTTTCCTGAATATTTTAGTTCCATTTCTTTTGATTCCATTCATTACTTTAAGTGTTTTAACTACCAGCTTCATAAACCCCCTTTCGCCCGTTTAGTATGAGGATATACGTAAACAAGCTCATAACTAACGACCCCAATAAAAACATAAACATATCAGTATAGTTAAGTTAAAAGATATCTAAAGCAATTTCGTTGGAGTTAGGAAGTCATAAATTTCATAATAGCAACTGTTTAAAGTTTAGATCTTGCCTAATAATAACTGACTTTAATATTTTATAAGAGAAATAATATATGTAGGCATATACAGGGTGATTGTAATGAAGAGTATCCTTTTCAGCACTGTCTGGAGCAGCGGTTCTCAATCGGGGTCCACATGTATGTCATTTGAATCACACTTTAAAATGGTTTATGAATTTACCAGTGTGTAGAATATGTATTTACCACTGTAAAATTTATTTGTATTAAATTAGTTTTCATTCAAAATAAAGCATAATCATTTACTATTTCGTTGATTATTAATATAATCCCTTTACTTTTAGCTATGAGGGGTCCACCAAAAAAAAGAGAGATAAGGGGACATGGGTAAAGGTTGAGAAACCCTGGTCTAAAGCGATATGTAGCAGTTATAAAGAAACGAAATTTGTTAGGAGATACTTCAGGACATAAAGCTGACATTTCCGGGAAAAAAAAAAGTAAAAATAAAGTCGCCACTACGCAATTACCACCTTTTCTTCCACATAGTACCTTCCACAGTGCCATTGGACTGCTATATAACATTCTAGACAGTGTTGAATACAGTAGAGCCCCGATTATCCGCGGGATTAGGTGGCAAGGGCTTCGCGGATAACCCGAAAAACTAAAAATGAGGTGTAAAAACGAAAAAAAACTTCACCATGAAAAACTTACGTTTTATTCTACAAAACATATGTAAAAGTTTAAAAATATGTACAGTAAAGCAGAAACCTTTGCTCTACGTTTGCATCGACAAATTCCGAGAAGGCCTATAGGATTACGATGCACGATAAACCTATCTGTAATTTTCGACCTTCGCACTGTAGGGCCTATTGTATTTTCCATGTTAGCTTGGATTAATTTATTTATTTATTTTTTTTTTTTGAGGTTCGTAATTAAAAAATTTTTTTGCGGCACTCGCGGATAATCGGGACTCAACTGTACTTTAATTACCATCGCCCGATATATTGCTTCATGGGATGAAATTTAAAATACGTTTAAATAAAGATCGATGACTATTAAAATCTGAAACGGAAGTTTCAGCGAAATTAAAAATGAGGTATAGAAAAATGCCCATTAAAAATAGTAAAAAACAAAATTTTAAAAAAAAAATGAAACTTTGCAGGATAAATATTGACGTATACTCTATTGTGAAAATATTTAAAATCTTAATAAATACATGCTCGAAGAAATCCTCGTTGCAAATTTAAAATCTCCCACGTGTAAAAAGTAACTTTCTCAAAAAAACTTTAATTTCATCGTGCACGACGTGATACTAAACTAAGATTTAAGCAAAGACAGCATTGAGTGATCACATAGCAGGTTTTTTATTATGGCGAGACATATGTAGGAAAAACAAAATGGTTATTAAAAACTCATGATTTTGATGAACAAATTAATGTTGACGATCACTTAGGATATTTTACGAATGGGATATATACCACAGCGAAATCCAAAGATCTGCACATAAATTGTTTGTTCGGTACCTAATCGAAAACGCTATTCAAATATCTGCAAAATTAATTTACGACAAAAATGACAGATTTTAAATTTGCAACTACGATATACTGTATTCATCACTGGAGATTTGTTATCGCTACAGTAATTGTATATCATTGTTCAATTCACACTTAAATAAGACTGTCCTGGGTATGTCTTTAAGATTTGGAACTCGTGACCGCTTCGGAAACAGAATTTTATAAAATTTCTATTTATCTTACTATAAATTTATGAAGCGCTTACATTTTATATAAAATAAAATCCTGAAAAATGAGTACATGATATTTAACCAAACAAAATAAAGAAAACTATTCTTTAGTTATTGGCTGTAACTTTTTTAATTTATTCCTTCAGTGAATGACTCGCGACAAACGTTTTCTTTATTTATATAATATAATATAATATCATATAACTTTTTTTCTGTAAGAACGTCATTCCATAGATTTGTTTTTATTTAATAGTGTAGTCTACTGAGTATATCCTAGTCTATTATTTTGCGATATGTTAGAAGAAAGCACTTTCTTTTCTAACCAGATAGCATTAATTCTTCTTAGACCTACTGTATCTGAAATCGTCTTCAAAAATTCTGAGTTATTTTAGAAAAATCTCGTCTTTGTTTTTACTTGTATAATAAATTTACTTAGTCTATAAATAAAGTGGTATCAAAAGCACACCTGGACAACAAAAGTATTTGTAAAGTCTATAAATAAAGTGGTATCAAAAGCACACCTGGACAACAAAAGTATTTGTAAAAATAAATACATTAAACTACATCTACTTACTTTCCCTCCTTTCATGCAACTATTTCAATTACTCTAACGAGATTATTTTACTAAAGGGAAATAAGCCTTTTTACATTTTTGTTAAGGTTATTTGATTACCATAAGAAGGCTATTTTGAAAGATTTACAGCAATAAAAACTAGCTAGATTATAATTAAAATTAAATAAAACTTACAACTTAAACATTTTGTAAATTAAGATAATTTATGACAGGAACTTAAGATTAAGATGTCGGCGCAAGCGGAAGTATTTAGTATTAAATTCTTGATGCAAAACCACAATTCTAAATTATATTCAAATTTATTGTAATTTAATTTTTGTAACTAACTAGATGTGACAACTAATTGAGAATCAGTATTCGGAAACGTTAAAGTATTTTTTTTTATTATTACTTTTAATTATAAACATTTTCGTTAATTTTTTGGTAATCAGTTTTAGCCGCTTCTGTTGTGCTTCCATTAACTAAATAGAAAGCTTCTATTTTCTATCGTAAACTAATCTATTATCAGTTATACATAAAAAAAAATAAAAAATTCATAATTTTAAATTTTACATTAGAAATAAAAATAAGATCGACCAATACCAAAGTTTTGTAGTTATACAGGGTGATTCAGAATTCCCTGTACAAACTTTAAAGGTAAGCCAGGAATGCAAAAATCGTATTTACAGTGGAACGTATGTCCGCAAACGCCACCCGAATGTGGAAGGTGCGCACTAAGTAAGGTTCAGAAATAAACTACTGCAAATAAGGTAGACAACATGTTTATTAGACCGATGTTTACGATATGACAGTAAGGTATACAAGTGCAGGTTTACAGCAGGTGCATACAGTAATATACGTCGATGTATGGATTGCCCAACATGTGGAAAAATGCGAGGCCTTCCGCGAAAATTTCCGTTCGCTATTAGTGCAAAAGTGACATCTCCAAACAGTTGTTTCACGGTATGTTCCCGATCATCAATGGAGAGTAGACACTAGATCCAACCTAGGGTTTTATAGTGACTAGCCCCATAGGTCAGGTGCCTATCTGCCCTCTCAGCATTAGTGAAGCGATACAATCCTGCTCGTATAAAGTCAACGTCTCAAATGAGGATGGCTCACACTGCCAAACAGCGCCCTCCAGCACATTCGGGTGGGGTTTGCGGACATACGTTCCACTATGAATATGGTTTGTTTTTTAATTCCTGGCCTACTTGCAAGTTTCTACAGGGAATTTGGAATCGCCCTGAATACTTGTGAAATTATAAAGTTGATGCTCTCTTTACATCCAAATCACAGGATCCGTAATTGTTTTGATCATTGAAAATCATGTGATTTTCTTCTGAGATAAGTTTCATCTTCGTCATCATTAGAACTAATATACTAATGTCCAAATCGCACGATTATTTGTGTCGTACGCAACGAAAGATAAAAATCAAAATGGACTTGTTTTGACTTTTTCATACTTTTTTTGCTTAAATTAATTGTTTGTTCAAGCTAAAGTTTTAGAATTTGGAGATTTTATTATTTTCTTGGTTAACCTTTCAGTTCTCCGCGGGTTTCCTTAGATGCAAACTTATTGTAAAAAAAAATATATAAATATTTTTTTATTCTGTTACGTTGTACAGATTTTTGAGAGATCAGTTTTTCACATAATTACACTAATTCTTTTAATGATTTTGTTCAGCTTTGTTTACAGTACATGGTTATTTAAAAGCTTTTTCCTGTTCTGAAGCATTGCCCTTATCTAGCGTCTTTACGCAGTCATATCAACTAAAGTCCGCCAAACCAAAGAACGACCGTGGTCACCAGATGTCGCAATAGTAGAATTTGAATCGATTGTATATGTCAGTGTTTATGGCGGGAAAGTTTATGGCTTCTGATTGGCGACTCTCAAGCGAGGCAAACCTTTGTCAATGACGAACTTAAGTCCTGGAATGATTAACTGATCATAAATGCATTTCAAGGTCAAAGTCGTTGTTTCGTTTGGCCGATAGTACTTGATACTAAAGCCTTGAGTGCAACAGCATTGATTAGCAGATGATTTAATAGGAGGGGGGAGATTGATTCTATTTCCAATCACAAAAGCAGACTTGATTTAAACAAAAAATGTCTGAAATAAATATCTAAAAAAAAAAACAAAAAAAAATGTTTCTTCAATTTTGTTTTCGGTAAAAAAAACAAAACATGGGAGCTTATAAAACGAATAATAATAATATAAAAAAAATAAATAAATAAACATTCTACAGAAAGGCAAAAAATATGTTATTAATACTCAAATATTTTAAGTACTCATCTTTTATAGTAAATCATTTGTGTGTTACATTTCTTTTGACGAAGAAATCAAACTATTTCCAATCTTGGGTAATTAAAAAAAAAACCATGAAAACTCAGGTTTTCGAGTTACAGTTTTCACTTGTTGTAAACTAAAAATTATTATTCAGGCTGATAAAAAGCCCTGTGAAAGGGCTTGAAATCGGTTTCCGCAATGTAATCTATGCAAAATTCTTTTAATACATTTTTTTTTTCAAACTTAAAAATATGTGTTTATTGAATTTTATTTCAACTTGAATTTTAGTTTCTAATACAGAAATTCCTTCCGGATGTTTTTAAGTTAGCTGGCAGTGCCGTAAAATTTTCTTAACCTACTAAATTCCCTTGTATGATTTTTGGGTGTTTCTGTATTTAAGTCACTTTTCTGGGCTTGCTGTATTGACTGTATATCAACTTAACCAAACAAATAGATCTTAAAATAAATATTTGCATGCGAGAAGCAGTCTTTGAATCTTATTCTTCAACCTTTGTCATATTTTACCGACGGGGACACTTGTCTAACCTGAATGAAACTTAAAAGTTAATTGAACCAAACATTGGCTACATCTGCAAACTCATTTTACTCCAAATAAATTTTGTTCTTTGATGCTATAAGAATTTGAACAGCAACGAATAAATGTTGGTGTTTATACACTGCCATTTTCCAATGAAAGTTTTCTTTCAAGACGCGGCGCCATCTGGACAGCCAAGAATTGGATAAACTTTTGATAAAGGATCTGGTTGGAAGAGAAACGTGCAAATGCCTGCAAAAAGAATGGAAAGTACTGAATAATTTCCAAGATGGTTTCGACATATAAGCAACCTCTAATAGCCGTTTTACATTTACCATTTCACTCGCCATAATGCAGGCCATAACGCAGGCAATGTCATGGTAGATTGCGAGTGATTAGTGTACCGCTTTAAACTTACCATAACGCCTTCCATCACACGGAACATTTACACTTCTCAATTGTCATCATGCCTACGTTTTATTTACGAAAAAAATAGCATTGATTTATATAAAAACCATTTAGTCAGTGCATCGGATAGGTGAAAGAATGTTTTTAATTAATTAAAATAGGAAATTTTCATGTTTTTTTTCATTGTTTTGTGTTTCTTTGTTTTCAGTCTCGTTAAATCTCGATCAACGACGATATGTTTTCGAGATGTCGATCGCTCGTCGATTCAAATTTTCAAGCCGAAATTCTGAAATGATTTTGATTAATAATGTAACATTTTATTAAAGCATCCACGAAAATAAGGAAAAGATGCCCTCCGATCGTGAAAATCATTTTTGTAATAGGTAATTTCGAAAAAATAGATACAAATCGATTGGACTTCCAAGTTCTACAATTCGTCACCAAAAGGTTGGTGTGACATTGCGCCATCTCATATGGCGCCATCTCTTCAAAGATAGCGCACGGGCTATCTATCGCAATGTTCTCGACATGTGTGATGGCGACCATTATGGCGAGGTTATGGCGAGTGAAATGGTAAATGTAAAACGGCTATTATATTAAGAACATTTGAAGATTACTGTAATTGTTATTTGTTCTTTCTTTAGCACAAAATAATCCCTAATGGCTGCTTACACGTTCTCGAAAACTTGTCTCAAAAAGTCAATTGGTCGGAAACTCAACTTGTTCGAAAATCCAGCCACTTGCTCTAAATACAGTATGATTTAATTTGAGACAGGTTTAGAAGCAACTCGACACCACCGAGCTTAGCAGCGAGAAAAGTTTATTTGAAAAACTACGATAGTACTGAGTTTACGCATAAAGCTGAATGTCCTTTGTTCGTGGTTTCCTTCCACGGCTTCTTCATTGAATCTTTGCAGTGGAATGAGTTGAGAATTAATAGCAAAATCAACTTTGTCGTTCGCCAAAGAAGTCGCGATCTCAACGAGAGCAAAACGAGATTTGCCACTGGCATATGAAAGCGACATCGTTTTCGCCAATGACAAGTTTTCGAGATCGTGAAAGCAGCCATTATCGTCTATTAAGAGGAAGTTACTAGTACGACGTTGAAGGTAGCTGTTGGACTCTTTATTAGATAGGTCGAATAAGAATCTACTTGCTGTGCAGTTTTCGATTCAAACCTTAAATTGAAGCATTTACTTGCAAAAAAGAGCATTCGTTTGTAAAGGAAACTTTTACGCATTCCGTTGCGAATGGTTTAAGGAGACATCAAATACACCATTATTCAGACTCAAGAATAATAAGAGAATAATTATTCAGATCGGCTTACTAATGAAAATTGGCAGATTTCTCTTTTAGTTCTTATATTTTGTTAAATATTCCTTCGATGATTCCACGAAATGTTCTATCAAATGCTTCTAAAACAAAAAAAGCTTCAGGAAATGTTTTTATAAAAAAAAGTTTTCTTAAACCGAAGATTCTTATTTATGAGATTTAGCATTGCTAGCTAGATTTAACCATTCTGAGCAGTGGATGTATAACATTTGCCAAGACAGTTGCTAAGACAATATACGAGTTTCTGACAACAAATTTCTTGAAAACGTTGCTTAATACAACTATTCTACATTAAGAGGCGTGGGTGTATTCCACTTGAGATTGTACAGGGTGGCCGGGAACTTCCAATATAGCACTTGAATATATCTGTATGGGAAAGCTTGACTCTATTGGGTGCATCCAATACATGTACGAACCACTTTTTCTTCCAAGAAATTGCTTCCCATAGTTTTTTTACTTCAAATCTTAAGTTTTTAATTCCTCAAAGATTTGTCTGTAAAGATCAAAAGCTAACAGAAAAGAAATTATCATCGTTAGCATTTGCACCATAGGCTATCATCATCAGAAAGTGAGTCTGGACTCCAAGAGAAAAATTCATCTGTTTACATCTGGATTCTGTTTTGTCTCAATCTCGTTCGTGATAAGAATAAAGGAGAGATTCACTATCAACAGTTACTTACTGATAGTATTTATAATATCAGGGTGGCCGGGAAGTTCCCGTACCCCTTAATATAATAATAATATAATAGGGGGTACGGGAACTTCCTGGACACCCTGTACAAGTCCGAGAACTCACGAAAGAACCCGTAGAAGAAAAGAAGACATCACAGGAATGGTAGGGAACATCTATGACCACCTCAAGATTAGAATTGAGATCCAAGCATATCAGCCAAGCCAAGATAATGTCTAAAGCTGGGCGAACACGCGGCAATTAGCGGCAATATTGTGGGGACAATATGGCCCAATTTTATTGCTGACAAGCGTTTGCAGCAATTTGATTGGTTGACAGCAATAAAAAGGGGCAATATTGTCCCACAATATTGCCTGAAATTGCTACGTGTTCGCCCAGCATAACAGATGGATGTTGACGATCCCGTATTTTCGTGATTTCACGTAATTTACGCGAGAATAGTCTCTATCCATGTTTTCTCACAAAATATTGAAATATTTAAATGAATTATAATACGGGGAAATGCATGAGACTTTTACTACATTTTAATATAGTTTTAATAAATTGAAAACAGTCAATAAACAAACAATAAATTCATTATGTAGCATTTTCCTAGTGACAGACATTAAAAAAAATAAATTCCTTGAGACCTGCTGATGAGGCTAATGGCGAGATCTCGTGTTTTTCGTAATTCTCGCGCAAACGTGATCGTCAACATCCATCTGTTAGACATTAGCTCGGTTAATCCTGAACGGCATAATTCAACTAACTCAATGAATATTCTGCCACAACCAATCTAAATTTGAGACCAAAACTGACATGAATATATAACGCAATGATTTTAAGAAAAATTATGTAAAATCATTGTGGATTTTTTTTTAATACAGTTATGCCGTTTAAATATGTGGAATAATCAGCAAAATAAAGTTAGTCATCTTACAAGATGACATGAAATTCATGTGTCGTTTAGAGGATTTCCAAATGAACTTAATCAATGTCGTGCTGATGAGGCAAACGCCTGGTTTAATTCTTAGCTGGGAAGAATTCAAGATGTACTTATCCCTTAAAATCAAGTCAATAAAAACTAGTCATATCAAAAGACATAATTAGAAATGATGGATTAGGAGGAGACTTTCAATTTTTGGACAGGTATCTCATTTTAAACAAGAACTTAAAACCTACATTCTTTGTAATTCTTTAAATGTAATTCTTTTATTATTTTTTTGCTTGAAAATTTTATAATAGAACATTTTATCATTATGCAGATGAAAAAAAAAAAGATTACCGTTACTGTAAGAAAAATGTAATGATATCTACTCGTAAGATTCCCCTGACCTATATCTTAATGTATTGCTTTTAATTAATAAAAAATGGAATAACATTAATTGATACATTGTGAAATAATTGTCCGATTGTTTGTTTTATTATTTAAATCTGAAGTTAGATCTGAAGGTATTATAACATTAATAATAAAAATATAACAACAACAATGATCAACGGAAGCGCAGTGAGCGTTAAACAGCTGTTCCAGGATGTCACTTAGCAAACAATTTGGTCTCACCCATTGTTGTTAACTAACAAGAATATTAGTAGTAATAATAAATTACGTAATACATCTCTTTCTAAAATCTCTTGAGAACTTGACTGCTTTTTAAAGTTCATGTTCCCATCTCCACCAGAGTCGTTTAAAAAGAAATCCCAAGCTGTCCATTAACTTTAAAACAAACATTTTATTTCCTGTTTTAATTATCGTATTCCAGAGGCATTTGAGCATGGAAATAGGCTTATAACAATGTACCGCTTCTGAAAAACTATGTCCAAAGGCGAATCCTGTTCTCGAAAATTGTAGTGAAGTACACAGAAACTAGTTTGTCCTTTTTTTTTTTTTTTTTCTTTTTCTTATTTAGCTCTTTATTGTGCTTATTTATTTTCTTAAACAAAAGTTTTGGGCATTTTCGTTCCAATGACTAAGGACTAGGAGTTCGCCGAGTTCACATTAATGACACGTTCAGACGAATATAATCAGTTCGACTAAACATAAATTTAATATTTGATGATAATTATCCTTTAAATCAACTATTTAAACTATTCTTTGATCCGAATTAAAAAAAATATAGGAAAATGGGAAATTTAGAGTAGCTTAACATATTTGTATTTTAGTAATGAAAAATGGGATATATAATAATTCATCCTACTGACAAATTTTCCATTAATAATTTCTTTTCCAAACAGGATAACAATGTAATTTTTTTTGTCGTAAATTTTAAAAATTATTACCGTAAATTTTTGAGATTTACTACAAAAAATATTACATTGTATCATGTTTGGATAAATTTTATTAATGGGAAAGCTTGTTAGCAGGATGAAATATTTGATATATTTTGTTTGATGTATTTTTTTTTCTGAACGGCATAAACAATTTGTATAATTCCTAAATTTTTGTTTCTTTATTTTTTTAAAATACGGAATAGTTCTTTATTTGAAAAGACGTTTTTTTTTTAATAATGTCAATAAGGTATATATGTCGTAGCCTCATGCTGAAATTTGACATTTCATGAAAAGCCTAAGCATTTCTTGAAAAGTCATTACAGAATGTGCTAGCACTTCAGGAAACGTCTAGACTTTTCCTGAAATGTCGAATTTCAGTATATTGGCTATACATTTTGTGACAGCGCATGAGTTTTTTTTTTTTTTTTTTTTTTTTTTTTATGATTTTACATACCAAATATATAGCTTGGTACGACATTTCCAATTTAAAGATGCCCTTTTAACAAATTTAAAATCTTTTTTACTTATTAAATTACCTTTTTGTTATTTTTATGATAAAGTATTTATCTGAGTAGTAGCGGAGTTCTTGAAACTTAAAACAATTTGGCAGTTGATTAATCTGTTTACAGGAACCTGTCCTCTCGTCGATACTCCGCGTCATTTTGACCTGGACTTTGAGAATCAGCTTGAGAACAGAATCACCTTTTTTTGTTCCACTCCCTTCAGAATAAATGCATTTTTTTTTTTTTTTTTTTAGTCGTGTAGTAACTAGATACAAAAAGATTGTGTCCGTTTATAACATTCCTTAATATGCATCGGAGAGTAAAAAGAGTTGGAACGAAGTTTTAGAATGAAATTTTCAGTTCAGAGATGTTTGTGATCAAGTTAACTTAATATGTATATCAATATAGTTATGAAGTGGAAAGCTTGGAAAAGTTGACATTTTTGAGAAGTTTAGATTACTAAAGAAAGATCTAGGTCCGGTTTCTCCAAATAGTATTAGCTCTTGTCACAGCTTAATTAGATTTAATCCAGTAGTAGTTTACGAGTGTTTGGAGAAACCCGCCGTTAGTAATCCTAAGTTTAGATTATTATTGATTTTTGCTACATATCCGACAAATAGTAAAGAGCTAAGTCCTAAAATGCGGATATTCGAAATTTGGCACGTCAACTACATCTGCTTTTTTATTATTATTATTATTAGTTCATCAGTCTTTCAGAATTAAATATTTGTTTCATTGACATAAGACAGATAACTTATAAATAAAATTTAGGACAATATATTTTATTTAGATATATAATATGTAGGTCAATGTTTAAGATTTACTGTAAAAAAATTATTTTGACATTATAATTAACTTATGACACATGTTAATTAAATAAGTTATTTTTCGAACAGTCGTAAGATAAATACGAACTTTTGATCTATTCGAGATACTGAAAATAGAGAAACAATGTTGCTTAGTTACTCACGTGCATATCTGATGGCAGCCGTTGTGTTGAGAAGGCTGAGGAGGGCGAGGGCTATGGCGAGTGCACTCACCGCTCCACCGCAGTTGGCAGGCGGGCTCCTCATGGTGGTTGCCCGGCCGACAGCAGCAGCAGCAGCAGGAGTACATCACATGGTGGGATCCACGGACGGTTTGTGGGTCGCGGCAACGGAAAAGGGATCAGCGCGTGACCCGATATCCGTTCCGTTTCCGGTGTGAACCGGCGGCAGCAGCGGGTGGAGATGCCCGCGGGCCTCACGGCTCCTTCATTAACGGCAGTCGCTGGGATGAGCGCAGAGAATTGCTCATCGAGAAAGAAAAGAAAAATATTTATATTTTGCTCAGGTTTCCGCCGTGAACCTGACCTACATCGAGCGAAGAACGCAGCCTTCTGAAGTTCCAAGAAAACGTATCGGATTTGTGTTGAGTGTGACGTTCTCATGTGATGCATTCAATTACTACAACAGAAACAAAAAAATAATAATTCCAGCAAATAGGACTACATGTCTGGATATTAATTTTAAAAATATTTGAAATATTCGTTTTAAATGTAAAAATATACAATAAATTACAAATAAAAATTGACTAATTCATTGTTCTATCCAGATAAATTTTTAAAAAACAAAATGGTTTTACAACGCAAGAAAACTTAAAGAAAAAAAGTTTTATAGCATTATAAAGATTTTTTAAAAATTTATTTAGTTATTTACTTTTTTTTTTTTAGTTTAACGTAAAAACAAAACAAAAAAAAAACATTTGAAACAAATATTTTAATGAAAATATGTTAACTATTTAAAATAAAAACAAACTGATGTTAGACATATGCAAATTAATACTCAATAACTGAATACTCATTGATAACATTACGTAAGAAATCATTATAACGTATTTAAAAGAAAATTACTCTACGCTGTGATCTTTCGCTTCCGTCTGGCGCTAATTCAAATATAAGATAATATAATTACTAGTTTTTATATCTAATACACAGTACACAATTTTTACTGCGATGGAATTTACATAAATTAACAAATTAGGGGTTACAAAGATAAATGGACTAAAACTATAATATTCTTTATCTTTAATTTATTTAACAAAGTCTTTATAATGATTTTTTTTGTTTGTTTTTGTTTGGGGAGGGTATGCATTAAATTGATGAATTTTCCGTATATATATATATATAAAGCCGAACAGTGATGTGGAATTTGAAAAATGCCAATACAGAAACCACATACTGTTTCTATAAAGATAAGGCCAATGTATCCTCACGTCATCAGCGGTAAAAGTGGAAATTAAAATAGCTAAAATTTAAAAACAATTTAGAAAACAAAAAACGCAATATTCCAAGACTTTCCTCTTTTTTCATTTAGTTAATATATCAGTAATATTGTTGTTAGATTTAGATTTTAAGTGTTTAAATTTATTTTTTTGTTTTTAAGTATTTAAATATATTTTCTTAGTTTTTAAATATTTAAATTTATTTACAAAAAAAGAAAATAAATAAATAAATAAATTAATAAATAAATAAAAAATGAATAAATAATAATAACAGATGACAGTTATCAAATCAAACTCAAAACTTCCTAAAACTCTGCGAAACTCGAAGAGTCAGCTTCGAGTTTTGCCTGTTCGATATACATATATATGGATGAAATTCATCAATTATAATGTATATATGTATATATAATGTATATAATATAATGCATATATATCGTACTTTAAACGTCTGAAATATTTTTTTCTTCCCATTGTATTTTAAAAACGATGTTTCATTTTCGAAATGGCCGATATATTGACACCTTTTTTACTAGTTCTGACTCTAACCAAACGTTGGCATTTATGCTTATGAATTATATCTTCCACCGACGATCTGTATCGTAACTTATGAAATACTAGACGCTGTAGATCACAGTAAAGCAGTAGTGGCATATTTAGGCCACCCGACCACATCGCTCGCCAAAACTAATTACGTGGTGAGCTTATAAAAAAAATATGCATCTGCAACGAAAAAGACTCCTTGAAATTCTCAAAGCGTTTTACTTATGCGTAATTTATGTTTGTGAGTCAAAACTTTAAACGGTAAATTTAAATTTATTCCATTGCAGAAAATGGAATTTTATTTAAAGATTTGAAACGCAGTCGTATTTTCATTAGCAATTATTGGATGCCTTCTTTTCTAGTAATTTTTTTGTTTGTTTGTTTCAGAACAAAAGCAGGTTCCCTCTTTCGTAATCTGTGACTTTACAAAAGGTGTTTAGGTTGATCACTGAAATTAAAACCTTAAATTACATGAGAGAAATATGGGGTATTTTAAAAAGCTTAACGTGCAGTGAATAAAACTTTAAAAATTAGGACAGACCATAAAAGCATAAATTTATAATTTTTTTTTTTTTTTTTTTTTTTTACTTACACGACGTTTCAGGCCTCTCTCACGTTGGAGACCTGAAACGTCATGCTAGTTAATAGTTTTTAGTGTAAATATGTGCTAAATATGGGTAGTTAAGAAATTTCTTTAAACTTTCGAGATTGTTGTTCCGTATTTGCTTTATTACATGTTTATTCTCAAAAGATTTAAAGCAATTTTTTGTGGCAATTAAAACACAGTTATATATATATTTTTTTTTCTTTTCTTAATGGAATTTCGCGTTTGCAATTTACAACCAGCGGCTAGCGTCGCAGAAAGATTATAATAGTAATAAGCATGGAAAGCTAAAGAGCTAAGGTCGAGACAAACGGTTAACTGTGTACTTCAGTGTTCAAAAGGACGAAGATTGACTTATAACTTTCAAGTACCCTCATCGTTTTAGGCCTCAAGATGCTTAAGACCCATTGATCAGACATGTATCAAAATCAATTACTAAAAGTAATTCTTTTTAGCGTCCTCTGATATGTAGTTTTACGATTTCTTATTCCGAATTAAATTTTTAAAACTTTTTGTTGCATCTTAAGTGATGGAATTCCATTATATTCTAGGAAATATCAGTTGGTTACAAAAATCAAAGTCGACGTTTTCGATTAGTTAATTAAAAGCTTAAATAACATTTTATATCTTTTTTCCCCTCCAAATCTTTTTTTGCCTTAAATTTTAGCCTTTTTTTTAAGATGTTAAATTGGATTGCTTAACGCAATTTTTGTTTAATTTAATAATCGCAGAAGACGAAATGATAATTACTTGATTACTTGATGGATCTGTGGTATCATCTGGATTTCTCCAAAGATGCAGGTCGTAAACAATGGCCTTCCTTCGCTATTGTTTTCCAGCTATTTTAATGATTGGATCAACCCATCTACAGTGCTCGCGCTTAAAGTTGAAACTCTCAGAATGCAAAGCAGATTATAGATAGTTCTTTCCTGGCCGTTCGCTAACATTGAAATAGAAGAGGTCGCTTCTCTTGTATTTCAATGTTAGCGAACGACCAGGAAAAGACAATCTATAATCTGCTTTGCTTTCTGGGAGTTTCAACTTTAAGCGCGAGCACTTTAGTTGGTGGTCTTCCTCGTTTCCTTTTTCTGTTTCTAGAATACCAATCAACAACCCTAGCAGTCCATCTGTTATCTTTAAACCTAGCGTTACGCCCTGCCCATGTTTTTACTATCATAAATTGTTTTTTGCACCTCTCTTATTTGACTAATTTTTCTTATTTCTGTGCATCTGTTAATAAGTTTTCATTAAGTTCAGTTTTTGAGATTTGATTGATGAGACGTTTGTAATTATTTGTAACTATTGTGACGTCATATCTCAGCGGATCACAATTCATTTTTCTTGAAAACATGTCAACTTGACTCGATTGAAGTTAAGTTTTTCTCTCCTTATAAATAACGAAATTTTCTCACCTTGTGAAAATTTGCATTGGAAATAACTGATTTTTTAATCATCTTTTATAAGTAGTTCGAATTTTAATACAGATACTACACTTTTAAGGAAAATATAGTTGTTAATTTATTTTTATTATTTTTTTTTATATTAAGATCCTTGAAATAATTACGAGTAAATGCAATTCTGACATTTGTAGCCTGACAATCAAAAACATGATCTTCCCCGTGGAATCAGCATCTGAAAACAATAGAGCTTCCAGCTTAATTTGTGTTATTGTGTTTCTTATCGCGTTATTAGTTCTGTCAGACGTGGGACGCGCTGTGAATGGAAGAGTTGTCATTTAATTACGAGACCCTGCAAAAGATGTCGGCTTGTATTCAGTTATCATAATAATGAAGTAACGATTAAAACTCTTTGTATCGATGATATAATAGACGTATAAGCGTACCTTATACTATTGTTAGAATATTACAAGTTTACAACTTTCACCTAAGTTGTTTTTTTGAAGCTAAATGCTTGTAAATGACAGTTCTAATTATTTCAATTGAAGAGACGAGTGCAAAAATGTACGAAATAAACTTTCAGGAAACGAGAAGACATTTCTTTTTGAAGTTGAATTTAAGAAGAAAATAGAATAGAAATAAAAAGGAAATAAAAAAGGAAAATAAAAAAGGAAAAAAAATATTTTTGTACTTCTTGAATTAGAAGCGTAAAATGTGTTGAAGTCTCGTACTCAAGTTATAAGACAAACAGTCATTTAATACCTTATTTGGTACATTATTTTAATCATTTGCTCATTAATATTTAATCAATAATAATATTAATAATATAATAATAGTATTAATATAATTAAATTAGAATGCTTTTTGAGTCGAGCTGATACTCTGAGATGGCCGTTTCGAGCTTATTAGGCTCTCCTCAGCCAGAGCTAATCAGCTAGTGCAGGACTCAAAAGGCGTACGAGGGGAGGTATTAAGAATACATGATGGAAATTGTGACCCCTCAAAGACTAAAATCAAGAAAATAAAACTTATAAATTTAATTACTAATTATAATATTAAATATTAAAGCTTATAATTAAAAAGCTTTACATTATAATAAAAGTGTGTGCGCTTGGTTGATTCCATTTTTCTTTTTTTTTTTTTTTATTGTATTTTCTAACTCAAACCAAATTCTGGTTTCTCAGTCTTCGAAGGACCTTGCAGAATTTATAAATCATAGAAATTTAAAATCCAATTTTAGCAAAAAGTGAACAATTTTCTAAAGGTTTTTCAACTACGTGTGAATGTTTATGATCTTTTGAGATTATTATTATTTTCCCTTTTTTTTTAGATGTTATTCGAGGAAGTAAATTCTTGTCAAAACTAATCGGCTACATTTTTTTTTATTATTATTAATATTGTATTGATAGTAGTGGCCGCTTCATTCAGTAGCCGGTTTTCCCAACTTCCTGCTACGTTCTAACCAATAGGAGCGCTTGTGACAGAACAGTGACCAATAAAACGGGATGTAGAAAAAAGCATTTGGTAAAATTCGAGAATTCAATTCTAGGTTAACCATTCAGACATATTGTATATTAGCAGTTGTACTTTAGTCTACAACAAACAGAAATGAAAGAGTATTCAATTAAAAAAAATTGATGAAGAATTTTTTTTTTTTTAATTTCATTTAATTTGCTGGAAAAAAATATTTATAATAATTAAAAAAAAATTGTTAAAAAAAAAATGTTAAAGCTGTTAAAAGGATTGCAAAATAAAAGCCAATTTTTTTTTTTTTAATTACGATAATAATTCTTTCCAAGTGAAGAATTTTTAACTAATTTTCATTTGTCAAGAAACTACTTGATTTAGTTCAGAAGTTTATCAATAAAGAAATTATAGCAGACGACAGTTAAACCTCAGACACCTTTTTATTATAAAGAGAATTAATGTCTTAATTTAAATTATCTAACCACCTCATAAAATTATAAGTTTAGTATAAACAATTAAAAGGAAATGAAAAATGAAGAAGCAGTCCTCTATTAAACCTTCAACATGAAAATCCTGAAGATAATTACGGATGAAGAAATCCAAATAGGATTTTTAAACAAACTTTTTAATCAAACTAGTAGTTATATTTTTAATATTAATAATTTTATTAAAATTATTTGAATAAAAATATAGAAAATGCAAAGAAGAGATTACTAAAAGAGTAAAAGTATCTGGTACAATGTAATGGTAGAGGGAAGAAAAAAAAACACCTCGTTATTGGAAAACATATTCCACTAGTTTCAAAAACAAAACATATTATAAAATAAACTATAATTATGAAACTATTACTGACAACACATATTCATGCTATAAACAAGCCATTACTTATAAACTATACAGGGTGAGTCAGAAGGAGTTACCGCCACTTACTTTTCTGAAATACAGTAAAACCCGTTATTACGCTCGTCAAGGGACCATGACCTACAAGCGTAATAAGCGGGATAGCGCTATAGACGGGAAATGATTTATGAGATGGGGAAAGATTTGCACACCATTTTACAGGAAACATACATGATTCTGCAATAGATATACTGCAAATATGAGCTTATTTCCTATTAAAAAGATCTTTGATTGTGGTTTGCCGTGTGTATGTGCTACTGTTATGAATTATAAATGACATTTTCAATGCGGTTCAAGTAACTATTAACGTCAACTGATACACCACTAGGAGCAATACTAATATATTTTCGGAGCAGATTTAGTGCACACTTTACTTTTTTTTGTTTGCAACCACCTTTCGTTGCATCGGTAATTGCATCCCTGTTTTTCATTATTGTTCGCAGACTGGAAGAGGGAATTCCTAGAGATTCTGCGAAATCCTTCTGACTTCTGTAGAATTCTCGTCATACTTAAGGAGAATTTGCAATTTTTCACTTATAGAAAGGGATTTCCGCTTCGACATTTTGCACAACTGTATCACAGACCCGCACTTCACAGATTTCAAAGATTCCCTCCTACCAGGGAACGAAAAAAAGAATCTTTACAGTGTTACATTTCTTTTCGATACAAAATTTCCGATATAAAAAAGCGCTACAAGCGGGATTTGAAGCGTTATAAGAGGGTAAAAGTATACAGAGTTACATAGAAAATTCCAGGGACTTTACGCTCCTTCCAGGTATGAAAGGAGCGTAAAGAACGGGATAGTGCTATAAGCGGTAGCGTAATAACGTGGTTTTACTGTAATGGTTTTCTTTTATTGGCTAGTAAGTTGAAGCTGAAAATGTATTGTGATTCCTTCGTACCGAAAGTTATATCAAGTTTTAACTACAACATTACATTATTCTGACGAACTCATCAGAACAATTGCTACAAATCACACCAATTCTATCGACTCGAGTCTTGTTTTACGCATTGTTCATAGTAATGTGTTTTCAATAAAAGAAAATATTATTTCTGAAAAATTCATTCTTTATCTGTTTTTACTCCTCCAACTAATGAAACAGGTCTTTTACAAGCAACATTAACATTATTGTAACTCTGTAAATATTAAGAATAGGACCCGGGGTTTATATGACATTTTTTGCTCAAAACGTCGTCATAAATGATCTCCAATTAGTGGCGGTACCTCCTCCTGAATTACCCTGTATAAGATTACTATATACGCTCAGGCCATCTTTATAATTTAAAAAAAAAACCATGAGATTATAAGAAGATTAAATATATCACAATACAAGATTTTAAATATAATACTAAAACCAAATAATTTTTCTATTACTGTTAAAACTATTTTTTAACTCAAGTATATACTTATTTCTTGTAATTCATACCTGATCGTCGATACGGCAACACCAGCACCTAAAGATAGGCATCAAAATAGCTAGTAGGACTGTATCTAAAAGATTTGTAAATGAAAAACTAGAGAAAATAACTATTACCGCTTAATTACAACAAAGAAGATTTGGGTCCGCGCTTAATCTGTCAATTTGCAGCGCATTATCTATAGTGGTCTTAATTCACCTTTGTTAATTATAAAAATGGTTAACATACAACTGGATTCCACTCCAGTATCAGAAGTGGAATGTTATCATTAGATATCAGCCAGTCAGGAGCCTTCATAGAAAAGACGGAGTTATATCATGATGTAAGATTCCACTAAAAGTATTATCTCTTTAAATTAATTGATTTTCTGAAATATCTTTTCATCATAAGAAAAGATAAGACGATGAATCGAACGAATAAAAATGGAAGTATTGGATGTAAGCGAAGAAATCTTGTTGTCATGCAAATTCAGTTTTGCGAAAGAAACAGCAGTCGCACGCGGGAAGGTTAAAACTGACCTGCTTTTCAAAGACTTAAAGTCGTCGCGGCGAATGTTGAAACTGGAAACACATTATCATTGACTAATTTCTCCAGTATCAATGCCTTGAGCTTCGCAGGAAATATCAATCTCAATTATCAAAAATAGGAAATATCAAAAATCTCACATACATCTTCTTGAAATCGACGAGCAACGTTAAGAATAATTTCCCTAGCTTCACTGTTGAGAACTTTTCCTCGTCGAAATGTTGAATGTGAAGCAGCGACCGCCATTTTCTCATTATAAATCCTTTATTTCTTCATCTTTACTTAATAATTACAATATTTCAGTGAGATCTCTTGCCGAACTTCTTCAG
>JAFIDM010003189.1:47609388-47646725 GCA_023159025.1 Thereuonema tuberculata | reverse complement strand
TTCTCGAAACTCCAAAATGTCGGTAGTAAGTCCGTAAAAGTTTCCGAGGATTTTTTGGGGTCCCACAAACACCCCTGATTATGGGTCACCCTTAAATTTATGCTTTAGCACTAAATTACGTAATATTCACTTGTTATCATAGTAAATATAAAACAATTTATTTCAATTTGTTGGCAATTATTAAACATTTCCAATCGAAAAAACAATAGTGATGAATGAAATATAATAATATTGTAAATAAATATTATACAATTAAATATAATTAAAATGTAATTAAAATAAATAATTTGAAACCATTAAAATTAATTTTTATTAATTCGCTTAGAGAGGGAAAAGAAAAAACAATACAAAATACAGTTCCAATATAATTAAATTCTTTAAGTAAGTTATCGCTTGGGTTGGAGGTGACGGTTCCGAGGGCAGGGATTTTTCCACAATCCATTCTCCTTCAAAAATGGTCCTAGGGTCTACCCAGCCCTCTGTTGAATGGGTACCGGGTTTCTTTCCCGGGAATTAAAGGCGGGCGAGCGTCGGGCAGACCACGCGACCTAAACTTAGTCCCGTTGGTCACGAAGCGCTGAGAGCCTTACCTCCTGCAACCCCCAAAGGCCACATAGGCCTGTAGTGGAACACTTTGTAAGTAAGTTATAGGAGATTGGAAAATAAGAAAGAAAACTAGTATAAATTTCTCATTATTCTAGTATTTTTATTGTCTTAGTATTTATTTTAACAGATTGAAAACGAAAAACTTAATTGTAATGAATTTAATTTTATTTATTTAATTTTAATTTTGCTTATTACACTAAAATAGGTATTTGGTAAATTATCTAAAGTATTTTTATTTTCATTAAAAGGGTGAGACCGTGTTTGCAAGTGACATCCCAAAACAGCTGTTTCTAACTATACTGGCGATCATCAGTTGACAGTAGTCGCTGTAAATTTATTTTTTATTTTCCTTTATAATAAATAACTAATATTTATTTTTCCTTACCCTAAACTGAAAACTGTGACATCTAAATAAATAATTAAAAAATACTCCTCTATCGAATATTAACATTCTGTCCTTATTGCTTAAACAGATAGCGCAAGGATTCTCAGTTGTACTTAACAAACATTATGTAAATTATTACCGTAGACAGAATATCAATTACAAAAACTGAAACTTTTTTTTCTATTATTTTCGATTAAAATTGATTCTTTTCATATGTGGTCTTCAAGTGAAGGTTAAATTGTACATTTTTTTCATTTAAAAATTTTTGAGTTTATGATTCTTTGGTTCGTTTGAGACTTTAGGATTGAAAACTGACAGACAAGGACATTTTTTGGTTGCATTTAGTTTTAGAATTACCGTTCCGTTTAATATTTCTTTGAATGTTTTGTTAAAACTTTTCTCGGTTATAAGCAAATTTATCTTTCTCGCATTTGAGCTTCAGATTACTAATGAAATAAAGATAAGTGTAGTTCTAAGCCCCGAAGGTTATAGCGTTTGGTACTTAGCACTCGACTTAAGTTTCTTCAGTTCCTGAATTTCTAGATATTTGGACAATGCGTAGTTAATTGCATTTGCTCTGAGGGCGTGTAATTAAAACTTATCTCAGGGACAAGGAAGTCTTGGGGAAAAGATGGGAAATAAGTAGGGTGAAGATATTCAAGTGCAACAGGCTTTGTGACATATATAATCATCCATTCACGTGACAACAGTCAGAGATCAGGATTCTTCTGTCAGGAGTAATGTTTAGGACACTTCCTGCGCTTAAGACATTCACAAGTCATCCGCAGAATACATAGTGAATTACACAACTTTCAGTTGATATCACAACTTTCAGTTGAAACAGTATCCAATCTAAATATTATTAAGGTGCTTTAAATGTATTTATTAAATATGAACATTTTTATATTATTATTATTATTATTATATTATTCAATTTCAATGAGACTTGTAATCGCAGGAGCCTTTACTTATTGTGCTTACCATCTCCGATGAGGATACAGTTGCAGCATAAGCAGCATCAAAATTTATTTTTCCTTTTCCTTCTCACAAATTGATAAGATAAGAAACTAGAGTACTAAATTTTTTTATTTCTCTGTCTGTCTTTCTGGCGCAATTGTTTGTGAAAATAGAAATAATTTCTCCAAGTTATCTACGGGAATCGAACCTGCAACCTTCTGATCCGAAGTTAGACGTCTTATCCATTAGGCCACGGGGACAACATTTTAATCTCTTTAAAAAATAAAAATAGACGCACTCGCTGGTTCTAAAAGCAGTCGTGGGTTGGGAGAATCCACTTTTATTGGGTAGTTGTGAGAAAGCAGTCGCACGTTGGGAGAATCCACTTTTCCCGGGTGGCTAGTATTTGACTAAAAATTTATAAGTTTTTGAATCGATTTTCAGTTACTAGCGATTTTCAAACAAACCAAAACCCAAAACATTAGAATTTCAATCTAACTATGTAAAAAGAAGAGTTCTGACTCATTCATTCACTGAAAGATCAACTCCCAGCCCAAACCGTTGGACCTAAAAAGCTGAAATTTTGCATAGAGGTTCCCTTTATGTTGTAGACAAAGAATAAGGTCGGATTTTGCGAAATTCCCACGGGTTCGGGAATAATTGTATTTATCGCTTTAAAGTTTTTTTATTTCCGTAATTATTTCCGTAACTATAATTAGTAGAGATTTCAAATTTGGCATGTAAGTAGGTAATTATAATCACTAAAACCCTTTTTCAGGATTTTTTGAAATTCCAACGGGTTCGGGAATAACGAGGGTTTATTTTCGCTTGAAAGTTTTCTTATTTCCCTAATTAGTTTCATAACTATAATTAGTAGAGACTTCAAATTTGACATTTAAGTAGGTAATTATAATCCCTAAAATCTTTTTGCAGAATATTTCGAAATTCCCATGAGATAGCTTGCTTTACGTCATAAAGTTGAAAGTTTGCTTCCGTTACAATTGTTAGGTTTTAGGATTTGTTATCGTGACAATGAGAACTACACAAATATTGTTGCGCAAGAATTGGAGCTAAAATATTGTTCTACGTAGTAGCGCTACATATGCACCCGGTGGCGAAAAAGGGAACTATACAAATAGTGTTGTGCAGCAATTGGAACTAAACTATGGTTGTGCATAATAGCGACAGGGTCTTCTATTTTTTTTTAGAAGTTAGGTATAGATTTGTAATGATCAGATGATTTTTTTTACGAAGTAAGAAAGGTTTGAAGTGATAGGGTTATAAAATTCGAATAACCTAGAACTAGGGGTGTACACTGGGAGGACGGTGAGTGGATGGGCAAACATGGTTCAAAGATACTTCGAGTTTTTCGGGATAGATGTAGATTTGTAATGAGATGAGACCTTTTGAGTTGTTGTTGTTTTTTGTTTTTTTTGTACCAACCGGGAAAATTCCAAGTGATCTCGCAATTGCAATTTCTTTATCATCCACATTAGGACATTTGTTTTTTGTAACCCGCGCGAAGAACGGGGTCGTTTTGCTAATTTGTAGATAAAATTGCAGTGGAATTCTTTGATGATTTTCATAATAATGAAATTCTTTTTCGTATGAGTTAATTATGTCATTCCTAAAACAATAACACTATGAACGAAATTTATTTACAAATAAGTCGTGTTATCGTAAGCTTATTTAATCACTGGTGTTTTATTCTTTTTCCTTTAGTTTGTATACGTTGTGCAATGAAAGTATTAGCTGATATAACGAACACTTGATCCGTTGGATGTCGTTATAATAGAGTTTGATTGGCAGTTACGCCTAACATCCTGAAACCACTGAACTAATCGCACTGTGTGAATCTTATTTACGAAAATTTTGGCTTCTGACTCCTGTATTTCTTGTCTTTAATGTCTTATTTATGTAATCGACTTTACATGGAAGGATAATCTTGTCTTTATTACTTTTATTTAATATCCTCACGAAAATAAAACCAATGAATGACTATCACAAGGTATTTTTCTATCTTGGAAGATGCATCGTCAAAAACTGATTAGAGCAGTTAAAAGTAAACGAATATTATTCATCCAATTGAGTTAAACTGTTCCTTAATTGTTCAAATTTTCATCAAAGTAAAAACATCACATTCTAATGTGTGTATTTTGGAAGACGAAGTCATTTAACCCATTACATCCATTTCATAAAGACGCATTTTTAAAGACAACAGAAATTGTGATTTATTGGAGGAAGCTCTCTTTCTTTGTGTGCTTTTATATCGTCTTTTTTTTTATGGAATCCAGCTATTTCTTCTCTCTGACGATTTTCTACTTTCTTTTTTTAGTATTCGTTAAAAATAATTTATTTTCAAACTATTTACATAAATTATCACCAACGTAATAATGTTGTTCTGTTAAAACACTGTCTTTATCATCTTCCTCAGTATAAGCGTCAATATGGCAAAAAGCCATGGCTTCTTGTTCAAACAAAAGGTGCCAATTTCCGAAGCGATTTTCAGTGGCTTGTAAGACATAATTCATTCAATAAATCCCTTTTAAAATTCTGCTAAAACCTATTTTCTGTCCCCTAATGTATGTTCAGAAAAGGAGAGGAGAATATGAATGTGTGTCATTCTTCTACCTGTTTGAGTACGACATCTTTAAACAAAGCGAACTGTGAGGCAGTAAAATAGTAACTTTAAGTACATCCTTTATGTTGCCCGGAATGTTTCACCTAGTTTGTACATGAAGCGGACGTAAAAAAAGAAAAGGAAAAAAAAACAACCTGGCATTGTACTGTGTTAATTAATAATAATAGTAATAATAATATGTTCCTTAAGTATTAGCCTAATTCTGTCAAGTATTTTTTAGACTAATACCTAAGGAACATAATAAGAATATTTCATTATTTGTTTTACTTTTGTCAAAAGGTCAAAAAAAAAATTAAGATGTAAATAGCAGAGTCAAAATGAACTAAAAAAAACGTAATTCAGTTTTGAATCGGGAAAACAAAATGTAGTTGGCATGCCAACTTTTCCAAAGCCGCACGCAAGATCTAAAATAAATTGTACAGACGTATAGTCTAAATCTACTAATAAACTTTCAGTTATTTTTTTATATCTAATTAAGGTAAATATGGTGATAATGGATGCTCTTAAGTTGATGGTTTGGTCCTATGGTCTAATTTCTATTAAATCAACTGGCGATTACATTTGTTCACGTTTATGTATCTTAAAAGTTTCAGTTTTCAGTGTTAAATAAATTTTCATTTAATTTACTAATGCGTTTTTACCATTTAAAAAAAAAAAAAAACATATCAGGCGCTCATTTACTTCTTATATATTTTTGTTTTGGCTGGAGTTTTGATTTAATTAAAATTCTAGTGTCATTGTAGGTCACTCAATCCCAACAGAGAAAGTTTGATACAAAAATTTCAATTTCCGAGGTTCTCGAGTTATCTGAGGACGCTTTGTGAGGTTTTTGACCTTCAGCTCTCTAGATCTCACCTGGTTTAATAGGAATCTCGTATTTAATATTTAAACCTACCACCAATATCTCAGCTTCCGAGGATAAGCGGTTTTTTTTTAGATAAGTAGACAGTGGTCGTACGTAAATCTTATTATTATTTTTTTAGTAGTTTTATTCTAAATTTATTCTCACATATTAAGAAAGTTACAACATTAGCCGAACCTCATCAAGTGCAAATAAAAATGGAAATTAAAACTCAAAGAAATCGTTAGGATTGTATGGAATTGTGACTTCTCCATTTAAATGGGATGAGGGATCGAAATCCAGATTTCTCAACTCTTGAAGAAAGTCTTATGCTTACGATCATGAGCTCTACAGTCCTCACGCTGAAAGATAAAACTCCCAGAATGAAAAGCAGATTACAGATTGTGCTTTCCTGGCCGTTCGCTAATATTGAAATAAAAGAGGTTGCTTCTCTTCTATTTCAATGTTAGCGAGCGGCCAGGAAAGGACAATCTATAATCTGCTTTGCATTCTGGGAGTTTCATCTTTCAGCGTGAGGAATGTAGTGATTTGAATACAGTCAGACCCAATTTCACTGTTAAAAACATTGTTTCATTGCTGCAATATCATCAATACTCTTAACGGGTAACTGATCCATTAGCAGCAGCGCCCTCTCGGAAGGTGCAAAACAACGGAGACAGAATTTAGTTGTTGAAAGACTCTTTCTTGCGATGGCTGATGAACTCGACTTCCTGTTATTTGAAGATTGTCGAATAAATTGAATCAATGAAAGTTTTGAATGATGGCGTTGCGAGGTCAATCTACTGAATTAGCGGAAAACTGTCCAACCTAAAACGGATCAATCAATTACGGGTATCAATAATGCATCGTGTTTAATCGAAGTCATTATCCGTGAAAGTTTCATTTACGTAATGTATTTATTAATTGAGTTAATGCAACAGGAATAAACAACAACTCAAATATACTGCGAATCAATGAGCAAGGACATTCCGGCCTAATAAAATATGGTACATAAAATATAAATCCCCTACTTGAGACATTGACATATATATATATAAGATCGCGTGCAAATCATTCTAATATATAATTTATCTAAATGCTTGCACATCGGTGCTACATTTAAAAAAAAAAATAGGAGCTTATTGCTACGGCCGCGGAACTTGAGAACTGTCTCAGCTGATCCTGGTTTAAGACCTGATTTTAGCTTGAGAAAAGTTCCTTTTTCTTTCTGAGATACAGGTGCGAACATTAAAGTTAATGTCACAAACAATAATGCTACACTTGTCTTTAAATTAAAGTATTTATATTAAGTTGGAGTTCACATGACCCATTTCCTTCAGATCTGACATTTTATCAGTAATAGCTCGAAGAGCTGATGAAACCCCTGGAACGTAGAATCAACTCTATTTGGTTTTACAGATTTGAGTGGGATTATTGTCTGCTAGATGTTATTTTTCATCTTGAAAACCAATACTAATCAAATACGACTTTAAATGTTTTTTAATGTTAAATTTTTAGGGAGAAACTTTTCATGTTGTTGTCGGTTTTTGGGAGTTACACTGACGGGAATAAGCATGAGATTCACAGCCTGTTAGCAGGACGATCAACGGGGTAAATGTGGCTGATCAGTCTTATTGGGAACGAAACAGCAGTCCTAGTTTTCCGTTGTTAACAACTGTGCTGGTGTGCTGATCAAAATACAGATTTTTATTTTTCATTTTACATATTTTAATAATCAATACACACTAATCATTAGACACTTCATCGTTATATTTCCAGAGAGCTGTTAGACTGGACTTAGCAAATGATAAGTCTCTAAGCTATTCCAAAATGCATAAAAAATATGTATATAAAATAATTAAGAAGTAAATTGGCTGGTCTATTGACGGTAACTTTACAAAAAGAAAAGGGTCCTGTTTTTATGTCTACTTAATTCTAGTATATTTATTTATAAAGAAATATTATTCAACTCTTCCAATTATAATAATGTAAGCTAAATGTTTAAATAAGGTGCGTCCCAATTCATCCAGGAACAGCTTGAACAACAGAAACATAATTTTTTTAATTTAAAATTACTACAGTCCTTCATTTAGGTTTAGTTTACAATACACAAATTAAAAAAAAAAAAGATAATAAAAGAAATAAAATTTCAGTGTCCCAATTGTATAAATACACTCTTTTAATACTCAACTTAATTTAAATACAGGACGATTCCAATAAGAAATAATCGGTAGATCAGAGATAAATTAAATAATTTTAAGAGGTGTCAGGAAAATTAGATTATTCCAAAACTTTTTACGAAAGAAAAACACAATTGTTGTGCTGATACCCAAGAATGCCGCGTGATAGTCGCCTTACAGAGTATGAGAATGCATGAAATTGATGCCCTTGATGGTATCGGAGAGTCTTCTAGAGCCATTGCAGATGCCGTAGGGCGTTCAAATACTGTCATTAACAATTACTTAAAACTTGGAGCTTTTTACGGAGCAAAATATGGTGGTAGCCCCAATCAAGCTTTGACAAAACGACAGAAGAGAAATATTCTTAGAAGAGCAGCTGATGTATTTATTAGAAAGTTGGCAAGTGAAGCATTGTCTGATAATGATTGCTACTCAATGCACGTGACTTACGTGTATTGAGTATTTACTTACTTATTTGCTCAAGATTGGCGCCCTAGTTGATGACGTCACCGAGCGGAAGTGAAGCTTACAGGAACTTTCCATGAAGCATGATGGGAAGGGGTTCATTATAAATAGTTGTGACTTTCATGTAATCATTTGCTTGAAAAAGAATGCTGAGATATGTATACGAAACTGCAGTCGTTGTTTAATAAATTAGTTAGTTATCATGTAGGCAGGTGCGTCGGCTACGTTATTGCGTTATTTGAAGAAGATATCTCCAAGGCAAATATACATCGTTTGTTGGCAGGATGCAATGCTCTGCAAAATCAAAAGATGAAAGCTTATCCCGCCCTCAAGGAACATCACAAGGAGGCTAGACTTACTTGGGCCAAAGAACATATGTCGTGAACAGGTTTTAATGAAACCGAATTGTCTGGACACCCGAAAAGAAGTTCAGCCTGGATGGTACATATCGTTGGAAATATTCCCGGCACGATCTTCGAAAGGATGTGTAGATGTCTTCCAAACTGCAACTTGGAGGAAGTTCTGTGTTGGTCTGGGCAGGTATTGGATGGCATGGCTGTACAAACATTGCATTTCCCAGTGGAAGGGTTGTACTACCACTTCCACTGTATTGTATTACCACACCCTTCTGAATAACTTCTTGCTACCATTTGCTCAGGGGATTGGATGACCTTCTGGATCTTACAGCAGGAAAATGCACCGATTCTTGTTGCGTCATATGAGTGGACTCTGCAAAATGATGTTACACTACTTGAATGGCCTGTATTGTCACTCGATTTAAACCCCATTGAAAATGTTTGAGGGGTTCTAGTTCGTGCAATTTAAGCATTCATATCAACAATTGAAGTCTACAATTGTCGATTGTTGCGAAGATATGCAAAATAGCTTCTGGATTTAATTTCCATTTACCTAGAATGGGTTTTAAGTCATCCGAAAAAAAATGGTGCCTTATTTTGGCTATTAATTGTTGGAAATGAGACGTTTCAGTTCATTGTACGTATACAATGGACACTGAAATTTTTTTTTTTATTATTATCTTTTTTTTTAAATTTGTGTTTTATAAGCCAAACCTAAATGAAAAACATTTAATATTTGTATTAATTTGTGTTTCTGTTGTTCAAGCTGTTCCATTTCTTTAAGCAAAAACCAACATGGATTTATACAATTGAGACGCAGCTTATTTATAAACGAAACATCCAGCTTCTTGTTTTCTGTTTTGACTATAGACGAATTTAGATATTCCGAAATCTCCCAAATATAGCTTCATTCCGAAGATGGAATTCGGAAAATTTGTGTTGGGATTGCTGAAGATAATTAACCGAATCTTAAATTGTCGTTGCGTTTGTACCGAAATACAACGGCCTCACATTTTAGTTTTCGTGACGTCAGAGGAATCAAAACATGAATGGGGATGAATTTAGATCAAAGCCAACGTCTTCTTCTGTTGTGGAAACATACGAGTAGCTTTTGATCCGCGCTTTATAATCACTTTCTTGAGACCTCCATTTGATGCTGTGACCGTCTAAGGGTTAATTGTGGTGACCTCCAGCGAATCCGACAACTTCGTTATGCAATTGAATAAATCGTTTGTCTGATGAAACTTAACCACACATTTCATAATTAAGTCGATTAAAAGAACTTGATGGTATTTTATTACAGTTAAATACAGTTATTACAGTTAAATACTATTATTTTCATTTTCAGAATGATCGGGAAGCGCATGATCGCTTTAAACACCGTTATCAGTTTCATGCGACATCGGGAAGCACCAATTCACTTGAAAGACAACGTAAACACAGCAGCCTTAGATGTATCGGGTCTATCTAAAAGGTAAATTGGGGTTGCAGTTTTAGTTTTATTTTCAATATCTACTAGTCGGCTCCCGTCGCTTCGCTCCGGAAGCCTCGCGTATGTAACGGAAAACAATTTGTTATTTATTAAAAAAACACACACCTAAATTACATCAAGTAAAATAAAACTAAAATTTTTTTAAAGTTTTTTTTTATTTTAATTTTTGATGTATATATTCTCTCAATTCACGACTGCTTTTAGAATCAGCGTGTGAATCATATATCTGTGATATATTTTTATTTTTTATAGAGATTAGAATGTAATCCTTGTGGTCTAATGCCTAAGACGTCTAACTTCGGAGCAGAAGGTTGCATGTTGGATTCCAGTAGATAACTTGTAGAAATTATTTCTATTTTTGTAAATTACAATAATTGCACCAGACCGAAAGAGAAATAAAAGATTTTCGTAATATAGATACAATTTTCAGTCGCTTTTGCGCTACAAATAGTGAGCTTTCAGTATTCTACTTAATAGAAATAGTGTTTCTTTCTTTCTTGAGTCTCTTTTTTTTATTTCCATTGATACTTTACAGTGGTTTTTGAGTTAGAAATAGTGATTGTTTTTGAGTAACGAATAGCGATTTTTCAGTATTCTACCTTATAGAAATAGTGATTATTTTTTTTTCTGTTCTTTTTTCATCCAATTCCAATTGATACTTTTCAGTGGTTTTTGAGTAACAAATAGTGAAAATGATCTATATCAATTAGCTAGGCCATCAGATTGTTCGATATAGATATTTGAAGAAGAGATTTCAGATGGACGTTAGTTGATATAGATGATAAATGAAGATCATAGCTTGTATACGAAATTCTTGGCAACAAATTGATTGTGAGTATTCTTTAGAGTGAAGATAACCAAATTCTGTTGAATTGTGACTCAAAGACCTAAAGTTGTATGTGAGTTAAGACAACGTTTTCCAATTATATGGCAACTTTATTTAGAGTTTGTCCTTGAGCTTTATTGATAAATATCGCATAAGAAGGTCTGATCGGAAATTGTTTTCTTGTGAAAGTGAATGGAAGTAGATTACCACATGGTTCCATAGACATCCTACGGATGAAAACAAAATCTCCTTTGTGAGTTCTGTTATAATTTCGGTTTCTATGAGATCATTATCGAATAAACAGCATTTAAGTTGAGTTCAATTGCAGTATGCAAACTTGGGATTGATGTTTCGCAACAATATTATTGGAGATCCAATCTTCAATGACAAACGATGTTGAGGAATTCCGCTGAGATTCAATGCGTTCAGACACTTGGGCATATAGAGATGTTCGTGTGATGGATTATCAGAAGTGTCAATTTTATTCGCACTTGTATTGTATGCTCTGTAGTCTCTCCTTGTATTCTTCGACTTATCATTCGATTGATGTTATCGACACTCTCGTTCATCTCGTTTATCCAATTCCAATTGATACTTTTCAGTGGTTTTTAAGTTACAAATACTGATTTCTCAGTATTCTACCTAATGATGTACTGCGTCTTTCTTTTTTGACTTTCTTTTTAATTACAATTGTTACTTTTCAGTCAAAGTCAGTTCAGTTTTGACAGATAAGTCAAAAAAGCAATATGAAGAGAGTTGTAGTTCCCATGGCCTAATGGGTAAGATGTCTGACTTCGGATCAGAAGGTTGCAGGTTCGATTCCTGTCGCGGATGTTTCATTGAAAAAATTCTTTCTATTTTTCATTCTCACAGAAAACTGCGCCGGACAGACACACAGACACACAGACAGACAGACAGAGAAATAAAAGATTTTAGTAATATAGATTATATAGTTTTCCAGAGCTTTCTGTGCGCAACACACTTTCTCTGTGTTTGAAAAATAAATTTATTTTTCCGTTGAAATAGAAATAATTTCTACAATGAAACGTTCGCGACGGGAATCGAGCCTGTAACCTTCTGATAAGACGTCTTATCATTTAGGCCACGTGGACTACATTTATATTATTGTTGTTAAATATCTCTTATCACTCCCTCTGTGTGTGTGACGCAATGTGAGAAGAGCCAGAGAAAAAAAAGAAGACAACTCATTAATTTTAGCTTACTAGATTAAAATTTAAATTTCATTATTCATTTTTTTTAGCCTATTACAAGCGCAGACCAAACGAGCGTTAGATTCAGAAGCTCGCCCTCAGCGACGAACTGAAGAATTGCTAGAAACATTTCTCGACATGAATGAAGAACTTACGAATGACGGGAAAATACTCCATCTAAACTAAAATTCGTTACATTGTTGACTGGGCGTATGTGCTACAGTAATACCTTCAGATACGAGCATAATCCGTTCCTCGACCGAGCTCGTAACTCAAGGTGCTCGTATCTCAAATCATTTTTTCCCATAAGAAATAACAGAAAAAAAATTAATTCGTTCCGGCCCTCTAAAAAATCCCTTATTAGTGCTAATACTAATGGAAAAAAACATGTTTTTAATTGCTATAGAAACATATATACATAAAAAAAAATTATAGTATATAAGGATTCCTGTGATATAAAATAAAATGTGGTCTTAATTATGAGTTCTTACTGACAGACGATACAGTAGCGGCTAATGACGGCATGTGCGGAGGAAGGGATGGAAGAGAGTTGGCCCGTAGATAGACACTTGATTCCGTGCTGTACCTTACACGTAAACTACGTAACTTACATAAACTTAGAATTAACTTACGTATTTTTTTTTCCTTTCCTTTTTTTTTTTTTTTTTGTTGTATTCGATTTGTATTCTTTACTTTTCTTAACTTTTTTCTCCTGACTACCCTCACTTTCACTTGGCGCAGGCCTTTTAACGAAATACCTATCGAGGAGATTACTTTCAAAATGTTATGGAAATGAGTAAGGCACGTGTCGTCAAAAAGCGCCGAAGCACGACCAGTAGACAATTTATCAGGGTGTTAGCGTGCTCGTATCTCAAATCTTTACGTATCTCAAAGCAAAAATGTGCTCGAAGGCTTGCTCGTATCTCGGAATACTCGTATGTCGGGACGCTCGTATCTCAAGGTATTACTGTAGTACATTTATTTATTTACTGGATATTGTTACGAAAACAAAGCATCTTTAGCTATCTTTGTCATATAAATGTCTTTATAATATTGTCATTATCTTTATTTCTTGGTCTATCCGCTACTTCGATGCCATTTAACGTTTCCCTTCATATTGAGTCATTCCATTTATAGCTAATTTCGTTCACCATCCAACAGGTTTAGAATTATTATTAGAACAAAAAAAAAACTTTTGAACATATAAAAGCTTACAAAAAAAATTAGAATGAATTAATTTTTTTTAGCATTTTATACTTTATTTACATACGCTCCTTACCTGTGTTTCTTTATAGATACATCATTTAACACTTTGAGTTGATCATTTGATGGCTAATAAACAGCTTTTTCAAACTGGAAAATTGTATTTTTGAAATGGAAATAAAACAACTGAAAGAAATCTTAACGAACGACAATAATAATAATCATAATCATCATCTCTTTCTCAGATACCGATAAATGATTAAATAAACCATTAGAATTTACTTTTAATCTTCTTTTCAATAGGGAAAAAAAAAAGGTTCATCATATCAATCAGTGTTTTCCGCATCGTAACTTTGAATGGGTCTTCTTGAAAATTGGTATGCATATTCAAGGAACTAATTCTTATATTTAAAATCTTTTACTTGTCCTTCAAAAATTATCATGAAAAGACGACAAAAAATTCGCGTTCTTATTAGAACGGTTCAGAGTTACAATTAGGACCTGTCTACAAAAAATGTGCTTGAATATGGTCTATAGTCCTGTATTATAGCGTTTTTACATCCCTGTGTTTTCTTATCTGGCCGCTAGGGCAGTGTCGATTGGAAACGTCGCAGTTTTAGGCCTTAATCCAGGTCGTTTGTTTTTCTTTTATTCTTAGGGGCCGTCCATTAATTACGTGAGGTGTTTTTTGACAAATTTGGACCCCCCCCCCCCTCCTCCTTGGTGAGATGTGGTGGGACCCCCCCCCCTCCCTCATGTGAGATTTCAAAAAGTCAAAAAATCAGAAAAGTTCAAAAAGTTCAGAAAGTCAATGTTTCAAAATGTTGTAATCTATTATAATACGTAAATTCTCCGAATGAAAAAGTTGACGTGAGATTTTCGTTGACCCCCCCTCCCCCTTAGTGATATTTGGTGAGATTTTGCCGGACCCCCCCTCCCCCTTTTCACCTCACGTAATTAATGGACGACCCTTTATGTTTACTTGAAAAGAGAATCTGTTAAGAGATTCTGAAACGTACGTCGTATCTATTTTATATTTATTTTGTATTTGTTTTATTTTATTTTGTCTGTTTTCTTTTAATTATTTGAGTGCTAATGTAGTTGGCAATCTGTGAATTTCTATCCTATTTATGTTTATTATATCATTGTCCTAAAATAATATCTCATTGTTCTTAATCTACATCACGTGGTGTTGCGATTAAAATTAACTTTTATACGATTAGATTAATTAACTACAAAATTTAAGCAAATAATTTCTTTCAGAAAATGGAAAATTTGTACTGTTGGTATTCAGTAGATATTAGAATTGGAATTTTCGTTTTAATTATTTTAACGACTTTGTGCGATTTTTATTTTTTTTTAAAGTAGGCTGTCTGGTTCTTTCGAACTTTTTTGCTGTGTTAATGGGTTTGAAATTTACCTGAATTATATTTTCAGAAAGATCATTTGCTGAAAACCATAAAGAAAAAAACCAAGACCACATTATTTCTTTAATAAATTCTGTAGTTTCTTTAATAATTCAAAATGCATCTCAGACTATAGTGAGCAACATGTTATTTCAAAATATTTGAACGTAAAGCCTCTTACGTAGACATTTTGTCCATTTCGCTTACTGTTGTTGTTGTTTGTTTGATGTGTCTCATACTTAACTGCGATGTCTACATCATATTTTATTCTGTTCCTCGGAAAAGCTAAATTTGTAGCTTAAAGTTTAGCCTTGTTTTCTGAATAAAGAATGAAATTTGGAAGAAGAAAAACATCTCTGTAAAGTCTCCTAACGGAATCTGCTAAATTATTCTAATTATTATTTGTATAGAAAGCAAGTTTAACGTCCGTAAGTTTACGGACGTTAAACTTGCTTTCTATTGAATTTTTCAATTTGCCTCTTTGTGATTAATTTCCTTAGTGCCGTTCAGTGAGAGGACAAGGGGTTAATATTGTGGATCTTTCAGGATCATTTTTTATTTTATTGTTGTTTATCCCGGCGGGCCATTCGCGGGATCGCATTTGCTTTTGGGTAGAGCTTTCGCGCGGCGAGCCAAACATCAACGAGTAGATTCTGCTGATGATTCCCCAATAAGGATGAAACAATTGTACAGAATTCTCGTTGATGTTGGCTCTATGGGCGAAGGCATATTTGTTGTCCAGTTGGCGATTTCTCTCCTATTATTTGTATAGAAATCAAAATTTCCACATATAATCATACCTACATATTGTATAAGAGAAACCTTGATTGGACAATTAATATACGCACACTGAGCCAACATCATCGTGTTCATGATTCCTAATAAGGATGAAACAGCTGTTCGGATTCCCTTTGATTTTGGTTCAGTGTGCGAAAGTATATTCATCGTCCATTGATGGTTTCTCTTTGTTTCATTATTTGTGAATTTACGATCACCCGTTTCATTTTATTGTAGTGGAAGACCAGGAAGAACTGCCTTGTATTTTGGGAAAGGCAAAGAACTGTTCGGTTTTGTTTACGAGAATCTTTAGCGCTTTTGCGCATGCGTCAAGTCTCCTTCGATTTCATCAAAAGAGAGGTGAGGAGATGTTTACTTTTTATCAGTGTTAGTTTACTAGTAGCTGCGTTCTATATGCGAGAAAAAATTATGGAAAATTATTATTTTTTTGTGGGGGCGGGGCTGAAAGTTCCAGATCCAGTCAACAGATCTTAGGAAAGTGCCCATCTCAGCGTATCACCCCTAAAAGGAGTACAATCGTCCGCGAGTGACGATTCTGGCTTTCTAAGACGAACACATGTGTATTGTTGGGGTGGGAGCACTGGTTTAGAGCTCTTTTCTGTTTTTACCATTTTTTAAATGAGTAGTTGAGAAGATATGTGTCTTTTTTTTTTTAATTAATAAATTACTAAAATCTTTTATTTCTCTGTCAGTCCGGCGCAATTGTTGTGATTTGTGAAAATAGAAATAATTTCTATAAATTCGCTACGGGAATCGAACCTGCAACCTTCTGATTCGAAGTTAGACGTCTTATCCATTAGGCCACGGGGACTACATTCTAACAAATAAAAATATTTCATAGACGCTCGCTGGTTCTAAAAGCAGTCGAGGGTTGGAAGAATCCACTTTTATCGGATAGTTGTGAGAAAGCAGTCGCACATTGGGAGAATTAAGAATTAAACTGAATTAATTTGTCTCGAAGCAGCGAGAACTAGAAACAGGACAGCTGTTTGGTAACCAGTGATTGTGGTTACTGCACGATTCCATTGTATAACAGAGAATCTAATAATTAATAATTAATTATTACTGAAAAGCGTTTTTTGTAAATAAAATTATCGAATGTTTTTCCTATAATACAAACTTGTTCTACATTATAGTTGTATAGTCTCGTATATGGTACATAGGAAAGACCGGGGCTGAAAGTCACACGGGTTGGTTATCACAGACGTTGTTTAGCCACTATATAGCACGAATTGGCTAATTGCTCCCTTGATTAATTCTGTCGTAGTAGTGAAGTAAGAGTTAAACTTCTGCGCGTAGCGATTGTTTTTATACTTTTCTGGTTCATAAGTAAATTTTCTTGGTCTATTTCTATATTTAATTTTACTGCCTATAAGCTAACTGCAACTGCACATTGTGCTTGTAAGGTATGATTTTAGACATATGATCCGTACTTTACTTTTCACGTACTACAATCCCTCCTTTGTCTAGTGTTGAACCATTCTATTAATAGGCAAAAGTTGTACGGATCTTTGTAAATTTGTAATTTGAAATAACCAATCACAGTGCAACATTGGAACACGTCAGGCATGACGTCACGCCCATGTTTAAACATGGCATCTCAAATTTTCTTCCCACTTCACCGCGACGGATCGCGATTACACAATTATTATCAGCGTATTGAAATTTTCTTTCCCACATAAATGAAGTTTACACTGAAATGCATGAAGTTCATGCGTCAAAATTTATCAGAGAGTTTGTAAAACCGCGGTTTTTACATAATTTCGGCGGGGTAGCCACTCGCTCACTAATCAACAAGTAGGGGACAATGACGAAGCACGTGTCGTCATTGTTGTCCAGACAGGATTATTGGTATTGGCTGTTGGACATTCGTTATTGTTATTGTTATTGTTGAAACTGGTAAATCTATTTTTTATTTTATTTTATTTTAACAAAATTTTGCTTAGTCATTCAAATTATACGTGGGCTGTTGCGGAAGTCATGACTTTTAAAAAATGAGCTTAGAACATCTTTTTCAATCTTGTGTTTTTCAAAAATATCAGGATATTTCAAAAATGTGGCATTTGTTTTACTTCCGTTAATATTGCCTCAATTTCGACGAACCTATTCTTTTAGGGCAGAAGGTTGCCATTATATTTCATAATGAGAAACCGCAGCGCTAGCTACTAAAAAGTGGTAAATCATTTTTTTATTTTTTTTTATTTTAACAATATTATAATATTATTTTAACAGATAATCTGATATTCAAATTACATATGGGCTGTTGTGGAAGTCATGGCTTCTACAAAAAAAGCTTAGAACATATTTTTCAATCTTGTGTTTTTCAAAAATGTGGAATTTGTTTTACTTCCGTGAATATTTCACGGGTCGCAACTAGTATTATATAAATGGCGGATCGGGGATGGTTGTCTCAACTAGAAAGGGGTCGATTGTCTCATATGATAATCTTTTCCTTTGTTTTCTCTATTTTTTTTTTCTTATACAAGAAATCAAGGTCCAAAATTTCAAGAGAAAAAACTGAACGGGGAAAAGTACCTCGAGACGTCATATTGAAGGCTGTAAGAGTGGCTAAGCTGGAAAATCGTAGCTTACGAAAAATAACATCTGATTTTAACATTAACACTTACAAGCTATTGTAAAAAAGATTTCTGAAAATGAGCTCCTAAATGAAAGAATAGTATTCTTATAGCGTATTTAGATTATCTAAAAAAAAATTGATATTAGCGAAGCTCTATGAGAACGTGTTATATTCTGCGAGCATTGGACATCTACTATGGATTGTCACCAAAATAGATACGTAATTTAGCGTACCAAGGTAGCTGCAGCTAACTCCACAGTATTGGACTGCAAAAGGAAATGTCTGGTGTGGACTGGTTCACAAATTGTTTTGAAACTGCATCCTCGGATGTCCATTAGAAAAACCCGAAGCTTGGCAGGAATGTTTTAATAAAACTAATGTTGATAAATTCTTTAGTAAATAGTCGAATGTTACGACTCTCAGTGGCTTTCAAGGTTACAAGATTTGGAATGTGGAGAAACATGCGTTACCACTGTTCATAATCCAGATCGGGGGTGGCAGCTAGACAAGGTTTCAAGCAAGTGGGAAGTGTGGTTTCGGAGATACTTGTGTCTGTGGCAACTGTACTTTCAAGTATTGGCAATCACATATATATCCCCTTTTTTGTGTGTTCTATCGTGGATTTTAAGGACTGTTTCCTAAATCTGCCCCTCCTGGGTCATCCGGCCCTGGAAACCAACTCAAGGGGATGAAGGAACCAGACTTCACTGTATACTAGAAATATTTTTACAGTCATTTTTATTTCTTATTATGCTAAGTCTCATTAAGTTTTTTATGTTTAAGATGTGAAATACAGGTAATTCATATTAACATGATAGTTCCTTTTTAAAAAAGGTATAATAAAAACCTAAATACTGTTTGAATGTATGGAAGCTTCATTACAATTAATGTAAATTGTAGACTGAAAATAAAAAACGTGCTAAGTGCCAAAATCTGAGTTCTGAGAAAAACAGCAAAAACATTTGTGAAAGTAATACGGGCTACAGTGAAAGTCTAACAATTGGCTAAAGTTTGAAGAACTTGCAGACTGAATATCATGTAGCCGGGTTTTTACCGCATTGGCCTAGGCACATAGACCATATTTTAGGAATAAAATGGAAATCGATTGTTGTGGCACTTAGCCCGGTTTTTATTTTCAGTCTACAATTATCCTGAACTTATTCAAGTTAGGCTTGAAAACGTCGTGTGTCATTAAACACGATACATGAAATGAAATAAAAAATATTTAAAATGAACAATTAGTTATCATCCCTTTTTTAATATAAAGGAACTATCATCTTTTTTTATGACCTATGACGTTTTCACGCCTGACTTGAGTAATTTGAGGATAATTTACATTAATTGTAATGAATCCTCCATACGTTCAAATGTATTTAGCTTTTTATTATACTTTTTTTATATGAAAAACTAATCTGCATCAAATTAGTTTTTTTTTTCCATTTAAAATATATGGGACAATCAATCCCCCCTTATTTGAAAAACCAACCCCCGCTGCTGGGACAGCTTGTCACATTGTACAAGGTTCAAAAAAATATATTTTTTCCTACAATTTAAAAATATTTATAGGGTTTAATTTAGGGCTATTTTAAACTCAAATAGCCTTAGTAACAACTGGCATACAGCTCTTTCTCAAATGAAAATAAACAAAAACTATAAAAATATACTTAGGAAAACTGTGACAATCATCTCCAGTCTTACTGTATATAAGTAGGGAAATCCAGATAGGGTAGTAGCTAGACAAGGTTTCAAGCAAATGGGAAGTGTGGTTTCAGCTTAAGGGACACACTTGCGACTGGCAACTACAGTTTCAGATATACTAGCAATCACATATCTCCGTTCTTGTATTCCACCGTGGCTGTGAAGAATTTTCGCTTTTAAAGAATATTTCCTTTTTTTTTATTTAATTTAACTTTTCATTTTATTATCTCGGTAACAGAATTTTGAAAGACTCGTATGTTGGTAATTTTCTGTCTCAGTGGATCTGACTTCTTTGAAACTCAACAGGGCGAATCCACTTGGTAACATTATCTTTTATTATTTCAATACAAATTACACAGCGACGTAAACTTGCTTACTGTGGATACCTTCTAAATAGGAAATCCCATAACTGGCACTAGAGGAAAAAGAGAAGGAAGAAGGGTTAGGCAGAGACCAAGAAGGAGATGAATGGAGGATTAACGGGACTGGAGAGTTAAGAGCTCATCCATTGCTAGGAACAGATCTGTGGTTAATGCTAGTCTCCAACCTGCCAATCGGAGAAACACTTGATGACGATGATTTCGGGTTTCTAAAATATGTAATTTTTAAGTTTTCGTGATTTTTGCGCTTTAACGACAACTTATTCCGGCAGGTTTTTTTTGCCTTCTTATCTGTTGTCGAATTTCTACCAAAATAAATAGGGAAGTTCTTTACAACTGTTTCCACTTTTCTTATCCTTGGTATTTGAGTAACGGCAGACTCACGATGGACGGAAGCATATGCATAATTCGACTTAAAATTACATTAAAAAATCAAGTACTTTTTTTTGTTACTTTCCCCCGGTATTTGTTTTTCTTTGATGCATATTAGACACCAAATCTGGTAATATTCTGCTTTAGTTGTAATAATGATATAATAATGTGTAAGTTAAAACTTAATGCTTAAAATTTAGCATTAATAAAGTATTTCCCAAACCTTTAAATAAAAGTGAAACTAAGTTTCGTTCGTTTTACAGAAAGAGCTTTGTAAAAGCAGTTTAGATATGAAAGTAATTTTTTTAGATTTTTTTTTTATATATTTTTTGGGCACAGTTAAAAACTTATTACCGAAACTGGTATGTCCTGATCCTATAGGCGATATTTTCATGTATACACAGGCGTCCAAACCTAAGAACGATCACCAGTTCTAATGGCTACAAACATAGAATCAGACGAAACAACTTGTGGAATTTGCATACCTGTGGACGATCAGTAGAAACGTGGCGCACATGCAAGTTTTGGAATCACGCGCAGAAAGGTCACGTGCTAGCATTGAAACTGTTAAAAGACAAATTGGCGCGGTAGGTGAAGGTACCGTTTGACGTGAAGGAAAGAAGGGACGAATGTGAAATATTCGGTATGTCACAAAGACTTTATCTGTATAATTTCACAGATAGTTAATTATCTGTATAATTTCTTTCTCACGAAAGAATTACAGGAAAGCTCGAAGAAAGCCGCAGAGTAACTGATGCTGCCAGCAAGTTCGGAATCGTATGTATTGTTGTATCTATGCTTTGGGCAGTGTTTCAAAGCAATGGAATGTGTTCCAGACGCATGCGAGAAGGTCGCTCTACAACGCACGAAGTTAGATGTTTAAGTGCAACAGTAAAACGTAATCTCCGCACGGTGGCCGATCAGTTTCCGAGTCGCCACCATTCTAGCACAGGAACGCGGATAACCCGACAGACTAAAGCGAGATGTCTGCGACATGTCGGGCTATAGCCTGTAGTCTGCATCCCTCTGTCCAGAGCTCAACAAGCTCTGATTGTCTGCAGTGGTCCATCGAAATTGGACAAATGATCTGTAAAGAGTCGTTTACAGATGAGAGTCGTTTCAGTTTTTTCTCTTTTTCCGACAATGTGCAGGAAACTGACAGACATGGCGGTGGGGGTGGGGGTCATGGTGTGGGAAGGCATCATGATTTTCTGGACTTTTTCCTGCAGGTGCTGAAAAAGGGACTTTGACTTTGTGACTCGGGAACGATATTGCAACGAAGTTCTTCTAAGTCATGTTCGGTTGTTCCGTGGTGTGTAGGCGAAGACCTTCTATTAATGCACCCCCTCGTCTCGCGAAAGCAGTGCTGACACGTCTGGAGTCTGAGGCAATTCATCGCGGGTCGACTAGCCAGCAGACTCCGCAGACCTGAATCTCATTAAACACGTCTGGGACGCAATGGGGAGGCACTGTACGAAACCCCAGAAACCAAGCAGGGAATTAAAGCATGTCTCCTTTTTCATTTTAGATACGATCCCTTACTTCTTACTTAATGCACCAATACCATTTTTATTCCGATGAGGAGCCTCTTTAGAGTTGAAAGCTTCTAAATGTTAACTTTTTTAAATATAATTTTGTATTATTGCATTTTTTTAAAGTACTAATATTAATTAGAAATACTAAATAAAAAATCTTATGTATGTAAAAACAATAGAAGTTACTGAGCAACAAATTCCTTCGATTCATTGCTTAACTTAACCAAGAGCTTTGAAGTTGTTGCAAATAACGTAATTCCATTCTTATAAGAATTAAGATTAAGTTGTTTTAATTCCCTGAAACTGAATTTAATAATCTTTGCAGACAATTACATGAAATAAATCTTTTATTGCTTATAAAAGTTAGATTTGCCACAACTGAAATAGATCTACACCCGAATTGCGATGCGGTAAAATATTATTTTATTTTATTATAGTGATATGAGTTCATTAAAAATTTTTTTCTACATATTTAGTCTTTGATTGTAATTTGATAAAATAAACAAATCTTCTTTTAAAGCTATGGAATTCTATTGGGTGAGGATTTGCCCGTAGAACCAAATGCAGCCGCTGAGACTTCATTTCGCTGACGTCTTCGTAGAGACTTTTAATTTTTTTACTATGTACAGGTGGACTTGTTATCGGAGCAAGCACTGGAAGTATCAAGGCTGGTCGCTGAAACGGAAGTTATCCCTCATTTCGTAGTTGCCGTTGTTGGGTCGATCAATAGTTCTACTGGAAACCTCTGATCGCGGCCTCATATCAAGTCTTGGCAACCGAGTGACCATGGATGCCCATAAATCTCTGCGAAAAAAACAAAAGAACAAATTGAAAAATTAAACGTAGAAACAGGGTGTCTCATAAATCTTTTAAATACAGAAATCAGCACAATTACAAATCCGTAACTGCAGTTTGCTCTTTAAAAAACAGACAAAATCTTAATAAAAATTGGGAATTTAGAGGAACTCTTTTCATCTTACAACTCGTCAAACTTGATTGAAAGATTGGAATTTTTAAACTTTAGTTTATGTTTTTAAACTAAAGTGAGAAACTAATTATTGTCATGAATAATAAAGAGCAATATGTAAGCTAGTCGTTTTTATTAGTTCCATCATATTGTTGCCTTTATTTTTGCTAAGAGAGAGAAGGTAGACGTTTTCCAAGAGCACTTAAAGAGCATGCGCAGAGTTTGAAACTTTGTAATTTCATTTTGGCATTTGAAATTGCGTAAATAAATTAGAAATCATTTTTAAAAGGGATTTGGACATTTATTTAATTATACAATTAAAAAATGTATATGTTTATATTTAAAAGTACAGTTGCAATTTAATTTTTACAAAAATTAAAAGACAAGATTAAAAACTATATAATTCTAAAGATAAATTAACTTTAAACGATTAGAAAGTAAAAAGTATTCTAGTAAATTAAACTAATCCAAAAAAAAAAATATAGTAACTTTTCTGCTTCAAAAAAAAAAAAAAAATAAGAGAACAATCTTGTAGCGTCAAATATTTTACAGGAAGGCCGTTTGCTTTAATTTTACGTTCCACGTAGTTTACAATGATTTGTTAGAGATATTTTTTTGTTTTTGTCTACTAGAAAAAAAAAATACTGTTTGCTTTTGAAAGTGATCTCACTTTCGATAAATTGGTCCATTTCATTATATTATTCCTCTTAAAAAAATCATCCGCTGTATCAATTGTTGACTAGAAGCGCCGTATCTACATTTCAATAGATGACTAACAACCTGTATATAGAGTTATAATAGCTGATTAAGGTGCTATTGTTCGTTAGTTGAATTGCGCTGTTGTTAACAGTAGAAAGCATTTTTCAGGGATTTGTGTCATTTAATCCCATCAATATTTTTGAGTATAAATGTGATTCGTTAAATGCAAAAGCATTTTTTTTTTACGCTAATATGATTGAAAAATAAGATTTCATTTGGACCAGTTTATTATGAATTACAATTGGTGTAAATTTATGCGTTGAATAATCGTAAAGGGTTATTTGTTTGTTTTTTTTTCATTACAATTCAGAATGATTGTACTTACGTAAATGCTCTTTATTTAAATAGTTATTTTTCTTTTCTAATTTTTCGAAAATGAGATGAGTAAAATTTAGTTTGTTATGTTATGTTATGTTATGTTATGTTAGGTAATGAATGTGGGTGGCAGAGAAGCCAAGCACTGCGACCGGAGGTCTATTGTACTAGAAATATGAACAGATGGAGAGAAAGACTGAGAAAGTATTGTGGGAGAAGTGCAGGGGGAACGGGAGAACCCCGAGAAAACCTGCCCAGCGCGGATCGTCCACCATCACGAAACCCACATGAGAACCAAACCCGGTACTCAGAGGTGAGAGGCCGATTATTTACTTTTTACTTGATGTAAAGTGTCAAAATATAGTTCAGTAATTTAAAACCACCCAATAAGAATGAAAAAGGATAATTCAAACTTACGTACTAAGTTTTGATATGGCACAAGTAACGAAGCAATATATCAAGAAGAAATCAGGAAAATGATTAAAACCTTAGGCAACGTTCATTCACATGAAATTGTGAAGCTATAAATTTTGTATGCTGTAATTCTTTTCATTTTTATGATTTAGAAGCAAATCAATATAATGTTTATTTACTTACAATGGAATTAGTGAAAAATTTGGCGGGAAAGCAATTTTTAATCGCAGTACAAAAAAGATTCTTAATTTAAAAGAATTGTTACAACTTATTTTAATTCCAAACTAAATATAATAAACTTAGTTGTCATCGTTTCTAAATTACATAATTTGGAAAGTCAATATGTACGACGGTTTAATGTGCGTTATATGTAATTTGAAAAACGAAAAACGATGACATTGCACATGCGTTTGCTTTTTCACGCTTTTAGCCATTAACTACAGGAATCTGGGACAGCTGTTTCGTCCTTATTAGGACTCGTCAGCCAGATTTAGCTTCGATAATCAAACTCAGAACATGAAAGCCTGTGGATCATTCTCCCGCTCTCGGAAGTGGGACCCAGCAAAAGCAAAAAAAAAACAATAGAGAAATCGGTGTGACCAGTGTTGCGTACAGTAATTACCTTAGCTCGCAAAGCCCTGGGCACAAAAGACATTTAATAAAAGATAAGCCAAACGCATAGATTAATATGTAAGAAGATTTAACGTGCATTAAATATAATACGAAAAACAATATAAACCATTTATGAAATTCAATATAAAAAACATTTTGGTTAGTTTAAAGGAAAGTTAAAAGAAGAGAGTTCCTGATATAAAAAAAAAAATTCAATGACAGAGAAGAATTTGGGTTGAACATCTCAAGCTAGTATCAACATTGGTAATGAAGTAATGGTAAAAACTAATTAGTAATTTGAAAAATTAAGAAATGGTTGGTAATTTATTTTGAAACGTTTTAAATTTAAAAGAGGAAGAAGCCTACCTTGGAACTGCTTCTGCCCTTTTCGAAGTAAATAGTGTGAAGCTGCATCTACATCCACCCACCATACCATGGAAACCTGTAGTTCGACAGAACATCTGACAATCGAACCGTTTGCCATTGGCACACTGCGTCACGGAGGCCACCACAATGAGGACACTGACGAGAAGTGCAAGACGGGCGGGGAACATAGTGGACGTAGGCACTGAAAAGGAAAACAAAGAAACAATTGTCACTCTTCCTCACCTTTGTAACAGTGTAATTATTTTAATAGCCAGTTCTTTAATTAACTAAGTTCATTAAATAAGTATCTGTGTAGGAAACATAGGCATACGGATGCTTCTTGATTGTATGAGCTCACATTTCTAGAAAAGTTGGCTAAAAATATTAAAGGGAAACAGGCAACATATAAAGGAACTAGGCTGTAAGAACTTTCTAGTTTTCGTCTAGCAGTGGTGGTAGAAGAGCTAACGAATTTTCCTACATAATTTTCAAAATTTAAGGACCTTAATGTGAAACGAAGTTCCGAAAAATAAAAGCTAGGAGATTATATTAGTAACAAGAACAATACCGTATATAGAACGGATTGGGAGCTTAATAAGGAAATCTGTAACCTTTCCGTTTTCAGAAAAAAAATAATTAAAAGTTTAGGAAACTATTAGAAATTCGTCTATTTGTAAATGAAGCTAAAATGTACAAAGTCACAAACAATAAAACCCATGGATAAAATTTTACACGAGTACGTTTTAAGATATACTAGCCAGCTGCCCGTCGCTTCGCTCTGGAAGCCTCTCTTAATGTAACAGAAAAAAAAATCCAAAACATTTTATATCAATTTAAAACCTAAAACTTCAAACTAAAAACAAAACTAAATTAAAGTTTAAATTCTAAAAAAATACAGACAATAGAATATTGAAATTCATTTGTAACAATCGGAAATTTGTTGTCTAGCAATGCAAATGCGAAATTACATTGTTGCGGACAGGATTGACCAAGCAACAACACTTCTGTTGCCAAACTACGCTCGTGTGAATTTCATTGTTGTGGACAGCGTCGACCATGCAACATAACTCCTGTTGCCAGGCAACGCGCGTGCGAATTGTTGTGAAATTCCATTGTTGGTGGACGTTCGCAGGCACGCGTGCGCACAATTTTTTTAATAATACAGATTTCGCAATTGCAGTTTATTAGTGAGTGACAAAATTAAAAGCTCTGAATAAAAGCTTATTCTCTTCTATTTACGTATATGCTTTGGTATTTGAATGCATTCATCATTCCTGGAGAAGGGATTCTGTCTCATTTGCCATTTTATTCCCTTACGAATGAATTCTTTTATCTTGTCCCAATTAAAGACAGTTCGACGATCGTAATTATATTAAAAAAGAGAAATCAAGAAGATTGTCGAGAAACATTATAGGAAGAGGTGTTGTTATCAAATCCAGGCCCCCATTTCATTCCTCAAGATGGTTGACTAACGTACTTCTGGAAAATAACAGTAAAATTTAAAAAAATAGTCTTTTTTATTTCCTAGTCTAGATTAACTTACTTAGGAGAACTTAGGATATCAGAAGGGTTTGATCATTTCGAGTAGAAATTGATCGAAATATTTCTGCTGCGTTTGCCACCATTTCCATTTGTTACAGTAACATTAAATGGTCACATTGGACGAATATTTTTTTTTCTTACATTTATTTTAGATTTCAATTGAATTAATAGAGAGATTCGGTATTTGTTATTTCTCTTTTCTTTCATATGAAAGCAATTTTAATCAGGCAATTCTTCAAAAGATTGTAAGGAAAAACTTTTGATTTTAACCAAATGTGTTAATTTAGCCGTTTTTTTACAAATAAATAAATAAATAAATAAATAAATAAATAAATAAAAAACAATGTAAGGAGGCGTAAGTGAAAATCTTTTCTAAAAAAAAAAAAATGCTTTTCTGCAAGAAAGGGAAGTATCACAGGAAAGCCAACTTTGCGATAATGAAGTTGTCTTTCGAGTTCAAGAATAATCTTTTTGTTCCTAATATAAATCTCCTCAGTGGATTTATATTTAGAAACAAAAAAAAAAAATCCCTATCCTCTTAGAATTGTATTGTTTATGGTAAGATCACAAAACCGTAAATTTCGGATCGTGGAGTTGCAGCGAATTTACTGTTAATTAGCAAATGGAATAACAGAGAAGCAGTTTAGGCTGTTGTATGTTTTCGTTATTTCGTTCATCTATACTTAGGCAATTGCAATGCTGAATATTCCAACTCAGTGTCGGTCGTTATTATATTATCGCATGGAGTTTCGAAGTTCATTGCATTGGAAATAAGCAAAACTCATCCAATGATCTAAACGAACTTGTTATGTACAGGAAATGGAATGAAATGTTTGATTTATTTAGGAACTCATTTAGGAGATATCAGAGGGAGGTTTGTCTTGAATTTGCATATATAAATATTGTTTTTGCACTATCTTGTAGCTCAAAAAACGTTCTTAGTAATCACTAAAATGTTTTTGAAGATTTAAGTGATATGAGTAGAAAATTTGAAGTTTAAGAAAAATAAGAAGGCCTCATTTATTCAAATATCTTATTATGGAACTACAAATTTTCAAGCATTCTAACGTGAAAATTGTTAGTCTAATGTTTAATTCTTATGTTATAAAATAAAATTTGAGACATTTTGAAGCGTATATAATTATCACTTCTTATTTAAGGTATTTATTTAATTTATTTACTTCTTCTGTACTTTAACTCAATATTTAGGATTTTGCTCTTTTTATTTTTATTTTTTATTTTTTAATTTTATTTAAAATTTATAATTCAGTTAAAAAAATTTTGTTTTTAGGTTTAGATAATTATTTTATTTGATTTCTTTTTGGTAGTTTAGTTTTAATTTTAAATATAAATTTTAGATAATTTAGTTACTTTAGTTAAATTATTCAATAAGTAAAAAAGAGGATCGACACACTCTTTTTTGCTTCATTTTAAAATTAAGTAATTCTTAACTTTAATATTAAATATTTAGATAATTTTTTTAAATTTTAGATAGTTATAGTTAAAAAAATTTAAATTAAAAAGAGCAAAGTCTTAATATATTGCGTTTTTACTAAATTAATTCTAAATTTCGCCGCTGATGACATGGTGGTAAATTAAACAAAAAAAACACCATATCTCCATAACACGTAGTTTATTTAAAAAATTTTCGGAAATTTCGGGATGATAATACGCCATCCCTTCTTCAAGCGAAATGAACAATAAAATAGTTCTATGGAATAACCAATAATACAAAATAGTGATAAACATGAAAACATAAATCTGTTTTATCACCATAGAAACAGTGATCTAATTTTGTATTGGCGTATACAGGCAGTGATTTGTTCTTTGCATTGGTTTCAAATTTCATATCACTGTCCGGCTATATATATAATATATATATTTTAAATAAAGAACATTGCAATTTTTTACTAAAAAATTTCTAGGTATTATACATAGAAATTTTCATTTTTAACTTGGTTTTACTGTAATAGCTTAAAATGAAACAATCGTTAGATGCATTACATAATTGGATTTTTTAAATTGTTGTGAAGTTTTTCAGTTTTAGGCTTCTATACAGGGCGCAGCTCATAGCAGGAGAAGTCTTATATCCCCGCTGTGTCTGTTCGTCCGTCGGGAGAAACTGATTTCTCTACGCTAGAGACATGAGCTACACCTCATTTCTAGCTTGTGTGATTCTCAAGTTATAGGTCTCCTTCAGAATTTGATCTTAATTTATAAGTTTTATGAAAATCTCGCATATTATAACAATTTACTTCTTCTTTTTTTATATTGACGTCAACTAGAATTATTAGATGAATTAGTCACATGAAGCCAATTTTCCTTTCCTCATCTTGAAATAAATCTTACAAAGATTGGTCAATTTTTATTATAATGGGATCACCCAAATCTATGGAGAGCTTCTATTTTTTTCTGTGGGGTTTTGAAGTTGTAAAGCTTCCGAGATTTTAAGATTCTCTCTGTATACAAGCCGTGGGGCATTATGCGATCGCTACTAGGATTGCTGCTCCTACCTTGTTTAAAATGTTTACAGAAAGCTTTACTGTGCATTAGTCTTCATTTAAAAAGTTCTAGAATTACAAACATAAAGGCTAAACTTGACGCTAAAGGAAATTATTTGAAGAAATAAGTACTAGGTTACTACGATGCATTATTACTTAATGACCTCTTGTCTAAATAGTTACAAAAATAGGAATTAAATAAGTTAGTAATTGTTAACTTACATTTTTTTCCCAGTATCATAATGTCCTTGTGAAATAACGAAATGAAGAGAGTTCAGCAAACTTCTAAATTTTGATAATAATTATAGTTTTCTAGATTAGCTTCTGTAAAGAAAAGGAGCAACGGAAGATCGTTAAAAATAAAAATCTTAAAAAAAATATTCGAATGCTTCTGTATTAATAATTGTAGCAGTTCTAAGAACAATCGTATCAGCCTCATTTTAAGTTTGTACTGTTCTACAGAACCAGTCTCATCTCAAAGTCGGTGAAATTGAAAAAACAAATTGAATAAGTTCGATCTTAACTCTTAGATGATTTATATTCTGGATTTTTTACGTGCGTCCTAAAATCATAGTTATCGTAGGATACTGTAGAGTTACCGTTAACACGTATCGGAGAGAAAACAAGGGATTGGCCCCTCAAAAAGACCTCATTCTTACTATGATTGGGCCTCTCAACACGATGTTGAAATCCGTTTGTCGATCTGACCTTCCGTTCGGGAATTTTTAGCGGTGGACAGACACGGACGGACGGATAAGACAAATGCAATAGCTACCGATTTTGGTCGCTATCACAATAGCTACCAAATGGGTCTCTAAAAAGGGTTAAAAAAATAAATAAAATACAATGTTAAGTCTGTGAATAGGATAACTGAAACTGTTTATTCTACAAAGGTGAAATTCTAGTGGAATGTTGAGATTATTAAAAAGAAAATATCTAAGATTTATTAGATAGAGGATCCATAGCTCAAAGATCTACGAGGTAGAAATGTAAAAATCCTCAAAACAGGTTATCACTAAACTGTGGTAATCACATTCAAACTCGTCATCGTACAAGACCTAGACTTAAGGTTTAATTTACTAAATGTTGACCTCCCTATTGAAGCACATTGAGGTAAAGATGAACTGCTTAAAGCCCACGAATACAACGATGATCTTAAGCTAATTTTATCATTATAAAGTAAATAAAAACTAGAAAGCTGAAAGTATAAAAATACATATTCAAAACCATACTATCTTTCAGCATTATTTTCACCTTGGACATATTCGGAAGTTGATGCGCCAACTAAGCATTATCTTTTTTTTTTTTATTTGGTGTTCTGTGACTTCAATGAAATCCAATGTTGAACTATTTAGTAATAGAAAGAAAAAAAAAATCCGGAAATTAAAAAATTGAGGCGCTTCCGAAGCGTGAAAAAAAAAAAAAAAGTGTCATTCAGAAAGGTGAAAAAAATTTTTTTTGGCAATATTAAAATTAACTTTATTTAAAAAAAAATAAAAAATTATAAAAAAATATTAAATTAAAAAATGCCATCACAATTCAGCTGCTACGAATCAGCTCGTCTCAAGAAGATGGATGTAACACGTATTTTTCTCAAGTTCACGATCTGAAGTCACTTTTTTTTTTCATTAAGTTCTAATCAAACCATCTTGATAAGAACTGAAAATTCGAAGCTCTCAACACCATTGATAGTTATTTTTCTAATGATTTTCAAACTTCCTGAAGTAATGGAGGGTGGGGAGATTTAGCACCGGTTCAGGAAAATGAGAGAATATCAAGTGAGTACAGTTCGGCGTCTTCCGATCACATCAGAGATTGTTGAGAAGATTTATGCGATGAGTAATCTTTAGGAAATACCAATTACTACGAATTCCTGGCTTTTATTCGGAAAAGAAAGTTAATTTAAGTTTTACGAGGAGGATTTTTACATCGGTTAAAACACCGTAAGACACCGTACTACTGTCTTACAGCGGAATGCAAAGGTCAAATATTGATTTATTTGCGAATCAGCGTTAAATGTTTACTCAAATAAGATGACGTTGAACGGTGCTGAGCTCAGGAGAATTATTCATAAAGACGTAAAGAAGGAATGTTTGTTCAAGTGGAAAGCATTAACTAGCCACAATTGAAAACCCTTGAGTCATTTATTCTTATTAATAAATGTATGCTTGGAATTTTAGTCAAGAATGTCTGGAATAGTTAATTCTTCCTGAAGTAAGTTGAATTCTCTGAGTTTTATTAAAGAATTGGAATCAGTTTTAAAAAATTAAGAAATTAAAAACATTTTAAAATTAACGACTAGTTTGGGCTTCTAATAAAACGAAGCCTTCATCTGGTTAAGGAACTTGGTAAAAATGAGTATAGTCAATCCATTTGAGGAAGGCAGTCCCCTCAGGCGTTGGGACTGAGAACTTGAAAAAATAGGGAAGAAAGGGTATAAGGTAAGTGGGGGTAGGGAGGAAAGATTACAACAGTGTTGGCAGAGCTTGACCTCGTTATTATCGGCTTTAAATAACTATATTTCCGAAGAGCTGAATTCTCAAAATACTAAAAAAAGGATCACATAAGGCCTTTTTTTTTAATTCCGTAACAATACCCTGATACCCTTTCACCCCTATTTTTTCAAGTTCTCAGTCCCAACGCCTGAGGGAACTGCCTTCCTCAAATGGATTTACTATAATATAACTTATAGACGTGGAAATTCACTTAATCTCGGGCAGGGGAATGTCGGGAAAGAATGGATGAGTTCATTATACGGGTGGGAGGTGAAGGGAATTAGTGTGTTATTTTATTTGGTTTTATTTGTATTTTTATTTTTATTTTTTCTTCTGTGTAATCCGTATTGCTCAGTGTTCTGTACTGATAGACATTCATTATAGGCTGATGGATAATTATTAAGGATATGGAAGGTTTCCTTGCATTTGCGTCGAAGTGAATTATTTTCTTTTCTTATAATTGAAGCTCGCGAAAAATCTAGCGTATGACCTGTTTTATAGGAATGAATTGCTGTATTATAATTAAAGTCCTGAGTTCTAATTTCTTATTCATGCTGGTACAACCGTTTTTTTAATTTTTGTTTTGATTCTCCTATACATTTACATTGTTCCCCGTGTGAACATGGTATGGAATATATTATTCCGTTTTGATCCATAATATCTTGTTTAAAGCCCGAAACCAGTCGTTAATTTTAAAATGTTTTTAATTTCTTAATTTTTTAAAACTTTTTAACTTTATATTTGACTTTTTAAAAGATGCGACGGCGACTTTTTAACAAATATTGTGAATATCAGCGTACGTAAAATCTTTTTAATCATTGGAATCAGTTTTGATTACTTTAAATTCACTTCAGTTTATAAAATTGAAACTATCTTAAGCTAATAATTTTTCATTACTAAAGATCCTTGATTGCAGACTCTGAACTGGCAAAATAATTGGAATACAGTAAAACCCCGGTTAACCGAACTCGGGTCAACCGAAATCCGGTTATCCGAAACGCCTCCGAAAATTGAAAATCCAAACAATAATACTGTACTAGCACGGAAATATGGCGGGACATCATTGCTCGAAAACGTTGGGAGGAACGCAAGAAACAGACAAAAAATACTGAGTTTTTTTAAATGAGTAATTCATAAGCTACAAACTATTAAGTACAGAATGTGCTACAGTACAGTTGCCTACTGTAATCCTAAAAAATTAATTTTAACTTTAATAAAGAGCATACGTGTAGCATACAAAGAGATTTTTGAATTCGTTTGACCTTCAAAACCTTTCAAAAATACGTAATGTAATTACAATATTAAATACTGTAGCTGTATTCGATGTTCATGGCTTAACCGACAAAAATATTATCCGAAACGGCTTACCCCTCCCCCTTCCCCCTTTAGTTCGGTTAAATGGGGTTTTACTGTATTTAAGCTACGTATTATACTAACATTTATCCCAAGTAAAAAATTTTTTATGAATTCTATTGAAAGTTAGGTTTTGTAATTTTTAAATGTTAAAAGAAATATCCGGATTTTTCATTTAATTTATATGCCTACTTAATTCATTAGTTGTCTTACTTTTGTTATGTTATGTTATGTAATGAATGTGGGCGGCAGAGAAGCCAAGCACCGCGATCGGAGGTCTATTGTACTATCCCACGGAAATGGAGAGAAAGACTGAGAAAGTATGGTGGGAGAAGTGCAGGGGAAATGGGAGAACCCCGAGAAAACCTGCCCAGCGCGGATCGTCCACCATCACGAAACCCACATGAGAACTGAACCCGGTACTCAGAAGTGAGAGGCCGATGTTATAGCGACAACGCCAACCGCGCGGCCTTGTCTTACTTTTATAGCGGATTTTTCTTTCTTTTTTTTCCCCCCTAATTTTTAGTGGTTCAACTCTCTTCTCTAAGGTAAACAACAAAATTCCAAATTCGGTTAGTTTATTCCCCTTTATTTAAATTCTGTCATGAATAAGAGTAACATCTTTACGAGTGCTATTGAAGTTTGAGACTTACAGTACAAAAAAAAATCCTTTTAAAATAACATAAGAACTGAAACTTGAGAAAAAAGTAGGCAAACAGATGTGTTATGTCAACAATATTAGCAATTCCTTAAAGTACCATAAAACAATTAGGAAATAAACATTTGTAGGAATTATTTATGTAAAGAAAAAAGTTTGAAATTTGAAAATATTATATTATTAAATATAAAAAAAATAAAGAAAATTTGAAAATTGAATATTTTTAAACAGTAAATTTGTAAATTGGACACGTGTTTGATATCACATTTTCCTCTGTTTAAATTCTTGTTTTGTTGTATTATTATTTTGGGGTTGGGAAAAGAGAGAGATTATTCTCCATTCCCTTGGTAATGGCTCGTCAAGGTCTTTGAGAAAAAGACGAAATATCGCCGATATGTAATTTAAAAAGAAATGAATTAATATTAGCAATTATTTAAAGATGCAGTCAGAAATACAATTATTTTTTGCTTCGTTAACATTTGTTAGTAGTTTTTAATATTTTAATATTTATTTGTTAGTAGTTTTTAATATTAATTATTTTGCATAAACTGATATACAGATTGCAAAAATAAAACTGAAAATGTAAATTAAGTTTCGAAAAATCTGTATTTGTCATGTATCTTCCATTGTTTACAGTTCCTCCGAACTCAACAATTTTACAGAAATAAAATGGACGTAGGGAACTCACGGGATTGTTGAATGGTAGCCATTCCAGCCAGGGGACATTTTATTTTCTTCGATGTAAGATTGTTATCGTATTGTAACTTGCTTTATTCTTTGCCTCTTCATAGAAACGTGTGTTGGAATCGATCCCTTCGTCGTTTGCTGGATGTCCGTTGCTTCCGGCTTTACAGATAAGGGATCGGTTGCTTCAGTTTATCAGTACGTTTACGTATATTATATTTATCAATATTTTCATATACATTCATGTATACCTTCAATTATTGTCGTACCAATTCTATCGTAGGCAAGAACTACATTTAATAAACTCACGGCCAAGGGTCGTGAGAAAAATCAAATGACAAGCTACCCTGTCATGAGGTCTTAAATTTGATTGTAATATTCCCGTTGATTTTAAGTGTTAGTCAGGGAAGTTCGTGACCAGCTTTAAAGTAAAACATTTGTCGTTTTTGTAACTAATATCATACAACTTAGGTCTAAATATCTCAGCCGCCCATGCACCGCGATAAATGTATTTCCCAAATGTGAACCAATGCCGTAAAAGTTCTAAAACGTTCTAAAACGGGAAATGCTCAAAAACAACGTGAGGATATGGCTTTGAAGATAGGAAAAACGTCAAAAAATGGAAATTCTGTCCGATTTTGAAACGGGTGATCCGATTTGTTGAGATACAATATTAGCAGAGTTCTTAAGGATATCTAGCAACCATTAAACGTTTAGCTGAAAAGCTCAGAATTTACGGTAGTTATCGAGGTCATAACTTTGAAGTCACGCCCGAGTTCTTAAAAAAAAATATGTTTACGCCCTAAAAACCGGTGAACAGATTTCGACTTCTGTTGTTACTTATTTGTAGTTAAACCAATGCCCTAAAAGCTCTAAAGCGTTTGTGGCAAGAGCTGTAAAAACAACATCAGGATAAGGTTTTAAAGATACGAAAAACGCAAAAAATGAAAATTTCGGTCGGCCGCCAACAAAAATGTTTGAAACGTGTATTCCGACTTGGTTGAAATACAATACCATCCGAATACAGCGCAATCATGTTTTCATTGCTGTAAAAAAAAATAAACGGATTTCTATCTTTCAACAACTTTATCCCTTAAATATTAGAATATTTAAGGATTATCTCTTAAATATTAGAATATTAGAGGTCGCTTCTCTTCTATTTGAGTGTTAGCGAACGGCCAGGAAAGGAAAATCTATAATCTGCGTTGCATTCGGGGAGTTTCAACTCTCGTCGTGAGCACTGTAGTTATTACATATCTACTTATGCCTTGTATTGAATAAATTTTCTCGAAAATAAAATGTCAACAAATTATTTCTTCGCTACTATTGTTACGGAATTTTTTTATGCCATTCTAGTAAACAGGCTAATATAGCAGATTAATTAAAAAAGTTTTTTTTTTTTATGTTATAAAAACTGCAGAATTGTAAAACAGCTTTTCAATTCTCTATATAAGCATCTTTCATATATCTTGTAAATAATTTACTCCTAGAAATCCTATTAATATAATAACACACCTTCAATTCCCACAATTTTTCGTCCTTCTTTGCGAAGGACTTCTTCAGGTGGTACCAGAGGACAATATACTATTCTTCTTCCTCTACATTTCATAAGGGTTACAATTAAGAACTTTGGTATTTCTAGGATCTTTTCAGTTCATTTAATTAACTAAGTCATTCATGCATTAATTACTTTTTTTTGTGTGTGTGTGTGTATGTGTGGGAGGTGTGACACGGTGTATGCAACACTTATTATTTTAATATGATTGTTTCTGTTTATCAGCACTTATAAAATATTACTTGTAAGGATCATTCATTCCGTAGCATCATTCGTAAAATGTTTGAGAAAGAACCCAAACATTAGATAAAAATAACCCAAACAAAGAAAGAAAACGCAAACAGGAGATTATCTTACAAAACCATTATCTTTCTTACTTATCTTACATAATCGCATAACATCAGTTAATCCTATCTTGAAAAAGCCACAATAAAGAGTGGCTCACTGTCGAACGAAATCTTATCCGAAATCAAATAATACGAAGGGGGTTAATTCAGAAACAGATTGTATTCATTCTATTTTATATTGTTTATAAGAAGCTTTAATATTATTATTGTATGCCTCTTCTAATTATTATTATAATGATTATTTCCAGTTTGATTCCTTAACATACGATATTCTTTTTTATATTATTTTATTTTACTGTGTTAATTGTGGCAAAATAAACATCATAAATTATTAACGAATTTCTCTCATAAAAAGCACGTATTAATTATTTAACTATTAATTAACGTTAAATACAGAAATTAATTAAGAGAGAGAACATTATTCTTTGAAAAAAAAAAAAAAGATGTTTTGTGCTTCTAATAGTGATAGAATAATTGTGGGATGGATTCATCGCTACAATAAATTTCCCTCTAATCCTTATTGTGCTCGAATAGGAAATTTGTATTATGCATTATGTCAACTCCAGATTTCTTCAATTTTCTTTACTTAGGACATTCGCGGTGCATCCGATTTTTTTTTATTTGCATTTTCTATCTGGAATGTAATACTCTGAATTGCTAACTTACGATTTGATTTGGCTTCGTAACAATTCAGACCATTACAGTCAGTGCGGGGAATAATGATTCTCCCAGAATGCAACACAGCTTATAGATTGAGCTCTCCTGGCCGACCGCTAACATTGAAAGAGAAGAGGTCGCTTCTCTTCTCTTTCAATGTTAGCGGTCGGCCAGGAGAGCTC
>JAFIDM010003189.1:47592997-47608988 GCA_023159025.1 Thereuonema tuberculata | reverse complement strand
TTCAAACGGAAGGGCGGATCGGCAAACGGACTTCACCATCGTGTTCAGAGGCCCGGGTGTTTATTTCTGCCTATCCGGGAAAAATGCGGACAGAGTCTAATATGTGTTTTCGCAAACAAACAGTCAAAGGTTACAGATACGGTCGATTAAAAATACTCATAGTATAGTAGACACTCTAAACTAAAGCATATCCAAATTTCAAGAGTCGATTGAGTCGTGGTTGCCCAAAAACTACTGACCAAAATTCCCAAACTTCACCTTTTTCCGGTGGACAGTCGTTGCGCGGCGGATCACCGTCCAACGCTCCTTAGGTGAAGTCTAGGTCAAGTTTGGGAATTTTTTGCTCAACACGTGCAATGTCCTCGTGAGTTTTAATTTGTCGCCTTTAATTTTATGCTGTATCAAAAAATTTTTTTAATTTTTTTTTTAGATTGAATGTACTTTTAATAAAAATACATACTAATTACAAAACTAACGAAAATTTTATGTCACAACCCACTCTCATTTCCTTTTATTTTACGAAATAAGGAGTTGTTACTGCATTTGTTTTTCTCTTAATGCTCTGCATTGATTAAAAGTCCTAAATGGGTTTCTTTTGCATGATTTATATTTTCTGTCTTCCTGTGTTTCGTTCGAGTCCTTTAAATTTATTCTGATAGCTTACATTGTAATACATTGGGTCAAATACTTTTTTTGATGTAACTCTGTTTTTATATCTTTGCATTTATTTCAAGAGAATCCACTTATTTGAACAATATTTGACCCTATTTTCATTTGTATTTTGTCATTCCAGTATCGTTCAACAAAACCTTCATCTCCTTCACTAATTTCGGCAGTTCTTCCGATTTTCTCAAACTTTTGTAAATTTTGGAATATTTCAGTTATTTTACATCTATCTTTTACCTATTCTAATATCTTCGGAACGTGTCTCCTTCTTTATCTACGTTGTAAATGAAAAGAGAATGTTATACTCTCTCTTTCACTATCAAAATTCTCACCGATATAAATATTTCTATCTTAATTAGGTCATTAAAATATTCTTAATACTTCAAAAAGTCTATTTGTAATGAAAATCCTCAACACAGTATTGTCGCTATGTTTCTACCTATAACTGTATATTTTACATATACGCATATAGCCGACATGTTTATATATGCTAATTATGTATTATCAAGTATTGTGCGTAAAAATCCAGGGATTTGTCCACTCGACCTCTAACATGATAGTTTTTAGGATCCAAAAATTTTTCCAATATATTTTATTATTAGCAGGTTTATTTTTTTTTTTTGTCATCTCCTCGGTCCCCGCCCACCCTCATCAAAAGATGAACCAAAAGATATACCATGGAAAGTTGGCTGCTATAATGTAAAAGATTGGATACATGAGGTTTTATAATTCAGTAATTGAAGTGATACTTTTTTTTGGAAATGGCTAGATTCATACACCCACAACCTCTACTCAGAGAATGTTATTTGAAGTTTCTATTTTAAATGATAATCTATTTGTATTCCTCGTCTAAGAAGTTTTACTTTTATCATCTCTCCTTTAATTTAACTTCAGGCATCTTAAGGTTACTGTGACTAAATTTGTACAAAATGAGAGGGTGATGTCTTTTTGGTTAGAACCGTAACCAAGTTTATTAAATGATTGAATTAAAAGGTTGGGACATTTGTTCAGAGGTGTTTTCGCCTTGAATTGACTTAGGCTTCTAACCTTCATTTTGTAGGTGTCTATTCCGGGGTTAAAAGCGTAGGCTATTCACTGGGTTTTTTCCCTTGTGCCATTTATATTAATGTGGATATTTATGTCTGGATGAAACCCTTATAAGCTCTCGTAATGACTTTTCATTATCAGTTCTTATGTTTTCATGGAGGAATAGGTTAACAAACTATTAATATTGTGTACCTTTCTTTGTTTTTCTTATCTTTTGATCTTTTTAATCATCAACAACACTAACGGCTCTGTTTGACCTATGATTAAAAGGCTATAAATCGTGTTAGGTGTTGAACCACTTTTTAAGTTGCTATTTAGGTTCTACGTCGTATTTTATGACAATCAATAGAGCTGAGTATCTCGTATACCTCCTACGCAAACACATGTGTCATGCATAGTCGGATACCAGCTTGCTCTCTTCAATATAGAACCGGCTCATTAGTTGCTGTGTACAAAAGGGACTTTTAACGTTGCTATTTGCACACGGATCAGAGCATGACGCTTGATTATAGGATTTTCGTTTAAATTTGTGTGTGTGTGAGAACTATTCTTTTTTATCTGTACACTCGACCGAATCTACACAAAACTGTAAGTTATTTGCAATTACGAATCCCCATCTCGTAAAATCATAAATGTAATGAAGAGGAAATCGTAAACAAGCGTTGGAGGCGAATAAATAAAGGTAGCATAAATCAAGACAGACGAAAAACAAAAGACTTAGTCTATTTCATAATTTCCGAGATGACATTTTAGCCGAAGCTTGTAAATGAGTAACAGTAATAAAGACGACGGACACCAATTAAACAAGAGAATGGAAATTTGTGCCAAAGCATATATTTTAGGGCGACCCATAATAACAAAATTTAAAAATAATAATAAAAAAAAGGAAGCACATTAACGAAAAGAAAGACAAAAAAAATGTTAGGAAAAAATTAAAAGAACGTTAGGAAAACAAGAAAAAAAAATCTACGCGAACATTCAGCAAAAAAAGATTGAGAGAAGTAAAAAAAAAATAATAGATACACGGATTCGAACCGACAACATTTTCAGCATTTGAGTTCGGGAACTTTACCAATCACGCTATAGCTGACGACTGAAATTAGATGGTTGCATTTCTGACATTTAAGCTAATAGCGTAAATCCAATGAAAACAACGCCAAATATATCGAACATGAGGGGGCGTTGGCCCCTAAAAATACCCTATTCCCATGTTGTTTGGGCCTCTGAACACGATGGTGAAATCCGTTTGTTTTTCCGACCTTCCGTTCGGGAGTTGTTAAGAAGGACAACAATGCTATATATATATATATATATATATGGGAGGACGTTGGCCCTCGAAAGTACCCCTATAGTGTTTCGGCCTCTGAACACAATGGGGAAATCCGTTTGTCGATCCGACTTCCGTTCGGGAGTTGTTAGGGGTGGACAGACAAAGACATACGGACAGGACAAACGCTATCAGAATAGCTCCCTAATGGATCGCTGAAAACTAAATTCAAAGTTTAATTTCACTATATTTGATAGTGAATATAGCTTAACTTCACTATATTTTTTTATTAAGAAATTAGAGATCTAATAATATAGACTATACTATTTTATTATTTAATAATAATATAATAATAGACTTGAAAAAATTGGAAAGAGAAAGTTTGTTTTATTTAATTTAGATTATTTTCAGAAAGAATGAGTATTAATGTTAAGAATTCATTATAATTTGATAAATCAAGAATTTACTAATTTTTTTCCTTCATAAAAATATATATATATTTTTTAAAACCTGAGTAATTCTTTAATTCTTAAAGCTTTATTCTTTTATTCTATATAATTTACGAAAACTTATGATGTTTCGTCTGCAGAATAGTTTTAAGATGAGAGATTATCTCCGTTTAAACAGAAGAGATCTTACCCGATGAATTCACGCCATATTCAATAATCTGCTTGTTGTTGACTCAGTCACTAAGACGTAGAAAGATGAAATTTCAGTTTTAGTTTTGGGGACTTAAGATTGGACTTTGAAGATTTTCAAGACTGCCTGACTGAATAGACGAATTCCTTTTGTATGAGTGGATTTGGAATCAGCACTTAGTGAACTAAAATTAATCATTTCGTTCTTTGCTGGAGATCAAACACTTCCTATAATTTCCACTGACTCTTCATCAAAAATTCTGATTAAACGACACTTTAGAATGTTTATTTGGAGGAAACTTTAAAACAGTCGATCTAAGGATGGTCTTAACACTCTTCTTTTGAACTAATCCCTTTTTTAGCCTCGGATTAAGTGTTAATTTAACTGCTAATCTTTGTCTTAATACCTATCGTGTTTATCGGCAAATCTAAGTTTAGCAACAAGCGGACATACCATTGTTGATCTTTCAACTTATGATAAAGATGAAGTGTTGATCTTCTAGACTAATAGGAACTCCTTTCTTTAGCCCGATTAGGAAGCAAGAGTACTGCTGTAGTTCACACCAACATATAACCCTTCAAACTGTATTTTAACAGTCGACATATAAACCACTGTTAAATCACCTTTCGTAAACTGCGATCTTTCGTTAACTTACCAAGACTCCCAACCTTTTAAAAAATAAAGGACTTCAATAACAACTTTCATCGAATGTAATGCAGCAACTCTCGAATTTTAATTACACACACTCTCTACGAAATGGCTTATTTCCTACGTAAATTCTGCGTATTCTTACTGACGTATTCAGACCACCTGTTGCCATAACTTCATTTCTTAGCTTCTGCAATTTTTACCTCTGGCAAAGACTCCCACAGAGTGTTTGTTGACGTGTTGGACGTTTCATGAAAAAGAAATGCTTAATTTGTAAGGGCTTTGCCTCGAATTCTGCCATTCAGGTCAGTAACCTATTACCCTCTCAATCGAGTTACGTCAACAGCTTGTGATTCGTGCATCAACTTAGAAAAAAAGTCATGATAAAAAAAATAAAAAAAAACTTACTTTTTTATTTGTATGGTGCTATTTAATTGTACAGTTTATTACTTCACGCAATGTAAATGCAGTTTATATGATCTACTATAATTTTTATATTTAGTTCAGTTTGTATTTCCTATTAACAGAACGTTTGCTTTTTATTTTATTTTTTATTTATTTTTAAATAGAATTTGTTACAAAGATCATTTTCTCCGAGTCATTGTTAAAGCTGAATTGCAACTGAAATCAGATCTTTTATAGTTATTTCATTTTTATTATTATTATAATTAAACCACAATCTTCTTGTTTGCTGCATATTTCTGTATATTTTTTATTAACAACAACTAACAGTTTATTTAGTAATCCTTATCTGTAAGACAGTCAAGTAAATTACTTGAATTCTATTGTACATTTGCTTATTTAGTTTAACTTTTCTTTGGATAAATATTTAAATTTCATTTCAGTTTCTACGTACAGGATTTTCATAATAACAATGGATGAGAGCAAATTATTTGTTATTATTAATAATTCAAATGCGCAGTTTGAATTTCTGTGCATTAAAAAAATTATCGGGACCTGCGCAAAGCTGGCACATGAATTTTCTCACTAATGGTTCATTGGTGAGTTTTTCATTGTTTATTTTATCTTTTGAGGTACCACTGCGCTTCCGATGTAGGATTTTCATAAGATTCGTAAAAAAAAAAAAAGAACAGAAAAATTCAATAAACAAAGAGACCTCGAAAATTCGTACAAGTGTAAGAGTGGTTTTAGTTTACAATAAGTTTTCATTCTATTATAAAGTAGACATTTAGGGACCTTATTTAAGGTGGAGAATAATACTTTCTTTCTTCTTCTGTCTGTAAAGGCTGAATTAATTAAATTCACAAAATACAAAACTATAATTTTTTTTAATTGTAGTTTACAAGCAATTGTGATTTTGTTCTAAATGGATCCTTTTGTTTAGAATCAACAGAACAATGACCACGCTCATGGAATAATTCTCATTCTAAGTATGATTTACATCATATGTAATTTCTAACGGTGAATCTGAGTATAACTGCGTTCTCGTTAAAATCCACACCACAAAGTATTGGCTAAGACACTGAAGTGAAGCGCAGAAGATTGCGTTTGTTATTGGATTATGTAATCAATTAAACCTCTTGACTCCTATTTTACAAGTCGTAAATGACGGAAAGGGTGCGTATGTGGTGGTTTTTTTTTTTATTATTTTTCTTTCTTTCTTCAGTTTCGTTTTTCTTTTGGAACCGACTGAAATGTGATGAAGAAGGATTAACTCTTGACGTTACTTCTACGTGAAAGAAACACCTTAGAATTTTTCTCTTCTTCCTTCACATATTAATCGGCCTCTGAAAGGCTTTGCGCAAGAGTTTTCTTCACTTAATCTGAATTTACTTAATGAGTAACTGGCAATTTTATCTGATTAGCGGAGGAAGTTTAATTAATTTTCGAAAATAAGTCCCCACGCAAATGGGGGTGGAATGTCACAAATGTATCTGCCCTCATGTCGTCCTCAAAAAAAAAAAAAAATTTTTTTTTTGTTTCTCCGTATAATTATCGATGCAGTGTTTCATTGAACGTTCATTTCAAGCTAAATAACATTCCGTACGAAATAGATACTTTTGTATTATTTAAGACGTATTCAATTCAGTTCCTCAGTTTGCAGAACCAATTCTGAGCTATATATTCAATAGAGTTTGTTGTATGCTTCTGATAAAAAATAAAATATATTCAAGCAAATCGCGACACCTCTAATTGATGCCACGCAGTGTTATTCGATACATCGCTATCAGTCAGATTTTATTCAGATTTTTATTTTTAAATAAATACAATCCATTATAAAAAAACTATTAACAAATATTTGTTTCGCATTGCTAGGTAATGCTCTACGATATTGTGAGCTTATTATCATATGATTTCGTTATTTTAATTCTACATTGTTAGCCCGTAAGTACAGCTCTTAAGAATACTGCAACCTCTAGGCTAGTGATTGCGTGTTATATTTCTAATTGCAAATTATATGTTTATATATTTATGACTACAATGCAGAAGTCTTACCTTGTACTGTTGTACCCGTACGGAAAATGCAGTTAATTGTAATTTCTTTCCAAAATACACATTTCTTTGTGTGAAGTCTATTAGTAATTTATTTATTTTTATAAAAATAAAATCAGAAATAAAAATCTATTCTTAAAAAACTCTTAAGGAGTAGATGTCTTTATTGAAATGCGTAACCGTGTATCTGTGAATTATTAATTAAATAATAATCTATTTTAGTCTTTAAATTAAGACTGCCTAAGATTTCGCATCTATTTCACTGGCATGTAATATGCCAAATACAGAAGAATACAGAACTAAGTAGGTAAATGCAAGCATAATTAGTTTTAATTTAACTTAATTTTTTATTGGATAATCCCGTTCTCTCTTGCTAAACTTCTATCCAAATTTTAAAATGAAATAAATTACTCTTTTAGTTCTGTGTTTTATCCTGTTTTCTTCACTAATTGGCGCAAATGAAAATGATTTCCGATTACAAAAATCTGAAACATTGTGTGTATTTTGAATGTATCGATTGAAATTCAAAAATCCTAAGATAGTCCTTAAGCTATTGTGAGGAATGTATTTGCTTGTTTCTCTTCACAACGCACCTACCATACAGGGAAGCCGCTCATACCCTCAGAGACAGTGTACAATTAAAAGTAAAAGATCCCTCCCAAATGGACGAATCTTAGAAAGCGGGGGAGGCTATTTTGAATTGGAAAAAGTCTCATCTAACCAGAACTGAAATCTTTCAGCAAATGGTTGATTGGTTCGCGGGAAAAAGGAAACAGCATGTGTTTCGACGATGATAACAACATGGAATTGCTACGAATGAATTTAGAAAAAAAACTTCAGATTGGTTTCAATTTACTTTTCAAATAATTAATGGCGTTGTGTTAATTAGAAAATTATTATTTCGTTTGAAATTAACTAATTTTTCAGAAATCCGTTGATACTGGCATATTTGTAAAGGAAAATTACGATGTCATTGAAAATAGAAATTCAAATAAAATTATATTAGGAAAAAAGAAAGGGAAAATTTTACCTGAGTTTATCTTTTAAGGCATGCCTAACATCTCTGTAAGAGAGAATTATAATATATTGTTAAGATCAGTGCAATTATCTTGACAGTGCTTTATGTAATTCCGTAGATCTTTTAAAAAGATTTTAATAAAGGTTCTATTACTGACTCCTGAAGATGAAACTTCGGACAGAGTTGGGTTTTTTTTTTCCTTTTCTTTATATTTTCCTTATTTTAACACAGGGGTGCACAAACACAGGGGTATATTTGCTGCGGCCCGGTAGTGTCAAACTTAACATTAAATTTGAGCCTTTCCATTGCTGCCAACAGATACATTGAAAAATGTCTTAACTTGAAATGGCAACTGTCTCAGTCTTTACTAATGGAACGTTATGAAAACACTACTAGCGCATTATTTAATAATTTGGGGATTGGAAAAAAGGACGCTGCTGTCCTCCATTAGAACTTTTCTAAAAAATATTGGCCCTCAGATTTCCTAAAGTTGTTGCTTTACCATAATTACCATTTTATTTACTTTTCCATTTATTAATCTTCCATTTTCATTGTATCTTAATCCTTCCTCTCATCCCCTTTATCCGAACAATGTGTAAATGTCAATTTGTTATTAATAATTTATTAACCATTTATCATTTATTAACTGATTTATTTTAAGTAATTTTTAAATTAGGATACCTGATTTTTGTTTACAGGAAATCAACTAAAATTTAGGAAACTTTTTTATATTGAGATTTAAAAAATTTAAAATTAAAATTTTGAAACAGAAAAAGAAATTTTGATTGCTTATAATTCTAAAAACTTTCTATCCTTGCTTAATTAAAAATGAAGTAAAAAAATTATGCTTAATATTGTTATAACAATGTAATTAAGCTTATTGTAAAGCGATAAAAAATAGTTAGAAAGTATGCTACCTTTTTATATAGTTTATTTTAAATTCATTCAAGTGAATACAAAGCTTTACAAAATTTTCTAAAGTTATAAATATATCTTGCAGCAAAAGGAATTTTACCCTTTAAAACTTACTAGACATCTTTTAAGAAATTGGAAACATTGAATTCCAAAATAAAGTTAAGTCTGTAAGAATTAAGTGATGTATCTATAGGAAGATTAATATAAGGACTGTATTAGTTCGAAATAAATTATACGTACTATTTGATAACTGAATTAAGCTCACCTACAATTTATACGATTTGCTTATTACAATCACAAGTATTTCTTACTAGCGTAGAAAATGTTCCTCGGTGCCTTTCGAAAGATTCAAGATTTGTTCGTAAGTTATTACTATTATGTATTTGGAATTAAATATTGTTAACACTACATTTAATATTTATTAATGATATGTAAAAATAAGATTCACCTTAATTATATATTTAGTAATATTACATTTATTTAGTATTGAACTGTTAACAGTATCAAAAAACTACAATATTGTTGCCGATAGTGTATGTGGAGTATCAATTATATGAATATTGTTTATTATTATATATAATTGCTATATCTGCCGATTTTCATTTTTCATGTATGTAATTCTTAATTATTCATACAATTAACTTAATTCTAGCAAAGAAATTATTACGTTGTTTCTTTAGATCGATGGTTCACACATGGAACCCAAATCCCCAATCCCTTATTCTACTTTACCGTGAAAAATATTAGCCACCTAGAATAATAAGTAAGCAGACCATAATGAGATTTAGAAAAAACAAAAGCAACATTTATACACAGCACATCGGAGAAGCATTAAAAAAAATGAAATATCGAATTCAATATTTTTTTTGTTTTATTCTAATCTTTATAATAATGAATCGTAGTGTGAAAGTTAGATCAAACTGTTTAATAAAAAGCGGTTCCATTTGGATTTTAATAAAAATGAAGAAAGTTTGCTTATTAGATTGATTATAAAGTTTATCAGGAAACACAATACAACAAATAATCTTCTTTTAATAGAAGTAGTTATCTTCATTTTCATGGCTTGATTTGTTAACTCACAATTCTGTTAAAAACATTGAGAAATATCTTTGTTATTATAGCGTTTTTGAAATTTTAAACTTGTCAACTTCTAAGATTTTAATTGTTTTTATAATCATTGAAAAGTTACTTACTTCGATGAATTTTAATAAATAGGTAATTTAATCATTAACGGCTGGATTTACAACTGTAAATTTACAAGATCCGGCTTCAGTCGGAAAAAAACCCGAGCCAACATTTTACTAAACGTCAATTTCTATTTCAATAAAGTTACAAGAGTCATCGTAAAATTCCAATTTATGTCAGAACTAAAGCATTTTCAACTTTAGAATCTTCCTGACTCTTCGTCAGTTGGTCATTATATCTCTAGTTACCAAGTGTCCTTCATTCCTTCACTGACTTCAAGTAAGTGGAATCAGAAATGCTCTTTTTTTCTTATGCCAGGACCGATTGATTTCAAGGATGTAATTTTTAATGTCGGCTCAACATAAGTCATAAAGGAGTTACAATTTTTTTTTACATTAACCTAACTGTTTAGAGGTAATACTACGAAACAGATCTGTTCTGGGATGCAGAAAGGATCTGAACTTTCCTACCCACGCTTTTTGTTGAGGGCAAGAAACTAGAAAATTTCTATTCTGTCGTATTTAATAAAGATATTAATGGTATTGATGGTTAAAAATATAGTTTTACAATTTCAGCGCAAAATGGAACCCATGGGCAAAAGTACAAAACTGCTGTCCGGTCCTTAGGAACACAATAAAACCTTGTTGATTTTTTTTTTTTAAGTACCATATTCTGTTTTTTTTTAAATCAACAAATGTATTTATACGTAATTTTAACAACATGCACATATATCTGAACAATGTACATTTCCGTTTAACATACGAATTTTTGAATTCGCCTCTATTCTGTGGCACCTGTTGCATTGCCTGTTGCTTCTCCACTGGACACTTTCAGTTTTAGCGTGAATACAGACATTACTTTGCATCAGGTTCCCTTCTACTCTGAATCACACCATCAAATTAAAGAAATTAATGTAAAATTTACAGCATCCTGTTTGGTAAAAATCAATATGATGTCGTTCGACAACATTCGTGTGAAATATTAACTATCAGAGTCAGAATCTATTTTTACTTGTTGCTCAAATAAAGCAGCATTACTTCGTTTGTAAGCAACTGGAAATCCCATTATTCCTATAACTTCACGATGTCGTATTTTACATCTAAGCCTTTTACGGATTAATTTTTCAATAGAGAACAATCATTGTTTTTTTCAAAACCATTACGATGATTGACTTCTTTTTTTTTTATAAAGAGTTACAACATACATTAGATCAGAGTTTCTCAAACGGTGGTAGAAGATTTAATGGTACGTGAATAACAGATAGATGATCTTTTTGATTTACGAAATTTATAAAAAAAATAAAAAACAAAAATATCCTCAATAACAGGTACCAAAATATTATACGGAGTACATTTTAACATATTTACATATCAATGGGTGAGTAACGAAATTTCTGAATTTTGGATTTTATGGCACGGATCTTTAAAAAGTTTGAGAACCACTACATTAGGCATTTTTGATTACTTTGATAGGGGTGGGGCGGAGATTTTTTTTTCATCTCCTGAAATAAGCGAAGAGAAATAGAAGTATATTTGAAATGAAATCGAAATTATAATGTAATGACGAATAAAAACCCAAGAAAAAAAAAACGAAATTTACCTTCATAAAATCCTTTTTTTTTTTTTCAAGGTTTACCGTTTTTACCTTTATCTGATATTCTTTAGTTTTCAAAGTGGTTTCTTTATTTTCTTGTTAAGAAAGTATTTAAAGTAATTCAAATGATTTATTTTTAATGGAATTTTAAAAATATATATATTAAAAAATTATTTTTTATTATGTGTCTGAAATTTTCGATCTGATTCCTTTTTTAAATGTAAAAATAATATATAACTTATCTAAATTTGTTTACATCTGATAAAATGGAATTAAAATAACTATATATACGTAAAAGAGATTTTTGCATATTATAGCTACATTATTTCATTTCCCGAAGTGTCTTAGTAAATTGTCCTTAGGCATCAAAAAAATTTTCCAAAAGGTCACGATAATGTTTTTTATTGATATATATAGATAAAATAAAAAATTTATTTTATTTATTTATTTATTCATTCAAATTATTCTTTTGTGGAATTATTTTGATAGGATTAATATTATTACTTTCTAAAATTACCTTTTATTATTATTTCAAATTCTAGGATATTTCTCAATTCATTTTAAAATTTACTGTGTTTTAATCAAACACAGTCGTTGTATAAGTGTCAAGTGATTTCTAGATTGTTCCGGAATTAATCTCAGTATTTTTTTGTTTTTGTTTGATATACTTTGTAAAATTGATTAAACACAACTTTTTTTATATACATTACAACTGTATTTTTACCGCTACAAAATTATTAAAAAACGAAATCACTGAATTTGTTTGTACAAAATTAACCCAATTTTTTTAAATACGCTGTTTTATAATACTATTTAATATTAAAAAAATACTTTGTTTTTGATATATTAATATTTATTAAAATTAATCCAAAAATTTATAAACTTTAAATTAAGTTTCAAAGTTTGATTTTGAGCTTAGTTCACAAAATAAACTAATCCAACCAGCGTCTTAGTTAGATTAAAATTTTTCATAGTTTTCGATTAATTATAAAACTGTAACCCGATATTTAGAGCTAATATAACAATCGTAGTTAAATAGTTGAGAGGTAAGTAAGAATATAGTTTCAAATATATGTTAAGTGCCCTATTTTAATTACTTACGGGAAATTACTGAATTTTTGAACCGCCTTTGATTCCCGAAAAAAAAAAAATCAGTGAAGATTTTAAATGAGTTGATTCTGGCGTTTCAAAGCAACAGTTGTTATAAAAAATTATTTATTACAATTTATTAAAATTATTTTTTTTTTTTTAGTATATTTTATCCAACCCTAAGTAAAAACCCATCGAGAATTTATGAAAATGAAATAGAAACGAATTCAGTTTACATTTGAATGTCGAATTATTTGGTTTTTCTTTCTATAAAAATTGCGAATTTTTAAATAAAATTATGATTAATACTTTTAACTAATCAGTAGTGAAACAAAATTCGAAACGTCCTACAGAAAACTTAAGAATACTTTCCCGTCTCGACTTCAACAAACTAAAAGATTTAAATAAAAGCCTCAAAATATGCTTTGGTAGAAATCTAAGATGAAAATAAAATAAAATAAAAGCGTTGAAATAGGACTTCGTAAGTGGAGTGAGATAGATACCTGTTATTGTTTTCTGTCGGCAGCGGTTCCTTCGTTGTGTGCTGGGACCTGCTCTAGCGCTGACTTTATCTTTGGAGAGAGGCTTTGTAACGCGCGCAACCCCAAGTGGTGGCAATTGTATTGGGGCGCAGACTACACTGCGCAGCTTTATATCGGCCAATTCGCTGCCAGTGCATTTCCGATTGACGTCTTGCGATGTGGGGCTGGGTCCCACTCAATATTCATTTGGCCAGAACAATAATAAAACTCAAAAAGTTATTTGCGAAAGATTTCAGTTCCTCATCTCGGGGGCTTTAATCCGAAATTCATTAGCATTTTGGCGATTTTTGTTCGTTCAACTCTGGTCACTTTATCAAAGCATTATTTTCTTAAACTTAGCCAAGGACGACTCCGGAAACCAAAATTGTCGGATTTTGGTGTCACAACCCTTCATAAATAAATCAGAAAAATGAACTTTGTAATGAACTTGAAACATATTCTTATCCGGTGACCGCCATTTTCTTGATTTTTGTTTTCCTCTCGAATAACTAGAAGGTTTTTATTTATTTTCATTCTTCCATTCACTATTTTTTTTAATAGATCGTATTTAATGTTTTATTAAATTGATATCATTATTCGATTGTTTTTTTTTCTTTGCATTGTCAGTTTTTGGGAGCTTCAGCTTTTTTAAATTTAATTTTCATTTCAAACTCATTTTTAATTTTTATTTACTGATAAATAATTAGAATATTGTTCATTTATTAATTTATTATAATAAATTTTTAATTAATCAGCGTGAAATAACTGAAATAAAATTGATATTCAATTGTTTACCAAATTGAAATATTTTATACAGTGTTATTAAATTTTATTCTACTGAAGAAGATAAATGTTATAGATATTTCGTTTGAATTTTAGAAAAAAAAGGTCAAGGGTAAAAAAGAAAAAGATGCGTAAAAGAAAGAGGGTATAATTTTGTGCTAAAGCATAAATTTAATGACGACCTATAATAATAATAATAAAAAAAATAATAATAAAAAAAGGAAGTACATTAACTTAAGGAAAAATAAGAAAAAAAAAAAGAAAGACAGTAGATATACGGATTCGAAACGACTACCTTCAGCATATGAGACTTTACTGATCAAGCTATTTGTGCCGTGAATCGGAGACAGTAATGTTTAGACTGGTTAAACTTTCATCAGTCCGACGCGCCCAGTATACCCAGAATAGTGAAGAAGGACAATTTACAAAAACACAGACAAAAAAAATACGACCCCTTAATTAATAAACATTAAAAATAAATTAAGAGTAAAAGTGCTGAATAATTAATCCCTGCTGGCATTCCGCTTAGCTTATGAAGGATTAATTCACTAAAAGGTTAGTATATAGAAATCAAATTTAGCGTGGGTTAAGTCATTATTACACAGAAAAGAAAACAGAAACGTACATAACTAAACAAAAATTCACTGACCTTGTTTTTGGTATTTGTACTGGAGACAGTACTGTTTCGAGTGGCTAAACTCCCATCAGCAACAAAAATAGTTGTTGCTTTAGGTTTTAACTTCATTCTGCTCTCAAGTAATTGAAGAAATATGGAGAAATAACTTAAAAACTTAGTTATAATAGGAAAAAATAAATAAAATTCGAAATTTTTTATAAGAAAATAACTTTATTAACTTTTTTTCTGAACGCAACCTTGTTTTGAACATTATTTGATGAACATTAAGTACCCAACATACGACCCATAAGAGACATTGTGGAGATTCAAAATTACCAAACAAAAATTACAGGACAATGGACAAAAGTGTATGGAAAGTTGCCTCACCCCGTGTAGTGATAAAATATATACCTATAGAAAGATCTCCTTAAATAGAACATATTTTATTATTACGACTCATCTCAATTATTAGTCCGTTCGGAGTTATGTAATTCTAGATATGGCTTATGTTATGTTATGTGGTGAGTGTGATTGCAGGGAAGCCAAGTACCAACAGTTCAGGGGTGCTTGACTTCCCTGCAGCCCACACTCACCACATAACATAAGTCATATCTAGAATTATATAACTCCGAACGGAGTAATAATTGAGACGAGTCGTAATAATAAACAATGTTCTATTGATGGAGATCTTTTCTTACGTATATATCTTACCGCTAAACAGTGGTGGAGCAGATCTGCCCATTCTCCTTTGTTTATCCCTTAGACCAATATATTAAGTATTTTAAAAACCCTCGTAATTCTCAAGATTAATTCCTTTTAAAAATAAATAAGTATTAAATCAAACTTTTAAAATGAGGCCAGGAAGTGTTAACTTTGAGGGACAGACATTTTTAGCCTACATTCTAACAGACTCGTCAATTTAGTTAGCCTGTGTGTATGTGAAGGGTAAGGGGGGGGGGGGTTCTGTTCCTAAAAATTTTGAAGCGTTTGAAACCTGATATGCACATTGAAGGACTACGGACGAACTATATGAAATCCTATATGAAATCGTTTCTGAATGGGTTCTTGACCAATAATTAGTGCGAGAAGAGACAAAAGTTCCCAAAGACTAGCATCGGAATCTTAACAAGGGATTTCTATCCTATGTCTGCTGACCTCTCCTTTTCTTAAACAAAGAATATTACATCTTAATTGACTGCGGTTGGCCGAGTGCTAAGAGCGCTAGCTACGGGTTGGAGATAGCGGGTTCGATCCCCGGCCTCGGCGAAGGGCGGAGATTTTTCCGTTCTCCCCCAAACTGGTCCTAGGGTCTGTCCAGCCCTCTGTAGAAAGGGTTTCTTTCCCGAGGGTTAAAGGCGGGTGAGCGTCGGGCTGATCAATCGGCCTCAGTTGAGTCCCGTTGGTCATGAAGCGCCGGGAGCCTTACCTCGCGTGACATCAAAGTCCTGCAAGGTCCTGTAGTGATTTGATCCTATTAAAATTAAGCCGATTTTGCAATTAAGTAAAGACTGCGAATTATCTTTCTTTTTCTTTTTTCAGAAAATAAAAAA
>JAFIDM010003189.1:47552152-47582997 GCA_023159025.1 Thereuonema tuberculata | reverse complement strand
GATTATCCAGAAATTACTATCTTGCAGTTAGTGAAGATTAAATTGTTTTGATAAAACCATCTTTGATCCGCCTTTACAACTAGTTTTGCTTCCTTTTTCCTGTCTGTCTTCTTTTATTCATTATTTCCTAGATTTGTTGTTATCAAAGAAAATCAATTGGACTTAGAATTTTTGTCTTTCTTTTTATTTATTTATTTTTTTAAGTTTGGAGCGGGGAGGGGGGGATTTTGATCTGTTACGTACTGTTACATATTCTCGTTTGCAAATGAAGAAGTAATTTCTTTTAAACAATTCAACATAATAAAAGAACCTGTTGTTACAGATCCTCTCATTTCAAAAAACAAATCTTACTAAATGCTGTCCTACTTACTTCAATGCTTCAAACATTCCCATACTGTTCAGCTTACATTTTGTGTCAGTTTTAATATTTATATTAAATATGTATTATGCATGTATATATAGAATGATTCAAAATTCTGTGTACAAATTTTAAAGGCAGGTCAGGAATACAAAAACAAACCGTATTCATAGTGGAACATGTGTCCTGAAAACGCCACCCCGAATGTGCTACAGACCGCTGTTTGAAGCACATTAGTTGGGCAGTGTGCGCCATCATCATTTGAGACATTGACTTCGTACGAGTAGCATGTATTGCTTCACAAATGCTGAGAGGGCAGATATGCACCTATGAGGCAGCGGACGAGCCGCTGTACAAGTGTCTCGTGAACGGTTCTCCAACAGACGTGGGCCCAATCATCAAACGTTTGCGCCAGACTTTGTGTGAACTTTGAGAAAGAACTTTGAGCACCTACTAGGAACCTGTAATTGTACACCTTACTGTCATATTGTAAACATAGGGCTAAAATATTGTCTACTTCATTGTTGCCTTTTATTTCTGAACCTTAAAGTATCTTCAAGCACATTCGGGTGGCGTTTGTGCGTGTATGTTAGCAACAGGAACCCTTATTAACTTTTTATCCTTTCCTATCTATCGTAATCAAAGAAGATAACAATAATTTCTTAGTAAATCTTGGCAACAAGAGTTTCTGATAAAAGTTAATGTGTAATAGTCTTTACTTTGAATAATTAAAAATCTAGATGAAAAACATTTTAATTGTGAAAACATGAATTAAAGCTAATTTTAATATTGTTCTTTCACATACTTATTTGCTTTACTTTTTAACATTTCAGTGAAGTATAAATATGGTGTACAATCCTTTATTTCGTTTCTTTATACAATCTTTTTAAACGAGTCATTTTTGTTCTATCCACAATCAGGTCGTACACAAAACAAAATATTTAAAAATATCAGCTTCCAATGAACATTTTGGTTTTAATGATAATATTAGCAACATCACCTAAATTTAATGAAAATAAAGCTTATTTTTAATTTTTTTTACTGTTATTATTCTTTTATAATGTACAGATTCTGGGTCATTTTTGCTTTCTGTAGGTGGACAGAAAGAATTGTCCATTGAAAGCAACCCTAAGTCTCCTCTGCCCTCAGGCGTCACATTTTGCGTTTCCACGACTCCGGTTCGAGTCTTGTAGTTTTCAGTCTTATTTGTTTCTTAGGTCAGATGAGAAGTTGAGAATGTCTTTTTTATTTTTTTTAATTTTCCGTTTCTCAATGAAAACATAAAGAATTTATCAAATGTACCATTTAATTTAATAATAGAGTGATTTTCTCGACTTTAACTTTGTCCTGATAAGGTTTGGGTTTTTTTTCATTGTATGGCAGTAGACTTTTCAAATTTTAATCCTACAAGACAACTGCCTTTATTAGAAAATCTTTGATTGGAAATAATGCCATCCATAATTGATATACAGACATAGCCTTGTCTTCCAATTCTGTGATAAAAAAAAAATCTATCATTTAATTCTGTCATAGTTCTCATTCGACTTATTAATAAATTCAGTATTCAAAATATTTTTAAAAAGAATGTAAACAAAATATTAATTTATCTTCCTTAATAGTTCTTGTAGAAAAACGAGATTCGCGTTTTGGGATTTCTAGACATGCTTAGATAATCATAAATCGGTTGACGTTTTTACAAGTAAACTGATTTATAATTGGTAGTGCATCAAGAGCAATATGTATTCTAAATGTACATTACACTATAAATACTCTTGATCTTCTAATATCCTGGTGTCACGGAAGAGTAACTAGTTATTTATAACTAGATTTAGCCTTTACCTCGTTTTTGTAAACGAGTTGTCGTTTCTTAAGTGATTTCACGGGAAAGTGTAAAACGAGTTGTTGTTTTGTTTTGTTTTTCGCAGTGCATTCTGGGATTATGCTAACAACAAGTTCTGCCAAGAAATGGACGGAAGAAATATATTGTTCAGTAAATCAGGTCTTCTAGAGAAGATAGAAAACTAATATAATGTACAGATAAATAGGTTTAATTTACGTATTCTAATTTTGTTACAAATTTGGCATGTCTGAATTTTTTTCGTAAGAGTATCTATTTTCTTTTTAATTTCGTCACCGGCTTTTTTTTTTCCATTTTATGGAAAGTCTTTAATTTTAGTTTTATTCGTCTTAAATATTTTGTATTGTCTTCCCAAATTTCAACTAAAATCAATGTTTCTGCATTTGGTTTTCGCTGAGGGAAAAGGGACGGGATGGACGCTAAGTTGAAATAACGAAGTTTTTTGCCCAAACCGAGTTGTTAGAACTGGGATCTCAATGCTGATTTGTGAAGGACCTTGGATAGGGATTTCATGAACTAATCTGCCCTTACATTGCCATTAGCGTTGCATGTTGAAATGATACGTCTAAAATTGCTTTTAGTGTAAGAAGGAACATATGATGATACTAAGTAGCGAAATAGGCTACATGACCCTTTTATTATTTGTTTATTATTTGTATTACTTCCTGAACTCTGGATGGTCATCGGAGACAAAAAAAGCGATATAATTGTTTTATATATTATTATTTATTTTATTATTTATTATTTGTTTTATTACGAAGGGTTTAACTAAAATTTGTGCCCCATCATCAATTTATAAATAAATAAAGGAAAAGAAGAAATCAATTTATGCTTTTACGAAGTTGATTTGTGCAAGATTGTAATACCTTGGTAAAAACTTTGAAAAAAAATATAATTCTTGTTTATTTGATAACAAAACCTTAGTTACTGGTAATTTGGAGTTGCATAACTTTTCAAAAATAAAATTTTATCGAAAACTTGAATTCTATACGATTTCTACAATTCGAAGAAGACTTCTCATTAAATAAATTTATAGAATTTAATTATTATTAAAACTCAGCAGAGATGAAGTGTGGTAGCCAATGGAAGTCGGGTTTCTGTTATTCATTCCGTGTCTTACATCTCCTGCTTCAGACGAAGTCGAAGAAGTCCACGAATTGCAGCGGTCGAACCAATGTTATGACGACTGTCAATGAATGAACGGAAATTAATAACATTTATTCATTTGTCGATGACCAATAATTTATGAAGGTGGAAATTAACAGTTAATTCAAAATTAAAACTTTGTCTTTCCTAATATGAATATTTCAAGATAATGGTTGAAGCATCTTGCTGGTTTCGGGCAAGTCTGTCTCGACGAACTATTGATTTGTTTTACGAGATATTTTCAACATTTAAAGCAACGGGAAAAAGAAAATATTTTATAATCAGGAAATTATTGATAATAAAGATATATCTCATGATAATGATAATAAACATTTATCTCATTTATAATATATATAAGCTAATATCTACAGAAGCATTGTTAAATTGGTCCCGTTTAAATTTTCTTCATTCTTTTCTAACATTTATGCTTAAACAATAAAACTTCTATTAATTGAAACACATTTTTATCTTCTTCAATATTTCAAATTTTTTTAGCAAAAGACGTTTTCAGAAGTTCCAGTTGAGGAAAAGACGTCTGTCTTCCTCCTCACAAACGTTAAGAATACAACATTTAAAAAATAATAATCTATGTTTTAAAAAATAAAGCATACTTATACTTAAGTTACATAGCAAAAAAATATGTTAAAAAAAACCAGTAAAACAATTGATAATAATAATCATACTTTAACTGTGATAAGCATTTTTGAAAATGTTGTATTCTTAAGGTTTGTGAGGACGACAGGCGTCTTTTCCTCAACTGTGATTCCTGAAAGATGTTTTTCTAGTAATAGAGGTTTTTTTTTATTATTTAAGTATATATGATCAGTTTAAAGACACAAGCCGTAATCTAGCTTGAGATTTTTCTTATGTATTAAAAGATTTAACCAAAAGGTAAACAGCTACTTAGATAAAGTCCCGGTGAAGATTTAATCAAAAAAATATTACAATTAAGATTTTTATTTAGGGGGTCAGACAGCAACTTTATAGAGTCTCTCCTTTCTCCTTACGTGTTATTTACTGTTCGATGTTTGTTCTTTGAGTCACTGATAATGGCTTTTCTATAAAAGCCGAAACCGTTAAATTTTGTCTGTCTTTGGTAGTTTTTTTTTTTTCCTTCATTATAATTGCTATTTTCTTTGTCTGCTTTTATTATTTTAATTTTTCTTTTGCATATTGTGCAATTATTTATCCTTATAAAATAAAAGAGAATACTGCATATCGTCATTCTTGTTTCCTAATGCTTTCTACATGTTTTCAGAATGGAAAATAAAAGGAAATAATAAACAAACAAAGCTACCTGGATTAAGGAGCAACTCTACAAGCTTTTTGTAGAGAAATCCAAAATTAAGTTCATCAACATCCGCCCATCCCTTCTCACAATAATCATTTTGAATAGATGGAAGGACGGCTGGGCGTTTGTCGCTGCTAACATTTTCCTTTTCATTTAAACCTCATTTCTATTAAATAAATTCCCTGTTATTATTCTTATTTAAAATTGTTAATGCTTGATAGTTTTCTGACATAAGATTTTTTAACTGCGAGATAAGACATTTCGCCAAAGAAAGGATAGAAATTAAGCTTTTGATAGAAATATTATACTAAATATATTTACAAAAAAATTAATAAAGAAAAAATACAGGAAATAAAATTTCTGTAATTTGAATCCTTTGCGGGCATCATTTGGTTTAATAATATTTTGTAAAAACCCAAAGGAATTTATCCATAAATATACATTCTTTATTTCAAATCTGAAACGATATAAAGGAATGATTATTATAAGGTAGTGATAAGCTTCATTCAACGTAAAGTGAATCAGTATCCTTTTTTTTTCATAATTAGTTGACAAACTAACAAATTGTTGACTTTGTCTTCTAATTAATAAAGCTTCCAATTGTCATTCCGAACCATCTGTAAAGGTTTTCTTTACATCTACCCAATGTAATGTTGTTAAAAACAAAAATAGAATAAAAACTGTTCTGTTTTTCTGTCATTTCTAGATAATGTCATCAAATGTCATTACTACCGTCATCAAAGGGTAGCCTTTGTTTTCAGAAAAGCAATATTTCGGTAGAAAAAGAGGAAATTGCAGATGGGGAAAGTCAAAGTTATTTCACTTACACAAGAAAATTTTAAGTTAAGTCAGATGTAAATTTTTTTTTGAATAAATGAGGTTTTTTTTTTGTAATTTCTTTTTTAAATAGATTATAAAAAAGAGATAGTAAGTAAATACTTAAAAAGAAAAGCATACTGATCGTTTTGTTTACGAGAGCCTTCAACGCTTTTGCGCATGCGTCAGGTCTCCTTCGATTTCATGAAAATAGGTGTGAGGAGAAACAAAGAGGGGATGTTTATAGTGTTAGTTTACTAGTAGCTGCGTTCTATTTGCGCTTTTCGGGAAAGAATTATGGAAAGAATAAATACTATTGCAAAAATAACAGGTACTAAAAGAAAAACTTAAGGTCCTAAGGTCCTAACTAAAGGTCCTAAGAAAAAGGTCTTAGGAAAGTGCCCATCTCAGCGTATCACCCCTTTGCGGAGTTGAATCGTCCCTCAGTGGTAGTTCTCGCTTTTCAAAACGAACAGTATCATTGTACTTGATCTGCTAGGGAATAACAATAATAAAAGAAGTCTTAAAAAGCATCTCTCGTAACTGCAGGGTGCTCTGTTGATACATAGATTAAAAACTAAGAAAGGCAAAGATGAAACTTCAATAAAATCTCAAATAAAGTCATTGAGATAAGTTTATTTAGAAAATGTGTAAGTAAGTCTTCTCTCGAGGTTTATTTTTACCTTCAATTTCATTACATATGTTTTTGGTATTACAAGACTTATTTTGTCAACAACATCAACTAAGTACAAATGAAATGGTTCGTTTCCCAGGTTTTGCACGATTCACAGCTTTTCATGTGATCTTATCCAAATATATTGAAGTCGGGTGATCTCGAAGGCCAACTCTGAAGGCGATAAGTCTATCGAACATTTGAACACGTGTTGATTCACATGGTTGATCAAACACCTAGAATTTATGACTGCATACTCCGCGCTCTCTAGTTGTGTTTTAGGTTCGCAGTTAAGTTAAATACAATAATCTCAGATTCGTAGTTAGTTTTGATCAGCTGTTTCATTAATTCTAATTTTTGTAACTTGACGATGAGGGAAAAAATTGTTCATTTTTACAATCATTGCTAATTTGTTTGGTTTACTTTGCCATGTTCTGTTCGCAGGAATACTAATATCCAGTTAGTTCTTTAATTTTCCCCTTTCTCTAAATATTCCAATCAGTTCAACGGATCAAAAAAAAAAAATCATCTAATTAAAATTATGTTGAATATTTATAAAATCACTTGTTTGATGACATTTTTTTCCCCTTTCTCTGTTAACATTTTTTGGAATTCAGTTCCAAAAATTTCATATTGAAAGTCATAGAATTAATAAACAGTATTTAATAGAAACAAGACTGACCCAAATTATGGGAGCAATGTCTTCGACCCACCATAAAGATTCAATGGCAGGAATTATTATCATTCCAGATATACCATAAATAAATAAAGAAATAAACTTCAGATTCCTGAAATAAACCCTGTATAGTGTTGCAATATCAAAGCTTCTGCTAACCCTGTGGCTACTTGGATTATTCCAAGGATGTACAGTAGGTGGTCTCAGATGAAGGACCTCTTACAAAAAATACTTCATTTTTCTCTTTTTTAAAACCACTATTAATTTGTTTAATGTTATTTCTGTTAAAATAATAAGTTATCTGAAAATTCAGAATTTCAGAACAGGCTAATTCAAAAATCAAATAATAAATCCCCATGGATTATATAAGGAATTCAATCGGAATATTTTTAATTTCATTCTAATTGAAAAAGCAATTCTAGAAATAGATTAAAAAGTCCATTTGAAATTTTCATTCCTTTTTCTTCATCAGCGCAAGAGAGAATAGGAGGGGAGTCCTAAGAAATTGTTTTTCTCATTGAAAATTGACGTTTTTCTTTTTATTAATAACTTTTGCCTGAAATTGACGTTCGTAAAAATATCAGCCCCCCCCCCTTTATTTCTTCTTCTTTTTCTGTAATTTTTTCTTATTGTAAACAGGAAACCCGTTGTTACTGAGTTATTCGAAACACGATTTTTAAGAAAGAAAAACTATATTAAAAGAAAAACTCTAGATTTCCGGACTCATATTTTTATTTTTTTAATTTTCCTGGTCTTTATTTTTAGCTTTTGAATAGATACCAACGTGTATTTTCTGTTCTTGTTGTAGTTTAAAATACAGTGAAACCTGTCAAGTTGACCACCTTTATAAGTTGACCACCTGTCTAACTTGTATGTTGACCAGGTAATTAGGTAGAATTTGTCACAAAGCATAGCTCAAAACCTTTGTAAGTTGACCACTTCTAGAATGTTTTCTATGTCTTTCTAACAACTTTTATACTGTATTTTTTTTTCTAATTTTCTAAAGAAAGAATTGCTAAGGAGCGTTTTAACGTCCACAGACAAAACCTATTTCGCCAACAAGTAGGGGAAAGTACAAATGTACAGTACGTGTGAAGTATACGTACACTAAGTTTATTAAACCTATGCAAAATGTATAACTATAATAATAAATTGAGTCATAATTAAATTAACTTGTTTCTTTTCAACTTACTACTGTAGTACATACAGTAGTAACTATGACAACATCCAATAATTAATACATATGCATAATTAATGTTTAACCCTAATAAGCAATATTATTCCTATTTTGTATCATTTTGATTACATACTTTGTTTAATTTTGTAGTATTATACTATGTATATGTATAGTAGTAGTACGTAGATGAGAAAATATGAAAATCAAAAAGGAAGTATTGTACCCTTGGTAAGTTGACCAAACTTAGAAAACATGGAACAACTGGGTGGTCAACTTAGCAGGTGTCACTGTAATATATTTTTAACCTATTTGCTCTTATTTTGGCAAATGAGAACATATTTTTAATATATTTTTTGATTTCTCAGTTGGCTATGGCCAAAAAAAAACAATCCAGGTTCTGGTCAACTCCGTTGAATAGCGTTGAAATGTGGTCAGATTCTGAGTTAAAGTACTGATCTTCAAGCCTATTTTCATTAAAAGATTATCTTTAAAAAAATTCTTATAATTTTTTTTTGTTTCTTAAAAATCGTTAAAACGAAAAATCGAAAAGTCTTCTTAATTACTTTTTAAATAATCGCAATATTTGTTTAGTGCGAGCAGTAAATAATTTTTTCTATTTTCTGATTAAATAAATCGCGGTAATGAAGTTGTGTACATTCGATTATTTTTCTCATTTCAAAGCGCGAGCAAATTAGCAAAAAGGATTAATGTCCATTGTTACGTAGCGTTCTTTCGATTCTAATATGGAGATGTTTGTCATCTTTTCGCGCTCATTTCCCGACAGAATCAGACACAACCAAAAAAATCTATTTGATATTTTTTCCTTAGATATACATATCAATGGAAAATGAATATAAATTTTTTATTTTAGATACATATTAAGTTTCAAGAAGATCTATCGAATAGTTCAAAAGTTTTTAGGGGTTGGGATATTTGAATGATCTTTTTATTATTATTATTATTATTATTAAAAATCTCTGCAGTTAAATTAATTAAGTACTTGATTGAAAATTAACTAAGCAATTTCCTTCCATTCCCATTTTCTTTATTTTTATGACAGTTGAATAAACTTAGAAAAATAAATTTCAATTTATATTTCGGATTGATTTTTTTTTTCATTTATTTTTATTTCATTTTTAATTTAAAGACAAAAAGCTTATATATATATATGGGTAGTTCTACAAGAATTGAGTAACTTGATGAAGCCTAGCCATAACTAATCTAAAAACTGTCATTGTAAGTTATTCATCCTTAAATTAAAAAGATAACTGTCCTTTCTTTTTGATTATATAAGTTAAAAATAGTTTCTTATAAAATAATATTGTTAAAATCTCCACTTTTTACGTAAAACGTCAGTCCCCTGGCGTGTGGCCACTACAAAAATCAGGACATCGATGTTTATATTTTCGAAATTATTTAAAATAACTTACTTTATTATCTTTAAATAAGTTATAAGATACTTTTAAAATATTACTAAATGAAATGATTAGTAAAAATAAGTAAAAAACATTCCGAAATCTTTACTTAAACCCGCGTGCTCAGTTTCGCTCGTCAGGCCCCTGGCGTTATTGAAATTCGAAAAATCGGAGTATTTAATAGCACTTCAAAGTTGAGACCAATCTGCTTTTAAACATTACCCGTGAAATTAACTACAGCAACTGCTTGCTACAGGGTAGCCCTTTTGGAATCAGTGACATCGGCGTGGTTGTGGTGTGAACGCGTGTCGGAGACAGTCAAAATGTCAGTCCACTGGCAAGTAATTTCACGGTTATTTACAACTAATTTTTTTTAATATTTTTATGCCTAAAAGATTATCGTGAAATGTTCTAATGTGGCAAGCAATCAAGCTGATATCTGTAATCGTTTGAAAGATAAATTTATTTTTCACTGAATTCGTCAGTCCCCTGGTGTCAAGAAAGGGGATATTTTTTCAAAATAATGAAAAAATAACTAGATACAATTGGTTAAAAATCCTTCAAATCATTAAATTGAATAATAATTTTGATCTAAGATTGGAAAACTATGTAAAATATAAATTATTCAGTCAAATTAATTGGGAAAAATATAATTCTGATACACTAAAAACTTTATTAATCGTAATTGATGAGAATGTTACTCTAAATTTTTAACTTTTAACTTTTGTTAAGTTTCTTTTGTATTAGATAATTAACAAAGTTAATTAATCTACAGTTAATAATTATAAATTAATCAGGGACGTATATAAGGTCCCCCCCCCCCGAAATAATGAAGGTATGTCCTCCCAACATTTTTTTTTTTGGTTGAACAGATAGGTTTCCATGGGGTGTCTACTTAAAATTACTAACTTAACCTTACATTAATCTTGGGTCCCCCCCCCAAAAAAAAAATATATTCTATATTCACCACTGGCACCTGTACTACAGGTATTCTTTATTTTTTGGTAACATAAATTTCCATTATATCAAAGCTTGCAGTTATTCATGCAGTTATTATTATTATTATTATTATTACTATTGACAATCTAATTCTATTTTTAATCTTTTAGTACAAGTGCGAATGCAATGTTCTTAATTATTTGTAATTGTTCTGACGAACTTCACGGGATTATTTTAAATTTTTTTTTTAAATATGTAAGAGACAAAGTTATTTTATGTACCAAAAATTACTGATTATGATGTTGTTTTAATGAATTTCAGGATTTTAATGATTTTAATGATTTAAATCATTTCTATTTTCAATAAAACGTATTTTTTCGTCAGTCCCCTGGTCTACCCGTCAGTCCCCTGGAGGCAATTTTCAGAGAAACTGAAATAACTTCGAAAATACTGAATAAAGTGACTGTTCCTTTCTGGAACAGTACATTGATTATATTTCCCACCTACTTTATGTTAAAACACATTATTTAAAATAAATAAAGTATTGGCACGTTTTCCTCCAAAAAGTTACCCAATTCTTGTAGAACTACCCATATATATATATATGGATATATATGTATCGATGGCTTAGCGCAAAAGTAGCGAATATCAATGCTTAAGCCTATGGATATTCGCTACTTTTGCGCTAAGCCATCGATATATACTTAATATTATAAAGCAGACGAGTTTGAGTGTTTGAACGCGCTAATCTCAGGAACTACCAGTCCGATTTGAAATATTCTTTTTGCATTAGATAGCCCGTTTATTGAGGAAGGTTATAGGCTATATAACATCACGCTACGACCAATAGGAGCGGAGCAGTAAGCATAAACGTCAACCAATCTGGCAATTTGAGATTCAAAAAAGAGGTCGAATACACTATTAATGGGGGAAGGGGAAGGAAATATGAGTCAAAAGACAATATAAAATAAGTTACAATTATATGTATAATAACAAAGACATGGTATGATATAATGAAATTAATACAATAAAATTGTCATTATAAATATAGATAACAAATTTAATTAAGTAATTAAAAATATTTCAATAAAAGTTTAAATTCACAAATAATAGATTGGAAAAAAAACCAGGCGGAAAATCATTATGATTTTCTTAACATCGAGTACATTGAAAAGGGTTCAAAAATGGGATTAAAGAAACTATTTCAATAAAACAAAAACAAAACAAATTAAAAAAAATTACAATTTTGTAATTCATTTTACATTGTTTTTTGATTCACGTTTTCTTCCCCCTTTCCCTGTGTTTGTCAGCCTCTTCTTCATTTTCTCTTCGGTCTGAAAGCCTTGCCATAATGGCTTCCTGAGGAAGGCCCCGGAAACCACCTCAGTATCTTTCCCAGGCGGTTCTGGGAGTTCTACTGAATTCAATAGAATGTGGCCTATGGATGGATGAATAAGAATGGAATAGGCTATATCAACTAAATTGAAATAACCGATTATTTTTTTTTAATCCATAATTGCTAGTCTTCAAATTTAGAATTCATCTCTTAGTCGTATATATTTTTTTTAAAACTCAAATATTACTTTATTGTATCTATAAAATTGTATCTTTACTAATAGATTAAATTAAGCAAACGTTTCTTCTTCTTTGTTTGTTTGTTTAACGGCACTTTTCCATAGTATTATAATGGATTCTGCCAATGAACGTAAATCCAAACGTTTAAACTAATTCGATCGAATCAAAGATTAACTGTTGACAATTATTGCTGGGGGACCACAGTGAAAAGTAAAATTTCAATTAATTTGTCATCAAAAAAGAAACAGACATTTTATTTTATTAAATAAGTAACAATCGGGGGCGGGTTGGCCACACGATCGAGAACCGAACATTACCGAGAAGGGCCATATATTTTAATTTCAGACAGTATTTATAGTTAATGAGATGCACTTAGTTATGTACTCTTAATGTGTATGAAACAGATTTGTATAATCATAATTTAACTTGGGTGAAACCGCGGGGCACAGCTAGTATCTAGAAATAGCTTTCATTGTCTGTGTTTCTATTCGTCTGTGGAAACATAATCGCGAGTTAGGATAGAAACGAGGTTCTACCAGGGAAAAATATCTTATCAAATACTGTATATAAATATATAAATAGTGAGCTATTCTTGTAAATTTTATCTTGCAAAAGGGCCTAAGGATTTAGATGAAATGGGTGAATCTCCCGTTTTGGTTGCGATAATGCTAGGTCTCGACTTCGGGAATTCTCATTTACGTGATAGAATTGGGTGCCAGATTATTGTTTAGTGTTACTTTATTTTCATTTTATTTTATTCTTAATTCTGTGCATTTTTACGTATAATAAAATAATAATTTAATTTTAGCTGTAATAAAATAATAATTTAATTTTAGCTGTAATAAAATAATAATTTTAATTAATAATTTTTACAATTTTTTTCCTTTCAACGTCGCGTGTATTCACTGCGGAACTGTCCATTTCCCCGAAAGAGGGTTAAATAACCAGGTGATTGTCTGCAATGTTCTTACTTTATTTTCGTTTTATTTTACAAAGCGAAGCTCGATCTTCCAATTACTTATTAATAAATAAATAAATAAAGAAATTGAAAAAAAAAAAAAAAGCTTCTTTTTTAGTAACAATTTAAAACTATTGAGTAAATTACATTATGAAAAAAATTAATAAATCTATTAAATGAATTAGCTGTTTCAATTCAATTAACAGATTTACTATTTTTTTTTGTTACGTATAGTCTAACAGATGGATCTTGACGATCTCGTTTGCGTGAGAATTACGGAAAACACGAGATCTGGTCATTAGCCTCTTCAGGAGGTGTCAAGGAATTTACTATTTTGAATGTTTGTCACTAGGAAAATGCTACCTAATGAATTTATTGTTTGTTTATTGACTGTTTTAAATTTATGAAAACTATATTAAAATATAGCAAAAGTCTCATGCATTTCCCCGTATTATAATTCATTTAAATATTTCAATGAAATGCATTTTTCATGTGTTTTTGATTTTTGTAATTAGCAAATAAACAAAGGAGAAATCGTGTGCCTTTTTGATTATTAATTAATTATGTAATGTTGCATTTTAATTTTAAAATGGATTACATTATGTAAATGTATTTACATAATCCTGTTTGTTTTTTTTTTGTATTCACTTTTGTTTTGTTTAAGTAAGAAATTTTTAAAATTAACGTTTTTTTTTTAATATTTTAGCAATTTTGTTTGTGGGCGATCAGTATGTTGACAGCTCTTCCGTCTAATTTTGACTCCCTGAAAAGGGCTTTTAAAGGTAAATTCTGTTTTTTTTTTTCTTTCAGCTGTTGTTCCCAGTAAATAAACGCGTGAATTGGGAGAAGTGCGAAATATGTACGAGTCAGCTACTCTGTATTGAACTCTTTCTAAAGGAATGAGAGGTCCTCCATTTATTAATTCCCTCCGAAAATATTCAACTTGCAATATTATTTTCCGTGCGCTGCTTCATATAGCACTGTTTCTCGAAATTTTATGAGAATACTTGGATAGAGGCTATTCTCGCGTAAATTACGTGAAATCACGAAAAAACGGGATCGTGAAGATCCGTCTGTTGGACTACAATTAACTCAATAGTTTTAAATTGTTGCTCAAAAACAAGTTTAAAATTGAAGTTAAAAAAAGAAACAAAACTTTATCAATATTGTGACCTTAGATAATTGAAGAAATTTAGCTTTAGAAATTAGTTCTAAAGATTGTTTAATTAATTACTTAAAAAATTGCGATCTGTATTGTATGGTGTGATCTGACCTAGGACTCGACTGATCTGTCAATCGCACGAACAAAGAATAGACATTAATAGTAGTGTAGTTCCAAACTGCTAATATCCCAAAAAAACTTCGTTAATAAACATGTGTTTGTTTGTTTGTTTTTTTTAAATAAAACCCAATATTAAAATTAAAGTAAGTTGAAAATAAATTCTTTTTTTTATATTTTTATTTACTGCGAACTTGTTTACCATTTACAAACTCCACCTTTCAATCACGACTTGTTTTCGTCGAAGAACATCGGATGCAACATTTGTCCCGAATGATTGCTTTGATGTAAAATCGTTTGTTTTGACCCGACAGCATCTGCTACTCGATCTGTAGATGAATTTGAAATACGTTCCGGATGATGGAGCTCCATCTAATGTACTTCAAATCCTCCAAAGAGAGAAGACGGGCGAAAAACCTGCATTTCAGATATACTGCTAAACTCCACGTGATTGCACTTTCACTGATCTGTGTTATTTACTCAAAATAACTATTACTTATTTTGAATTCTGAACCATGTTTCAAAATAAAAATTATTGAAATTCTTTGTAAGAAGTATTTGCCCGCAACCCCCCGCTTTCCTCCCTCCAAGTTAGGTAGTAAAAGCAGGGACGGGGGTGGGGGTGGGGGGGTGGAGAGGAATTTTTCATTTTTTACTTGCAGATCGGAGTGGCCGGGAAGTTCCTGTACCCCTTAGTTCGTAGTCATATTTTAAGAAAATATTTACACATTAAGTGTCCAATGCGTCTGTGTGTTCGCCATCATGGTGTACACACAAGTTCATACGCCGCCACGTCCTACTGTATATTTTTTGGAGCATTTCCGGTGTGACGGTTCGAAATGCGTCCTCAACTGCTTTGCGCAGTTCTTCCTTTGCAGCGTAACGACGGTCAGACACTTAGGCCTTGATGATTCCCCACAATGAGTTGTCAGGCGTCATGAGGTCAGGACTTCGCGGTGGCCATTTCAATGGAGCTGGCGATGCTGGAGTATCGCGACCAATCCAGAGTCCTGGAAAATGTTCATGAAGAAACCCAAACACAGTAAGAATAGATGTCTCGTCATGCTGCAGCCATAGGCGTTCCATGATACCCGCGTCTTCAAGCTGTGGAATTAACCATGTTTGTATGTGTAAATAAGTTTCGCCATTAACATGACCATCAAAAAAATATGGTCCAAACAAATGACGTGATGTCATCGCAACCCATCTGTTACGTGAGGTGGGTTTCTCTCCAACTCCGGTGTGTAATGAGGGTTTTCTTTAGCCCAAAAAACAACATTTCTGTTGTGTGAACAGAAATCGCACAATTCATCTGAAAACAGCACCTTTGCACGGGACACTGCATTTAGGGAATTGCGCTAACAAAGCACGACAAGCTCTTATGCGCTGATCCCGGTCTCCGATAACTCGTTGACGAACGTCGGGCGAAACGGTGAGACTTTTCCAACACGAACACCTGCATTCTAGTGTCAACAATTGAAATTACATTCAGTACTAAATAATTACAAGAAACATATAAACGAACCGTACACCTGTTTTTGATGATGATATACAATTTACTATAAGTTAAGTATAAGTAATTATTATGGATGTTAAATTTGCTTTTCATTAAGCAATACTTACTTGTATTAAATTGTGTATCATCATCAAAAACAGGTGTACGGCTCGTTTATATGTTTGTAATGAATTTCAGTACACTTAAAAGTCTTCATTTAATACTAAATATTTATATTTATTACTACATAATAGGGTACGGGAACTTCCCGGCCACACTGTACAAAAGGATAATTATGAAAAATTGTTACTAACACGAAATTTTTTTAATGTTTTGTAACCATCATTACAGTAACTATGTTACAAAAACGTGGTTACAAAAACCATGTTAGAACACTTAGTTTCTTAAGTTAAACTACTAAAAAATACATACATAAATACATACACATAAAGTAAAATTTTACAGAAAAATTAAAAATATAAAAAATATAATATTTTTTAATTAAATAAAAATATTATTATTAAATAAAGTAAAATTAAACCGAGCAGTTAAATGTTAAATGAGATTCTAGCTTTTTCACGTTTATCTCTTTTTCTTGAATTTCGAATTCAAACTTTTTTTTTTCGTGTCTGTTTGCAGAAAAATTTTTATGCATATAAACATTTTACATTATGTAAGAAAGAAAGTGAAAATCGAAAAAAAACAACCTTATGAAATATCTATTATTATTTTTGTTTTTTTAATCTGATTAAATAAAAAGAATTTCTGAGCTGGACAGCAAATAGAAAAAAAATAATTTTAGGCTTTTTATTTTTCTAACTTAATGGATATTTTTGTGAATGTCAGTTTTCCTTTGTGTTGACGCTTTGTGATGTACAGTTGATAGAAGTTAATAACAGAGTAATATTGGCTTCACATATTAGAAGTCAAAACAAACACAGATCGCATGACATAACTGAACGCAGGTCGCAATAAAGATTATTTCTCTGACGATCTTTAAAAAAAAACGCTTATTGAAGATCCAATAACAGAAAGAATAAAAATGCCGTTACCGTAAAGGAATATTTCTTCAGTTAAATTAAAAAGCCCCAAAAAATGTCTATTTTTAAACCAAGAGCTTTGAATATTGGAAATTGATTTAGCCCATACAAGCGGAAAATTTCATAAAAGCCTTTAATTTACGTCGTTGTATTTATTTTGTTTTTTTCGTTTCCTGTGTGGGCTGTGAGTGCGTTTCATCGTATTGTTATGGCGGGGGAGATTGGGTCGTTTTAACGGCCAAACATTTTGACTTATGCTCGACTGCTCGAGTCCGAGTTCAATCTTAATTTAATCCCGAAAAGGGAACCCGTAGGCTACGTGGGTGGGAATCGATCAGATAGGAAGCCGTAATCCCCGACTTCGTGACCGACGAGTGGGGGCGCTCCAAACGCCGGCGATATTTCAATATTTGTCTTTCGTTTCGACAATGATTGCGGTGGGAAGACGGATACAAAAGTAATCCATTGACATTTCCAAACCCCCTTCAACGCATTTATAGGTTGGCCAACTGGGTTCCAACAGATGGAAGGGGATAGAAAAAAATAGCGGGCTAACTTTTTTTTTCTTTTTTTGTTACTTTGTTTGTTAGCATTATAACGAAAATAAGTTTTAGTAAGTTATTTGTGAAAATGAACTTAGTCGATTTTAATTTATGATATCTTTTTATTACCTTCGAAATCGCAGAGAAGTTTGATTTTTGAATTAGCATCCGTTTCGAAATAATGGAGAAGGCAGAATGAAAAAAAAGCGATGGTAATAATTATGTAAATCTAGAGGCTATTCTTTTAAAACATCAAGTGTCCTTTCCTTTTCTGTAATAGAGGTTACAGAAAGGTTATATGTTACTGAAGATTCCGTGCTTATACAGGTGTTTCGGAAATGGTAGACAAAGCGAAGAGAATCGCGTTCCAAAGGTCATTTTGAGTCGAAAATGTTCTGTGACATTTTGTTGTACGGACCGTAGTTTTAGAGTTAGGAAATGAATGCTTTGGGAATGGTCCCTAATCAAAGAAAGCTCAGTTCTGGCCATTTTCAGCATTTTCTTTAATTATCATACCTGTTTTCAGTCATGACATTTGTTATCCGGCTTGCTTTTAGTAATAAACCTTTACTTTATTTACTTACACTTCCTAATGTGTACTGAGCTTTCTTTGATTAGGGACCATTCCCAACGCATTCATTTCCTAACTCTAAAACTACGGCCAGTACAACTAAATGTCGTAGAAAATTTTCGACTCAAAACGACCTTTGGAACCCGCATCGCTTCGCTTTGTCTACCATTTCCGAAACACCCTGTATAAATAACTACCCATAGTATCCCGCATTGGCCAGGAAAATCCAATGGCTATTCTACTCTACAAAACAAAATATAGAGTAGTTGTGGCATGCAATTTTTGTAAATTTAACAATTTTTAAATTACGGACAAAGGATTTTTCTCAATCTGTCTTGATCGTTTCCTAATGGTGTTAATTTAGAAAATATTTAAAAAGTTTAAACCCTTTCTCAATTTTTTGGAAATGGAGACTCTCTTCTTCTCTCTCAATCTTTCCGACCGTATGAATGACGATTTTCTTTTCTTTTCTTATTTATTTTTGCCGCTGCATAATTTACCAAGAGTAGCTTTATTAGCTCTTCTGGACCCGCACGTATCATCCAGAAAGACTTGATCTACAAACAAGCATTTTTCTTTATACGTGAGATGTATATTGTTGGACTATGAGTAGTTTAAGCACTATTTTACTTAAGTTTCTTTTCTTTCATATCCATTAACAGTCATTTCTTCAACGTTCTGCATCTCACATTTTTCTTATCAAATCTGTCATATCTGTCTTGATCGTCCCAGTTGAAATCTTACAATGGAGCTGCAATCCATGAACTAAAACGTGTAAATGTTTGAGTCGCATTTTATTATGAAGAACAATTACATTATTTTATTTTCTTTATTTATGTAATGAAATTTTGAATTTGCTTTACACCAATCACAGGACATGGAATTTTAGAATAACTTAAAGTAAGGAGACGTACGGATGTGTGTTCATTTAAGTGGCTTTATGCCCCCGACGTTCCCGATCACCGCGAGTAAGTTGAGGTCGGTAAAGAAAACCGGTGCCCATTTCAGAGAGGATTCTCTGAAGAATCGAGCTCCTCCAACCCGCAGTGCCTCGAATACAAATCAAAATGTAAGTTTACAGCCTTACGAAGTCATGCCATTACAACAAAGTCTTCTAAAGACATCGTAAGAAATCACTGTTTCGTTAAGAGATAATTAGTCTGTTATTGCCACTTTAGTTTCGAACAATAGTATTTTTTATAGCGACCCATTTGGAAGCTATTGCGTTTGTCCTGTACTCCGTCCGTCTGTCGCGTCTGTCCCTCCATAACAACTACCGAACGGAAGATAGGATCGGTAAACGGATGTCACCATCGTGTTCAGAGGCCCAAACACTGTAGCAATGGGATATGCGGACAGAGTTGGTTATTTGTTTCCGCAAGTTACAAATTTTTTCTCGACAACTACTGACCCGATCGTATTGAAATTTGGATATTATTTTAGTTTAGAGTGTCTACTACACAATCTAAATTTTTATTCGACCGTATCTGTAACAGTGTGCGGACACAGTCGACTGTTACCGCATTTTTCCGGATAGATAGAAATAAAAAAATATTTATTATGTAGTAGACATACTAAATTACAGCCTAACCAAAATGATCGAGTCAGTAGTTGTTCAGGAAAAAAATTCCCAAACTTTATCTGCACTTTTGCACCTTTTTTTCTTGTGTGCAAATAATATCTGGCAAACTTTGTACTTCTCTGGTTCTTCTCTCATTTCGTCACATACCCACAGAGAGTGATAAGAAATAGTTATCAATAATTTGAAAGTAGTCCACATGGCCTAATGGTCTGTCTTCGGATCAGAAGGTTGCAGATTCGATTCCTGTCGCGGACATTTCATTGTAGACATTATTTCTATGTTTTGAAATTGATTTATGCACACGTTTAATTTCCGCGTGGTTTTTATTTTTATTAATGGGTCGCCCTTAATTTTATTTAATTTAATATAATTTTTTTTCCTTTGTTTAAATTTATAACAAAACATAATAATAAAATGTATGTTATAGTAAACAGCAACGAAAGAAAAAAAATATAGAAAAGGGAAGATGAATTTTATAATTACAGTATTTCTTTCTTTTTTACTGTTTTCCTATAGTAAAATGTTTTGCGATGGCGTAGGAGACTTATGACGGAGTGCACCAAACTTCAGTTAACATTGATGACTGCAGTTTGCTCGGAGCTAAAATTAGTGGGGGGTGCTGTTCCAGAAAAATTTTATCCTTTGTTTTAAAATTGTGTGAAAGGAAACAAACATGTATAAAAAGAAAATTTATTCAGAAACGATAAATTTCTTTTTATAAATGTTTGTTTCCTTTCACACAATTTTAAAACAAAAGCTAAAATTTTTCTGGAGCAGCACCCCCCACTAATTTTAGCTCCGTCCAAACTGCAGTCATCAACGTTAACTGAAGTTTGGTGAACTCCGCCATTAGTTTACTTTTGGTTTTGGTTTTTTCTTACTCTTTCTTTGCTTAACTCTTATTTTACATTCTTGTTTAGCTAAGTTAAATTCAACATCAAAAGAATTTCGGAGTTTTACTGTATTGAAGCATTTGAAGTGTTATATAAAAGATATAAATGCAAGCACTTCTTAATTGCGAATATCCGCTGTTATAGCGTTCCACCATATGATTGAGAATTCTTGTTTAGGATAGTCTAAGCTAGTTTAGCGACATTTGGCAGGAAAAAAAAGGAAGCCACTTGGCAATTTTCAGATCCTTTCCATCTATTTCATCTGTACCTGTAGCAGTTTATGTGAAAAATGTGGACTTTGAATCCGATAATGAATTACTGACTGGCATAAAACTTTTTAATAGTAAGTAAGTATAGTATTGTACGGTATTCTTTTAATTTTGCTATTTTTTTTTGCCGTCCAAAGGCAACGACCTGCCACTAGTCTGTTTCTGAAATTGGGTTTGGATGTTTACTTCTTTTTTTCAGTTGTTTGTCTGCTTCTTCTTCACTTTGTCTTCAGGTTTGAAGCCATTCCATATTATTTCATAATGGTTTCCTAAAGAAGGCAAATGGAGAACCATCTCAGCATCTGTTTCCAAGATATGTAGCAGAAACGTGTTTTATGCCACCCACCAACCGTAGGTTTGAGAAGAGAAGGATTTTGTTTTTAGTTTCTTAAGTAAAGGTGTTTAACACATAAGGAACAAAAACATATAATGAAAAACTCCTAGAAACAGATCTCGTTCTTAAATCGATAATACTTGTTCATCCACGCATTTGACAGCTGTTGTACTTTTGGGGACATATCAATCTGTCATATTACTAATACTTCAACGTCATACAATCAGTGCTCAGCTAAATGATTTAATGCCATCGATTTTAGGGAGATGCAATTCTTTTATTTTGTAATTTATATTATTAAAATATTTTATTTCTCTGTCTGTCTGTCTGTTCGGCGCAATTGTTAATTATTAGTTTATCTTGCTGAGAAAGTCAGATCATAAAATTTTATTTATTTATATATTTTTTCGCCTTGCGTGGGATTCGAACCGATGATCTTTGTCCTCGCAGTCAGGAACGCTAATCATTGGACTACTGCTGGTTCCCAATATCCAATCCTACTTTTATTCTATTTGTTCGCGCGCTATCAAATTATGAGTTCATTCAGGAATAAAATATCACTTTTTGCCTTAACCGCTTGGAATCCATTCTTCTTGGATTATCTCATACTTACCAGGGAGAGACGGGGATGGCCGAGTTTTTATTTATTTTTTCTTTTATTCGGTGCTTGCTACAGTTAAGTAATTTTTTTTGTCTTTCATTCTGTGCTTGATACAGTTATGTTATTTTTTTTGTCTTTCATTCTGTGCTTGATACAGTTATGTTATTTTTTTTTTTTGTCTTTCCCATCACCGATGGAACCATGCACATGCTTTTTTATCACTCTTTTCCAGAAGAAGTTTGTCGATAAAAGTTTTAAAAATATTAAAACGAAATATGCTATATTCAAGCTGAGTTTCATCGGAACAAAAAATAATGGGATTCTAAAAGAAACTCTCGAAAAAGAAAAGTTAAAAAAGAAGTTTTAATGAAGGATGCCGATGCCATCCAATATTAAGCTTTTGATTTATGCAGTTTCTGTTCGAATAAATTATGAAATTTACTAACTTAACTATTTTTGTTTTGTTTGATTTTACTTCTATCCGAATGTTTCATGACAGAAATAAATGATCCTTTATCAATGAAAGTAAGCAGCAAAAAATATATCTATCTCAAACGGAAGTACAGGGAGTAACTAAGCTCAATCGTTCACCATATATGGAGTTGTCACGTGTCTTCATAAATATAATAAACGGGCTGTAGCCTACGAAAAATAATGGCTTTCAGTCATTTGGTGCCAACTAAAAAAAAGAGTATTTCCCGAAAGTAGTATTTTATATTGTAATGATATATATTTCTGATTTTATGTTTTAATCTTAATAAATTTTACGTGTATTCCAATATTTTTCCGTTCTCACTTATTTCAAATGTAATTCTTTTTCCATTCCTTTTTTATTTTCAAATTTAATTGATTTCTCTGTTAACCGTCTGATCACTTAAATTTCTCTCCGCTGATTTGTTAATTCCTCCACCAACCAATTGTTGTTCTTTTTTTAAATTTAAATTGTTCCAATCATCATTTAATCTTTTGTTTGTAAGTGTTTATTTAAACCTGTGTTTTGTAAATAAATCAATTAGATATTGTTTCGTCAGCCATTGACTCCGAACTTTACTCTTCTCTCCCCGTCATACAGTGATCCTCGACTTACGATGGGGTTAGGGGACGTCCATTAATTACGTGAGGTGTTTTTTAAAAAATTTGGACCCCCCCCTCCCCCTTGGTGAGATTTCAAAAATTTTAACAACCAGAAAAAAACGGAAATCTTGCTTTAACAACCAAATAAAAAAAATTAAATACCGAAATCTTGCTATGATATATATTTTCTCTGAATGAAAAAGTTTACGTGAGATTTTCGTTGACCCCCCTCCCCTTGGTGAGATTTGGTGAGATTTTGCCGGACCCCCCCTCCTCCTTTTGACCTCACGTAATTAATGGACGTCCCCTTATGTTCCCACGAAAGCGTCGTAAGTAGATTTGGTCGAAAGTCATAGACAGCACAATATGTAATATGTCAAAAATCATTTGCTCTAAGATAGACATACAGGGTGTCCCAGAAGGAAAGATCAGTATTTTGGGATGTGATAGTATCGGTTATTTTAAGCAAAAAATGTCATATGAACGAGTATCCTATTCCGGATTTTCCGAGATAATTAAAATTTGGCACATAATTGTCACTGTGGCTGCTGTCCGTTCTTTTCCGTCACTTCCACTGCACGGCGCCAAGATCTCCAGACCTAACTCCCTTGGATTTCTGTCTGTGGGGTTGAATGAATAGGATGTGTACAGACGAAGAGTGAATACTTGAGACAATATAACAATATTATATAAATATTTATATCAATTGTACAGATGTTTATTATAACTGTAAAGTATTACAAATTGGATATACAATTACCATTATTCACACCGATGGTAGCGCATCGGTCGTTAGTGAACGATCCCTCGTGACCGCTGCTTGTATTATGCTTACGTCTACGAGAGTCATTAGATTTAACTTGAAAGTATTTGTAATAGCCCTAGGAGCGTATATGAGATCATCGTAAGTCAGGACCTATCCGTATTTTCTATATTTACTACGCAATTTTTTGTATATTTTTCGTTCTCAATTTTATTACGTATACAGCTGTTACAGACTCTCTTAAAATTTAAATTCTCTAAAAATTCCGGCTGGGGAGCCTTTTAAAATAGTTACTTTAAATCTAAAACTAAGCCTAAAACAATGGTTACAGCATAAACTGTAACAGCAAGCCGTTCATTCACAGAAATAGTCAAATTTTGGGGAAGTTTTGAATTTTCTTTGTAAGAATTTTTTGCAAAAGTAAAAATTTGAAATGAAAAAAAAAAAAAAAGTTATTTTATGATTTTATTATTAAAAAGTAACTTTGTGGCTTCATGACTGATTGCAAAATTCCTTTTATCCCTTTTCTTCTTGAAATGGAAAAGTTATTATTGTAAGAAAAGTTACCTTTTTCTTTTCGGTTCAAAAGATATTTTCTTTGGTGGCGTCACCAGGAAGACCTATTCCAATTAGCCTCTGACAGGTTTCCCCTAACGGAAAGAACTGAGCCTCCCTCCCCATCCCCCTTTTTATTCCCATCTTTCTATTGTGTGATGAGATTAGCATTGCTCCTAAGTTCTGACTTCTATTAATATGATGAAATTTGCACAATGAATTCTCATAAAACGTTGTTTTGTTTATATTAATTTTTTTAATAAAAAATGGGATAATAAATATTTTTTTTTGCTTTTTTTTTAAAAATATTATTTTATTTTAAAACTAAAATATAAATTTTCTGTCAACTGGTACTTATTATTTTTTATTTATCTCTAAGATTAATAAGATTTATCTCTTTCTAACAAATCATATTCAAATTTAATATAATTCATCAGGAAGACAAGTGAGAAATTAAGTATAAAAAAATCAATAATTAAAAAAAAACTGAATAAATATTATTAATTTGCCATTTTAAGAACTTGTTTTCACGTTAAATATTCTATTAATTTAATCTTCGTTACATCAGTTTTTGAAACAATCTCCAGTGTGTAATTGAATTATTTTGCCAAACTAATAGATTTACAACAGAATAATTTTATTTTAAACTAGCAAACCTGTGATCACGTGATCTTGGATTCTGAAATAATTTAGTCACCACCCGGTCCGCTTTCTCAACCGTCTCGGAGGCCGTGGCGGGACCTCGGAGTCACGTGATAACAATGAAATATGAGCATCTCAGAGACATTGCGCAGACCATTGATATCTCGGGGACTTCCCAGGACGTCCGGTGACCCACTTAGATAAAAATGAAAATGTGAGCATCCTCAATACTATATCTAACATTTGCCACCTTAAGTTGTATTCCTATGTCTTACGGTTTCGGAGGAGATAGGGTCAGAAAAAAAAAAATCAACTTTTCTTTTATATACAGTTGGACCTCCATTTAACGAAGTCGCTAAATCCCGAAAAAAAGTTCGTTATATGGAAAATTCGTTAAATAGAGATTCACCTTTTAAAATTACTTTAAAGTATATAAAACAGATTTAAAAACTTAAACAATAAATATTATTAAAAAAGTAATAATTTTAATGACATAAAGCATACATTATCACATGCGTACTTAAATTTTACTAATAAAGTATATTAATTTTGTCAGAGTTTTTTGTAAAAAGAAAAAAAAAAAGTTTTCGCTGATAGTACGTCTCGCATCTTTCCAATGTATCAAAAACCCCTTCAGTATTTTCTTTAAATTGTAATCCGCGTCGGATTGTTTCAAATGATTTTGGCATTTCATCATACGAAGGTTTTTTGATTTCTTCATCATGATCATTTCCATTTTCATCATCTACATCTTCATCGCAATTCATAGCTGTATTCTTTTTATTTTTCACACTGTCCAAAATATCTGATTCAGTTAGTGTTTCCAAGGTCTCAACTTCAAAATCAAATGAAAGATAATCATAAATCAGCACATCATCGTTAATTTCTTCTTTTTCCCTCAGCTGTTTCCTCGAAAAAGTTCGTTAAATAGAAAATGCACTTCGCTATTTGGAGGTTATTTTACGAAGAAATTAGCAAAATGTTCTTGGTTCCAAAGAAAAGTTCGCAAAATAGAGGTTTGTTAAATAGAGGTCCGACTGTATATAGACTGTAATTTGTTATCTCTAATAAAAAAACAAATAACTTTATCACTTAAGAATTATGATTGAATGATAAGTTTTTATTAAGATCATAAAATTATAATCATAAAACTACACTTCCGTAAAATGAATTGCATTTTATAATTAAATATTATTATATTATCTATTAAAAAAATGTTATATGTAATAATTTTATTATGTAAGTACAACAATTATTGTAATTTTAAATGTATTATACAGTATATAATATTTAATATTTTCGCTTGGAATTGAAAAATAATGCATTTTTTAATAATGTTTCAAATTTTTTCTTAAATAAATTGCTTAAAATAGCATTTATTATTTACATCATTGGAATTTATTAATCGTAAATTATCTGTAATATAAAAGGTCGATTATGTGTGTCTGTTCAAAATGTTTAGCATATTTCAAACATGCTGCAAACTTGAAATTTAGCGTGTGGTTAGGTTCCATTGTGTAGACAATGTAAAAAGTATAAAAACAAATGTTTGTATGTAGGGAAGGGAGGTGTTAAATGAAGTGTTTGTGGCGACCTCTGGAAACGAATGTCGGCAAATCCGCAATACAATCGAATTAAGCGGTCTGCGATGCTTTCCTCTGCGTGGCGGAAGATGTTAGATCCATTGGCTTCTCGGAGTTTCAATAGCTTATACGAGATTTAACATTAATTGGTAATGATCACGTGATGTTTACCAACTGGGAAAGGATATACCTGGTTTATATACCAAGTGATAGAGGGATAGCGGTGTGGAAGGTCACAAAGGGCTGGGAAATCCTATATTCTCCGATCTCAATATTAATTTGATAGATAAACAGAGTTTTTTTCATGTAACATATGCAAGGCTTCCGGAGCGAAGCGAGGTTAGCCGACTAGTAATTAATGAAAATAATTAAAACCTATCTCTCTGGGGTGTATTTTACCGACATTTAATTTTGTTTTAGTTCAAATTTTTATTACGATTAAATTAAAATTTCACGTAAAATTATAGAATTGAATCTTAAATTTTAATTTTTTTCAACAAATATGTTAAAATCTGATAATTTTTTGAAGCTTCTTTTTTTTAGGAGATATTACAAAACCAAAAACCAAAAAACAAAAATATTGTCCCAAAACTACGAAAAACTTAGTCCTATCACCTAAGCCTTACCACTTTTCTAAGAACAAGCCTTCAGGCTAAAGGCTACGGTTTGACCTAATAAATTTCACTAAAATTGTTGAGTGAAACCTCATAGCTTTCCAAAATTGGAGGAAAGAGAAGATTTAATGTTCTCTCGAAGTAAGAATAAGAATAGCTTTGGTTTCAAAACTATAAATCCAATATTAAATCCAGTCAAAACATCCAAAGGAAAGGAGAAAACCAAATAAAATAAACCCAATACAGAATATTAAAAACAAATTGCCGCTAGAAATATTGTATTGGGTCGTCCGGTAAGTTCGTGCCGTTTTTCTGATGGTGGCATAAGGACACCCCTGAATATCTCAGAATGATTGAAAACAAATGACATACGCACATATTCTAAAGGACGGAACTTTTGGATTCTTTAGACATATGTGGAAAAAAGTTTGATTACGATACATTAATTTTTGTCAGTTGTGTACGCCTTTGAATATGGAAGCAAACAAAGTGCATTATAGGCATTTAATGCTTTTCTTTTACCGGAAAGGCAAAAATGCCAAACAAGCGGCAAACAAAATATGCACTGTTTATGGCGAAGTGCTGTAGCTGAAAGAACTGTGCGGAAGTGGTTTGCTAGGTTTAAAGCTAGTTATTTCAACCTTGAAGATCAAGAATGGCCAGGTAGGCCCTCCACCACAAACGAAGATCAGATTAAAACACTGATCAAGAATAACCCATGCTATGCGACACGTGAATTAGCAGAAATGATAAAAAATATCAAAATCCACCACCCACGAGCATTTTCCGAAGCTTGGATACACAAACCGTTTTGATGTATGGGTTCCCCACGATTTAACGGAGAAACATCTGATGGATCGCATTTCCATTTGCGACTGGCTCTACAAACGCAACGAGGAGATACCATTTTTGAAGCAAGTAGTGACAGGGGATGAAAAATGGATAATAATGTTAAGCGAAAAAGGTCTTGGGGAAAGCGGAAGGAACCACCTTTAGCCACCCCAAAAGCCGGTCTTCATCCCAAGAAGGTCATGCTATGTGTCTGGTGGGATTGGAAAGGAATCCTGCATTTTGAGCTTTTGACAAACAACGAGACGATAAATTGCTCCCAATAAGACGTACAGAAGACAGCGATTAACATCCAGAAGTAGCGAATCGGAACGGCGTCGTGTTTCATCAGGACAATGCGCGGCTTCATGTGTCTTTGACAACTTGACAAAAGTTGTTGGAGCTCGGTTGGGATGTTCTACCCCATCCACCATATTCACCAGACCTCGCACCCTCAGATTTCCAGATATTTCGATCATTACAAAATTCCCTTAATGGAAAAAACTTCCTCTTTGGTCGAGATAAAAAAGTCATATAAGGTACCTGAAGATAATATGGCCACCTTAATTTGAATATATTTTTTTTTCATGATTATGGTATTCACAAAAAAAAAAATATGTAAACAAGAACTTTGGCTCTTTAGGCGTATGTAAAAAAATATTTCAAGATTTTTTTTAAAACCCAAAGGTTCTGTTTTTCAATCTTTGACAAAGCTTGCACTGTGCAGATAATATGCCCTTGTGAAGGTAATGTGGCCAAATTCAAAAATATCTCTTTATTTTGGGAAAATATTTTTTTGTTAATGATTAATAATTTTGGATTGAAAGTAAATGTGTTTTGACTTCATTAAAATTTTTACACAGATAATTATTAACTTTCCAGGGACCTACAACAAAATTTATTTCAAAGTTACAATTTAGATCATGTGTGTATCCACAGAGTTAGAAAAAAAAATCATTAAATGATCCAACCTTATAGAATATAAAAAATATCAATCATGGGTATATGTGTAGCAAATAAATACAGATTTATCGTCTTTTATGAGTCCAATGCATTCCTCGTTTTGATAATATGGCATACTGCGGCCATTTTACCTGATTACAGCCCATCTCGAAAAATCTCTTAATTATCAGTTTAATTAAAGAAGCATTGGGTGTCTGGAACGAGCTTAGAATAACTACAGCAAGTGATATATGAACACTAATCATCAATTGCAAGCAAGGAAATAAAAGAAAACAACAACAATAATATTATAATAGAAACAATATTATAACAGATTCTCGATTCGTTGTCAAAACTCAAATGACAGGGTTCCCTGAGCTATGTGATACATTATCCTGTAAACTGGGGTAGCCATGTACACTTTCATGTACACAGTACCATAAGCGCATATTTTTGATTTTGAGATATTAGCATAAGCGCAAAAGCTTATAAATTCACATTTTTTATGGAATGAAGGGTGTTACATATCAAAATGAAGATGCTTTCACAGGACAATTCTGATAATTATCGAAATTAATAATATCCTTCAAAGGTGATTAGTCACGTGATGCAAATCTTATTCGATACGATTAATCGATTACTGTCGATCAAAATTAATTTTCCGCAGAATTAGATTGAGATAGTAAGAAAGAACAATTTTTAATTTCTTTCGCTAGAAGAGGAGCAATAATCTAAAAAAAATCTATTTTGAGGCTTGGTCAAATGATGCATAACACCATTCAAATAAAGAGTCGAGTCATATGCTGCATAGCAGAGATTTTAGGCCATAAATTCTGTTGCATGCTGCATATATTCATGTACGCCAACATCGAAATTTTAAGTAGTGAAAAATTAATTAAATGAATTTTTATGTTTTCCATAATTAATTAAATGAAGAATTAAAGAAATAATTATTTCTTTAGTATAATAAAAAGGAATTTACTGTTTTCATTTTCCTATTTAGACAAGTAAGGGAAAGGGCATATACACTAAAAACTCGTTCATCCGAATTTGATGAGACCACGCCCGTTTCGGATAAACGAAATTTCGGATAATCCGGAATATACTGTATATATTATTAACATTAATTACTATACATTAATGTTACAGTTACATAATCGCTTGTGTATGGTATTAAATATTGATTGTAGCGAGGGAAATATGTTTTTGTATTTTTAAAATATGCTAAAAAAATCGTTTCGGATAAACGCGATTCGAATAAACGAGTTTTTAGTGTTATTTAGTTATAAAGTGGTAAACATAAGTTTTCTAAGAATGGATCTATAATTATAATATGCTGGTATCTGGAAAATCGTTGTTCGTTTAGTTTTAAAGAAACCTAATATCTGGAAAATAAGTTGTTTTTAAGAAACCTAACCTCTGTCTTTAAGCGAAGTATGGTTGTACTGATCTTTTATTTCAATCGATTTCGTAAATAGTCTGCACAAGAAGTTTTTCAATTTTCAGCTCTGACTATTACAGCAGTGTGAGTTTTCATTTTATTTATAATGTAACTCTTAACTGAGCTTTTTGTAAGTTTTTCTACTAAAACCACATGTGAATTTGAAATTGTATGCGAAAGGCCTCACTGAGTATCACAGAAGGCCACAGGTTCCCACACCTGAATTAGGAGATGATTTCTCAAGGTACTTGTGATTTAATGTATGATATCTTTTGCAGAATCCTGATATACTACACAACATAATATACCGTATATTATAATACCAATCTCATATGTTATTTAATATTGTGGCTGCTGTTTAATGAGGATCTGATATTGGATCGTATCCAATAAGTCTGTTGTTTCTTCATATGTTGGAGTAATTAATAATCAAAATAATTTAACGTGCGCAAAATAATGTAGAGACGAAGACCCCGAAATTGTGGATAAAAAATTTATGACCCATTAAATATAAAGGCACACGACCAGTTTCGGTTCTTTGACGAAGCTTTTGACTAGTGATTACAAAATAAAGTAATTAACTTTAATGATAACAGCTTGTTTTGAGAAGTTTTCTCAGTTTTACTAACCACAGGAATTTATGGTTAGTTTTTGTATAACTAAACAGTAGTCATTTTTTTTTTTGTCACTATCTATTCCAAACTTGACCAAAAGCACCGATGATTATTCGCTTATAGTGATTTTACTAGATTCTTGTATACTTTAGACCCACCAAGAATAGTAATCTGTAGCATGTAACATAGCAACATAATAAAAAAACAAACGAAGAAAAGTAAATGAGCTTTCATTTAACAAATACAGTGAAACCTCGGGTTACGAACGACTCAGGTCACGGACATTTCGGGTTACGAACGA
>JAFIDM010003189.1:47493518-47520888 GCA_023159025.1 Thereuonema tuberculata | reverse complement strand
TTGATTCTTGTTTTTTATTTTCTTACTTTTAGTTATTGAGGGGTCACTGTCTCCATCTTGTATTATGATATATAATTTATGTAAATCTGTTTTTGACAACATAACGTGTCTCCAAGTAAGCACTTTTCGAACTATACGGCAGAGTTCTAGGATTACATTCTTCTGTAAATTAGAAATAACTTTTTGAGGTATTTCCAGATTTTATTATTATTATTGTTATTGTTGAAAAGATAATTCAAGTTTCAGCATTAGACGATATAGGAATGTGAAAATCTCATACAAAGGGATCCAATCAAATTACGATATATTCGGATTCATGAGTTATCAAACAGACAGACAGACAGAGTGCCAAACTTAAGAAAACAATGTTTTTGGAAGCAGTTTCTTTAAAATCGTAGCAGTGATACCTTTTTTTTTTTTGACATTATAATCTATTATGAGCAGTTTAAAATTGTATAATAATAATAATGATCAATGTTTTGTATAGCAACTCTAATTTTTCCGAAAAAAAATTGTTAGAATTTAATAAAAGGGCAAAATTACTCGTACGTGTATAAATGCTTACAATATGGATACAGAACCAAAAAAAAAAAAAAAGCATAAAGGCTGTTCAAATATCAAGTGTTATTCTATTCTTTTCGTGATAATTGAGAGATAAAGTAGATGTTTCCAAAGGGCATTTAGAACTGATCTGATTTTATGTTGCTCAACTCTTTGCAAACTGTGATTATAAATGATAAGAATTTGATTGTATGTAGATATAAAATATTAGATATAACTGTGATATTTACTGATTAAAAGAGCAATACGAACTCATTGAAAATAGCTCACGAAAGATTTTTCCGAAACCCGGTGAAAACAACAAGAATTTTCATTTCTCGCTCTGTATTCGTTTCATGTATTTATTAATATATTCTGATTAGTCTTTTACGTAAAATTGATGATTTCTAGTAAACTTCCATCTCTAATTTCTGTAAAATTCCTGTAATAAAAAAAGCTCATTTTACTTTTTCTTTGGGTATAAAAAAAATTTGCTTATTTTTTCCACTTTCTTCTCGAAGCTACAGAATTTTTTTTTCTGTGAGGAAATGTGCGATCTTTTATTTTCTTGACTGTTTGTATGTGTGCTCCTCAACAATGAGAAGAAATGCAACAATAGGTTTGGAATAATGCTTAAAAATAATCGTAAATGCTGTGAATTGCGAAATTTTGTATCTAGTTGATTTATAATTTCCTTTAATTTCTGAATAAATCTCTAGGAAAACATCCAGAAAAAAAAAATATTTTGGCGCATAATGTTATTCTGTTACATAAGACTGTAATAAAATTTTCTCTTAAACTTTACAAATCAAAAACGCAAAAAAAAAATATGTTTAAAAACCCACCCCAATTGCCAATGTTTAGATGCACAATCAGCTTTGGACTGGCCACAGGTGCTACCGGGATGAAGCCCAATGAGCCTGTGTTATTGGAGTGCTGGTCGTATTGTATGTTTAATTTTCTTTCCTATAAAAGGTAAGGCTTGATAAAAATTTACTGTTCCTTTTCAAAAGGTTTCTCAAATTTATTCTTGGAGAAATTTTGTGCGAAATAAAACCGTTCCAATATATATTTTGTGCCGTTCCATATTATATCTCAGGTTCTTACTCTACCTTCTCTTCCCACAATTGTTGCTTTAAAATAATTGAATTCTCTTAATATAACTTATCAAGAAAAGAAAGATGGATTGCTTTGTGTATTAATCGTATTTTTGAGTTAAAACATGAAGAATCTTTAAAATAATTAATTGTCATTATTTATTAAGCTTTTGTGAAAAATGTTAAGAGAAAAAAAAGAACAAAAAGATTAGTTCAATTTTAATGCAATTTTTTTAATATATAAAAAAATATTAGTGCTATATTACAGGAAATAAGAAAATTGTTAATGTAAAAATACATCTTTATTCTTTTTAGACAGTTGGGTAACTGGCCATTGTTGCAATACCACATTGGTTGTTCTTGTTTCTTGACATCTTTACATATCCATCAATACCCCAAGATGTACCCCAACTAAAAAAAATAAAATAAAACTCTTTACTAACCGAAGGTAACTTTCTTAGAATTTTAGAGTAGTGGTAAACAAAACTGATATTTTAAATACGAATTGGCATTACTAGGTACACTAGTATTTTACAAGGATTTAAAAGCTTTGCCTGGAGTAATAATGAATAGGTCTAATAAATTTGTAGTGTTGGAAAGTAGTAAATAGAAATAGACAATTTAACTTTTAATTAGAACATAACTAAAGAAAACGATTGCGTAATTTACAAAATTCTGAGGTAATTGATTTCATTTGTGATTTAAATAGTGCTCTATTCTGGTTTTTTTTTAGATTTTTTTTTTAAACTATGCGTTTTGGAAAATACTATGCCTTAATTCACTAACTGGTCCGAAATGAAAGTCAGAAAGAGTAAAAGCTTCCTGTATTCCATATTTAATCAGTATAACTCTTATAAAAAATATAAATAATGATTCCAAATGTGGTTATAAAGATGTGGTTTTTATTAAAGTTGTTACTTTAATAAAGAAAGTTATAGGCAGTAGCGCAGCAGGGAGGGGGGGGGGGCGGGCCTCCCCGGGCCCCCGCCTGGGGGGAACCCCCCCAGCCAGCTTTTTTTTTTTTTTTTTTTTTTTGTTGCTTAATAATGGAACTCCCGCCCCGGGCCCACCAAGGCGTTGCTACGCCACTGTTATAGGTAACGCATTTCTTTATCTATCTTAATTTTGCATTACAGGTAAATCCCAATGGACTGATTTTAATAGAACTGATTCCTTATTACTTAATGTGGAAATAGTGGAATTGTTTGAATTGAATGTTTGATTTCTGATATTTATTAGAGTTTCAAGTTTATTCTTTCTTGTATATTTAATTTTTGAGGAAAGCCTTATGATATTTGGTTTTGTTAATTCGGCATTAACTGAATTTTATTAGTATAGAATCAGTCTCTGTAATATACGTTCTTTTTTTCTTACACTGACCTGTTCTTGACCAACCAGTAATCTTTTCCATCTTCATTTCCATAACCAACCACCAGGACTCCATGGTCAAGCAGCTGAGAACTACATGTGCTCACATCTAAGACTCCATCTCTACATGGAAACAAATCAGAAATTTATAACAATATTACGACTTTTTTTCTTCTTTTAAGACGGAATTCAGAATCACTGAGACTCACCTGTAGAGTTGAAATTCCTCATGAGAAGCATCAATGGCTACAGACACTGGTCCTACATTGGCCACAGCATCTTGAAGAGCTTTTTCGTCACCTGTTGGCAGATCCACATGACCTGTGATGGTGGCACCAACGGAATCTTTCCTAAATCTGCATTCACCTTTCTATTTATAGAAAAAAAAAACAAGACATTCCACTTTAGAATTATTCTAAATTCTCTTTTATGTAAGTTAAGCAAAGTATAATTTACAAAGTGAAAAATTTACAACGAATTTATGGTTTGGAATCTGAAAAGTTAAGAGAGATCCAGAATCCTGTATGCATAGGATTCTAAAAGGATTTAGGCAGAGGATATGTTTTGCCTAAAGAGTTAGGAGCAGAAAACCTATTAAATTAAAATCGACTGGAATTAAAGCTCAAAACTTGGTAAATCTTGAAATCTATCCAATTATTGATCAAGCTTCAGAAATAAGCTGAAAACTGAATACGTTCTGTAATTAAATTGTAATTAACAAAACCTGTTCTTTAGACCCCTTTTAAAAACTTTGTATATTTATTAACAGAGAATATTGCCTACAATACAAAGCAGCAGCATTTACTTTTTCACATTGATTGTCATAATCATTACTATTTTTAATCCCTACCTTCGTACTTTAGATTGAACTCCATGAATATCAATTTGGTTTTAAATCTTAATTTCAGGAACAGTCTTTCGAATTATAAACTGCTTACATTAAAAAGTGAGACCAATGTTCATAAGTGACATCTCAAGACAGCCTGTTTCACGCTAATATGGTGATCATCACTTGAGAGTAGCACTATGAACAAAGCAATTCTCATAACGGAGAAAATTTTCATGTGCTAGCCTCTGGCCACCTCAATGAATTTCTTATTTCTTTATTTTTAATGTGATTGTTTGCTTTTAGTTTAGATTTGTGGAGGTTGTATTTCTTTCCCTACTCTACTTCAATATACCTCCTTTATGAGACCTGCTTTGTTCCTAGTGATTAGGAACAACTTTCAACTGCTGATCGCCATATTAGCGTGAAACAGGGCTGTCTTGAGATGTCACTTATGAACATTGGTCTCACTTTCTAATGTGTTTTGACATTTTTAGGAGCTTTCTTTATTTACATGCGCATAAGAAATTCATTGAGGCAGCCAGAGGCTAGGACATGAATTTTCTTTTTCTTCATTTTCAATGTGCTTTTATGCTTTTAGTTTAGATTTGTGGAGATTCCATTTCTATTGATTTCAAAATGTTGTTGTTACCAAAGATAAAACTTGGTAATAAAAAACGAGTTCAGAAGTGGTTGAAAAGTTGATTTTTTATGAACAAATAAAACAAACTTTAATTTTGTCACCAAGTATGAACAGTACACGTAAATTTATTATCAACTTCATTGTCACCAAATAAAACAAACAGTCGACAACTTAGCACGTGAAATCTTCACATTCGACCACTTTCCGAATGTTCTAGATAAATCTAGAAAGAGTTTATGATTAACCAAGAACTAAGTTTTATTATTATTAATAAAAATTACAAAACCAATTGAAAAATTATAATACGGTAATTTATGATATAAAAAAGAGGAATGTAAATAAAGAGAAAAACATATTTAAAATGCTACGATTCTTGATTACCTCGAGGAAAAAGTTCTGAAATAAATTGACTACTTACGATTCCATCAGAGGGATAAGATTCTTCAGTATCAATTCCTTTGTTATCCCTAATGTAGTTGAAAGTATCATCTATTGATGCTCCTTCTAAAGAGACAACAAAAATTAGGAATACACATATTTAAAAGGTGTTTCTAATAATACCAAGAAGAATTATGAAGAATTATATATATCATATGTATATTACGAAGAATTAAATGTAATTTTTCCTGGTGAATCTTCGCTTCATTTCCTTTATAAACACGAAAATCTTTTAAATGATGACAGAGGGTTCTGTATCTGGGTTTAAGGCGACTAAGAGTCTGATCAGCCTTTCGACTTCTCGTTAGATTTTCCTCATTCTCTGATTGTTGTCCATCCCGTTCGACAACTCAGACACATTTGGGTAACAAATTATGTCTGGAATTTTTCGAATTGAATGTTGTTAAGCATTAGTTTCTGCTTCTGTAAGAATATCTGTAATCGTAATAACTTCTGCGGTCTTTTATCCTATTTTGATTCAATTTCACTTTATTCTACAATTCCTTGTATTTCTATTAGCTGTTGATATCTGAAATCTTTTCTCGTGTTTATTTTTTTTTTCATTGTTAAATTGTTTCAGCACTGATTATCTTATTTATTATGTAATTATAAAATTTGTGAAGTGTTTAGGAATGCGATTTTTGTTGCAGAAACTTTTAATGAAGTCTTCCAAAGAAGACGGATTTTGCTTTTGAAAACTTACCATCTAAGCAATCAACCAACTGTTGTACACTAAGAGATACCAACTGTCCGGTCTTAATGGCATGTTGTCCTTCCACGGATCCAATGGCAGAAAAACCCCAGCATGAACCATAGGCCAGCTACTCAACAAAGAAACACAATTCCATTAGACAGATTATTGTTAACTGAGATATAAAACAATCTCTGAAAGGAGAAAAGAAGAGACAAATCTGCTTTATTAGGAAGTTAACAAAAAACAAATAAATAAAAAAAACCGACGTCTTTAAGATTCTGTCTAACACCACCTCTCCTCCCATATTCTTTTGGTAATTTGATTAACAAAATCTGTAAAGTTTCAGTTTTTTACATTACCGGAAATTAAAAAAAAAACAAACAAACCCGAAACGAGCAAATATTATTTTGTCAGCTGCACATTGAAGATACCTTAAAAGGCTTTTTATAAATATTTAGACAAGAATTTTCAAGTAAATTGCTGACTGCCCAACGAACCTCAAGGTATCACCTGTCCACTGTCCTTCGCCCCATGACCCTTCCGGTGGTAAGACAATATATGGATCGAAAATAACTGCTAGAAATTGTAGCAAAAAAATATTTAAAATAAGCTGAGTACACTTTTTGCCTATCAGTGAATTTTGCCAAATTTTGGCAACAACTTCGCCATATTCTGCTTCACAAAAAAATTCTCTTAACTTTTACGATCTAATCGTAAACTAAATAAATATTTTATTAATTTCTTGTTCTTAATGAGGTCATTCTGAATATTTGGCACGAATGTTACCGTCAAATGGTACAAAAATGATATAGTCTGAACATAAGAGTGCTAATAAGAGGATTCCACTTTCAAAACTGAATATTCCATAGTAATAATATAAGAACATCTTTTACAGAAAGAAATAGCTGTCCGATACTTGATCTTCGAAATCTTCCAACGAATCATTGAAAATTAATATTTTATTCGTATTTAGATTTTTTTTTTTCAGGAAGGATACTAATTAGGGAAAATATCCTAAAGTAGAACTTATTTTTGAGCTTATTAATAAATATAAATAACACAATAGTTGTAACTGAGAATTTTTTTTTAAGATATTAAATTATACCTGATCTTTCACTTTAGTGACGGCATTCTTTTCCCTCCAGTCAACGGTGTCTGGTAATTCAGCTTTCTTGTTATAATAATGAATTTGGTTCATGTCTCTGTGCTTTGATGCAACAAAACCATTCATTGTGTTACGGAATTCTTCATGAGTCTGAAATCATTGAAGATTATCGGAAAATTGAAGATTATGTTTGAAAAATGTAGTTATTATTCCATCTTTTTATTGGAATTAAATTTTCTTCATTATATAAATCAGAAAAAGTTTTGGTATTTTTTTTACCAGATCTGCATGTTCATTGAGGCCGAGACTGAAAGTACGAAATCCTAAATCAAACAGTCGGTTGTGAGAAGCAATTTTGTCTACATTACGTTCCCAAATGTAACGTCTTTGGGTTTCCTCACGGGCATGGGTGTATTTCTTATTGTAGGTATCCTAAGGGAAAATAGAAAACATGTCGTCAGGAAAAGATTCAGTAATTGAAGTTTTGTTAAGAGATACATTAAAGATCACATGATGCGATTCTTCTTATTTGAACTACCTTGAAGTTATTCCAGTCTTCGTCCAGTTCCAGATTTAGGGCATTGCACCCAACAGCCAAACACACAACAGCAACAATCAACAGTTTCATCTGTGGAAAATTAAAAGAAAACTCTCGAGTTAACCTACTCTTACAAAGTATAATTGAAAAAAAAATTCGAATTTGATATAAAACAATTTATAGATTGCTAGAAAGAGACTGATATTAGGACAATTCAAAAGACAATTTTCTGATTGTCTGAAAGATAATGGAGTTATCAGTGGGAAAAAAATCATCATTGGATATAATATATCTTTTACATTGGTCTTGTTTTAAGCACTACTATTCTGGTTTTTTATTTTCCTATTTTAATGGTTTTATATTACGTATGTTGTCCGGTAGAAGGATATTCTTGATTTTTATCTATTTTTTTTTCATTATACTTTTTATCTTTCTTGGTGCAGCTTAATCCCGATGCTTTTGCGCCATAAAAATTAACCAACAAACAGCATTCGCATAGGATTTTGAATTTTTGATTAGTTTGTTTATTGCCATATTTCTTTGAAGCGAAGATGCTGACCAGACAAGTGCTCGATATCTACCGACAAATAAACGAAAATAATGATTTTTCTAAAAGTAACCTCATTTTTCAAACAACGATTCGAGCTGACAGATGGATTGTATCAAACTGTCGATTGCATTATGTTGCAGTTATGAAAATAGCTTTTTTCATGAACGTACTGGGTAGACCAAAAGCCACGATCACATATTTTATATGATGCGATAGAAATTAATGAAATGCGAAATCAATTCACAAAGTTTATGAAACTCGAGAAGACACATTAATGACATTACCACAACAATAAAGTCCGCGCCGGGGTCATCGCAGGCCTGAGTCGCCTAACTTCTAGGGTGTGTTGACCGTCATTTCCCGAGCAGCCAGTGCGAAAACATAAGAGTCGAATAAGGTGCACCAGTGATAAACGTCTTGAAAAAAAAAATGGGCCTATTAAAACTTCACAGGTAACTCCAGCACATATCATACCGTGAGAGAATCTTGTTAAATTTCTAAAGAGTAGTGAAACATATTCTTGGCCCAGAAATAAACATTCCCAAAACGAGAGCAGAGATATGTTCTCATTCATCTGTCAGCCTAATCTTATGATGACCTGGTAAAGTGGGAAAAGCAGCCAGTAAGGTTCCACATGCCTCACCTTTCACATTCATATCATGATCACTGTAATTTACTACGATTGCGGAGTTACCTGCCTTACTCGTCAAATAAACAAACATGGAGGTGCTTGGAATCTGCACTTCCATCGATCACATTCTTGTCGATTTCTTTAGTGAACTAGCTCAAAACTGACTCGATAGATTTCCACGGGGAAAAAAAATACATTTGTATATTTGTTTCAATAAATCGTTAAATATTATATCTATCAAATTCAAAAAAATATTAAACATGTGTTATGGTTTAATTATTATTGATCATTATAAGGTAAACCACCTATGTTGATTCATATTAAAAATTATTTATATTATAAAATTAAAAATTTTAAAGTATACATTACGGAATACATGCGAGAGATTTCGTATCCTTGAGCTGTGATCCCTTGTCAATCAATAATTACATTAAGAAAAACTTTCAAAGTTTATTCCAATCAGATTTTAAAATTAAAAGACATGTGATCCTCAGCACTTATTCCTCTTCATACTCCCTCTGTCGGATTTTCCATGAAAGTAGAACTTCCTGTCGTAAATTGTTCCGGGTTTTTACATATCCTTCTATTCGCTTTTAATTCCTTATATTTTGTTGTTCCTTGCCTTTCCTTTCAAGTTTCTTTATTTTTTTCCTTGCTGTATTCTTTAAATATCAAATTGTCTAAATATTTCTTAACTTTGACATTTAACGTGGTTTCAATAATGAAATAAAATGTGATTCTTTAATAACTGTATTTTTTTTTGTTTCCCTAAGATTATAGTTTGTTTTAAATCAACTTCATGACCGATATCATAAATATTATAGTTATATAGATGAATGATGCTGTAGTCGTTGCCATATATGCTTGCATTTTTGTGGATTGATAATCCTGGAAATTATATTAATTTTTTGTTTTTATACAAATGTAATTCAATATGTTAGCTGCATTAGTACTACTTATTTGCTGATTGAGAACTTTTTTAAAAGTACTAGCCTTTATACGCCCGTCAACAATGACAGGAGAAGAATGTCACGGCTTATAGAAGAATGTCATAGTTGAGATAGAGTATTTTAAGTAGAGGTTTTTTTCTGTGTTTAAGTATTATTTTTAATTTTTTCATTCATGTCGAAAAATGTCTCTAACGACTCTTCAGTTTGTCGCTGAGGGCGAGCTTCTGCAGCTAATGTTCGTCTGGCCTGCGCTTGTAGTAGACTAAATAAAGCCTACATTGAAATTTAAATTTTAATCTAGTAGGCTAAAATTAATTAGTTATTTTTCGTTTTTTCTCTGGCTCTGCTCTCATTGCGTCACACACACCGAGTGAGTAATAAGAGATATTTAACAACCATAATTTGAATGTAGTCCCCGTGACCTAATGGATGAGACGTCTGACTTCGGATCAGAAGGTTGCAGGTTCGTTTCCTCTCGCGTACGTTACATTGTAGAAATTTTTATTTTCACAGGAAAATTAAAATTATTTTCCAGACACAAGGGAAGTGCGTTAGACACAAGACGGATCTGGAAAACTACATAAGGGGCTGTTCAAGTATTATGTAAGTATTCGAGGGGGAGGTTTCAAGCTTTGCTTATTTTTGCTAACAATGGGTGAGGGGGTCCAAAATGAATAAAAATGTGCTTACGTAATATTTGAACGGCCCCTAAGAGATGAAGAAAAGTGATTGATCCAAACAATCACTGAAGTTATCATCGACATATTTTGAGATCTTCCATTATGTTTTGCAGTAAATCTGAGCCACTTGAGAAATCTTTCCTCTCCAGTAGACCTTACTTGGAGCTGTTTCATTAAAACGATGGAAAAAACCTTCTGTGATTTCTTCATACGTTTCGTCCTTTTTCGTGAACACATTCACTAACAACAAGATGTTCCTCAATCGTGAATCGGCTTTTATATCCGCCATAACAAAAAAACCCACAACACCAAGAACAGAACTTTTCCTAACCAGCATATAAACCACAATGACTTATATAACAAATGCACTGAACGCTCACTTGATTGAACTGCAACTATAACGGAAATGGGATGAACTATTACGTCAGAATGTATCTGAATAGATTGTTTCTCACTATCCGACCGTGTCTTTTGTCCCACCCTAGAAATCAGAAACATCTAAAAGCCGGATGTTTTTTTGCAAAATACCGTTGTTCGATTTACATTTTAACTTAATATTGTATTTTATTAAAATCAGGTAAATTTAACAGTTTCTGATTTCTTGATGTGATTTATTTTAAAATATTCAAGTTTATAGTTTACAAAAATCTAATAATAAAGATTTATTTGTTTTCGATGTAGTAATTTGAGGAATTCGTCAACTGTAACTAGAACCAAACTTTTTTTGTTTTTTCCTTAATAATTTATGTTTACTTACTTATACATGCTTTCGTTCATTACTTTTTCCCTTTGGAATGGTGTAATTTGAAATTATAAAATTTCGATAGTAAAAAATCACAAAACAAAAAAATGGCTACTATTTACGTCCTGAATTTGTAGGAATTAGAATAAATCGAATTGGATCTGTGATGAATTTGAATTCTCAGGCCCCGAGGGAACAATTTTGAAATGATATATCTTTTGCTTTTTATTATCACAACAAACATGTTAATTGCTGTCTGGCAACAAATCAGCTACAATGTAAGCCATAAGATAATCGAAATCTGAACTAAATTCAAGTCTAAATTTAGGTTTTTATTTATTTTAGATTAATAAGTAACAGTAATTTATTATATAACAATTATAGAAGTGAAAAAGGCTCAAAAAAATTAAAAAAAAAAACTATGACCGTTAAAGAGGCAATCGACACTATCGGTTTTTTTTTTTTGTTTTTTTTTTTAAATTACTGTATTTTTGTGTGTTTTTTTTTTAAATTACTGTATTTTTGTGTGTTTTTCAATTCTGTAATTATGTTTTTAACACACCTTAAATCCTTTTAAATAAGTAATTTATTTTTCCTGAAAAAGGCTATAACTTAATATCATTTCTTCCATTATTGATATCATATTGCATTTCATTTTTCGCAGAAATTCAGTAATAACTTACGAAATATGTATTGTTTCTAATCTAACATTTGAAAAGTCAAGTGGAATTAGATTTTAAATTCTATTAATACATGAAAAACCTAAATGTTTCTATCATAATAATCAAGAAAAATCGTTATATTTGTCAGTATATTTGAAATTACTTACAAAAACATATACAACTTTTTAAAAGTGAAGTAAAATTGTCTGAATGTATTAAGGTCGGCGATCGCCGACGGCCCCGAGCCAAGAGAGCCCAGGGAGGGCCCCCGGGGGGGAGGGGGGGCACTGGGCAGATGAGTGAAAGTAAAATTAGTATTTTCACACACGAAAGTTACAAACAATCGAGAACAGCCGGGGGATACATTATTTTTTAACCCAGATTTATCTTTACTTTTAATTTGTGATTATTCATGTTCCTGTACCGGGTACTGTGTTTACAATTACTCATTAATATTAACAAGACTAGAAGAGAAGTTCGCCTAAAAGCGCGTCTCACGTTAACTGACTTCTCGTCAGCTAAAGGGCGGATATGGGCCTACTACCAGACTATATTAATAAGGTGACCAACCGTCCTCCTTTAGGGACGACAGTCCTCCTTTTTGAAGCTCTGTCCACTCTTGAAAAGTGTCCTCCTAAATGTCCTCCTTTTGTAAATTCTGTCCTCCTTTTTGATGTTTGAGGAGTAATATGTCCTTCTTTTTGAAATGTGAAGTATAAAATATATTTTTTTTTTTGTTAGGTTTATACCCCTGAAACCCCTGATAACATTTTTTTTCCTTCAATTTATTTGCGTCCTCCTTTTCATTTTAGAAAAATGGTCACCTTGGTGCTAAGCGTATTTAGTACAGTCCGTGGGAAGGTCAAGTTAATCTGGCTTCTGCTTTTGCATTGCTACGCTCCTCATAAAAATTCCACTGTTAGGGCCCCAACAAAGCCTTCATTACTAAGCATTTTGATGGGGTCCTGAACGGGGATTTACATATTACTGCAGGACAGAAAGAATTTTTTTAAAAATTTAATAAATATTAATTAATAAAATTAACTCTTAATTTGGCCTAAAGGGCCGCAAATTTCGTTTTCAGCCGAAGGGCCCCCAATGATGCCAGATTTGGTTTGGTTTTTTTTTTTCCTTTGTTGCTCGTAATGAAATAGTATTCAATTGAAGTATAAAAAGATAAATATAAAAATGCAGTTACTTACATTTTTCTAATACAAATTTAAGCTTATTTTTGATGTAACCATTACAAAATTAAACCACTATGAGGTAACTTTCTTTGATCAGATTCCAGCCATTCTTACCTCACTTCTGATGTAAATCAGTGAAGACTTTTTGAAAATCGTTTGTGTTTAGATTTAATTGATTTCTGATTGTAGATAATAAAGATCACAAGTAAATACAAAAAAAAGCGAATTGAAACTGTACGGCAGAAGATCTCACTTTATCTGCTGAACTTTTTTTTTATACATTTTGTTTTTTTGATGACCGCGTACAGATGAAAGAAGATAAAGAGATAGGAATCACCTGACTGTAAATGCAGGTGACAGTCAAATGCAGGGGAATAGGGTTCTTGTTTCATAATCAATTTCATTGATGAAGTTGAAGCAGTGTGCGATTTGTGATTTTACCCGAGGGGTGGATGTCTAATGGGTTCACTACCAGAACTAAAATTTTAAATATGTGTACCATATCTCCCCTGAAAACGAACTTACAGACACACAGAAACTTACATCTTACCTAGGGATAGGCCTAACAGATTATTAATTTATTAAATCATGATTTCTTAAAATATTCTAATAACAGTGATAATGTTGATTTCGCTGATTCACTAATTAAGCTTAGAATATTTGGGGTTTTAAAGTAAATATATATATAGGTTCGTGCTTCTAACAATCACTTCTGTTTATAACAGTAACTATTACTATGAGATATTCGATTACACTTACATCATTATTTTTATAATTTTATTTAAATATTCAAAACAAACTCTGTTGATGAAAAGACGAGACAGATCTAAATATAGAAGAAATAAAGACAGACCAATTCTTATCCCAGAAAAAGACAAATCTTAATTTTGTTTCAGCGACATTCTTATCTAACAATAAGAATAATAAATATTCATGTAAATTTAATATATCCAGTGGATGGGAAATAATTATCCTAGCAGGGATATATCATTCATATCCAGAGGTTGGGATGGTCCAAGCCAGTGGGGGGAAATCCCCCCCTACAAATCGCACACCGAGTTGAAGCAGTTTTCTGTATTTGAATACAAAAAACAAAACAAAAGACAACCCTTAGGCTAACTGAAATCAAATTGAACTGGAAAACGTAAGGCTATTATTTTAATATAAGCTTTTATTATATAACTTTTGCAGATTAGTAAATGAATTAACAAGATGGCTTTTTGAGTGCCCAGGAATTCTTTGATTACAAAAAAGAAAAAAAATCACTGTTTCTTAATAAGCAAAACTCCTTAATAATTTCTGCAGCAGTTCTTCATAATTACTTTACATATCTCTATGTATTTGGGTTCTGATCATTTATAAACAGTTCTCCTATTATAGTCGAAATGAATGTGGTATCTTCAAAAATTAAAGTAAAAACAAAAAATACACGTTAAAAATAAAAAAAATAAAGAAAATTGAGGTACTAACCACCGCCAGTCTCAATGAATTTTTCATGCGCAATTAAATAAAGTTTAAATCAGCTGAAAATAAGCAGATGATGATCCCTAATGAGCGTGAATTAGCTATCCTGGGATGTCACCTAGTGAAACACTGGGTGTCAATCTATTAATGTGTTGTTTCGTGCTTTATTTAATTGCGCACGAAAAATTCAAGGCTGGCGGGGGCTACCACATGAATTTTCTTTATTTTATTCTTAATGTTTATTTTTTGTTTTAGTTTAATTTTTGGAGGTACCACATTCCTTTCGGCCTATAATTCTATTCACCATCGTATTGAGATCTTGTGACTATTCTCAGCTGATGAACGTTAAGGAGCGTGAAGTATCTGGGATGTCACTTGTTAGTAAAACACTGTCTCTCAACCTTTGAATGAGTTCTACTGTTAGTTTCTGAAATCGATCATCCAAAATAAGATATTATCCAGAGAAAAATGACAGTCATCAGCTTGTACATGTCTCTTAAAAATAGTCTCTGCCATTTCGAAAATACCTTTTCTTATCTTATCTCGAAAATATCTTAGTTGGCTGAAAATAATGTAACACTAAAATCTGCTTAAAATAGTTTCTCTACAGAAATACACCATTCCTTTTTTTTCCTTAAATAATATTTTTATGTACGGGGAAATTTACATATTCAAGATCACATTAATAAATATGTCCAAATGATAAACTCCGCAAGGACAAATTATTAAAAGAATTCATACCTCCCAAATGTACCATTTTAATTCACAGGCTAAATATTGGCTTCATCAGACTTAAAATATCTCCAATGAAGATTCCCATAGTGTATTATCCTGCATTCGGATTGACAGAGGGGGAATGCGTCAAAGTCGAGCAAAAATATCAAAACTTGAAAGATATGAAGATTATTAAAAAAAAAATCCCACTATTTAAATCATTCTTAATTGCTATATTTTATTTTAGCTGTAATTAATAAGATACATCTCGTATGCATCTTGATTTCCATTTTAGTTGATGTAAACTAACTATGAACTACTTCGAAGATGCTAAACAAAATGACCCTCAAGATTAAAGAACGAAAAATAAAAAGAAAAACAACAAATGTGGAATGGAAACGCTTGGGCGTCACAATGTCCATCGCAAAAGGCATTTATCCACTAAAAAGAAAAACTCTCAGGGTCTCGGCTTAACCAAAAAAAGGCAATTCATTTCAACTATTGTCCTCCAAATGAGAGATGGCCGGCGGAAGTTTGAACTGCGCAGCCCTTCCGGTAGCTGATCAATTAGGTTTTCCTGTCACAATGGACGCCCGTCGTCTGTTTTCACTGAGAAAGACATGTTGATAACGCCAAATTAAAACTTCTCTCGACTATTTAGCGTTATTTCAATACCAGTTGCTAATAATAAGTATTTATATAAATAAATAAATATATATTATTTATAAATACAATGCTCTTTGGAAAGTAACAAGCGATTCGCACAATGGCGGCGTCCATCTTACAATCAGACGGAAGTGCCTGACCAGACTAATCGATGATACATGCGCAGATCTCACAAAAACAGGGCGGCCATCATTAATTTTTTTTACTATAAACTTCTTGTTTCATTTTTACCATTTTCAAATATATTTTCAATATAGATTTAAAAACAGACTCCTCCATCTGCCGGAAGGTCCGAATCAGAAGGGCTCCTCGATTCCATTTCTACTTCCTGCAAAAGGACTACATGGGTATAGCAGAAATGAGTTTATTTGCGAATTGCTTCTTTTAATTATAAATTCTATTTTTTTTTCCTTTTTGCTAAAAGTTTATATAAGAAGAAATAAATTTCAGTCCATTTGATTGATATCAAAATAGTAGTTTTATCTGGTTTTACTTTTATTTTTATTTTTTTAAGAAGGAAAAAATTTCTTTCAATCGTTCAAGTTAACGAGTACGTTTCTTGAATTTGATCACGAGACTGATAAATAGGAAACAAGTTAAAAAAAAACTTTAAAACTGATTAAAAAAAAATAGGCCTAAAAAACCATACACAACACATTTCAGTTTCCTAATGACATATTAAAATATTTATTTTAAGTGATTCACAATCGGTGATTGTTTTTGATAAACTTATTTATCATATCAGATAATTAAAAATAAAAATAGATCACTGTCATTCCTTTTAAATAGCTTACGGTTTACTATTGATTAGTTTCAATTCTTTGCAATTCTCGGCCTTTCTAACTTCACGATGCAGCCAAGAAGTCAATTATTACCTCATCGAAGAATCTCTTGCATTAATACAAAACTTAAATACAGTTAACGATGTCTTTTGAAGTTGTTTTTATTTTCAAACGAAATCCCCTTCTAATATTAAATTTTAAAAGTTTAAAGTGCTGTAACTACATTGAACAAAAAATACATCCTCAAAGATTTATCAATACGTAAAAAAACAGTTTTGAAGGCTAATTTTATTTATTTATTTATTTGTTTATTTATTTTCTGAAGCAAGATTTAATTTAATTGACTTAGAAAAAATGCTGATTAATAATAATGAAGATGTTAGTTAATTCCAAAATTTCTTAAAATAATTTCGAATTCATTTTGAATTTTTTTACTAGTTTTCATTTCATATTTTGTAGATTAATGTGTAACAGTAATTTATTGTTACTGAAAAATCCTAGTTTAGAATATTTTAATTTTTTTCCTTTTGGGTTAGATTACAGTTGAGTTTTAAAAATCCATACGAATCGATCATTCCGTAGCAAGACAACATTTTAAAGACAATGGAAGCTGCATTATTTTGAATTCAATGATTTCTTTTTTTTTTAAGTTTACTTCATATCTTTGAAGATTCAAAAGTTTTGATTATCATAGCAGTCATTTTTCTTCTTGAGAAAAATAAAATTCTAGAACTTCGGACTTTTAAACAATCCATCATAGCAATATTTATGCTAATAAAGTTACATTCGATTTTATAATGTTAAATGAAGAACAAAGTCCATTAATATTGCGTTTTATAAAATTTCCGCTAGGTGCCGCTGATGAAGCACGGATAAATTACTCTGGTCAACATGATTTTTTTCACAAGAAAACTAAATAGTGATTCTAGTGTAGTTTTGTATACTGAATTCAAATATGTAATCAGAATTTTTCCATCCAGGCATAGTTTTTGGGTGAGGGTCATTTTTGTATAATATGCTTCTGTATATTAGGTGTTTTTTGTTATAATTCTTGTAAATTATAGAAGTGGTAATTTTATTCAGAATAATATATGTAGTGGTTTTCTGCTGTATATTGTTTTTATTTGTAAGTTTTATGAGTTTTGTAAGCTTTTCAATATGCCAAGAAAGTGTTTAAATCAACCAAACAATTTCTGCTATGTCAGTGGAGAACTGACTTTCAAGTCTCAGAGGCGAAATTTTCACCATTGTAAAAAAATGTTATGAGCTTTATTTTGGGTGTAAAGCTGGTGATTTCGATAAAGTCGGGACCTAAATGTAGGCTGTGTATCATGTGTTAGGCTTCTCTTTCGCTGGATGGAAAAATGTTACTCATCATATGCCGTTTTCACACCCTATGATTTGGATGGAACAGAAGGACCATTCAATTGACTGTTATTTCTGCTTAACTAACATTAAAGGAATTACGTCCAAAACAAAATATACAGTAAAGTATCCCAATTTGGCATCTGCAATGAGACCTGTGCCACATAATGAAGAATATCGTATATCAAAGCGTCCAGATTTCATGACCTGAAGTGATAACTCCGACTCAACTCATACGAAAGAAGACGAAAGAAAGGAGGGAAGTGACCCTACATTTGAAGCAAGTAGTTCAGCAGAACCTCACTTTTTATCTCAAGAAGATCTTAATGATCTCATACGGGATTTAAATTTGTCCTAACAGTCGGCTGAGCTTTAAAGTTCCAGGCTCAAACGTTGGAATCTACTCCAAAAAGATATCCGGATATGCGTTTATCGTAGTCGCAATAGTGATTTAAGTGACTACTTCTCTAAAGAAGGCCATATAGTTTTTTGTAATAATGTTTGTTCAATAACGGAGGCTCTTGGACTTCAACACTAGCCAAATGATCCCGCCTAGACTTCTTCCCTGAAAATCTTAGGGATGTCTCTGATGCGCATGGTGAGCGTTTTCATCAGCAGATTTCTACTATGGAAAAGAGGTACCAAGGCAAATTGGTCCCAGTATGCTGGCGGACTACTGCTGGACCATGAAGAGAGACATTCCGAAGACAAAATATAGCCGAAAATCATCATTTACAACTTTTTAGGAAAGCCAAAATTAGCCGTATATTTATTTTTTAGTGTTTCGTGAGTACTAATTCTTTTGAAACTTTAAACACGTGTCACAAAAAAACCCTGCCTGATGGAAAAAATCTGAGAACATATTTGAACTCAGCATGGAAAAGATAATTAGATTCCGTTTATTTAGTCCTTGTGAAAGAAAAAAAGTTTTTTTTTGTAGACCAGTGTTATCAATATTCTTTAAGAGACAGAAATATGGTTTTTGAGTTGGGTTTTTAACAAATTTCACATTTCTATCCGTCTACATATATCAACAAATAATAGATCGATAAATACAGTGAAGCTATGTTATATCGCGATCTTTCGGATCCAAGATCTCGAAGATCGCGATCTCCCCGAGCTTTTTTTCACTTCGCGATGTTAAATGTCATATACTCGAAATGTCGTATACTATTATCGCCCACACGATTCCAAATCGATTTAAAATAGTCATTTCACGATTACCTATATCATTCAGAGCGATGTGAAAGAATTTTATACAGTATTTGTAAATAATTATAAATCATTACCTTTTCAACACTTTGATGGGTTATATTAGTCAAAATCTTCATACAGTATTTCTGTTTTCTTACGGTTTTTTGGTTAAACGAAAAAGTCCGGGATTCTGGTATTTTTTTTAAATATATATTTTACGCATTTTCGTGACATTAGGGTGGGTATAGAGTCTCAAGTACTGTAAATAATAAGGAAACAAGCATATTAATTTATTGTTCAAAGTTCAGCCTGCACACAAGCATAAAAAGTTAAAAACACTACAAAACTAAAACTTTAAAACTTAAAATATGAGAAGTCCAAAGCTTTCGCCTCCCTTCGGATGAGGCTTCTTCAGTGATTTCCAGCAATCTCTAAGGTATTGAGACCTCGCAATATTGTACCTACTGCATCCAGTCGTCACACTACCGAGGCCATGTTTAATATCCACAAACGTAAGCCTAACAAGATGTATTTAAAGCGAGCTATTTACTCCCAAAACTTTGAATGCAGCTATATAGGCGAAACCCGTCGTGCCTTATCGGACCGGATAGGGGAACACGTCAGGGCCATCACCAGGAATGACACCTTTTTACGTCACGGTTCGTCACCTCAACAAGACCGCACACTGCATAGACTCCTCCAATATCGTTGTTCTTGGCAGTTCCGAGAACCATTTTCTAAGGAAGTGCATGGAATCCGTGTTTATCTCCACCACACAGGGCTGCTATAATGACGGCATTTCCATACACAGCATCAGCCAATATTCCCTAAAGTCAAAACTCAAAAAGAAAAAGAAAAAGCCGTCACAACTTCCTCCCCCACCCTTCTTTACCAACTTGAATCCCCCCTCCCCCTTCCCTCCCTTCCCTTTTCTCTTCCTCCTTTAAATATTCAGAAGCCCTCCTCCCTTATAATCTCCTGTTTTTCCGTTTTTTCGTTTTCCTTTTTCCCATCCCTTTCTCAATTTTAATTTTCCATCTTTTCCGCTTCCTCCCTATTCCCGTTCCCTCCTTTAGTTGTCCCATTGTTTGTAAACTTTCCCATGTTTTACCAGTCTACTGCCATCTAGGTTCATGCGATCTCCAATAGCGGGCACCACCCGGGCGTCACTCCTTCCTGATTCGTCCTGCAGTTCACCAATGGACAACCCAGGAAGTTCATTGGACCCCTTCTCGAAGAATAGAAGAATCGACAGCTACTTGGATCACTTCCACTGAAGAAGCCTCATCCGAAGGGAGACGAAAGCTTTGGACTTCTCATGTTTTAAGTTTTAAAGTTTTAGTTTTTTAGTGTTTTTAACTTTTTAACATTTTATGCTTGTGTGCAGGCTGAACTTTGAACTATATCTATCAGCACACGTAAAACTTTTTAGCATATTAATTTATATCTTTGATTTTATTTTCATAAAAAATAATACTGTACCAATAGGTTGTAAACTATCGTAATACTAATGCTCAAAACATAACAAAACATAACATAGACATATTACCCAGTAAGTATTAATTGTAAGTAGCAAATCGCGAGCAGACATTTTTAATTTTTTTAAACATTTTTTAAATGTTTGAGTTTTTTATTACTATTTTTTTTGAATGTTTGATTTTGATCGTCTATAAAAAAGTTAACAAAATTAGAAAAAAAAAATGAACGGCTGTTTTTTTTTCTAATGCAATTTTATTTTATTAAAGTACTAACTGTACCCGGCAGGATTTATATTTAGAAACATAAAGATAATGCTTATCCTCTTAGAATTGGATTGTATTGTTTACGGTAAGATCTTGAACTCGAATCACAACTTCATTACCGCAAAGTTGGCTTTTCTGTACAACTCTCTTTTCTTGCAGAAAAGCATTTTGTTTAGAAAAGCTTTTCACTGACTCCTCCTTACATTGTTTTTATTTATTAACTACCTGTACCCGGCATGCGTAGCAGTGCCACTCAAAGAAAGAAAGTGTTTGTGTTTTAATTCTGTTTATTGAAGTGCTTTTGGATACATAATATTTTTGTTTTTCCGTCTGATGCCTACACGAATAAATCAGAAGGATTTTCGACGCGTAAACAGGCCACATACAGCTGTTCATGTGTTGTCTCTGTGCTTTGTTGGTGGTCATTGCAAATGCGAGTCGCACCGGAAACTAAAAACGTTGAAACCGGAAATACACTCCTTTGTTCAAACGACTCGCGCACCAGATATTGTAAAATGGTTCTACTAATTCAGAAACCTTCGCGTGCATGCGTACAACAACTCACCAAAGTTTCATCGCAATCTGTGAATGGTATAGGAACGCATATGGGACAAAAAAACAAAGAAACATTCATTTTTATATATTAAGATTATACAAATAATTTTGATATAAATTAATTGCAGTAACGGAAAGAAAACTGTGAACAAAAGCATTTTTATCCAATTCTTAATGCAATTTAGACGATTGGGTAACTGGCCATTGTTGCAATTCCACATTGGTTGTTTTTATTTCTGGATATCCTTATGTATCCTTTAACACCCCAGGTTGGACCCCAGCTGTAGAAAGAAAAACAAGAAAAAAATTATTAACAAAATACTAGGTTTTTTTTTTGTAGTTTTCTTTACATTTTAGGCTTCTAATTGAAGCCTTGTAGTCCCGGTTCGTCTGTCTGTCTGTGGACAAGTATCCTACAATGCTTCGCAACGGCTTCTGATACGTGAATGAAGAAAATTATTCAAAAGTTATTGAATTCAGTCTATTAACAAGGTTTGAGCTAAGACTGACGATTATTCCATATAAATAGGGGTGGTAAGATAGCATGGGGTCGCGCATTTTCTAGACCACCCCATGCGCAGTTTATTCTAACGTAAAGGTCACTCAATCTGTACTCTTTTAAATCATTATTAGAAATTCAGTGTATTAAGAACTTTTGAATAATTTTCTTCATTCACATATCAGAAGCCGTTGCGAAGCATTGTGATTGGTTTACTAATCGCTATCGCTACCTTGTTTTTTTTATCTTTTTACCAAATTGAGAAAAGCCTTATGGTTGAAAAGGACTTCGTTGCATTATAAAATTTGAAAGATTTGAAGCGTTTGTGTATTTTTATTTCAATAGAAATATGTTTGATGTTCAATTTATCGAAGACATTGAAATATCCCGAAAACTACAAAACGGATCAAACAACTTTATAATTAAAATTTGTTCGTCTCGGAGGGGGACATCCAATGATACCAAACTCGAACCCCCCCCCCCCACAGAAGCATATCTGCGGAAATTTCTGCGGGGGTGGGGGGGTTAATTCACGTGTCATTAGATAGCATTTTGACAAATATCACATACGTCTACGTTTTTATTTCTCTGATTTGATGTGTATTTCTTGAGATATCCTTAATTTTTGTCGATTACAGCGCCATCTGCGAGCAACACGACATACAGTACATCTCGTGTCAAATGAATGTGAATTTTTCTGGAGAATCCGAATGTGCAATAAACAATGAGGGTTCCTAATAAAATATTGCCACCAATATAGCACACATTTTTTAAAAAAAAATTTTTACATTTAAAACCTAGACGTACGCATTCGGTCCCCCGTCTTTATTTGGGGACCTTTTTCAAGTCTCTGGATAAAAAAGGAAAAAAAAAAAAAAGTTTACCTCCTGCAGGAGTCGTCAAAAAAATGATTCCCTTGGTGATATGGGTAATGTTGTTTGAGTCTCCCTCTGGTGTTGGGTGTTAGTCTTTAATCCGTCGTCTGCTAATTATGAAATAAGGGCGCTATGACTTTGTTTTTTTGGAATTTAACTTAAATGCCATATTCAAGTACATTGCTAGTGGATAATTCCTTGTTGTAACTTTTGCGTGTTTTTATCATTATGGATTCATAGAACTTTCTTAGATATTCATTTTCGTATTGTCCCAGGATGATTGGATTTTCGGTGTCAAGTGTATGTGAAAATTTATTACAATGTACAGCCGTATGATACATTTTATTTTTCTTTACTACGGCAGTTTCATGTTCTTTGAGATTTTTTTTTAATGGTCTTTTTGTTTGACCAATGTACAAACCTACTGTATTGTCCTGGTTGGATTTGCATTTAATGCCATATATACTGTTTAATTTTGTTTTTTTATTATCCTTTTTGCTGACTACTTTCTTCATATTAAGAAAACTTGCTATCGTGTTGTTAGGTTTACATGCAACTCCTATTCCCCCATTAAAAAGTATGGGTTTTACTTTAATATATATTACTTCATCGTAGACCATTGAAATATATCGATTGACAGTTTTCTTTTTAGTTTTGTTTTTGCCTTTGCTTCTTTCGATCATTTGATATTTATTTTTATTGAGGGTTTTTCTAATGCAACTATTAATTATTGATTCAGGAAAGCTATTACCAACAAAAATTTGCTTTATTTTTAATAATTCTTTCTTTAGTAGCATTGGACTAGAGCATATTTTGATTGCTCTATCAATTGCCATTTGGCATGCATTAATTTTATAACAGTTAGGAACAGAGCTATGGTAATTAATAGTTATCATAGCATCTGTTTTTTTTCTATAAACTGTGGAGTTATATGTTAGTGGTTATTTCTGAATTAGTATATCCAAAAATGGAATCATATTGTCCTTTCTTCTTCCATGGTAAACTGAATGTGAGGTTCTGTGCTATTAAAATCATCCAAAATGGAGTTGACGTAATCCTTATTAACGATAAGAAAAGAGTCATCAACGTACCTGTTTATATAGTGTAGGTTATGTATACCTCTATCTAAGGCAAAGGCTCCATATTCAAGGAAGTTCATGACGCATTCTGCTAAGTACGCAGAGGACGATAGATCCATAAAAACTCCCTTTGTTTGCATGCATACTTTACCACTAAATGAACACATTTGGAGTTGGAAAATGAGAGCTATTAAGTTAAAAAATTTTTTCATATTAAAATACGTTTTTCCTTCTATATGAGGGTTCCTATTTAAGTTTTGTTTTTTCCCCAACCCCTCATCTCGTAGGGGGTGGGGGTTGCGGGGTCGAGTTAGGTACCATTGGATGTCCCCCTCCATAACGTACAAATTTTAATTATAAAGTTGTTTGATCCGATGTGTAGTTTTCGGAATCTTTCAATGTTTTTAGATAAATTGAACACCCCGTATATTATTTTACCAAACAATTTTTTTAGTAGGCCAAAAAGTTATTTTTTCCCTGCAACAAATTTTTTTAGAATAACATTATGATATGGGCAAATTTAAAAAGCTAAAATACTTGCTTACAAAATTTTTAATACTTAAAAATCTTTAAAACCATGTAATTGAGAAACCAAGCCAGGTTTCAACCTCTTAACAGGTCTTCCTCAGTGTTAACAGGTTGAAACCTAGTTTGGTTTCTCAATTACATTTTTTTTTAAAGATTTTTAAGTTTAAAAAAAAATTTAAGCAAGTGTTTTAGCTTTTTAAATTCGTACGCAACTGTATTCACACACGTTAAATTTTATCCCCAACATTATGATATTTATGTGTAACGCGTAAAAATACTGAATGAATGGGCTTTAATTGCGAATCAATATCTACTTGTTTTTCATTTACTTGCCTGTTTTTGACCAACCAGTAATCTGTTCCATTTTTAGATCCGTAACCGACCACCAGGACTGCATGGTCTAGCAACGAAGGACTGCATGTGCTCAACTCAAAGATTCCCTTTCTGAATTAAAAAAAAAATCCAAACATCAATAAATATTTGAACGTGATTTTATTATGTAAGTGTATTGAAACTAAAAACAAGGCTACTGACATGTGAGACTTACTGATAAAATTGAAATTCTTCATGGTCAGTATCAATGGCTGCAGAAATGGGTCCTTTGTTGGCCACAGCATCTTGAAGAGCTTTTTCATCACCTATTGGAATATCAACGTAACCTGTAACTGTGGCACCAATGGTGTCATTCTTAAATCGGCATTCACCGTCCTGTTGACAGAAAAGTAAAAGATTGCACTTAAGAAGACTACAGAGACTACCTTCAGTTTCAGAATTACTGCAAATTAGGCTGTTTTTTCATCATGAATTGATTAATGAATGATGAATGTTACATCATTTTAATTTTCAGAGATTCCACAATACTTCTGAAAATTAGGATGAAATAAATTCACTTCTACACTAAATTTGGGCTGTTTACTACTAATTTGATTTACTGAGAGAAAAATTTCTAAAAATTAAATGAAGATTTACCACTGCTTCGTAGGGATAAGACTCCTCAGTATCAATTCCCTTATTATCCTTGATGTAATCAAAAGCACTATCCATGAAACCACCTTCACATCCATTGTTATCTAAAGAGAAATAACAAATATAAATACTGTTTTCTATCCTCAGACAGAATAATAACGCATATATAATATTAATAATTATAGAGAATTCTTGCTTGAAAATGAAATGCAGGTCGTTTTGAAAACGTTCTTGAATTTTAATTACAAAGTTATTACAAATGTATTTGTGTGGTGACCTTGAGTCTTTGACATAAACAATTTACACACATTTAACTATTTAATATAAATAATTCCATAGAATTACCATAAATAAAAAAAAGAAATTAGTTATTAAAATTAATAGATGGACTAGGCTTCTTACTACGACTCAGGTGAATTAATGAATGACACAAGAATAATATTTTCATTAAAGCGCTTAAATAAAAGTCGTTTTGAACCAAATTATTTTGGATCATTTTATTATAAAATCAGTAACGAAAAATATTGAAAGTTTTTTAAACATTTTTATAAACATTTAAGCTTATGTTGAATCTTTTCCGAAATAAGCAAACAAGAAACCTAGCTGCTGCTAGGACACTTACCATAAGCTGTAGTTCTAGAGCAATCGATTAACTGTTGTTGACTGAGAGGTACCAATGTACCATTCTTAAGAGCAAGTTGTCCTTCAACTGATCCTGTGGTAGAGAACGCCCAGCAAGCACGACATTCTCCCTGTAATTAAAGAAACAATATTAGTCCTATTAGACGATTTAGTCTTAATATTGTGTTTTCCTACTTAAAATTTGTAAATTATAAATTCATTACCTCTTAAAAGGCTATGTAGTGCAATTACAGCTACTTAAAATCTAAAAAGGAAATGGGAATATTAAGTATCACAAATACCACAGACAGAAGAAAGTCTGATGGATTGGCAACAGGAAAACAACAGCAGGTGTAGCACAGGAAACTGCTGTATTTTTTGAAATGATCTTTTTAAGTGTTGAAGCGAATTACTGAAAGCCAAATTCTGCAGAACCGTACGGTTCATATTAAGTTCTACATTTCAACATTCGATTTATTTTTTTGATAGAAATTAAATCGTAAAGAAGGCGTCAACGTTTTGAGCAGGTTAAGTGTAAATTGATGTCTTATACTTAAGTAGCCCGCACACGAGGGAGCTTTTGGCCGAGTTGCATGTGCAACTTGATGCCTAGAGCGGTTTTTTGAGCTGCATGGGCCATGTTGCATGGAAAAAAAGCTTCACAGAACGGCGATGCAACACGGAATGTTGCCTGGAAGCTGCATGGAATTACCCAATCACAGTGCAGCGTTGGAATACGTCACTCGTGACGTCGGCCCAAGGAAGAAACATGGCGTCGAAACATTTTTCCTTCGCTTCAGATGGGCGAATCGCGAATACAGCAAAAATATCAGATTATTTCGAGTTTCTTTCACACATAAATACAGTTTATATGTAACTGCAGTAATTTAATGCGGTAGAATGTAGCATAGCGTTTGAAAAACCTAGATTTTTTGAATATTTCACATCGGAAGCGGATTGTCGCTCATTCACCATTTCCGGAAACTGCCACGTGACGTCATTGTTTCAGTGACAATGGATTATTATTGGCTGTTGGTCGTTGTTATTCGTGAATCGCATTATTGCCATCAACTGCGATTACATACCGGCTAATAATATTATAAAAATATTTCTCATATGTTTAAAATAAATCACAAATATTTAGTTTTGGAACGATATCACAGCAGTATCCTTGACGTCATGTCCAGTGATGTCATTCAAATTCGTAGTGTGCTTCGTTTGTTGTCCGCACGGCGGCGCTAACAATGTTGCATCGTTTGCGCCCTGACAGTTGCATGCAGCTTTTTCTGTGCACCTCAATTTCCTCGAGTTGCACAGCAAAAGCTCCCTCGTGTGCGGGTAGCTTTAGATATTGAACTAAACCTGATTTTTCACATCAGAAACGACACCCTTTTTTTCTCCAGTCAACTTTTTTGGGTAATTTAGCGTTCTTGTTGAAGTGGTGAACCTGGTTCATGTCCCTGTGATTTGTTGCCATGAAACATTTCATCATGTGACGGAATTCTTCATTGGTCTGAAATTAATTAAAAATTATTACGTTAGTGTAGTAATTTTAGTCAAATTAATGCGGTGGATAATTGTTATCGTTTTCTTATAATCAGTGTAGAACTTCTCCACTTTTGTATAGAAAGGAATTATGGGAATTAAGTGAGGTTTCTATGTATATTTA
>JAFIDM010003189.1:47481400-47493508 GCA_023159025.1 Thereuonema tuberculata | reverse complement strand
AACAACAAAAACAAAAATCACTGAGTTTATTTACCCTCTATGATTGTTAATTTGATTTTTTGATGTATTTGAACTGACGGGTCATTGTTTTAATTGTTTGTCCGTTTGGTGTATTCCTTTTCACTGAGCTGGGTATGCTGGGCAGGATCGGGCTGAAGAGGGTGTGAAAACCCTAAACGGCGCCGTCTCCGATTCCCAGCAAAATATCTAAAATAAACTCAGTGATTTTTGTTTTTGTTGTTGTTTAGTTATTGTGCCGTTTTGTATTGTTTTCTTTGTAGTTTTAACTTGATCCGCATATTAATTTTGATTTAATCTTTAAAGCAGTTTATTATTATTTTAATTTATGGTAACAGTTCGTTTCGTTCCTTTTGCTGAAGTCTTCTAGTGTACTTTGTTTTTGAGAAAGTTACAAGTTATCTACCATACGACAAAGGTTTTGATTTTGAATCATTGATTAATTACATACAATATTTTAAATCCTCATTAGGAAAATTCGTTTTAGGAAACAAGAAAGTCTTACCAGATCAGCATATTCATTGATTCCCAGACTGAAAGTACGGAATCCTAAATCAAACAGTCTGTTGTGAGAAGCAATTTTGTCTACATTACGTTCCCAAATGCTACGTCTTTGGGTTTCCTCACTGGCATGTGTGTATTTCTTATTGTAGGTATTCTAAGGGAAAATGGAAAACATGTCGTCAGGAAAAGATGCAGTAATTGAAGTTAAGAGAAGGGTACATTAAAGATCACATGATGCGATTGTTCATATTTGAACTACCTTGAAGTTACTCCAGTCTTTGTCCAGTTCCAGATTCAGGGCATTACACCCAACAGCCAAATACACAACAGCAACAATCAACAGTTTCATCTGTGGAAAAACGAAAAGAAACTGAAACATAATATAAAGATAAAGGGAAAAAATTGAACTATTTACAGTATAATTTGCATACTGCTAATAAAGTGATTAATGTCAGGCAGTTGTTGAGAATTATCATAAGATTGTTTAATATATCATTAAATAAACTAGCATTAAGCTTGTTTTAAAATATCCCACTCTAGGCCTACGTAGCCTCTTGGCGTTTCGTGACCAATGGGACTAAGTTGAGGTCGAATGAAAGAAATGTGGTCGTCGTTGTACAGAGGATCCTAGGAGGAGAATAGAAAGTTCTCGACCTCTGCCAGATAGCAACAGATTAGGTTCTTCCAACAGTTTTACAATTTGGCTACCGCGCTACTAATATAGTCAAAGATACAGCTCCGATATTTCAAAAACTTATTTGAAATTATTTCTATAGTTTCCAACTTAAAAACTACCATTTTGATAACAAATTAACAGTAAAGTATCAGTATTTTTTTGAAATGTAGTATTTTAAACCTCTTTCAGTAGTTTGGTGGATATGTTTATTTTGATTGTTTATGAAATATGTTTTCTACAAATTTCAAATCATAAACATAGAAAAAGAATGCAAGAATATTGATTCAAATGCAATAGCTTTATTATACTCGAAAAATAGGGCCATATTTTTTTTTTCCTTTAATAATAAAACGTTTATTTGTTTTGATTTTCTTTTCATTTTCACAGTTTGTGATTTCTCGATCGTCTGTAGTTATAATTCAAAAAATGGCGATTTCAGATCCCTAAGAATTCTGTTGTATTTTGTTGAGTGTGATTTCTAAGAAGGCTCATCAGTCTTAACAAACGTTGTTTACAGTAAAATATTTCAATATTTGTATAGTACAATATAATAGTGGTCGGACCTTAGTATCGGGCCTAAAGGAAATGTAGAGGGCCGGATGAAACTGATGTTTTTAATTTGTTTTCCTTGCAGTTACAAGGACGAGCCACAAAAAAACAAAATATTGTTATTACGGATTTATTATTTTTGACTCACCCTGTATAAGTTTTACGTACTCACAATAGTTGTACTACAATCACAATGCCAATGATTACTTATCCAAATAAATCAGAAATATGTACTTTTCACGGTATACCATACACACAGGTGGCACATTTTCACACCTTCCTACTAATGTCTGTATCTAAACTGTTACTTGGATCCAGTATCTAAATTACTGCTGCGATTCATCCAAATTGGATCCTACTGCACATTGAGAGGGGGAAGGGCTATCAAGAGAAGCTTTATTAAACTAAAATAAATTGCAGTCTACCATAAAATTAAAAAAATGCCTTAGTGAGTCAACTTTTTTCTTCTGTTTTGGTTAATCGTAACTTTAAAAGTCACAATAAAAAAATGCAATATAACAATTAGGCCTATCAGTATTTTGAATTTAAGCTTAGACTACAGTTAATTTAACTTTTGTGAAACATAATTTCAGATTCAAACTGTGCTGACCTTGATGGTTTTTGATGTTAATGAGTAAAGGTGATTCGAGAATCGCTTGTATTTATGCTTTGATGTATCTGATTATAGATAATCAAGTGTCACGTGTGAATACCGCAGTTGACTGGCGTAAGACCGCATACCATATCTGCATACCATATCATTTCACTACATTTAACCTGAAACTGTTTGTCGTTGTATTATTTACTTCCCGTAGTATTTTCAAAGAGATATAAATTCTCACACATCAGATGTTTGAGAATTCAAAACTTTCCCTTACAATAAGAAAAAACAGTAATAAAAAAATTAGAATCATTGTTGGATGGATGATAAATGTGGGCGTCAAAACTCAATCAGCTGTTATTGTTGAGAATAACAACTTTTGCCTCTATTTCAATTATTGTCTTTCAGACAGGATTTTTAGGATTTGTTTCATCTTCATGCTTGAATTTGGAGAATTGATTTGAACTTAGAAATGAAATAAGACCTACTGAATAATAAAGTTACAACCTCTACAGTAAAAAAACGCTCATGTATTTTAATGATTTTTGAAACGGAAAATCTTTGCGTTCAAAACCTAGCAAAGGTTACCACAAAAGAACTTTCAATCAAATATTACAAATAATGATTTATATATTTTTGGAATTAAGAGTGTAGGAATTTTGTAGGACTACCTTTTTCATTCGTAGTTACTTCCACGTGATCGTAAACAAAACTATCTAAGTAATAAATTGAGTTGATTAATTGCCTAAAAGATACCCTATTTCTTTCCGTCCCTCTTTTGTCCTTATCTCTCATCTTCCAAATTCCTGAGACTCGAAAACTCTCCGCCCTGACTTGTATTTCATTATCGAAGGATTTGAGAAATAAATTCAGTAGAAATGAACTAATTCGTGAATTGTGTTTTGAAATTACACATTTTATTTGAGTCTATTTTTTTTAATAGTTTTTAACTACATCCAATAATTATAAGCCAGGTCTTTGTGTCATATGTCATATGCTAATTATTCATTTTTATCTTTTTTCACGATGATAACTTGTCATATTTTTCTATTTTATCTGATAAATTTAGTCACAAAACTTGAATGGAGAATAACAGCTTGAAAAAAAAAAAGTTGATCTTCGGAAATCTTTCTAAAATTGATAGTAATCAAACACAATTAGGTTTATTTCTTCTAGAATAACACATTATATTTCGAAAACATAAACTGTTTCCTTCCTCAGGTATATTATGGAGTGAAACTAAAAAAGTTTCCTCTCCTTAAATCAAAAAAACATGGAATTACATTGAAAATGATAAGAATTGAAACATATCACATAAACATTGAATAGTTTCAGCCAGATAACAATATCTAAATGTCAAAATTTTTAAACAAATAACAACTATTGCAGAATGACATTAATATGAACAATATACAGAAACAAAAATTGTAGAAATTAATAATATTTAAAAATATGGAAATGAAGAACTTTAAAAATTTATTATTTGTTTATATTGTTCATATTAATGTGATTCTGCAATAATTGTTATTTGTTATCAATAATTATTTGTTACAAAATTTTTGACATTTGTCTATTATTATCAGGCTCAAGCTATTCAATGTTATTATGTGATATGTTTCAATTCTTATCATTTTCAATGTAATTCCATGTTTTTTTGATTTAAGGAGAGGAAACTTTTTTAGCTTCACTGCATAATGTACCTGAGGAAGGAAACAGTTTATGTTTTCGAAATATAGTGTGTTATTCTAGAAGAAGAAAGAGTTATAGTTTATTCATTTAATTTTTACATATTTTGATGTAAGTGAACAATTCGGTTTTCTTTATTTTTTATATTTACCTGTGACTTATAACAACTCTTTGCTTTTGCCATTACTCTATTCCTCTCTTTTTCTGCTGTCAGTTGACCTTCACGCTTTTGTACTTACTTTAAACTTACTTTATAAGGAAGTGAGACTCAACAGTGTGGGTGCGTGACCGTGCGTATGTTTGTGTGCTTCCTGCAGACAACACAACTACACCACTGGATTGTCTTCCTGAAACTTGGCATACTTATTTACGGGCAAGAGGCTGTCTTTTATGTTGAAACATATTTCGTGTGAATCGTTCTCTAGAGATAAACTCATAAAGCTAACAAAAGAAACAAGCCGAAACATTGGATTACTGTCGATGTCTTAAGCAAATTAGATATTAACCCGCTTATTAATTCATTTAATATCATCGTGAGCTTTAATTTGATTAAATTTAATTGAATTTAGGCAATTTTAAGTAAGTATTTACGGATTTAATTGTGATTTTCAGAAAATCGAAAATTACTTTTTGTATCAGCAGATATCATTTAAACATGTGTATACAGGGTGATTCAAAATTCCCTGTACAAACTTTGAAGATAGGTCAGGAATACAAAAAAAAAACAATATTCATAGCGGAAGGAATGTCCACCCGAACGTGCTGGAGGGCGCTGTTTGGAGCACATTTCTTGGATAGTATGAGCCATCGTTATTTGAGACGTTGATTTCGTACGAGTAGGATGTATCACTTTACTAATGCTGAGAGGGCAGATAGGCACCTAGCCTACAGGGCAGCGAACGAAACGGAACGAGCTACTGTACGATTGTATCGTGAACGGTTCCCCAACAGCCACGTGCCCAGTCATCAAACGTTTGCGCAGATATGATACTACATGCCTTACTATCACATTGTAAATTCAGGGCTAATAAACATGTTGTCTACGTTACTTTTGTTGATCTTCTACATTTGGGTGATGTTTTACCCTCCTTTAATCAAAATAAATAATATTAATTATATGTTGTATCCCATATAAATGGGAAACAAGAGCAGACAATTCCCCGTTTTGAAAAAATTGTCTTTTTTCCCTTAATTTTTCACTTTATTATTATTATTATTATTTAAATGTTTGATTTTTTATTAATGTTATTTTTCAAACGTTTGATTTTGATCGTCTGTAAAAAAAATTAACAAAAGTAGAAAAACAAATGAATGTCTATGGGTATTTTTTTCTAATGCAATTTATTTTATTACAGTTATTATACAAATGATTTTGATATAAATTAATTAAGTAACGGAAAGAAACCTGAACACAAGCATTTTTATCCAGTTTTTCTTTCAATTTCAATGATTGGGTAACTGGCCATTGTTGCAATTCCACATTGGTTGCTCTTATTTCTGGACATCTTTATGTATCCCTTAATACCCCAGGTGGTACCCCAGCTGTAGAAAGAAAAACAAGATAAAATTATTAACCAAACACTAGTTTTTTATGTAGGTTTCTTTGCATTTTTTTTATCTTATTTTCAAATTGAGAAAAGCTCTATGGTTGAAAAGGCCTTCTTACCATTATAGGATTTGAAAGATTTCAGATTTTTGATTTAAATAGAAATACGTTTGATGTAATCTGGAAAAATATTTTTTACCCGAACAAAATTTTGTATTAGGCCAAAAGGTATTTTTTTTCCTCGGCAACAATTGTTTTAGAATAACATTATGATACGGGCAAATTTAAAAAGCTACCACACTTGCTTAAACAAAATTTTAAAACTTTAAAAAATCTTTAAAAATATGTAACTGAGAAACCAAACCAGGTTTCAACCTGTTAACAGGTCTTCCTCAGCGTTAATAGGTTGAAACCTGGTTTCTCGATTACACGTTTTTTTTAAGTATTTTTAAGTTCTAATAAAAAATTTTAATTAAGTGCGTTAGCTTTTTAAAATTCGTTCGTAACTGTATTCACACACATTAAATTTTATCCGCAACATTACGATATTTGTGTGTAAAGCGTAAAAATATTGAATGAATGGGATTTAATTGAGAATCAATCTGTACTTGCCTGTTTTTGACCAACCAGTAATCTTTTCCATCTTCAGTTCCATAACCAACCACCAGGACTCCGTGGTCAAGTGCCGAAGTACTGCATGAGCTCAAATCAAAGACTCCATCTCTGAATTAAAAAAAGACGATCAATAGTCTAAATATTTTAACTTATCGTATTGTCCGGCGTATAAGACGACCCCCAGTTTTTCCAATTAAAATGTAGAGTTTGGGATATACTCGCCGTATAAGACTACCCCTCTTCCAACGCACACCAAATAAAAATTAAAAAAACATCAGATTTGATTTCAATATGATAATTTTAATTCAAATGCTTATGACATGTAAATACTTAGCAGGAAAACTGTCACTTATAAAGATAACGCTGTTTGTCATGAAACATGTAAACATAGAACAGTGCAAGTGCAACTTTTCCTTTAAAAGCGATATACCTTATCGGCGATTGGCTGGTTGTTGTATACAACGCCTGCTTGGATTGGTCAGCTCTCCCTGTCTCCAAGTAACTGTAGCTTTGTTTATTCTGGTGCATTATTTTAATGCTACATTTTTTTAGAATTCACTAAAATCATAGTATTTCTTAACTGTAGTCTTGTTTATTCTGTCCCCGCTCTATCTCTTTTCTCCATATCCAGGGCATCCCGGACGCCTGCACCTTGCTCCGCCCTTCACTTACACCTTCCCGGTGAGGCGCCCCCTCACCTCGTCATCGGGACCGCGGTAAGTCACTTCTTTCCACGAATCCTGCTGAGTGGATTTTCTTCTACCGTACTGTACAGCGCCGTCCTTGCTGCTTTCATACGCTTGCTGCATACGGCGGGGATGCGGCCGCGGCCGTTTTTGAGCTCCCCCCACCATATGCGGCGACCGCAGATTCTCCAGTCCGGCTCGTAAGTTTCAGCACCCGGCGTATAAGACGACCCCCGACTTTTGAGAAGATTTTCCTGGGTTAAAAAGTCGTCTTATACGCCGGACAATACGGTAGTTTTTTCATTAGTTTTTTCACGTGATCTTTATTATTTACTTATATTGAAATTAAAACATAACAATTGAGACTTACTGGTAAAGTTGAAATTCGTCATGGCCTGCATCAATGGCTACAGAAATGGGTCCTATGTTGGCCACAGCATCTTGAAGAGCTTTTTCATCACCTGTTGGAACATCTACGTAACCTGTTAAGGTGACAACACTGGAGCCCACCTTAAATCGGCATTCACTGTCCTGTTTGCAGAAAAATAAGAGATTGTACTTACGATAACTACCCTTCAGTTTCAGAATTATTGCAAATAGGCTTTTTTTTCATCAATTAAGTTACATCAGTTTAATTTTCAGAGATTCCACAACACGTCTGCAAATTAGATTTAAATAAATTGGGTTATTTCAAGTAGATTTCCTTTTCCAATGTAAATTATATAAAAACATACATTATTCCTATCAGATATGTTATAAGGAAATGAATCCTTTGTCATCACTCTTTTACGTTTTGATTCTGATAATTGATTTAGCTTTTGTAAATTTCCCTCTTCGGATTGAACTTTATTTAATTTTTAATTTGTGTGTATTGTAATTAATATTAAAGATAGCAAACATTCCCTTCCACACTAAATTTGGGCTGTTTACTACTAATTTGATTAACTGAGAGAAAAAGTTCTAAAAATGAAATGAAGATTTACCACTCCTTCGTAGGGATAAGACTCCTCAGTATCAATTCCCTTATTATTCTTGATGTAATCAAAAGCACCATCCATCGAACCACCTTCGCATCCAAGGTTACCTAAGAATAAATAACAAAAATAAGTAAATTATTTTTACCCCCAGGCAGAATAATACTACGTTAATAAAAACAGTAATAATCGTAAAGAAAATTTTTACATGAAAATGTACCGCAGGTCGTTTTGAAAACGTTCGTGAATTTTAATTCTAAACTTATTATGAATGTACTTGTGTGGTGTCCTTGAGTTTTTGACATGAACAATTTACGCAGGTTAACCTATTTAATATAAATAATTCCATAGAATTACCATAATTAAAAAAAAAGAAATTACTTATTAAAATTAATAGATGGACTGTTGTCCTCATGCCGAAAGATGAAACTCCCAGAATGCAAAGCAGATTATAGATTGTCCTTTCCTGGCCGTTCGCTAACATTCAAATAGAAGAGGTTCCTTCTCTTCTGTTTGAATGTTAGCGAACGGCCAGGAAAGGAAAATCTATAATCTGCGTTGCATTCTGGGAGTTTCATCTTTCGACGTGAGGACAATAGGCTTGTTTCTACGACTCAAGTACTTTAATGAATGGCACAGCAATAATATTTTCGTTAAAGCTCTGAAATAAAAGTTGTTTTGAACCCCAGTTAATGTGGATCACTTTATTATAAGATCAGTAACGAAAAATATTGAAAGACTTTTTTAGTTTTTATAAACATTTAAGCTAAAGTTGAAGCTTGATATGCGAATCTTATCCGAAATATGAAAACAGAGCTGCTGCTAGAATACTTACCAGAAGATCCTGAGCAATCGATTAACTGTTGTTCACTAATAGACACCAATTTACCAGTCTTAATAGCATATTGTCCTTCAATTGATCCTGTGGCAGAGAAAGCCCAGCATGAACCACATTGTCCCTGTAATTAAAGAAACAATGTTAGTGCTATTATACGATTTAGTCTTAATATTTTGTTTTCCTACTTATATTTGTAACAAAAAAGTCTGATGGATTGGCAACAGGAAAACAACATCAGTTGTAGCACAGGAAACTGCTGTGTGTTGTGAAATGATCTTCTGAAGTGTTGAAGCTAATTACTGAAAGCCAAATTCTACAGAACCGTACAGTTCGTATTATATACAGGTACTTATACTTATACAAGTACTTATACTACATTTCAACATTCAATTTATTTCTTTGGTACAAATTAAAATCGTTAAAATCGTACAAATTAAGAAGGGGTCAACGTTTTCAGTAGGTTAAGTGTAAATTGATGTCTGTACGCTTAGATATACCTGATTTTTCACACCAGTAACGACACCCTTGTCTCTCCAGTCAACGGTGTTGGGTAATTTAGCGTTCTTGTTGTAGTGGAGAACCTGGTTCGTGTCCCTATGATTTGTTGCCACGAAACCATTCATCATGCTACGGAATTCTTCATTGGTCTGAAAATAATTAAAAATTATTATGTTAATGTATTAATATTCGTAATATTAATGCAGTGGATAATTGTTTATTCTTTTTCTACAATCAATAAAGAACTTCTTCGTATTATGTATAGAAAAAATATACTTTTTATTATAAGAAATTTCAATTAGATATACTTTTATGTATATTGAAAGATATTTAACATATAGTATGTTTATATATATAACATGGTGAATACAAAAAGTACCATATTCTAAAACAATTAATTACATCTGCATTAAACTTAAGATTATCTTTAATAACATCAAATCTCGTGATAATTAATGGATTATCTAAAAGATTAAAATTCATTGTTTAAAACATCCAAGGATTGAAATTCATTGTTTAGTTTCCAATGTTTTTCTATGGAAATTTCGTCGCCTTCGCGCTATGAATTCTTGACAAAGGCACTCTTGGAACCTTGGAAAAGACTTCAAATGAAAAAAAAATTAAAGATCGTCTTTAGTTCCTAAATATGTTAATTGAAGTATGAATGTAAGATCCATCCTGAGATCCATTCAAAAAGTAACGCTTCAAAAAAAAACGCTTCGAACTTCACTAGTTCTTACATTTTTTTAAAAAAGTCCATTTTTTAATTCAATTTTTAAAGCAGTTTATTATTATTTTAATCTATTGGTATGTAACGGATAGTTTCGTTGCTTTTGATGAAGTGCCGCTACATGTCTTCTAGTGTACTTGGTTTATAAGGAAGTTACCGTTACCTACCCTACGACTAGAGACAATAATCAAAGGTTAGGATCAAAGGAAGGCTGAAAAAGACTTCTCCAGGTGATGTCTTGTCCTTGGGCAATTTTAGAAGAAATGAAATAAATCTTATCTGGGCTTTAAAATTAATTTTAGAGGAACGCTACTAAAGTGAAATTTTGACAATTAAAATGTCGTTGTTGTTTTTTTATCGTAAAGTGTTTATTTTGGAATCGTTGATTAATTACATTAAATATTTTAAATCCTGCATTAGGAAAATTCGTTTTAGGAAACAAGAAAGTCTTACCAGATCAGCATATTCATTGATTCCCAGACTGAAAGTACGGAATCCCAAATCAAACAGTCGGTTGTGAGAAGCAATTTTGTCTACATTACGTTCCCAAATGTTACGTCTTTGGGCTTCCTCACGGGCATGTGTGTATTTCTTATTGTAGGTATCCTAAGGGAAAATAGAAAACATGTCGTCAGGAAAAGATTCAGTAATTGAAGTTAAGAGAAGGGTACATTAAAGATCACGTGATGCGATTCTTCATATTTGAACTACCTTGAAGTTACTCCAGTCTTTGTCCAGTTCCAGATTCAAGGCATTGCACCCAACAGCCAAACACACAACAGCAACAATCAACAGTTTCATCTGTGGAAAAACAAAAAGAAACTGGAACATAATATAAATATAAAGGGAAAAAAATGAAGTATTTACAGTATAATTTGCATACTGCTAATGAAGAGATTAATGTCGGGCAGTTGTTGAAAATTATCAAAAGATTGGTCAAGATACAGTATACTCTCGATATCTCGAAGTCGAAGGGACTCTAAAAAAAATTCGAGATAGCGAACTTTCGAGATAACAAGGTCGATATTACATGAATATGTAACAAGGGGAAAAAATAATTTTTCGACATATCAAGGTTATCGAGATATCGAAGTTCGAGATATCGAGAGTGCACTATATCATTAAATAAACAGGCATTAAGGTTATGTTGTAATATCCCACTTTAGGCCTATGTAGCCTCTTGGCGTTTCGTGACCAATGGGACTAAGTTGAGGTCGAAGGAAAGAAACATGGTCGTCGTTTTACAGAGGATCCTTGGAGGAGCATAGAAAGTTCTCGACCTCTGCCGGAGACCAATAGATTAGGTTCTTCCAACAGTTTTACAATTTGGCTACCGGATCTACTAATATTGTCGAAGATACAGCTCTGATATTTCAAAAACTTATTTGAAATTATTTCTGTAGTTTCCAACTTCAAAATTGCCATTTTGATAACAAATTAACAGTAAAGTTTGAATATTTTTTTTAATTTATGGTTCTAAACCTCTTTTAGTAGTTTTGTGGATATGTTTATGTTGATTGTTTATTTCAAATCATAAACACAGAAAACAATGTAAGAATAGTGATTCGAATGTAATAGCTTTACCACTCGAAAAGTAGGGCCATATTTTTTTTTCCTTTAATAATTTATAACTTTATTTGCTTTGATTTCTTTTCATACGCACAGATTTGTCGTTCGTCTGTAGCTAAAATCCAAAAAAATGGCGATTTCAGATCCCTAAGTTATTGGATTTGGAATTCTGTTGTATTTTGTTGAGTGTGATATGTAAGAAGGCCTCTCAGTTAGAAAACTTTGTTTACAGTAAAAAAATTCAATATTTGTATCGTACAGTGTAACAGGTATCGGGCCTAAAGGAAATGTAGAGGGGCCGGATGAAATTGATTTTTTTTTACTTGCAGTTATAAGGACGAAGTAGAAAAAAAATCTTGTTATTACGGATTTATTATTATTGACTCACCCTGTATAAGTTTTACATACTTACAGCAGTTGTACTACAATCACAATGCCAATGATTACTTATCCAAATAAACCAGAAGTACGTACTTTTCGCGGTATACCATACACACAGGTGGCACAGTTTTACCACCTTCCTACTGAGGTCTGTATCTAAACGGTTTCTAGGGTCCAGTATCTAAATTACTCCTGCGAATCATTCATTTTGGGCCCAAGTGCACATTTGGGGGAGGG
>JAFIDM010003189.1:47418229-47451548 GCA_023159025.1 Thereuonema tuberculata | reverse complement strand
ATGACCACAGCGAAGAAGAAGATCATAATCCTGACCCCATAGTAGATATAGTACACCAAAGTCAAGATGAAAATTCTTTCTTAAAGGTAGATTCTTGCTATATAAATTGGAAGCCGTACATAAATAAAGAACGAACCTTAAAAGTCAACAAAATTGCTTTTAGTTACTTTGTACATTACATGGAAAACAGAGAAAAAAGATTATTTTAATTGTTTAATATTAGCTAATTATTTGTAATAGACGAATCATTATTTAGGGCAAATGATATCTAATTATTTGTAATAGAGGATATCTAATGGTTGATTTAAAATGAATCAAAAGTATCATAATAGATGATATCTTATTAATCATTATTTGTATTTATTTAAGGGCGACCCATAATAATAAAAAAAGAAAATACAATAACGTAAGGAAAAATAAAAAATAAAAAGTTAGGAAAATAAGAAAAAAAAAGTATATGTTTGAACCAATAACCTAACCATCAAGCTATAGCTGACTACTGAAATGAGATTGTTGCATTTTTAACATGTAAGCTAACAGCGGAAATCCAATGAAAACAATGCCAAATATCTCGAACATGGGGGGGAGGGGGCTGTTGGCCCCTGAAAGTAATCTATTCTTACGTTGTTTTGGCATCTGAAAACGATTGTGAAATCCGTTTGTCGATCCGTCCTTCCATTCGGGAGTTGTTAGGGGTGGAGAGACACGGACGGACGGAGGACAAATGCAATAGCTACCGACTTTTGTTCGCTATCACAATAGCTCCCAAATAGATCGCTAAAAACAATCAAAACATGCAAAGCTTCTACAGCAGCGGTTCTCAAAGGATGTGCCGCGAAAAAACAAAACAACAAAAAGAATTTTTGTTAAAACGGGGAAAAAAAGAGGAAATATAAAATAGGCATTAAATATTTTCAACGCCGTTATTCATTAACACAAGAGGAACAAGTAAATGTAAGTAATACGACTTGAAATGGTTAAAATTAATGAGTTAATGTGACATATAACCAAATATCATTCAGGTGCAAATTTTGCTAATGTTTTTTCTAGGATTCTATAATATGCAGTAAAGCAACGAAAAAGTTTGCAATATCCTGCGATCTTAGGAACAACATTTTGTGTGGCGCCGGATTTTTCCAAACATATAAGTGTACCGTGAAGGAAAAAGATAGAGAAGCACGATTCTAGAATAAGCTTAGTAATAATCATTGATTGAGCGCGCAATTTAAATCGGTGGATTTTTGCCAGAGCTTGAAACTACGGCTTTTCATCGTCTTCCCTTCGATTCAGTTTAATTATTTATTTTTGGAGGACCTAAATAAACAAAGGGCAAAGGATCGTAAATGCGAAAGATCGTAAACTTCAGAATTATTTGGTTATTAATTTGGTTAAACTTTAGATTACGGTACCTCCAATGGCCTCCCACAGGATGACTTGCTGCATACTGTTAGCTCAAGATTGCAGTTAGCCAGATGAGGGTTAGTTTTTCAAGTAAAAAATCGAGCAAAACCATTTTGAAATAAGCATTCTACTTTTTACTAGTTAGGTGTTCATTTCACATTATTCACCGTCTTCAAAATAGTGCGACGGCCGCCATTATCGGGCGGCCATTGGGGGTACTGTAATCTAAAGTTTAACCATTAATTTGAGGATTTGAACAACTGCTACTCAAAATATTAAATTTAATATTTTATTAAACACCTTAAAAAATGATTATTTTTTTAAATGCCCTAAAATGAAGAAAGTAATTTATTTATGAGAAATCTACATTTTCAATTTAGTTTCACTCGATTTATAATTGTAACTTGCAACTGAAATTTAAAATCGAAGACGTTCCTCAAAGAAAAAACGAATCGAATGGATTCGATAACTTTTCATTTCACAAATTATTAAAGTTGATTGGCCTGTTTTTATTTACATTATATCATACTCAATTATCAACGGTTCGTAATTAAAACCCATCTCTTAAAATGATCTTTAATTTTCAGAATTGTTTTACATCTTAAACATTTCCTAATTAATTTTGAATTCTTCCAGTAACTTTGCAGTTTAAGTTCAACAGTTTCCAGTGAGTTATAAAAAATAATCACTTAATTTTTCCTCTAATTTCTCTCTTCTATTAGACTAATAGAACTTCCATTATCTTTACGTGGGATCTTTTGCTTTCCTTTTCGTAGACTTAATCAATGTCTTCTGATTTTTCGCTGTCGTTTGTCCGACCTTGATCCCAGTTACAAAAAATGCGTCCTTCACACACAGACACGTAACCAGCTTCTTCTCAAGCATTTCACGTCCCATTTCCTTCGATTATGTTCGCTATAAGTCCAGTTATTCTTTTGTTTACTAGGCTTTGAATATAACGGAGCTCTTTTTTGGTAAGTGTATCGTTCTTACATAAGAAAAATTACTACGTGAATTTCTTGTTTTTCTATTGGCTGTAACTTACATTCCATTTGCAAACTCTTTAAATAACGTTTTATGTAACTTCAGATTTGATGTTTTCTTTTTTTCTAAATATTAATACGAAGTCTCAAAAAATAAATAACTGATGACACAAGTGATTATTTTTAAGGATTTTGAGTCGAAAGAAACAGAAATGGATTTGTTGTGCAGTTGTACTAAATAATTTCTAACGATTTATTGAATTTTAAAATAAAAACATTTTTTTCCTCATTTGAATGGTTTATCTATATGATAGTTAAGTAGTGATTAACTACTTTGCCACTTTTCCAATTTCAGGATCAATAATGATAAGAATTAAATCGTGCGGACCAAGTTAAAACTTCAAAGAAAACAATACAAAGCCGCACAATAACTAAACAACAACAAAAAACAAAAATCACTGAGCTTATTTTGGATATTTTGTTGGGAATCGGATACGGTAACCGTTTCGGGTTTCAACACTCTCTTCAGTCCGATCGGTTTTTTGTGATTTTGTTTTTTGTTGTTGTTTAGTTATTGTGAGGTTTTGTATTGTTTTCTTTGAAGTTTTAACTTGGTCCGCACGTTAATTTTGATTTAATTACTAACATTTTAATACAACAAATTCTTACTAAGCTAAGCGAGTTGCTAGCGTGGATTTGTTTTTACCCTCTATTATTTTTGATTAAATTTTTTGATGTATTTGAACTGAGGGGTCATTGTTTTAATTGTTTGTCCGTTTGGTGTATTTGTCCCTTTCACTGAGCTGGGTTATGCTGGGCTGGATCGGACTGAAGAGAGTGTTGAAACCCGAAACGGTTACCATATCCGATTCCCAATAAAATATCCAAAATAAGCTCAGTGAGTTTTGTTTTTTGTTGTTGTTTAGTTATTGTGCGGTTTTGTATTATTTTCTTTGAAATAATGATAAGAAACATATTTTTTTAGAAACACTTTAGAAAACACATTTTTTTAAAAATATCGAAAATCAATAAAAGAGTTCCATTTACCCAAAGAACCGAATAGAATAATTCATAAAAAAAAAAAAAAAAAAAAAAAAACTCAATGGCTTTCTTCTTGATTGATTTTTATTTCTTTTTAATCTTCGCTCTGTTGATTTCTATGAAATATCAATGCTAACAATCTTTTCTTTTACAGAACATGAATTTCCTTATTTTTGTTGTTTTCCATTTGACATTGATCTGTGATTCTCTTTATCAATATCGACGAGAATTCAATGAAGAGTGGAAAAACTTTAAGGTAAAGTTTTTAATTTTCCTTTTTCTTAGTAAATGATCGATTTAAAACCTTGTCATTTTAAAAGGAATTTTACTATTAAACCGGAGATATAAACATAAGTTAAACTAATATTAAAAAGAAAATCAAAACATATAAATAATAAAAATAGCATAAGAATAAGCATAACCTAGTGCCTTCGTTGTTTGAGAAATTGGTTGCTGTCTCTTTTAATTCCCCCCATTTGTTTACATCAGCGGAATTTCAGCATTTTGATTTGGGGGGGGGGGGTTCAAAAGAGAATAATACTTGTCGACTTACATTTAGTTTGTTTGGTTTTTTTTTCTCAAAATATTGTGGAGGGGGGGAGGGAAACTGCTATTGTTCTTGACTCTTACAAGTCTTACGGTATATTAAGATCCTGACTCAAACAACTGCAGGCGACTGCAAACTTTTTTATTTATTTTTCCAATGCACCTAAAATTCTGAAAATTTAAATGTAAACTTGTGAAGCATCTGGGATTTCTATTTTCTTGTTTTTAATTTTCAAAATTTCTACAACTAATTAAATTAAAACTCAAAAACATTCAATTTTTTGGGTGCTTTTGATGTATTACTGCGTATATTCAACTAAAAAAAAATTTGACGAAAATGATAAAAAATTTATAAAACAATGTTTTGTATTTAAAAAATTAATTATTATCTGTCACAGGTAATTTAAACAGTTAGTTTTTAAAAAATAAAAATTGTGTGTTTTTTTTTTTTAAATTGTGAAATTAAATTAAAAAAAAAATAACTGTTGCACTAATAATAAATATTTTAAATACAAAACATCATTTTACATATTTTTTATCATTTCAGGTTTCGTCAAATTTTTTTTGAGTTGAAAATACCAAGTAATACCTCAAAAACACCCAAAAATTTGGACTGTTTTGAATTTTAATTTAGTTAATTGCAGAGAAAATTAAAAACAAGAAAATAGAAATCCCAGATGCTTCACAAGTTCATATTTAAATTTTCAAAATTTTAGGTGCATTGGAAAAAGAAATATATAAAAGAAATAAAAGTTTTGCAGTCGCCTGAATTGCTTGAGTCAGGACCTTAATGCTTGAAACTGATCAAAGAAGCATTCTCAGTTGACCCAAAGTATTAATTTAATTCTCTTGCCAAAAGGAAAAAAAATCTCAAAAGTATCTTTCGATTATTTCAGAACACTTATAAGAAGGAATACTCTGCACAAGAAGAACTGGTAAGACGTTATCTTTGGGAACGAAGCATGAACAAAATTCTAGCTCACAACAAGTTGTTCGAATCAGGAACCACATCTTTCAGGATGGGCATCAATGAATTTACTGATTGGGTGAGTAAAAATAAAGATGATGATGAATATCCCGAGAATCTATAAATTCAATCTATTTATATTACATACCGTATATGCTCCAATAGAGGTCCCCGGCGTTTATTTGCAAAACCAGCCTCGGCTCCCGCGCTTAATAGAGACCGGCTGCTATTAGAGGCCGGCCATTATTAACAAAAACCTTCAGAACGCAATATTTTTACACATAAATACCGACTAATATTACAAACAGCTACTTTAGTTGAATTTCACATGCTACATAAGACTGTTAAAGATAAATGGCAATGTCTTTCTGTACCTTTCGCTGCTATTCGTCGTCCGAATCCGCAATGACGGATGGCCGCCTCACCGGAAGTTTCTTTCGCGTGTTCCACCGCGCGAATCTTAAAGGCAATGTCAAATGACCGTTTCGGCGGCATTTTGTAAGGCAATGTACCGTAAGGTATTACGCACGACTATAAAAATACGGACGCTTGCACAAGTACCGGTAGGCAAATATCAAAGACCCGGCTACTATTAAAGAACGGCTGCTATTTGGCCGTGTCCCCTCTGCAGCCCGGCACTTATAGAGACCGGCGACAATAAGAGCCTCGGCGTTTATTGGAGCATATACGGTATGTAAAACTTTCATTTCTTTTTCTTTTGAGAACGTTAAGAATAAAGTATTTTTTACTATTCGTTCTCGGAAATGATAAAGTCTATTGTTCTAAGAGCACAATGACTTAAATCAGTTCTTATTATTTTTACGATCTCTTATTTTTTACATTCGTCGAAATGACAGTAGTGATGTGGCTTAAAAATAGGGTAATAGTTTAAGGTGATACACGATGGAGACAGTGACCCCTCAAAAACTAAAAGCAATAAATTAAAAAACAAGAACAAAATTCATAATACCTCCCCTCGTACGCCTTTTGAGTCTTGCACTAGCTGATTATCTCTGGCTGATGAGAGCCTAACAAGCTCGAAACGGCCGTCCCAGAGTATCAGCTAGACTCAAAAAGGCATTCTTATTTGAATTAATTGCTTTTGTTGTACCCATCAGAGGGTTTGTTATTTATTTTTTTATATGTGTTTTTTTTTGTTTTTCTCTCTTTTTGTGGTCAAATTCCTTTTGTGGCAGCCTGAGTGCTGTCCAAGGATTGTGGATTCCACATTTTGTTCTTGTTTTTTAATTTCTTGCTTTTTGTTTTTGAGGGGCCACTGTCTCCATCGTGTATTCTTAATACCTCCCCTCGTACGCCTTTTGAGTCTTGAACTGGCTGATTAGCTCTGGCTGATGAGAGCCTAACAAGCTCGAAACGGCCGTCCCAGAGTATCAGCTCGACTCAAAAAGGCATTCTTATTTGAGTTTAAGGTGATATTAAAGAAAAGTTCTAAAGACAACGTTATATTTGCAGAATTCAATAAAACAAATTTGTTCGTGATTTGAACCAAAGAAAGATATATATATTTCACAATATCTTTCTATTTGAAAAAATAATATAGAAATAAATTACTATTGTTATTTTAAGTAATTCCTTAATAAAAAAAATCCTATTTTTTTTTAGTCGCAATTTGAGTTCAGTCAAGTACTTAATTGTGTAATTGCAAAAACAAACAAAAGTAATCCAGTTCAAGTCCACCATTATGAAGCGAATCTCCAACTGTCCCAAAATGTCGACTGGAGACAGAAAAATGTTGTCACTGCTGTCAAACGCCAGGTAAGTTCTTTCTATATTTTAGACTGAAAATAAAATCAAAATTAAATCTTCTATTGAACTCTAAACTTTTTAATATTGTTTATAACGCTTCAGGTAAACTAAAAATGATAATAAAGGCTATAAAAAGTTTCCTGAATCTAACTGCAAGTTGTTTGTCTGCTGTTAAGACGAAGATCAGTATAGGATAACACCATAGGATATCATGTAGGATACCATACAGGATATCATTCTTTAGCTGTTGTATAGTCCGACTACGATAACGTGACGATCGGAAGGAACCCTATGTGATTATGACGTATCTGTTTCTCAGCCAATGACAAATAAGCGCGCCTCAAAGCACAGGTCTCTATTAATTACCTCAAAATGTCGCCCCAGAGTATTTTACAGAGCAGTGCTGGAGAAAGTATTTTACAGGTTGAAGATTATTTCCGAAAGGAATTGGAAAATGGAGGACTAAAAATAAAACGAATTTTTGTTTAGTTTGTTTTGTTTTATAGCTGTAACGTAATATTCTTCGGAACCTCTGAGAGAGGCTAGTGCTGACGTCGAATCGTCACATTATCGTGGTCGGACTATAATAAGATGCTATTTGAGAACAATCAATGGCTCTGAATATTGGTGTGGGATGTGATGGTCAGTATGTGTTGGTTTGGGTTGATGAGACCAATCCAATATTATTTTATTGTTCAGTCTTTTTAATAAAAGCAAAAATCCGAAAATTGAAAAATATTATAAAAACATATGGTAGCATAGATTCCTGTTGTAGAAAGTTGAGGTGAATTAGAGCAATCATTGTTCATGTATATGCAAAAAATTAACCCCCTTTTTTAATTTGCGATTTAATTATCTGTTATGTAACATTTAGTATGTTTGTATGTTTTTACTCTATGGGAAAAAAGAAGCTGCATTTTAAAATGTATTAATTTTGAAAAGCATTTACATTTTCGCTCTATTCCTTCCTTTATTTATTTAGGGTTATGCATGTGGTTCTTGCTGGGCATTCTCTGTCACAGGTGCTTTGGAGGGACAATTGGCTATCAAGACTGGACAATTGATTCCCCTAAGTGTACAACAACTAATCGACTGCACAAGATCATATGGCAAGTATTACTGTATAATTAATAACGACTCATTGACAATAAAATGAAACAAAACACTCTAGGTTTTAAGTTGATATAAAATAACGATTTCAAGCAGACTCTAGAAGCTAAAATCACAAGCAAAAAAGAGTTTGTCTAAAACTCAAAGTCTGTGACTCTCTGACTTCCATTTTCCCCTGATAAATAAAGTATAGGTCACTGTCAGACGTTTTGAATGAAGAGCAGTGACGAACATTGTTTACGAAGATATGATAGATTAATCAACTCAGAAATAGATAAATACTTCCATTATTTCTGTTCTTCCTTCGTTTTGTTTTGATGTAAGGGTAGTAGGAGTGATAGGACCATAAGTCGCTTGATACAAGCAGTGACTACCTGTTTTTGTTTCTCTATCGTTCGCTTATTTTATTCAATTCTTTTCATATCCAAATGTGGCTGATGACTGTTGGAAAACTCACTACAACTTTTCTAATTTTCTTTATTTTACTTGAATACATTATTATATTTAAACATCTGTGTCTTTTGTCTGACTTGTTATTTACGTATTAATGATCTATACTAGTTAAAAAGTAAATTTTATTTTATTAAAAAAGGATTTCTTATCATTTATTCTAGTGAATCTATGCTTATTTAGAAATTTGACATTTAATCGGTTTCTCAAGATCACATCCAGCGCTAAAAGCACCAATTTCACAAAAATAATTTTTTCTTACTTTAAAATTGAGTATCTTTTCATTTTTATTTAATTTTTTTTTTTGATAATAAAGATTTCATTATTTCTCTTTCTTTAGGAAATTCTGGTTGCAAAGGAGGATATATAACGAATTCATATGAATACATTAAAGATAATGAAGGAATTGATAGTGAGGAATCATACCCATATGAAGGAAAGGTAAGGACGTATTTCTCTGTCAGTTATCAGTCTATAAATTTTCTTTTGTAAGATTCTATAATAAACCTATCCTCGAGTTCGATAGGTTGCTACTCAAGTTGAAAAATCGAATGATCCTATAATTTGATATTTTTGTTGTTGCAAATAATAGTTTCCAAAGCTAATTAAAGCTAAACAGTTCTGGTTATGAAAAGAAAACTCTGAGAACAAAATAGCAATGACTATCAGCCGTTTGTTAGCTAACTAGAAACACTAACTATTACATTCAAATGGTGTTTAATAAGATTTCGAAGTACTCACGGATGCCTTCACTGAAATCCTTCTAAGTTAAGACCTTGCTGATCTTACAGTAGCCTAATTTTAATTGCTATAAAATGTTACATTTATTTCTTTATTTATTAATATCTCAGTTCCTTAGAAATGTCAGTGACACTTGAATTAAAGTCTCAAAACATATTTTGAATTATTAAAAAAAAGTTACTCCAAAATAAACTTTCATTAGCTATTTTCTATGGTTTGTCTTAAAACGCTTTTAAGCTAATTAGACAATAGCTTAAATGAAATATTTAAAGAAAATTTCGAATTTCTTAAAGAAAACGAGCTTCATCAAAACGAAAATGCACGAAATGTTGATTTTTTTTTGGTCCATTTTTAATCCTCGTAATCAATAATGTTAATTCTCTTGTCATGTTAAAGTACATTCAATGTCTTAACTTGTACTTCAGTTGCTGCTTTCTTTGCTTCACATTGCATAGCTTCCCATCGATGACATCGAACGTATCTAGATTAAGCTGATTCAAGTACAGGTACTGACTTAGCATTTACAGAACAAGTGTTTAATTTTAATGCAGACTTGCCTGTACTGCAAGAAAACAAAAGTGATTGTTGTTACTTAAAAGTAGAAAAATGTTTAATTTACTTATAAATATTGCAATTTATTTTCACTGCAAAACTGACTCCAAAAGAGTCCTAAGACAATAAATTCTCTTCTTTCTATAATAGCTATGTTTATTCTCTGTTTATTAATGTTACTTAACATTCTTTGTAATCCTCAATTCATTAACTTCTAAATTTCTTTTTGTTTAGGATAAGGGATGTCGATTTAATCAGACGACAGTTGCTAATGTGTTAGGTTACGAAACTGTATCTGAAGGGAACGAAACTGCCTTACAAATGGCTGTAGATAAAATTGGACCTGTTTCAGCGATCGTAACTCTCAGTCCTCTATTACAGCACTACCGGTAGGAGATCCTTCCGCTTTCTGAGATCTTTATTAAAAAAAAAATAGACTCCATACAAAAAGTATTGATCATAACATTAGGAACTTGTTAGAACAAAAATCTTCCTGTGAAGGATTCAATTATTTTAAAGTAAAAACTAATTAAGGAAGCCGTTGAATTTCAGTGACAGGGAAGTTAAGTGATGGAGTGATTCCTTAACATAAAAGGCTTCTGATTAATCAATTTTCTTTAATACTAAATTTTTTCTTACTATTTCTGACTTCAGATGAAAGCTAATCTCATGAAGCTTAATACTGGTTGTTGTTTTCTTTCCTTGCTCAGAGATGGTATATTCTATGATGCAAATTGCAGTTCAGCCTCACATCGTCTGGCTGTTCTTGTGGTTGGCTACGGAACCGAAAATGGAACCGATTACTGGTTGCTCAAAAATAGGTCAGTATGATTGAATTTTAATTTTGTTTTTTCTATTTATTTCCTATCTGAAGGAAATCGTTCTTCGTGCACTGCTCTGTGATTTTCTATCCAAATAATTCCGCAATAGTATTGTTAAATTAAGATTTCTGCTTCATTTCTCAGCTAACTTTTACCATTGTCATCCTGAAAGATTAAAAAAAATATATATAAAAAGAGGGTGGATTCTAACTGTCCTCCCTACCTGTAGACAACTATAAGCGGCGATTTAAATTGGTCGTTAAAAACAGATTATCAATTTATTGTTATCAATTTAAATGGTAACATACACACATTGTCATAAATCATCGGACACTCCTAGTAATATACAAACCAAAATCTGGTATGGTGTCAGTATGATGTAGGCCCGCCTATCGCCGCTATCACAGCTTCTAGGAAAACTTTCCACCAATTTGAGGGAGGTTTCTGCAAGAATTTGGTTCCATTCCTCCTTCAAGATGTTGAACAGGTCTGTGGTATTTTGTGGTCGTTTTGGTCTGACTTTCACCTGGCGCTCCATCTCATCCCAAAGGTGAGTTGAGGTTGGGATTTTGGGCAGGCCATACGAATTCATCTACTCCCATGTCCTGAAACAACTCGGTTTTAGCCTTTGCTTTATGGACAGGTGCATTGTCGTGCTAAAAATGATTTGGGCAAGTTCCAAATTGTTGCCACAGTGTGGGTAGTGTGAATTGTCCAAAATTGCTTCATAGGCCTTGGCATTCATGGACCCAGGCACTAAAACCAGTGGACCAAGATCACACCACGAAAAACAGGATCATACCATGATTTCACCTCCACCGAACTTCACAATCCTAAGTAACGCTCGCAAGGCGTTTGCCACACTCACACTCGTCCATAGGATCTACACAACTCGTAGCGGATTCGTCACTCTACAGCAGCTCTTCAATTTTTCTAGAGTCCAATGGCGACGCGCTTTGCACCACCATAAACGGGCGGCATTCCGTGCCGTGATCATAGGCTTATGGGCTGCAGCTCGACCATGGAATCCGAGTGCAACCAGCTCCATATGGATGGTACGATAACTTACATCACTTCCCGATGCTGATCGAAAGTCTTTGGCCACCGTTTGTAACGAATCCTTACGTTTGGACCTCAACACACGTCCGAGGGTTCGACGGTCCCGATCTGTCAAAGGTTTCGGCTTACCGGGTCCTGGGTTGGCGAGTTGTAACTCCCTCACGTTTCCATTTCAAAACTATATCATCCGCTGTTGGGCGGGGTATCTGAAACTTATCTTACCGATAAAATGACCAAACCTGTAGCCACCAATAATCACTAAGCTCGCGTCATGCCTTCATACTGACGCACATATTTAGCTGCTATACACGTCTACTTAAGGTTCAAGGTCCTTTTATAGGGGTATGAGATGAACGGACTATCCCTTTCCAGGGGGTGTCTGGTGATTAAAAGCCATACAGTTTATCTTAAAAATTTTTTCACCCATTGAGTTTATCTTTCTTTTCATGCACGTAGAAGTTAATATTATCCATATTCAATTATCACTATTTTTGTTCACAAAAAAAAATGGCAATAGGATAAAATAATTATGTTAGGCATATGCTATTTTTTGCAGCCAACCACATTCCCAATTTACATTCATCAAATGCTCGAAATACAAAAATATAAGCAAAGAGCTCTAATTGCGAAAGAAACCAACTGTTAATTAAAGGAGCTTTAAAAATCGTTATAGTACAGTACTTATTCGTAAAAACCACGCTAACTTCTTTTTGAGGCTTTCTACGTCTAAATCTACGTTTAAATTAATATTTACTTAAATTATTAACGTATTAATCTCTACCTAATTCTTTAGAATATAGTAAGAGAGTTTCATGGATTTGCTAATCAATGTCACTGCAAAGTTTGGTTAGTCACTGCATTTAACGTGCGGTAATTTATCTATTACTGACAAAAGCAACACAAACACGCACAAACTTGTATTAAAATGTACATTCGCATGGATTGCAGTCTTCCCGGTGACGTCTGATGATTGATGCCTCCCGTCACGTGGTCATCATGTTGTGCAATATTAATTGGACTATTTAATATCGATGTTGTATTGGCAGTGTCACACTAGAGAAAGATTACAAGCTGTAATCGAAATATATCGTTTTTAAGTTTAAAAGTGTTTTATGTTAATACAAGTTTGTTTAACTAAATTTTACCGAAAATTTTCAATCGGTGAAAAATGCTCAGTAAATCTTTAGGTATTACTAAGAGTACCTTAAGATTTATTTGTTAACATATGCAAAATTGCTTAATATCTGTAAGCTTTACGAAGAGAACTTAATAAGTTAATGATTTTTTTTTGTCATAAATTTATGTAGTATTCTTAATATGATTTTATTCCGTTCCAGTTGGGGAACCTCCTGGGGTGTTAATGGTTATATGAAGATGGCCAGAAATAGGAAGAACCAATGTGATATTGCATCAACAGCCAGTTTCCCGAAAATCCAGTAAATATTCCTTTCGTATCAAACTGCTATGATTTTTAAATAGCTTTGTCTGTGTTAAATTTCATCTCTCTGCACATTGTTAGAAATGAAATAAAAATAATTTTATACCAATAGGTTTCAGTTTTCTTTTACTTAAACTATCAACTATTTACTCAAGAATTAAAACATCTTGAACCATTTTAAAAAGTAGTTCAAGATGTTTTATTTATCCATTGTTCAAAAATTCAAACAAAAAAAAAGGAGATAGAGAAAACAAATTCTTTCATCAATATTGGATAATAAAGTGTATTTTCTCTTAATATAAAGTTCAGAAAAATACATAGAAACAATGAAATTAATTTGACCAGAGATTTCTAAACCAAATTCTAAACGTCTTATGCGTTTGAACAGCCCTAGATAATGAGAATTCAACAAGCTCGAAACAGCTTTCTCAGGAACCCACTACACTTCCCAGATTTGCTTCTTTGTGAACTTACTTGTCCACAAATAAATAAATAAATCAGTGATTCGTGTAATAACGGATATAACGTAAGAATTATTTTTAATAATTATCACTGGATAAAAGCACTGCAACTTTGCTTCCCGAGGTGTAATGGTCGCTGATAAATAGTACTGTAAATAATATTACTAAATATACTTATATATATATTACCGGTTTCAATAGAAAATTATCTTTTTCTTGCTTTGAATTATGAAATTGATGCCATTTCATATTTTAGAGAAAGAATTAAATTTATTTGAGCAAGAATCTGTATTTATTATAGAAGGACTACGATTCGAATTATAACATATAATGTACAATACATCGCGAACCACAAACAACTAAAAGTAACATACAATTTGTTTATTTGTCTACGCGATTTATTTTACAAACAGCTTTGACCACAAAACATTTACAGAATTTAAAATAAATCAACAGATCGCAGCTCAATTCATTGTTTCCCATCAGTGAATGGTCTAACATTTATTAAACTTTCTTTGGTATTTTAAGATTAAAAGCTTCTTTATTAAAAACAAAATCCATGGCAATGTGTGTAAAACAAATACAAAGAGTGTAAATTGTAATTAATGGGGAAATAATAGAACAAGTATCAGAGTTTAAATATTTGGGAAACATAATTTCATGCTGAAATTATGCTCAACGATGAAGCAAACCTGATATCAAACGTACAGACATACAACAGAATAAATGGAATAATTAGAAGAAGATTTGGAAAGCAAATGACGGAAGAAACACTACTAAGATTACATAACATTACAGCCAAAGCAGCAATTAAATATGGGAGTGAAACCTGAATATTGAAACAAAGAAACAAACAAAGATTGGAAACTGCACAAATGAATTTTTTAGACCTTTATTAGGATTTACATGTTTCGACAAAAAGAAAAATAATCAGAGTATAACTTAAAACTCCAAATATAATTCAAGAAATTCAAAATTATCAGAAAAATTGGCTTAAGCATATAGAAAGAATGTCCAACGATAGGATTCCAAAATTAATTCTAAGATAACCCAAAGGAAAAAGAGACCGAGGACGACCAAGAACGAGATGGAGAGTTAGGAACAGACATCATGTCTAAAACTAAAATGTTCAAGACAGACAGACAGACAAAAGCTTCTTTTTTTATTTAGAAAGGTTAAATAGATGGCATTCTTTTTCCATTTTTTCTAGCGCAAAATTTACTTAGGGCTTTACAAATAAAATGTGCAAACTGGGCATAAAAATTAATAAAAACAGTCTATGGCGAGAATGTATGAAAAAGCAACGATACCAGCGTCGTACCAGTATCGACACAGTGATATCAGTAGAAAGTAAGTTGTCATGTAGAAAATGTTGCGTATCGGAGCACCAAGGGAGGTCAATTTTTTCTAGAATGTGATGGCCTTTTTAAGAACTACAATGCAACTGATCATCGTACCGAGTTGTGAAAAAAATGGTTTGCTGAGCACGAGCAGGAATTCTGTCATCTTCCATGCCCTCCATAGTCTCTAGATCTCAATCCCCTCGAGCATCTTTTAGACAGGCAGGTATGGACTGTAAGGGGTCGACATCTTCTTTCAGCAATTGCCGTAGAGTTGTGCACTATTTTGCTGCAGTAATAGCTATTTTCCGAATTGAACGATCTCATAGTTTCGAATATGTGCTGTTGTTCGTAAAACACGGAATCAAATTGAACTTTGTAAAACAGATAAAAGATTAAATGGCCAAATACATAAACAATATAAAGTTAAAGTTTTCAATAAATAAGTTTTATTTGAGTCCTGAATTACACACTCTTGGGAAAAAAACCCGGGATATCTCTTTTTAGAAGATTATCTTCTTGCTTCCACTAAAATTTCCTAGATATTTAGTTTTATCAGAGTTGTACCGATGCAATGTGTGTGTAGTACACGGGCACCGTTCTTTCAAGGGCGCCCGATTGACCAGCAAGCTCCGGCATTATAATTCTCTCATTATAACTTATAAGATTTAACAATGATAATCGCGATTATCATTTTTTTTTTAGAACTTTTTTTAGAAGTAGAAGCCATAGTTTTCTTTCCATCTTTTCCACGTGAAAACACTCTTCCTCCAACCTCAACAACAATAAAATACTCAAAGTAGTTCATTCTCTGATAAAACTAATTTTTACAGGTAAGTGAATATTATGATTTAGACACTAAACAACTACTGGAAAACTAAATGTATCATACAAACTAAGTGTTTGATACAAAGATCTACAAACAGAAGTACCATGTTGAACAGGATCGTTTAAAAGCTTAGTCGGGGAATAGAGAAGTATGTACTAATGCAAAACTGAAAAATTTCAGCACGTTGATTTAAAATCCTGCATCACCAGACGTCTTTGAATGTTCTGAAATATTGCTTAAGTCATCCATATCATAGATCTGCTGTTAAATTCGATTTCAGACCTTGGCATTCTCTTCCTTCCTTCTACGTTTGTCATCGTTCTTTTACTGAGTCATTGGTACTGAGTCACAATGTTGTGAGATTTCAGAAATTTTGTCAGACAGAAATAAAAACTAAACAAAATTGAATTCAAGTATTAAAATCAACTTGATCCGATATATAAGGTTAATGGCTTCTTTATTGTGCAAAATTTGGTTCATCAATTTCAAACACTGATTAGTGTTGCCATTTAATAGCATATTATCTCTTCAGATAAATGTAGCGTCATTAATAAACGCTGCATAGATTTCATTACATTTTTTTGAACATGTGATCGGAAATTTTTTATTTAAAAGAGAAAATTTTTAAATTAATTACATTTTTATGATTTTCTATTAGCTTCAACTTAATCGTTTCAGCGTCATTTGAGATTACGGATCAATCAATTAAATTTCAATAGGTTAGTTAGGGTTATGAGCTTTATTTACTTTTAACCTTATTTAATTTCTAAAATAGAAGAATAGTATTCAGTAGGAAAGCGGATTAATAATTTTAATTGTAGATTACTATTGCTATCCAAAAATTAATAATTCGGTTGCATCGATAATTTGGAATAATTTGATAGCAGCAATATCGGGAAACTGTGGAAAAATCCCCGTCCTCCGACGAGACCGGGAATCGAACACGCTACCTCTAACCAGCAGCCAAGCGCGGCCTTACCACTCGTTTACCGGTCCCACTTACTTTAGTGTATCACAGGTAAATTGTATGGACACTGTTTTGAGTAGAAATATTTACTTAGACGTTTTTACCCAAAGCATGGATAATTCCGCAACACTCGCTCTATCGAGTTAACAAATTTATCAAGAACAACTGCCGTTTTCTGCCCATAGTTTATATTTTGTAAAACTCGTATTCCGTCATGTGATTCTTCTAGGGAGATTGTGATTCCTAATGGACTTTTTCTACTTGATTGCTTTCAGTGAACAGCCAATGATTCAGGGGATTACAGTAAGCTAGTATTTTAATCAGTGATTCATTGAAGATAAGATAAGGTCATCAACTGATGTAAAAACATATTTAGATATTACTGTATATGATTGCCTACAGAAATCAATTATAATTCACATTTTTAAATAGATAAGTCTTACAGTAATGGCAATTTCAGAAAAAAACAAAATAAAAACACAAATAAACGGTACTTATCCCAAAATAATCCCTAATTTCATTATTTGCGAATCTTTGTTTTTTATCTGGTCTCCTATTAAAAAATAAACACTGAATTAAATCAAATCATACTTTATTGAATTGAATCTACCATTTCAAGAAAGAAAAAAATGGCACGTCAAATTTCAGAAGTTACTTCACGGAAACAAGAATGTAATTGTTTAACAAAATATGGGTCTCGCAATTTCTGATTAATTGTAAGTATATACAGCGTGAGACATGACATGTAATGGAAAATTTACACGACATTTACTGGGGGGGAAAAGAAGCTACTAATAGTAAGAGGCAGAATCATTTCTGCTAACAATCACTAGCGACATTGAATGGTAGCTTCCTACGACGCTTCCTGCACCTCGTCGTAGAAAGTAGTCGGTGTCTTTTATGCTTGAGAAAATGTGCCGAATATCTCATATACCTTACATTCTGGGATAGATTCAGCGATTTACGCTGGTCACCTCAGTCACTAACAACTACATTAGCGATCTTTGCTATTCAGGAAAACACATTATCTTGCTGAAAGATGCTATCAGGCATTGTTTTCTATAAAAAAGATAGAAATAATATTAATTTCTTCATAATTCCTCTGAGATGCACTAAAGACTGTCACAGCTCATTCGTACAACTGCAACGTAGACAATGGTCACTGGATAAATCCTGGAAACATTCTGGAATATAAACAACCAAACGAAAATCTTCGGGTTTCTTCAACAATAAACTAGAGTTTTATATCTCTTTAAGCTAATGGGCTGTTTGGTTTAGAATAAAATATTTGTCTTATATATAAATTATATAAGTGGTTTGATGCTATTTAATGTTTACACAATTTTCCGACCTAGTCTATCTCGATAAATAAGTGAAAAGTATTATTGACAGCCTGTCCTGAGGTGCGCTCAGGATTTAAGATTTGAAGATTTAAAAAAAGTGGGTTTCAAATTCTTTTTAGAACTTCTTGTATTATAATTTGTAAGACATTTATTTGTAAGACATCAGAAGCAGAATAATCATGATGAGGATTCAACAGAAAGACAAGAAGAAGGGGTTGATTGATTACTTTTTATCAAGAATTATGACGAGATAAGATCTCTATTTAACCTAAGAACGAAACCTCAGCGTTTCATAGGATTTGAAGAAACCAAGACAAAAACAGCTCTAGCTCAGAATATCATGCGAATGCCAAGAATGAATCAATAATAAAAATCAGTAAAATTATAATTAAAATGATCTAAACTCAGTTTTAAGAGATTTCTAAGCCATCTTTTATATACCGATATGTTTGTAATCCTGACTTTCGTTTTGGCTGATAACCGACTTTGGGATCAGTCCTCGACTACAATTTTTCAACTTCTTTCCAATTTTATTTAGGTAAATAAGTAAATTTAGGTATTTAGGTTAGTTTAGATATTTAGGTAAATAAGTATTAATTCTGCTCGCGTACCCGGTTTTGCAAAAATGAATTGATGGAATGAAATTACTGTTAAATACTCTACACCCACAGTGAGATCTGTGACAGTGGCTGTTGATGAAAATGTGAAGAATTTCAACGTTACAAGTGAGGCCAAGCACTATTTGATTTTAATATCTGTGCAAGGGAAACGTTCAGCTTCGATCGCATAGTGACTGAGTACTGCAGAGTCATTAAATTAAATCAAAACTTTTGTAAATTTATTCCGAATTGTGATTAAGGTTTGACTGTTCAAATTTCATTGAATCAAAAGAGACATTGCTTTATTTCTGACTGTATTTCCACTATTATCCAATTGAACTCATAGAATAGATTTCCAGTGAATATTTAAGTTAATAAATTTTAAATTTATTTACTGAATCGCTTCACTACGTTATTTGAATTGCAAAGTATAGACAATGATCAAGTCAATGTATCAAATCAACCATTTGCTTTGCCTATAAATATCAATGATACGCATAAAATAAAGATAAAACAACCGCTTCATTTTTGAAAGATGAGGTGTTTCAAGTTGATACAAAAAAGAATTGCAAGATAAAATTGGACCAGCTGTTTGTAATGGGAACGAGTCATTTTTTTGAGGGATGAAGGAGGGGAGGAGTGAGAGAGATAATAATGTTCATGTTTTTTAAGTTACATTGTATCAAATTATTAAGGGAATCAGTCATTTCAGCTTAACGAGTGTTCGAACGAAGAGAGAGAAAACAATTTTGAAGTTGAAAATTTTAACCGACTTTTTACGCTGGGTTAAAATATTTTCATAAACTAAAAACAGGGATGGAAACTTTTATAAAAAACAGGAGGTTGTGAACTGTTTCAATTTGTAAGTAGCAGTTTCTTTACAATAGGAAAGATTAGCCAGCGCAGATTCGGATGCCTTTTTTTTTTCGGCAAAACAAAATGAAACCGTAAATTCTGCTAAGAAACCTATTCTCTGATCTACGAATTCCAATAATTATTTATTTTGGAAATCTGTATTATTTTTAATAACAAAACACGGCAAAAATTAAACAAACGAACTTTGTATTACAGTAGACACTCGCTAATCCGGAACGTTCGGGACTTCTGTAGTGCCGGATTACCGAAAATGCCGGATTACTGAGCGCCGTCTAAAAATAGCGGTTTTGAGAGGATAGCGGAAATACCGCTAAACTAGAGAGTCAAAAGGGCTATTAATAGGTATCGGGCCATTTTTCCATGTTCTATTGTGATTTCTCTGATTTCGGTAGTGATGAAAAATGTTAAAAACAAAACAACAAAATATATTTTTATGTAGTGTTATATTTTAATACGGTACATACAGTACTGCCGAGTACGCCCGACCTCAGCCGACTGCCCGCGAACTCTGCCGAACGCGCCCGGAAAGCTTATTCAGTGTAAAAAAAAAACCCTTAGACCTATGCCGGATTATTGAATGTGCCAGATTATCGGATGCCGGATTAGCATGGTTTTACTGTCAGTTTTTTCCCGTTCAATTACTAAATGGACCATAAATTAGTGATTGTCACACTGAATCGCCTGGTGTAATATGGTATAATATATAATCGTCGTGCTATAAGGACTGGTCAATGCCGAGAAGGTCGGAGTTCCCAATGACGCGTTGCAGAGCTGATCTGGTCTACACGGGGCGTTAGCAACGCTCAGTCCTCAAGGGTGCACTTTTCTTTATTTTTTATCCCTAAAAGTATGTCTGGGGGCTAAACTAACGCGACATTAGCAATGCTCGTGTAGATCGCATCTAGCGTTCCTGGTGCCTCGTTTAGACCAAGCAGTTTTCAACGCTCGTGTAACCCAAGCCTAAAATAGGCAGTTCCTGATATAATTTTCCAACAGAATTTGAAGTATTTATCGAAGTACCTGTCTCAGTGATATTCTTAAATTACATATTTAATTTGTCTATTTTGGATAGGAAATAACTTTCCAACGAGTCAGGCGCTACAGGGGAACTGTGGGAACTTCTATGAACTGGTTAGACGACACAATACTATTCGTAATCTCGTCTGCTACTTATCTATGACACTTAAATAACTGGAATTTAAGTATTACAAGCTTTCATCCCTGTGCCTTAGTAGACTAAACTGTTCCACTGTTGTAGTTTGAAACTCTTAGATGCCAGTTATGTCTTTGATTGACGGCTTCTAAAGTGCAAATATATTCAATCACTGAACATTCACACATGTATTGCTTTAACATTCATTTCATAGTTTACTATTGTTTTCTTGTTCAGAAACGACCTATTTGATTGTCCCAAGTATACTATAAATCTTTAATTTGTCTTTTCTCCATTGGATACGGAAGAGAAAATGGAAAAGATTATTGGTTAGTAAAAAAATAGGTTAGGAGGACTTAAATTTCATTTTTCTTTTTTACATTTTCTTCTGTTCATTTTGCTGTTGGAGACGAATAACAGAGATGCTCCCTATATTAAAAAACACAGTTTCTTTTACTGAACTTAATCAATATCAGATATGAAAAAAAGTTACATCTATACTCAAAAACAATCAATTCTAATCTCACATTCTTAACTCAGACCTTTCTTTCCATTATCTCTAGGGATACAAACGATAATAAAACAAGATAGGATAGCGATCACAGTGCTTCGCAACGGCTTCTGAGTCACCTTTACTTTTGAATAGACTGCGCTAGACTGGGTGGTCTATAAAATGCGCGCGCGAGTCTGTTTGCGACCCCAAGCTATCTTACCCATCCCTATTTATATGGAATAATCGTCATTCTTAATTCAAACCTTGTTAATACACTGAATTCCTAATATTGATTTTAAAAAAAAAAAAAAAACTTAAGTTGAGAAACTGTGAAAAGATTTAAAATGGGGAGAAAAAAATGAAGAATAAGAATTGCCCATGAAGGGATCGAACCCACGACAATTCGCATTATTAGCACAACGCTCTAACCAACTTAGCTAACAGAAGCCGTTGCGAAGCATTATGGGATATATGTCCACAGACAAGACAGATAAACCGGGGACATAAGGCGTCTTTCAGAAGCCTAAAAAAGAACATCAATAAATCGTTCTGCCTAAATTCTCTTAAATTTTAAATATATTGTAAAAGGAAAACTTAAGCAAATTTTATGTATCTTTATAAATTGAGAATTAAATAGTCTATATATTTTTTACTAGCTTCAAGTACCCGACGTTGCCCGGGGAAAGGCTGGGTGGGGAGTCTTGGTCCTCCCCTTCTCCATAACCCCACCACATCAAACCCTTCAAAATTGTTCCACAACATTGTTCCCATTGTCGCCACCAGGTCCACATATAGCGCTATTTCAGAGATTTCACCCCCTTGGGGTTGGTTAACGGGGTTCCAAGGTAGCCTATATTTCCCGCAGGGTAGTTGAGAATATTTATGCAAAATTTGGTTCCGATCAGTCAAACGGTGTAAAATTGTAGAGAGAGCATCGACGTTTCTAAATTTGTATACATGTAACGGAACAGGATATTAATAGGTTGGGGTGCAATACTTTTTGAGAATATTTTCAGGTATCGACGATTCCATGAAAATAGAATAGTAACAAACAGTATTGGCATTGCTTCAATGGCCAGTCATTTGAAACTATTTTTATAAAAATTATTTTTACTTTAAATGTATTTAAATAACTATAAAAGCTGTAATTTCTTTTATTTTAATTTTTATTCCAATTTTGTTTGCAGGAAAAAAAAAGAAGTTCAAATAAAAGCAAATAAACAAAATAACGTAGAACGAACTAAAGAAGGGAGAATCACTGAAGAATGAAAAATTATTATTCACCATTGGAGTAAATCTCGTTAAAACAATAAATAACGAAAGAATATCGCTATTTATTTCAAACAAAGATATGGAAATAGAATATAAACCAATCATATAATGGAAAAATAAATTTCAGTGAATTTATTGCTCTACACTTTTGAGTCTAAAAATTAGCTACACATTGTTTTTTTATTTTTTTATGAAAATATCATCAACATTTTTTTTTCTGTTTTGTATATGTCTTTTTGGATATCTTTTTTTTTTACTCAACCATCGTCTGACAAATAACATTGGAAATATAATCTTAATAGTTTTTTCACTGTTTTTTTTTTATTTCATTTCTACTAAAGTTATCAAAAGAAAGATTGATATTAATTGAGGGAAAGATTTTTCGTAATTAGTTAATCAGTAAAACATTAACTATCAGTTCCGAATCGACTAATTAATCTTGAAACAGATATTTCTTTTTTATTCTTTTAAGCACCATCACAAGTATCTTTGAGTATTTATCTTGTCTTTTGAAAACACGTAGATATAAAACATTTTTTAAAGATTTCCCGATCTAAAGGTTAACAGATTTTTTTTAATGTAGTATCAAAGTCATTGCTGTCAGGTATATATTTTTTTTTGGGGGGGGGGGGGAAGTGGATTAATTTAAGTAAAATGCACGTGCGATGCTGCAGGATATATATATTCACTCTCAATCACAATACAATGAAATTTATGATTTTCAAGGACATGTCATCATTTTCACCGATGACTTTTTAAAATTTGTGTGTGAATGTAGTTTTCGTTTAATATGGGAAATTCATGAAAAAACGTTTCCTTAAAGTCTTGCTTTTTAATTATTTTATTTTTGTTTTGTTTTAAAAAAGCCTTGAACGGAATACAGATGAAAAATTCATTTATATATATATATGCAGGGTGATTCAAAATTCCTTGTACAAAATTTACAGGTCAGGAATACAACAACAAATAAACTGAATTCATAGTGGAGCCTAAGTCCCCAAACGTGACCAAACTGTAGAAGGCACACTAAGATTCAGAAATAAAAGATCAACAGAAGTAAGGTAGACAACATGTTTATAAGCCCTATGTTTACAACGCAATATAATAATGCTTTTATTGTAATAATAATTGTGTTCAAATGGTATAGAGAAAAAAAATTATTAAAAACCCCCCAAAAAATTTTTGGTGAAGCCAGTGAACTGTCGGCTTATTCAAAGATTTTTTTGAAGATAACATATGATTTCTACATATGATAACTAAAAGTATCTTGTTGAAGATACAGTACCATCGAAAGAAGAAGAAAAAAACTTAATCTAAAAACAATTTTTTGGTTTGGATGATATGATAACTCATTTCAAAAGCAAAGAGTTGTTCTGAGTCACAGTTACCAGTAAATATAAAAATAAAGCCATTAGGAAACCGAATTGTGTTTGATTACTCTCAGTTTTAGGAAGATTTCCGAAGATCATCTTTTTTTTTTGAAGCTGTTATTCTCCAATCAAGTCTTGCGATTCGATAAGATTTATGAGATACATTTATCAGATAGGATGGCAAAATATGGCCAATTATAATCGTAAAAAAAGATAGAAATAAATAATACTTATTAGCTAATGACACAGAGCAAAGATCTGGTTTATAATTTATTGGATGTAGTTAAAACTATTAATAAAAACGGAATCAAATAAAATGTATAATTTTAAAACACAATCCACGAATTAGTTCATTTCTAGTGAATTTATTTCTCAAATCCTTCGGTAATGAAATATAAGTCAGGGCGGAGAGTTTTGGAGTCTAAGGAAGTGGGAAGATGAGAGATAAGGACAAAAGAGGGACGGAAAGAAATAGGGTATCTTTTAGGCAATTAATCAACTCAATTTATTATTTAGATTGGTTTGTTTACGATCACTTAGAAGCAACTACGAATGAAAAAGGTAGTCCTACAAAATACCTCCACTCTTAATTCCAAGACTAAATAAATGATTTGTAATATTTGACTCAACGTTCTTTTGTGGTAACCATTCCTAGGTTTTGAACTTCATGAAATTAGGCTAGGTTTTGGACTTCTGGATATCATTTAAGTCCAAAACCTACGAAAGTTTCCGTTTCAAAATCATTAAAATATATCAGCGTTGTTAACAATTTTAAACTTTATTATTCAGTTGGTATTATTTCATTTCTAAGTTCAAATTAAATTCTCCAAACCATTAATAGAATTTAATTAATATCAAATTCAAGCATGAAGATGAAACAAATCCTAAAAATACTGTCTAAAAATCAATAATTGAAATACAGGCCAAAGTTGTTATTCTCAACAATAACAGCTGATTGCGTTTTGAACGACCACATTCATCGAACAATGATTCTAATTTTTTTATTACTGTTTTTTCTTATTATAAGGGAATGTTTTAAATTCTATACAACGACAAACAGTTTCAGGTTAAAAGTAGGGAAATGATATTGAAATCCAAAGCACCAAGATACAGTCCAACTTTACAAGAAGTTAAGTGATTTACGAATGACGAATTGTAGCAATTTTCTACTTTCTTCTAGAAGCTTCAAGATTAAGACTATTAAGCCTACAAATAGTCTTTTGAATTCTCGAATAAATCATTACAAGAGTTGATCAAATACAGTAGTGCTTGAAATGTCATCTGCACCTTTTCTTGTCAGAGTATGCAAAAAAAAAATATCGTCTCACTTCTTTTCATTGCTAAAAACTTTTACTACATATCTTTGTAATTTTACTTAAATTTGAATTCAAACTTAGAAATTATGGTAAACTTTAATCGCATTTAAGATTAATCAATACAAATTAAAAGCCGAAAACCTTCAAAAATGAACTGAAATAAGTTTTCTGATAAATCCCTGAATTTTTTATTTCTGTTGACGATTTTCATATAATTAAAAAAATCCATTTCATTTGCTCTGTCGAATTTTATATTAATTTGTATTTCAGTTTTTATGCACATTACGGTATATTTCAACTCCAATATTTATCATTGATTAAACTTCACCAAAGAAATTCATCGGTAAACAAGGATCCTATTTTATGTTAAGATTCAAAAGTCACAAGCATTCTCAGTCAGATGATAGCGTTACTATCTCGCTTATCTTCTTCGATCGTATGCAGTCACGCTTATATAAAAAAATGGCAGATAAGTCAGGTCTTATGCCAGTCAGTTTCAACTGCCGTATTCACATGTGACACTTGATTATCTATAATCAGATACATCAAAGCATAAATACAAGCGATTCTCGAATCACCTTTACTGATTAACATCAGAAACCATCAAGGTAAGAACAGTTTGAATCTGAAATTATGTTTCACAAAAGTTAGATTAACCGTAGTGTAAGCTTAAATTAAAAATTTTGATAATTGTAATATTCCATTTTTTTATTGTGAATTTTACACTTACGATTAACTACAACTGGAGGAAAAAGTTGACTCACTCAGGCATTTTTTTTAATTTTATAGTAGACTTCAATTTAGCTTAGTTTAAAAAGCTCTTCTTGATAGCCGCCCCCCCCCCACTCAAATATGCAGTTGGGCCCTGTATGGATGTATCGCAGCAGTAATTTAGATACTGGCCCCTAGTAACGGTTTAGACCCTAGTAACAGTTTAGTAACAAACATCAATAGGAAAGTGGTACGTAGGGCAAAAAGGGAATATTTAAACATAACATTAATGCTAGTTTATTTAATGATATTTTGAACAATCTTTTGATAATTCTCAACAACTGCCTGACATTAATCTCTTCATTAGCAGTATGCAAATTATACTGTAAATACTTCAATTTTTTCCCTTTATATTTATATTAAGCTCCAGTTTTTTTTGTTGCACAGATGAAACTGTTGATTGTTGCTGTTGTGTGTTTGGCTGTTGGGTGCAATGCCTTGAATCTGGAACTGGAAGAAGACTGGAATAACTTCAAGGTAGTTCAAATATGAGCGCATCATATGATCTTTAATGTACCCTTCTCTTAACAAAACTTCAATTACTGCATCTTTTCCTGACGACATGTTTTCTATTTTCCCTTAGGATACCTACAATAAGAAATACACACATGCCCGTGAGGAATCCCAAAGACGTAACATTTGGGAACGTAATGTAGACAAAATTGCTTCTCACAACCGACTGTTTGATTTAGGATTCCGTACTTTCAGTCTGGGAATCAATGAATATGCTGATCTGGTAAGACTTTATTTCCTAAAACGAATTTTTCTAATGAGGATTTAAAATATTTCATGTAATTAATCAACGATTCAAAATCAAACACTTTATGATAATAAAAACAAAAACAATTCAACCACATTTAAATTATCAGAATTTCGCTTTAGTAGCGTTTCTCTAAAATCAATTTTAAAGACCAGATAAGGTTTATTTCACTTCTTCTAATCGCCCAAGGACATCACCTGGAGAAGTCTTTTTCAGCATTCCTTTGGTCTCTTAAGCTTTGGCTATTGCCTATAGTCGTATGGTAGGTAACGATAACTTTCCTATAAGCAAAGTACATTAGAAGAGTTTCAACAATAGGAACGAAACGAAATGAACCGTTACATTACCTTAAATTAAAATAATAATAAACTGCTTTAAAGATTGAAATCTAAAAAAATGTAAGAACTAGTGAAGTTCGAAGGGTTTCTTTTGAAGCCTAAATTTTTGAATGGATCTCTGGACGGATCTTACATTGATACTTAAAATGCCATATTTAAGAACTAGAGACGATCTTCAGTTTTTTTTCACTTGAAATCTTTTCCAAGGTTCCAAGAGTGCCTTTGTCAAGAAATCAGAGAAAAACATTGGAAATGAATTTCAATTCTACTTCTATTAATGCTTGGAATGTTTTAAACAACGAATAATAATCTTTTAGATAATCCATTAATTACCACAAGATTTGATGTTATTAAAGTTAATCTTAAGTTGAATGAAGATCTAATTAATTGCTTTAGAAAATGATAATTTTATACTTTTGTATTCACCAGTTTACACGGAGGGTTGGACCACGTTTATCAGAACGAATTTTCTGATATGAGAAGTCTAAGAAAAGATGCGATTCAACCATCTGTTTGGGCTCTATTTGTCTGCCCTGCATTCGATGAATGGTCGTTCATCGGAGTTTCCATTGGAGGAGGCTGCGCTGCAGTGTGGCAAGGGGAATCTTGTTCTACTCCTCCTGACAGGCTTTCCATAAACCAAGCGTAGTTCGAGAAGGTCGATTTCCTAATGCCAGTTTCAACAGACCAAAGCCGCAGTAGTCGTCAGGGAAAGTGTTAGGTGTTGTTACTGGGATCAAACTTTACGGAATTGATCGAATTCCTGTTTAGTTAGCCGTGTTGGACATTGTTGTTCGGGCGGTATGACTCGACGTTTTGTCCTGATGGATCTATACCTCAGACGACGCAGTACCATACAGTGTGAAATGTTGCTGAGGTACAATAGTTTAAGATTTTTTTCTGATAATTCATAGCATTAACCTTTGCCTTTCCATCAATTTTTCGCAAAGGCAACTTCCGCTGATGGCTGTAACCATTCACGACCATGAAGCCCTTTGAAAACTCTTCCTCACAATGGCGATATCATTCTGAACGACTTTTAGCATCACGAGGACGATAAAAAATTGTAAGTGATTTGTTACAGTCGTTGAGATAAGCCCATCCTTCGTCCAACGTCACAAAATACTTCCATTTTGCGCCAGACAAATGCTCTTCATACAACTGTCGACTATTTGTCTTACGTTCGGCGATGTGTCGAGGCAACAGCCTATGAACATTATCTTTGTAGTGCTTCTTTAGATGCAGGTCTCTATGAATTATGCGTGTTATGGTTGCTTTAGAACCTCCCGTTCGTTGTGTAAGACTTCTATGGGTGCTTGGATTTTCTTTCATAATGTTTTGTTTAACCGTACAAACAACAGCGCTTCGTGAATGTGGTTTGCGACCCTCGGGTTTCTTCCTCACTTCACTGACAGCCTTCAAACGTGACTAAGCAATCAGTCGACTAATACCGGCCATGGAAGTTTAAAATCTCGTTGCTTATACATTTCTATTCTTCTGGAATAAGAATGTTTCGCATCGGACCGTACCCTTCCCACCAAATCGGTACTCGTGGAATCATTCGAACATAAAACATTAATGTACATATGTGAACACTGACTGCACTCTCTCAGCAAGAAAAACAAACAACAGGATTTCCGGTTCAACTCATGTGCGCTTAATAATGCGCTGTTGAAAACGTTCTTATAAATATAGTCCAACCCTCCGTATATAAACATGCATACAAACCTCATTTAATTCCAGTAATTCCTATATGTTAAATATCTTTCAATACATAAAAATAAACCTAACTGGAATTTCTTATAATAAAAAGTATATTTTTTCTATACATAATGTGGAGAAGTTCTACTGATTGTAGGAAAAGAATAAACAGTTAACTATTGCATTAATATTACGAATGTAATAACATAATATGTTAATAGCCTTAACATAATAATTTTTAATTAATTTCAGACCCATGAAGAATTCCGTCGCATGATGAATGGTTTCGTGGCAACAAAGCCCAGGGACCTGAACCAGATTCACCACTACAACAAGAACGCTAAATTAGCCGACAGCGTTGATTGGAGAGACAAGGGTGTCGTTACTGGTGTGAAAAATCAGGTATAGCTTAACATCTAAGCGTACAGGCATCAATTTACACTTAACCTGCTCAAAACTTTGACCCCTTCTTTACGATTTTAATTTGTATCAAAAAAATAAATCGAATGTTGAAATGTAGTACTTAATAAGAACTGAACGGTTCTGCAGAATTTGGCTTTAAGTAATTCATTTCAACACTTCGAAAGATCATTTCAAAAAATACAGCAGTTTCCTGTGCTACACCTGCTATTGCTTTCCTGTTGCCAATCCATCACACTTTCTTCTGTTTTAAACTTTCGTTAAATCGTCTAGTTTTCTTTTCGTTTACTCGGAGCAAGTGTGACTACATCTGTGGTATTTGTGGCAGTTAATTTTTAGATTTAAGCAGATAGCCTTTTAAGATGTAATCAATATATTATTTACAAATATAAGTAGGAAAAAATATTAAGACTAAATCGTCTAATAGATCTAACATTGTTTCCTTGATTACAGGGACAATGTGGTTCTTGCTGGGCTTTCTCTACCACAGGATCAGTTGAAGGACAACATGCTATTAAGACTGGTAAACTGGTATCTCTCAGTGAACAACAGTTAGTCGATTGCTCTGGAGATTATGGTAAGTGTCCTAACAGCAGCGCTGTTTTCTTATTTCATGTATTAAGCTTCAACGTAAGCTTACATGTTTATAAAAACTAAGAAAGTCTTTCAATATTTTTTGTTACTGATCTTATAGTAACGAAATAGAGTTGTCCAAAATAATTTGGTTCAAAAGAACTTTTATTTAAGCGCTTTAATGAAAATATTATTGCTGTGTCATTCATTACAGCACTTGAGTAAGAAGCCTAGTCCATCTATTAATTTTAATAAGTAATTTCTTTTTTTTTTTTTAGTAATGGCAATTCTATGGAATTTTTATATTAAATAGTTTAACATGCGTAAATTGTTCATCAAGACCACCACACAATTACATTTATAACAAGTTTATAATTAAAATTCACGAACGTTTTCAAAACGATCTGCGTTTCATTTTCAAGTCAGAATTCTCTATACGATAATTATTAATATTATATACGCACTATTATTCTATCTGAGGATAGACAAAAGTATTTATATTTGTTATTTCTCCTTAGGTAACAATGGTTGCGAAGGTGGTTTGATGGATGGTGCTTTTGATTACATCAAGGATAATAAGGGAATTGATACTGAGGAGTCTTACCCCTACGAAGCAGAGGTAAATTTTCATTTCAGTTTTAGAACTCTTTCTCTCAGTAAATCAAATTAGTAGTAACAGCACAAATTTAGTGTAAAAGCGAATGTTTGCTATCTTTAATGTTAATATTTGAAGTAAACATAGATTATAATGCAAAAAAAAAAAAAAAAGTTTTTTTAATACAAAATTAAGTTAAAAATTAATGAAGTTCAATCGGAAGATGGAAATTTACAAAAGATAAGTCAATTATCAGAATCAAAACGAAACAAGGTAGTGACAGCGATTAGTAAATCCATCACAATGCTTCGCAACGGCTTCTGATACGTGAATGAAGAAAATTATTCAAAAGTTAATACTTATAAATAAGCGGAGTGAAAAGTCGGTTGCCTGCAAATTAAAATATATTTATATTTTAAAAGTATTTGGTATTTTCAAACTCGCTCATGAACTCCCCATAGGACCCCACTTATGAAAGTGGGACACCCCCCAAAATTCCAGTGCCCGACCAGCTAGAGACACAGACTCTACGGCTCTGAACTACTCTTGGCAAGACCTTTTCAACGACACCCTAATCAAATATCTAGCTCTCGTGGTTCCTGAGTTGATACTTGTCCACAGACAGACAGACAAACCCGGGCTATGGGCTTAACGCTGATACTGCGTATCAGACGCCGACAAGGTGATGTCAAAGGATCCTTTATAACATAAATTACTTTGGAAAAGGAAATCGACTTAATATAACCGAATTTATTTCAGTCTAATTTGCAGACGTGTTATGGAATCTCTGAAAATTAAACTGATGTAACTGAATTGATGAAAACAAAAAGCCTATTTGCAATAATTCTAAACTGAAGGTAGTCTTTGTAGTTATCTTAAGTATAATCTCTTACTTTTCTGTTGACAGGACGATAAATGCCGATTTAAGAAGGATTCCATTGGTGCCACCGTCACAGGTCACGTAGATGTTCCAACAGGTGATGAAAAAGCTCTTCAAGATGCTGTGGCCAAGATAGGACCCATTTCTGTAGCCATTGATGCTGGCCATGACGAATTTCAACTTTACCAGTAAGTCTCACTTGTTGGGTTCCTAAAATTACACACATGAAAGTGCAGTTTAAAGATAGAAATGCAACATGTTTCATCGCACGTTCGTAGATGTCGTCAGGCAATCACAAAGTTAAAATAAAGGGAGAAATACATTGACTCATATGCGTGGTTGGGTTGGGTTGGGTTGGAAGGAGTACGGCGGCTTTTAGGGAACGAGTTCATTTTGGCGGGGAGGGGGTGGGGATGTTTTCCCCATGTTCATTTTAATGTCTTTTAGTTAAATTATTCGATTTTTCTATTGCCTACTATATTCAATTAATTAAAAACGTTTAATAGACTTAAAAAACATCTAAAAATATTTAAAACACAACGTTTCGGAATCTCATTTATTTAGATTCCTTAATCAACTGAGATCCCCCTTCCTTAAAATAAAAAAAAAAAAAAGCCAGAAAACCGGCGGAGTGAAAGATCTTTCCTGAATGGAAGTCTTTCCCTATTTGCCCAGATTAGTTTCAATATAAGTAAATAATAAAAATCACGTGCAAATATATGAAAAAAACTAAGTTAAAATATTTATTGATTTTTGGTTCTTCGTTTTTAATTCAGAGATGGAGTCTTTGACTTGAGCTCATGCAGTACTTCGGCACTTGACCACGGAGTCCTGGTGGTTGGTTATGGAACTGAAGATGGAAAAGATTACTGGTTGGTCAAAAACAGGCAAGTATAGACATTGATTCTCAATTAAAGACCATTCATTCAATATTTTTATGCTTTACACACAAATATCGTCATGTTGCGGATAAAATTTAATGTGTGTGACTGAATACAGTTACGAACGAATTTTAAAAAGCTAACGTACTTAATTAAAAAATTTTATAAAAACTTTAAAAAAAAACATGTAATTAAGAAACCAAAGCAGGTTTCAACCTGTTAACGCTGAGGAAGACATGTTAACAAGTTGAAACCTGGTTTCGATTCTCAATTATATGTTTTTTTTAAAGATTTTAAAGTTTTAAAAATTTTTTTAAGCCAATGTGTTAGCTTTTTAAATTTGCCCGTATCGTAATGTTATTCTAAAAAAATTGTTGCCGAGCAAAAAAAAATCCTTTGGCTTAATAAAAAATGTGTTTGTTAAAATAATATATTTCCAGATTAAAATGAAATAAATTCAGTAGAAATTAAGTAATTCGTGGATTTTGATTTGAAATTATGCATTTTATTTGATTTAGTATTCCATTTTTTTTAATAGTTTTTAACTACAATCTAATAACTTATAAACCAGGTCTTTGCTTTCTGTCATATACTAATTAGTGTTATTCATTTTTATCTTTTTTTTTAAGATTATAACTTATCATAGTTTTCCTTTTTATCTGATAAATTTAATCGCAAGACTTTAAGTGGAAAATAACAGCTTGAAAAAAAAAAAGAAAAAAAAAATCTGAAAAAATAATGCAAAGAAACCTACAAAAAAACTAGTGTTTTGTTAACAATTTTATCTTGTTTTTCTTTCTACAGCTGGGGTACCACCTGGGGTATTGACGGATACATAAAGATGTCTAGAAATAAGAGCAACCAATGTGGAATTGCAACAATGGCCAGTTACCCAACTGTCTAAATTGCATTAATGTTAGGATAAAAAATGCTTGTGTTCACAGTTTTCTTTCCGTTACTCTAATTTATATCAAAGTTATTTGTATAATAACTTTAATAAAATAAAACTGCAGTAGAAAAAAATAAAGCATTCATTTTTTTTCTACTTTTATTAATTTTATTACAGACAATCAAAACCGAACATTTTAAAAAATAACAATAATAAAAAATCAAACATTTAAAAAAAATAATTATAATAATAAAAAATCAAACATTGAAAAAAGAATAATAATAAAAATTATACATTTAAAAAATAATAATAATAAAAAGTGGGTAAAAAAAGGGTAAAATTAAGGGTAAAAAGGCAATTTTTTTTCAAAACGGGAATTGTCTGCTGTTGTTTCCTTTTTTATATGGGATACAAGATATAATTAAGATTATTTATTTTGATTAAAAAATAGCGAGCATAAAATTTGTTCAACTGACTTTCGGTTGATAGAAAACCTAAAAATATTTAACAATCTTTTATTTATGCCGGACAGAAATGTGAAACTTGTTAAAAACTCAAAAACCATATTTCTGTCTCTTAAAGGATATTGACAATTTATCCGTGCTTCATCAACGGC
>JAFIDM010003189.1:47402843-47418129 GCA_023159025.1 Thereuonema tuberculata | reverse complement strand
AAGCAAAATTAACTGAAGTTTCCACTGATACTGACCTGTTTTTTATCCACCAGTAATCTGTTCCATTTTCTGTTCCGTATCCAATCACAAGAATAGAGTGTCCAAAATTTGATATGCAGTCCGGTTCATCAAATATCCCTTCCCTGTGAAAAAACAAATAATATTAAACTCTATTTTAATAAAAAAGATACGTGGATTTTGAAGAACATACGTGGGCTCTAATCAGTTAGTTAGTTTTTCTGCCAAAAACAAATACGAACAATAAGAACCCAAAACCCCACTTCACACGAAAAACAATGAACAACACGAATGTAATAATGTATGAAAGGGAAGCTGGGTTTCGGGGTAGATTATTCTAGGCTGTATTTGTAGAATATATTTGTTTAAAATTTACTTCAGTAAGTAGAGTTATCCTAAAGCATAGTCTAAAATGGTTCGATTCCTGGTATTGGGAATTAAAATAGAGACTGGGAGGAAATCTTTCCCTGTAGTTAACCTAGTTTTATAGAATAGCTTTGTTTGTATTAAGATAAGTGATTCTTCGTTTTGTGATGTCTTTAAGAGCGATGTGCCACAATTTTTTTTTCATTATTTAGAGGGTTTTCTTTACTTAACTGCAACTCTATTGTAGAGAAGTTGAAAAGTTCCAATGTTGCTTCTAATGAGTTACGACACCAAAAAATTGTTATTCATTACTATGAAAAATTACAGAAATATGATTCGTTACAGCAAAGAAAAATGTTGTAAATAAACGGTCTATGGAAAGTAATTTTTGAAACAAGATAATTAAACTCCTGCATATCCCCCTCTAGAAAGTCTTTTGAGCACTATAAATTTTATTTTTTAGATCCATAGTCAGATCAATATTTCTATGCTTTCAGTCATACATGCTACGTTGTCGTTTATCTATGTTTGATTTGACGATAAGATGCCACAATGTCACCAGTGTTGTGTATTTCCTTGAAGTCTGTTAGTTCAGCCCTTCTTCATCGCAAAGGATCGGTTTTAAAGAAGACATTGAACTACATTCAGCATTGCCTAAGGTGTACTTAGCCATCCTTTGAATGATTTTTTACTGCGAATGAACCACTTGATTCTGTTTGTCTAACCTTGAAAAATTGATTCCTTTGAACTCTGGTGTTGGCGAAGGCTTTTATGTGTTCCCTGGACTGCTAGAAGAACAAATCGGTCAATTTTAGAACAAATCAAACCAGAACTGTCATTGGAACCATCTATGCTAAGACTGAGGCTTGCATACTTCGGCCACATAATGAGGAGAGAAGACTCCCTGGAAAGACTACCGTGCTTGGGATGGTTGAAGGAAAAAGAAAAAGAGGAAGACCGAGAACAAGGTGGTTGGATATTATCAAGAAGGATACAAATTTGAGTTTCCACGATTAAAAGAATGCCACAAATGATCGTGAAAATTGGAGGAAGTTTGTCCACCGGATCACGAAGAGTCGGACACGACTGAATGGATATTACAACAGCAACCTGAAAATCTCTACTTGTTAGAACTTCGGAATGGTGTTTGCGATAGAGCCCCTAATGGCCGTTAGCTAATTGCCTTTGCCGAAAGCTGATATATAATTAATAATTGATATATAATAGTACTTGTCAAAGAATAAAAAAAAAAAATATTTGAACGAGTAAAGAGTGGTTGCAAGTACTGTATTTTCATATTAACAGCGATTTTCTTTATTGTATCGTCATGGCCAGGATCCTATTTTAAAGAGGGATTGATTTCCACCTCTGTAGAGCGATTACCACCTTTCCAACGAGCGTTTAGTGGTATTGCTGCGATGCTTCCGTCGTTATTTGCAATTGATGCCATCTATCAGGAAAAACGCCACGAACCCAAATATATAGATTCTTTCATGAAAAAATACACAAAAAACTACTATAAATGTATTCATATCTATAATATTGACGTAGTGAAACAAGAGTTGCACGGCGCTTCTATCTCCTGTGTGAAAAATTGGAGTATGGAATGTAAATCTCTATTTTAGACGACTATCGTTAACTCTTTTATAGACACTTGGATAATTTGCAAGTCTAATGTTTGTTGATGATAATCTCTAGTAAAAAAAGGATACCAATAAAGAGGAAATTAGAAACAGGAGTGTCGGTTCCAGACTAAAGAGGTTCCGGACTAAAGAGGTCAAATGATATTTTTTTTAGCCAAATTTTGCATAATTTTTATTTACTAATGCAAGAATGCTTAATCTCACTTACGTATAATGAAGGAAGGTATCTGTGACAGCTATCCCCACTGATACAGGTCCTACTGTAGCTACAGCGTGTTTAAGGGCCGTTTCGTTCCCGTCTGCTATTTCTCTATATCCTGACACACGAGCAGCAACAAACCTGTAATCGAATTTACATTGTTCTTCCTAGAAAAAAATGGAAAGTTAAGAATGAAAAATTCATAAGTCCATTATCAGCATTTCTCTAAATTTATTTATCTAATTCCAGGGCATTCAAAAAGTATAATGACGGTCAATTATCATCAGTCAGACACATATTTACATCTCTTGTTCAGCAGATCTGTATTTCTATGTTATATGTCTTTTTATCTACACATATAAATAGGTAGGAAGTTTATTAGTATATACTCTGAGTGGCCACTTTATTAGAGACATCCCTAGCTCTAGCTTGGACGGGTCCGGTAGTGACGCACAGTGACGTAACAGCAACGAGTAGCGTATAAAAGGCATGTTCAGTATCAAGAGAACAGTGTATCAGTACAGTTCGCCGGAACATCGGTAAGACAAACGATTTAAACGACTCAGGACGAGATATGATCGTGGAGGCAAGAACAGCAGGTTTCAGTATTTCGGAAACTGAAGATCCTCGGCTTTTCTCATGCAAAAGTATCGCGGTTGTTCAGAGAATGGCAGTTGGGCCATAAAACTTCATGCAATAAGCGCAACTGTGGACGGAAAAGGCTTGTGGGTGAAAGAGGTAACAGTCGACTGGCACGAATCGTCTGCTGCAAAGAAAGACAGCAACACGAAGATTGCAGCACAGTTGCATCAAAACGCCTATCCGAAGGCACAACACGACGGACCTTGCACATGATTGGTTTTAACAGCAGGAGACCAGCAAGGGTGCCTTTGCTATCACACGAAAGCCCGCCTGCTGTGGATCATTTCCACCAAGCATCGCAATTGGACATTTGATGAGTGGAAAAAGGTCGCTTGGTCGACATGTCTCTGTTCCTTCTCCACCTTGCTGATGGTAGGATGAGAATACGGCGCAGGCAGCACGAATGCATGACCCTTCTTGCCATAAAACAATCCTGCCTCTAAGCGGGTGGCGGTGGAATAATGGTCTGGGGAATTTTCTTCTAGGACACTATTCCTACTAATTTCCCCCTAATTCCCCTAGAAATATCTCTTAATGCCACGGGCTATCTCAACATTATTGCCGATCAGGTGCACCGTTTATGGCTACAGTGTTCCCAAAGAAGATGACCACTTTCAACAGGACAGTTCAATTTGTCACCGTGTTCGATTGGTCTCCGGTTGGTTCAGTGAACATGACTCTGATTTCCATTTGCCTTAAAGGGCGGGTGCTTACGTATTAAGATGATTACTGATGTCATGTATCTTCTATCCCAAGGGCACCGTTTGGCTAGGCTAGGGGGGCGACTGCCCCTTGGCCCCGCAAATTTATGGGCCCTCAAATTCACAGTATGAACCTATAATGAATAATAAAACTGAGCTGAGTTCGAAAGAGAATACGATTTTGCGCCGGGCCCCAAAATTGGACCTCTAACGGCGTCTCTGTCTATCCTGTCTGTGCAGTACTTCCCGCTTTGAACTGTATTTCGCTTGCTATTGAGTCTCCTATCAATAAGGCTGAACGCGCCAACATGATGTAAATTTACGCCAATGTGATGAGAGAGATGCTCGTCGCCTTTATCAAGAGCGTTTACCACAGCCAGTTTCCCGAAGCTATTAATTAACTCTGGCAATAATACTATGTGAAATGTATCCATAGAAATCCTAGTAAGTACATTGGTAGAAGAATCCATATTGGATTATTACACTACATTTTGCTCCTGCTACTTCACTCACGTAGGATTTCTATGGGATACATTTGAATTTCATCACCATTAAAGAGTGAGGCTCCGCCTTCGGTTGAACAAAGGTAGGCAAAATTTATTCAGAAATGATATCTCTCGTTAAAGATTGTTTTTTTCTTTTTTATAGTAGGCCTACATAAAATTGAATTGTAAAAAACTGAAAATCACCATTAAATTAACCTAATTATAGCATTTAAACTATTTCAACAGTGAGTGCTTAGCATTGTGACATATTGCGATTTTTCTGACTGTGTTGGGACTCCTAAATATTATTGAAAACTAACCAAATTTTAACAAAATTATTGTTTTTCATAATGGAACGTATTAAAAACGTGCCCCGTCCAATTTTCCAAAACTTTCAAATAAGGACCACCCTTTATATATATAGGGGGTGAATACAATAATTTGAACAGCTATATGAAAACGAGCCATAATTCGTTTGCGCAGCAGAGCCACGCCATCTAGAATAGAAGTCTGCCATCTAGTGGCCGTGAAGGCGGAGGTATCAGTCGATCAGCAGCAGTCGTACGGGTGTAGCTTAGATTCCTTTTTGATAGAAATGTAATTTTAGTATAGCCACAATAGAATACCCCAATGAATATATATGTATATACACACACACTCACACATATATATCTCGACGGGAAGTGAATTCTCGTCTCTGATTTCCTAGCCTTGTCCTGACTTTGTCAGGTGGGGCAAGCGTGTGGTCCGTTAGAGCCCATTCGCGATTATTTCAGGCCACTGGACATATTTATGTGTGGAGAACGTCCGCAGAAGCCTTTCAAGGTGACTGCATCCTCCCTACTGTTCATGGAGGAATCGCCGTGATGATGTGCAGGTGCGATATCTTGGCATGGTCTGAGACCACTTGTATTCCTGAATGGGAAGGTCACAGCACAGCGTTATCTCAGTATTTCTGGGCTCCATCCTATGCTACAGACTGTATTCCCTGGCGAACGGTCTCTGTTCCAAGACGACAATGCAGTGGAATTTTATTTTGTCCACTCCTTGTTTATATAGCACTGTCTGACAGAGAAAATGCCACTCATGAAGATGTGAATGCAGTGCCATGCAAATTGCCGAGTTGATGCGCATGAACAAATTAAGCAAATATTTAAAATTTTTGGCCAATCACAGGAACCACGCGCATGATATCATCAGACAACTAGCATGTGAAGCCTTAATTCAAAACGAGGTCCCGGCTGCGAGAAGTGATTGTTTTTGCTGTTACTGTGTCTGGAGAACGAACAAGGAGTGTTAATGCCTTTATGACGCCGTCGTACGCAATTTCGTCAAATGGATGCGTTCACGAGAAATTTCATTGAATGTCGCCTTACCGCCGGTTGGTCCTTGCGCCGTATTGCGGAAGAAATGCAACGTGATGCCACAACCGTCGGTCGCATTTGGAGCCACACTCCACAACGACTGGCATGGATTTTGCAAAGTGTACAGGGAGTTTTGGATGCTCCGATATCAACACGGACTGTTGATGTGGCGCCGATTGGCTGTGGCACGTTTATTGTCCAGCCGTCCGTTGCGAAGGCTACCCTTTGCATCGAGCCATCGTCGTCATCGCTTAGTATGATGTTCCACCAGAGCTGCGTGAGGTGTAGAATGGAACAGTGTAGTGTTCAGCGACGAATCCCGTTTCTGTCTCACCAATGATAATCACCGTGTAGAGTCTGGAGGCGATGTGGCCATCGGGTGGATTCCCCTGTCGTTGTGGATAGCCAGACAGCCCGTCAACGTGGAGTCAGGTTTATTGTCCAGCGGTCCGTTGCGAAGGCTACCATGGTTTGGGGTGCTATCAGCACCAACAGCCGCTCAGCTCTAGTACGCATTAACGGGCACATTAACTGCATGCCGCTGTATTGATGAGGTGCTGCAGGGCGTCCCAAACCCAATGTTTCAACAGGATAACGCACGGCCACATACAGCACCGATTTGCCTACAGGCTTTGCAACGTGTGCACCGATCTCTCCCCCGATCTCTCGCCAATCGAGAATTTGTGGGATACAATTGGAAGTCGGTTGAATACCCTCCCACCCCCACGAAATGAAGATGAACTGTGGACTCGGATCAACACCATAAGATCGACGATTCCGCTGGAAATTATTCGAACACTCATCAAAACGATGCCACATCGGGTTCAGCAATGCGTCGCCCAAAATGGAGGTCCCACTTCTTATTGATCATCCTGTATTTTAGGCAGTGGTGCCTTGTCTATATTTAAAATTAATTCATTTGTTCTGCATCCTGTTTGGCTATCTACGCATGTAGTTTGGTCTGTTTTTGAGTATTCTTTCATGGTGTGGCATTTTCTCTGATAGATAGCATATCTCCTAACTACTACATATGAATAATACCGAAAATCTGTAAGTTTGTTGCTTTTTCAATAACGACTCAATGGCGCAGCGAATCGAAATCTTGCATGCAAATAATACTCCAGGACACGGAGTACGCCGCAGATTACTTTTCATTTCGGTCGATCAAGTTGGTCCATTGGGATAAACGATAAACTTCCCAAACCTGTCCTTAGATGGCGCTAGCGCAGTTGCCAATGAGTGCATTTAAAACATTCTCAAAGCTGGCGATAGATGGCTGCCTCGCTGTTTTAACTCGCGCCACAGATCTGAATAATATACAATACGGCTAATTAATATGTTGGATCTCAATGTTGTACTGCATGTATTGTTTAAAATTTAAACTTTAATTTAGTTTCAGTTCTTTGGTTTTTACTTTATTACATCTAATTTCTTTTTTCGAATATCTAAAACAACGCTTCCGGAGCGAAGCGAAGGCAGTTGGTCAGTATGTTGGTCAATATACATACTGGTTCAAAAAATTACCGCTATCGCTGAGAAATGAACTGTAATCACCAGTTAGAGGTATCTCAAAAGAATTGTAAGCCAACACAAGCAGTGCAACTGCTGAGAAACAAAGAATTCACAATTACTATCGCGCTGGTAATTATAACTTCGCAGTCGATAGTCAGCCAGACGGTTTGTGATGTACACTTACAAACTTTAAATTAAGGTTTCTTAAAACAATATTAGTATAGCTTAATCCCAACTTTATTGGATTCTTCAAGTAAATTCTTCCTTTTCATTTCTTGTGTAATTAATATTGATAAAACTCCACATACCATATCATAGTATTTAAAATTTTTAGATACTACTTCTACTACATATACTACTTCTCGAAAAATCGCAGTTTTTAGTGTTTAAATAAAAATTTTAAAAACTATGATGTGATATGTGGAGTTTTATTAATATTAATTCGAATCATTTGCCTTTAATCTTATGGTTACTTACAGAACCCCGCCACTGAAAACATAGGTCAGGGTCAGGCTTACTGACCTGGGCTAGGTATGGATAATGCATCTCCTCTTCAATTCCTTTATTCTCTTTGATGTACTCGAATGCGTTAATCATTGTTCCACCATCACAGCCATCATTTCCTAAAGAAAAACAGGAAGAAATAAAAAAGGATTAGGACTAAAACATAATTAAATGGGCTTTCTCTCATTTTTGATAAAATTCATGAAGCACAAATTCTTAAAACATAATCTAGTAATCACTAGAAAGTAATTAAAATTATATAAATAAAAATTTAAATCTAACATTCGATGGGAAAAATACATACATTCATAACGGAAGTTGCAGAGCTTTGGTACCAGATGAACACTGAATATATTTTCAACTCACTCTTGCTCTTTGTACAAGAACATGCGTCGAAAGAAATAAAATTGTTAACTTTATTTTATTATTACTTGGGGTGAATGTGGGCGGCAGGAAAGACAAGCACTGCGACCTGAAAGATCGATTGTGGCAACCCACGGAAAGGAGGACAGACTGAGAGAAAGACTGAGAAAGTATGTTGCGGGACTCGCAAGGGAAACGGGAGAACCCCGAGAAAACCTGCCCAGCGCGCATCGTCCACCATCACGAAATCCACATGAGAACCGAACCTCGGAACTCAGAGGTGAGAAGCCAGTGAAACTTACTACAAATGTTAACTTACTACTACTAATGTTAACTTACTACAAATATTTTATATTTGGCAAACTAATGGGCCTATCAAAAGGTTTTCATTCCGAACTTTATTACGAACCTTGATTAATTCCGTGATATTGCAGCTGGAATTTGTAATTTTCTTATAGTCAAAGTGGTGCGATACTACTGGGAAAATGTTTCTTGAATTTTTAAATTTGATGATTATTTATGTGATTTCGTTTTTAGCGGTCCTATGTTACAGTTAACATAGGGGACCGCTCTTGCTTTTGTGTTGTCTCACTGTATGTCACACTCTGTAGCAGCCAAACGATTAGAGATATTAGAATGAAACCTTCACCATTGTGTTCAGCATCCAAAAGTAGGTGACAAAAAAAAACATCAGACCTATAGGACCTCTCCCTGACCCCCAAAATTAACGTTTTCCGTAGCAATGTTAGTAATAATGATAACAATTAACACAGTAATAATATTGATGCTTCAAACATAACGATTCTAACAATTGCCAACAGGACGTCATTGTTAATACAGTCGGACCACTATTTAACGAACCTCTATTTTGCGAACTTTTCTTTGGAACCAAGAACATTTTGCTAATTTCTTTGTAAAATAACCTCCAAATAGCGAAGTGCATTTTCTATTTAACGAACTTTTTCGTGGTATCTATTTTTTTTTCTCCTTGAAATGTTTTTATTATTAATATTCCCTTAGAGGAAATGAAAGAAATGTGGATACAGCTGAGGGAAAAAGAAGAAATTAACGATGATGTGCTGATTGATGATTATCTTTCACTTGATTTTGAAGTTGAGACCTCGGAAACACTAACTGAATCGGATATTTGGGACAGTGTGAAAAATAAAAACAATACAGCTATGAATTGCGATGATGAAGATGACGACAATGGAAATGATCATGATGCAGAAATCAAAAAACCTTCGTATGATCATTTGAAACAATCCGACGCGGATTACAATTTAAAGAAAATACTGAAGGGGTTTTCGGTGCATTGTAAAGATGCGAGATGTACTATGAGCAAAAACACTTTTTCAAAAAAAAACTCAGACGAAATTAACAGACTTTATTAGTAAAATTTAAGTTCGTATGTGGTATTGTATGCTTCATGTCATTAAAATTATTACTTTTTTTAATAATATTTATTGTTTATGTATTTTAAATCTGTTTTATGTAGTTTAAAGTAATTTTGAAAGGTGAATCTCCATTTAACGAATTTTCCATTTAACGAACTTTTTTTCGGGATTTAGCGACTTCGTTAAATAGAGGTCCGACTGTATTTACAAACGTATTGTTTCATAAATTCTTTACATATCTAAATGATGCATTAAGCATTGTATTAGCGGTCCCTAGGTTACAGCTTGCATGTAAAAAATAAAGGAACGGTCTTGCATTTATAAGCTCTTGCTTTTAATTTTGTTGTTTATACAATTGTGCTTATTATGGGGCCGCTTTGCTTTTAACACTGTCTAAAAGTACTAATTACCTTGTTATTAATTACCATTTTATTACTTTACAACCTGTTCATTGAACTCTGAAAATCATGTTTGAAGTTTTGTTGCGTTAAAATCGCGGTAAATTACATAACTCTATTTTTTGTTGAGGAAGATGTAAAATTAAAATAAATTTTCCTTTTTTGAGAATTTCACTTGTGATGTTTTATAACATGGAAAATTCAGTGATTTATGTATTTAATAATGTTCACGATACACCGACGATCAAGACTTAATATTACTTTCTTATTTTTTAATCAATACATCATCTAATCTTATGATTTAATAATTGTAATGTCTTTAACATAACTTACCGTAAACCCTTGAACAGTCGACCAGTTGCTGTTTGCTAAGGGAAATCAACTGTCCATGTTTTAAAGCATGTTGTCCTTCTATAGAGCCTGTGGCAGAAAACGCGTAGCAACTATCACATTGACCCTAAACGTATTAATCACATGTTGGAATATCAATCTAGCATATGTAATATAAGTAAATAACAAACAAAATAATGTGTAAGTAAAAGCTATTGATATCAATATTGTAAGCAAGTTACTTTTGTTAAACCTAAAGTAATATATAGGGTTATTTTTAAAGGAGGGCAAAAAAAATTAGACTTGGATTCTACTCTTGAAAACAACCAAAAAAGTTCCTTTAAATGTGGGTCCGGAAATGAATAGTTATCGAGAAAAAATATTGTATCATAATTCAATGTAGGTGTGTTTGTTTCTTGTTTTGTGTTGTTGTGTTTACTAAATCATTCGTTGTTGGCACGTATGATGCGAGAAAACGTATTGCAAATACAGTCGGACCTCGATATAAGGTCACCCCTTGGGACCTCATGAAAGTGACCTTATAAGCGGGTTGACCTTATATCCGATTCATACGCATTTGGTAAATAAGCATTATATAAATACAGTATAATTGTAAAATTTAATACGTACAAAAATATCAGTTTAATAGGTTATAATTTTTTAATTTAGTTGAACCAATTAAAATTAATGGAATTAGAAAAAAATTATTTTTTAAAAATTTTAATTCGGAATAAAGTTGTATACAAATAGTACTAGTATGCTCAAGCAAAGTACTGATGTACAACTGACCTTACTTAAAACAATCCATAATACAACACTGTCGCGATTTTGGTTTCATCTTTTGTATAAGGTTTTCTAAGTTTTGTAGTTTCTGAAAATGTTCTTCAGCTCCCTCATGGCTCATAAAAAATGTCTTTGACATTTAATGCTCTGAGTGCTTCTGCTTGTGTCACCGCTTCACTTTCATATCACTATCGTTATCCTCACTTTCTAATGCATTGGAATCTAAAACTTGCGAAACAATTTCGGAAATCGAAGCTTGAGAAGTGGTAGCAATTTCCTCACCAATTCTCATATATTCACTTTTCCCTTCTCTAGCACATCCGCGATTTCTGAGATCTTGTATTAACACAGGTAAAGGAAGATCGTCTTCATCATCTTTTTTCCTAGAATTTGAGGGATGAAGTGCTTTGTGAAAAAGCTGTCCCCTCCGTCAGTAGGAGAAATGACGCCGATAAAAGATCGTACCCACGGAAAAATTCTTGGAATTCAATCAGTGTGGCACAGACAAAAGTGACCTTATATGCGTTTATGGTATTTAAGACCTGACCATACTTCCGATAATCCGTATCTAAGAATTCCTATTCATTGAGCCTTTAGAAAGTGATCTTATATGCGGGGTGACCTTATAAGCGGGTGACCTTATATCGAGGTCCGACTGTATTCCTAAAATGAAACACAAATAAGCAAAATAGGGAACGAATTATTAAATAAACCGTGTTGAATAAAACACATGCCAATAAATTAGCGAATTGGAATGAAGTTAAACACGGCTGCAGCAACAATGAAGTCGTTTTCCTTATTTTTGTAGACTCTTATAATTATACAACGTTTTCTGCAAAATACTTTTTGCGTGAAAACTATTCATTTTTGGATTCATTAATTGTTGGTTTTGTTTTACAACACGGTTTACTAAATCATTCGTTCCCTATTTTGCTTATTTATGGTTCATTTTATGAATATTTGCTGTACGTTTTCTCGTATCATACTGTGCCAACAACACAAAAGAAGTAATAAACACATCTACATGATACTGTAACGACCCAAGGTTCGCTACATCTACCTCCATTCTCTACCTTTTATTTCCTTCATTCTTTGTAAGAAAGTCTTCATAGCTATTTTCTATCTTCTTTACCCGGGCATTGGTTTCAACAATCCCTTTGTTTCTTCTAACAGATGCCTTCCAGGTACCTTGTAGTGTTCTCTCGAGCCTCCTTCTCATCTGGCATCCATCTTACCTCACTTTCCCATCTGGGCTCTGCTTTTATTTGCTTTCCAGCTTTCCCTCATTTTACTTTTTGCCAATTTTTTTCTTTTGTTCATCCTGTCTCCCAGCCTGTCAGCAGATGTGCTTGTAGACAGGCAGGCGTCTTCTGCATTGAGTAACGTCAGTACAGGGATGGGGACAGTGCATGTAGGAGAATATGAAAAATACATAAAATAAATGTGAAGGCAGCATCTGAGAAGGATAGGCGACCAGTTATTTGCTGTCCTTTAGATGCTTGCTCCCACCAAGGAAGGTAGTTTCTGTGTCTTGCAAGGCTGATTGGCCCATCTTTAAAAGCAGCAAGCAGAGTCCGCTAAGTAAGCGAGGCTCAGCAATAATTCGCAGCACCGAGGATCTTGTTGCATCTATTGTGTTCTGCGAGTTCTTTCCCGTTGCGAAATGAGAAGCGATACTTCGCATTACGGAAGACGTGTTGCATCGAATGAGCGTTCTTCAGGTCCTCGGACAGTTGTGAAGTGAAAATGCGTCACTGCAAACCGAAGCCATCGGTCCCGTCTAGCCTACCTGCGCTCAGCCGGAGACTGCACTTAGACTAAGAGTTCGGACTAGACTGTGACCCGCATGACTGCCCCTCGAGCACTTCCACCATCTACGGCGGATTCTGTAATGTTCAGTCAATTAATGAACTACGGCAAGGCATTACAATACAATACGTTTTTCTCGATTCCGGACCCATATTTATAGGAAAGCTTTTGTTTGGTTTCATGAGTAGAACCTAAGGTAAATATTTGACCCACCTTTTGGAATCACCCTGTATATTAACAGAGGCAACAAAACTTATTTATGGTAAAAACTCATTATAAATCTTAATTCTTGAAGCTAATATACTTCGGTAAGAATTATACTGAATTAAAAGGCAATTCCTGTTGTAATGCTGTTAATATATGTTCTATTGATACACAACATATGCACACAGATGGAGGTTGTTCCAGGAGAAAGATCTAATATTAGTGTTTATATGAAACATATATGTGTTTATATGTTTATATGGTGTTTATATAACATGAACATGTGCCATTTTCGAAAGGTTTCCGGGAAAGACCTATTTAAATGCCCAGTATTTTGAATGCGATGCGAAAGACGAGCAACACACCATGTTCTCCCGGAGTTGCAAAATGCCTTGATGTTGATCATGGGATTTTTGAGATTTTATTCTAAACTGTAATAAATTTGTCAAACAATTTATAATAAATTAATTGAATAACAAATATTAGAAACAGCACATAATAGTTCTTTCCTACCAATAATTTTGCAACTTTCTTAATAATAATTTTTAATTTAAAATGACTTACCGCAGATTTGCTTGTTGCCGAACATTAAATTTACTATTACATGAATACTTGGAAAACTTGGAATTAAATGTTGGTCTCAACATTAAATAGAAATATTTCTGTTCATTAATTCCATTAACTCCCGATCTCGGCGATCATCCCTAGTGGAATATTTGAACTAAACCTTACAAATCTTTATATATAAAAATGAATGTATCTTTCTTTCTTTGTCCTTTATACACTCCAAGGCCCTTTGACCTATCTGGACCAAACTTTGCAGAATTACTCTTTCGGACCCTGCGGAAAAGATAGGCTACCTTAGAACCTGGAAACACCACCCCCAGGGATTCAAAAGGAGTTAATTCCACACAAATATTGTTATGCAACAATTGGAGCTCGGCGACAATGACAACTATACCACCCCATAGTGTTGTGCAACAATTGGCACGAAACTATTGTTGTGCAACAATTGGACCTAAACTATGGTTGTGCATAATAGCGACATAATGAATAATAATGAATTTATTATAATAATAATAATAATAATCAGATGAATTTTTACGAACTAGAAAAGGTCTGACGTGATAGGATTATGATGTTATAAAGTTCGAATAATTTCGATCTAGGGGTATAAACGGGACAGAGAAAGGGGAGGGAAAATCTTATATTTTCCGATCTCTATATTATTTTCATATCTATGAATGTCGAGTTACAAAATTCAAATAACATGGAACTAGCAGTGTACACTAGGAGGACGGTGAGTGGATGAGCAAACATGATTCAAAGATACTTCTACGAAGGATTCGGAATAGCTATAGATTTGTAATGAGATCAGACCTTTTGAGTTGTTGTTGTTTTTTGTTTTGTTTTTATACCAACCGGGAAAGTTTCGAAATGATCTCGCAATTGCAATTTCTTTATCATCCACATTTGGATATTTGTTTTTTGTAACCCGTGCGAAGAACGGGTCCTTCCGCTAGTAAGTAAATAAAAATCTTTATTTATGTGTAGTAAAGGTCTTTGGAAGATATTTGACTCATAGGACGAATTCTTGTTGCAAACAGCGAATTTTCTCAGTGTACTAATAGAACAAGATAATTATCTTCGAATTGCTAATGAGCCCTCATGTGATAAAAAAAATGAAAGAGACTTGACTTTAAATAGCCAGATATTTCGTACAGTTTATTTATAAGAGTAAATACATACCTGGTCCTCGACTTCATTGACAATATTGTATGTTCTCCAATCGACAGAACCAGGCAAGTTGTCATTGCTGTTATATTCATGAATTGGAATTGAGCCATTTTTCTTTGGCGATGGCTTGAAGCAACTGGTAAGTTTATCTAATTCTGCAGTGTACTGAAAAACAAACAAACAAACAATTTTTGTAGATAATAAATCCGTTGGAAAAGCATTGATAAAAATGTCAAATAATGAAGAAAAATGAATACATCTATTCGTTTATATTATGATCACTGAATTGCAGTTCGTATTAGGCCATTTTTTCAATATCAAGAACAGCATTTTTTATTAAAAAACTTCGGATGGTGCCTTTTTGTTTTCTTCTTCATAAATTGATTTTACAGATAAGATTAAACAAAGTTAACTTGCTTTAAGTAAAAAAAAAAAGATCAATATTTAATGTTGACAATCTTCACCAAATACTTCAGCTTTATTTTCAAAAACATTTAGCTACAGAATACTGTCTACAGACAAGTTAAGCGATCTTTTGTATTCTAAATAAGAAATTGATTTGACTGAAATTACATTAATAACTGTGATATCCTTATATCCTTTTATAACTAATTTAATTTCAATAGAATGAATTTTAAAAAGAATTACAAGTAAGAATAAAGTCATTAATTAAGATGTTTTATTTACAATATTTTTATTTTAAAGAACCACCTGTGAAGTGACGAAATTGCGTAGAGATATTGAAAGCTTGTCATTTGAAAGCTTTTTTTTATAAATAAACATCCCATATTTCTTCTTCAAACCTTTTCTATTGTAAAGTATATTATTAAG
>JAFIDM010003189.1:47386418-47402743 GCA_023159025.1 Thereuonema tuberculata | reverse complement strand
GTTTTCTATTTGGCTTTGATTTGTGATTCTTATCGAGTAGAATTCAATAAAGAATGGAATCGCTTTAAGGTAACTATCCAAGCAACTTCATTTTATAACTTCCATATTGTTTTTTCTAAAGCTGCACAAAATACAGTAGTTCACAGTTGACTACAGTAGGGTTTAGTAGTCAAACGGAAAAGCGGTTGACTATGGGCTTAGCTGGGATTTTTTCCACGTTGAATTCTTTCCAGATGCATCCTAGGGTCCAACCAGAGGAATACCCTTTTCTGGGTAACGGGTTTCTTTCCCGGGAGTTAAAGACGAGTGGGCGTCGGGATGACCATCCGACCTCAGCTTGTTCTCTGTTGGTCCGGAAACGCCGGGAGCCTTACATAGGTCAGTAATGGGATGCTTAAACAAGTAGAATGCAGTATTTGCATTAGGAATTCGTTAGTCTGATGTAAAACTACATCAGAAGTTACAGATAACTTAAGTATTTTATTGCAGCAAGTTAAGGTTCATCCACAATCGTTGCACAAAAATAATCATAAAACCTATTTAAAAAATTTCAATCTTAATGTAAAATATTGATTAAATTAATTAGAGACTTCCTTTTTCTTTTTTTAATTTGAACAAGTTATTACAAACTTTAAAAAAAGCCATTTATCACACAACAACTATAAGTATAGTAAACGCATGTAAATCATTGCTGTATTATATTTTGTTAAACTTGGATTAGCATTAATCTAGAAGAATTGAGTGATATTGCGATTCAATGATTTTCTGTTGACCTTTGAGAATCCGTTCAAAATTTATATGATTACCACAACAGACAATTACAGTCCCACATAAAGTCTTTCTATTTTTGTGTTTTGAAAATTAAATCAGTAGATATTTTTTTTTCCATATTGTATTAAAACTGAAAATCCACACAAACATCTATTCGTTATTTCAGACAAATTTCAAGAGAAATTATGACCTCGACGAGATCGAACGACGCGACGCTTGGGAAAAGAATATGGAGAGAATTCTAGAACATAACAAAACGTACGAGTTAGGACAGACTTCTTATTCGATGGGCATAAATCAATTCTCAGACTGGGTGAGTATCAAAAATAATTAAGAATTTCAAATTGAAGAAACATCAAATCTATGTTACATTAAAAGAAGATATTTTGATTTTAGATTAAAACGTAAAACCTTTTTACTTGTGATTGTAGATTAGTCATCTAAAAGAAACAAAAATAAAGCTTGTTATTAAAAGCCAAGCTTTCAACATCTAAAACAATTTCATCTCTTCAGAGGTGGTTCTTTAAAAAAAAATCTTAGTAAACAAAAACATCTTCATTAATGACTTCATTCTTATTTGTAATTCTTTTTAAAATTCATTCTAAGAAATTAAATTAGTTATAAGAAGATATAAGGATATCACAGTTATTAATATAATTTCAGTCAAATCAATTTCTCTTTTAGAATACAAAAGAGCAGTAACTCTTACCGTTGTCAGTAGACAGTATTCTGTAGTTAAATGTTTCTGCAAATAAAGCTATTTGGTGAATAATGCCAAATATTTGTGAAGTATTTGGTGAATAATGTCAACATTAAATATTCGGGTTTTTTAAATAATTGCTGAATATTTCTTGATAGTCAATATCAAGAAATATCAAGTTGATTGATGAATATGAAGAACTGAAAACTTTTAATATTATTTTTCAACATCTAGATTGATGAATTATTTAATTCTCAAAAATCTCTTTATACACGATGTTTTGTTTATAAACATTATTCTTCTTCTTCTTCCGAATTTGGCCAACTAGGGACCACGTAAAATAACCTCATGATTTTCTTCCTTCATTCAATCTCTTCCTCCAGTATTCTTTCATCCTTTCACTCTGTTGCTTTCGTCTTTCTTCTGTCCAGATTCCTCCTGTTTTCCTTTTCTGCTTTGCTTGAAAACCAACAAAATTTTTAACTGTTGATCTGAGCATCCCCCTATTCTCCAATTTTTCCGCTGTTATTCCCATTTCTTCCATGTCGCTCTTTACCTCCTTAAACCAGGTTATACGTGTTTTGGGGTTTTTATCAAAGTAGTTAAAGAGTTGCTTTGACAATCTGTCTTCATTCATTCTACTAAGGTGTCCGTAGAATGTTATTCTCCTCTTTCTCATTGTGTCCACAATCCTCTCTATTCCCTCGTATATTTCTCTGTTACTTTTGAGTTTCCATCTTCCATTTTCATAGTTTGGACCAAGAATTTTTCGGATTACTTTTCTTTCCTTCTTCTCAAGTTCATTTAGCTGGGTGACCATATTCATTGTTAGGCATTCTGATGCATACAGACTCTCGGGTTTAATCACCGTTTCATAATGTTTTGTATTTATGGAGATAGATTAACAAATAGATAGATTATTGTCCAATTTTAATCGTTCATAAAGTTTTCCTTGGAGACTTGTTTCGGAGATATTGACTTTAATGTTTTCGCGTTTCCGACATCGCGTAAACGCCACATTTAATAGACCACGACTAAACACTGGATTACGCAAATGGATTCCAACATGTTCAAAACTTTGTCCTTGTGACTTATTTATTGTCTTGGCGTGGGATCACTGGAAACTGAGTTCTCATAAGTACGAACGGAACATATGTATCACTTGGTGTCAAAGTGATCTTTGGAAATAAAACCTCTGTTCACTGCACTCAAAATCTGAGCTTCAATTACATTACAATGGAGGGCGATTACCTTAAGACGCGTACCATTGCAAAGTCCTTTTCGGGGATTCAAATTCCGAACCAACATAATGATGACACCTTTTTTCAACATCAGAACATGCGGTGGCAACCAGATGGTGTTGTCTGGTGAAGAAAATCGAGTGGATAGTTGTTGAAATCATTGGTATCATCACTAACTAATTCATCTGCACTGTAGTAAATTTGAACTTGATTGTCATTAACATTTTCTCCAATCTTGTCAATAACTAGTCTGTTAATCTTCAATGCTTCAGCATTAGTGCATGTCAATATTGCTCTTGCGCCAGGTCGTCATCGGATAAATCTTGAATCTTTCCGTTAATGACATCAATCAAATATCGACTTGTGACTATGTCATTGTCTATCAGAACTGTGCTTTCGGGAAGTCCTGCAGCAATTGCATCTTGCTTACCATCCCCAATTCAAGCAACCACTCGTTATGTTTTCTCTGACCATAACTTCTCTTATTTGACAAAGCAATCTTTTTAAAAAGATGCCCCAACGATCTTTTTTTTTTTACTCTGGTTTCAATAATTTCGATTCTTGACCCCTTTGGCACAACTGGTAATGTTTGGCGAAAGTCTCCGCCGACGACAATAACTTTATTTCCAAATGGAGCTACAGATCTCGTCACATCTCTCAACAAAAGGTCAATGCAACGTAATCCATGTTTTGTCAACATAGACACCTCATCAATGATAATGAATTTTGCATCTCTCAATTGTTGGGCATTTCGGGAATTGGGACGCATTGATGATTTTGATGTGTCGTATATAGGTATCGGCAATTTGAAACCGCTGTGTACTGTTCGTCCACCTTTCAACAGTAATGCTGCAATCCCAGTAGTCGCAAACGGCAACGCAATATGTCCCACGGATCGAACAGCTGCCAAAACTGTCGAATACATATATGTTTTTCCTGATCTATTAGATCCATCGATAAAAAACAGCGATCCTTCTCATTGTCATCATTGACAGCTTTCATTATATGATTATAAGCAAGCTTCTGTTCAGGATTAAGCATGTTCAGTTGAGATTTTAAAAATTGCTCTTCAGCTAAAGGATCATAAATGATATCCTGTTCTGCTTGTAAAGGATCTCCATATGGAACAGGTAAACCATAAAAGGCACAAGAAGTTCCGTGTTGTCGAAAAATAAATTCCAAATCGTGTAATGAATAATTGAATGCCTCATCATTGAACCGTAGCAAATAATCTTCCGACATTGCAATGCGGATAGTTTGCCAAAATAATGAAGGTTCTGATGGATTGTTGAGGACGCAAATATAAGCAAATGTTTCTCTCATCTTTTGTGGTAGTTGAAAACTTTGTGCTTCTGCGAGACATCTATTCCCTTCGTCGTCAGAGCTCATTAAGTTCATCGCGATTGCTGCTACTTTGAATGAGTCATTAAGAATTACATTCACTATTTTGAGATCATTGTAGCACCATGAACATGAAACAACAACGTTCTTAAACAAAAAATTTCAACATTCTGGAATTGACCAGATAAATTCGAGGAACAACTTCATCACCGCCTTTTACGTTCACGTTCCCTCCATATGTAATGAAGAGGAATATCAGAGTATAAATACTGATTTGCATCTTCATCTCTTTCATTCAGCTTGAACTAATCCAAGAGCATAGTAGTTTTAGAGTTTACTACACTATTTGCCTCGTCACCTTCCCGGAAAACCAAATTTTGTATATTTTCAAGATGAACAAGCATTCTAATCAAGATGAACAAGCATTAATTACAGCATGTGAACGTTTATGCATTTCGTTCGCTAAAATTCGCCACATTGCATCAGTAGCTCCGACATATCTTGCGTTGATGTAGTTGTCAATCTCATTTATTGACACTTCTGCGAGATGAATGGCTAAACGAGCACAATCATATCCCTTGTAAATGTATTTCACTGCTCTTACTGATGATGTTACTTCAACATTTAAATGGCAATTGTATTTAAGCAAGAGTTCAACATTGTAAAGGAAGACGAATCTGTTATCCAACAGTCAGCCTCTAACTTGAATGGATGCACCGTGACTTCGACGATACACCGGATATCCATTAGAATTTACAGCAGTTCTTTCTTGAAAATCTTTCGGAAACTTCTTTGTACAAACACCATCAACCAAACATTCTGAAGATTGTCGGAACCACAAGGTCCTGCATCATATTTTTCACAACAATACTGTGAACTGTGGACTGACATTAACATCAGGTATTTCAGCAGAAACCACTCTATCGACTCGTTCGGGTGTTGTATTGAACAGACCCATGCTTTGACGGTTCCGAACATTCCTCCTCTAATGTCATCCAGCAAAGCTTTCTGAAGGACAAATAGGCGATTTTTTTTTATTTTTTTTTTTTTTTATTCACACTATTTGTGTATTACAAATAATTGGGCTTAACGGAAATTACAAAAGAGTCACAGATTTGTAGTAGTCACTTTCAGCATACAGTTCGTATCTTCTTACTTCACTTCTTAAGCTGTTGATCCATAGGTCTGTTCTCATTGGTGAATTCTGTGCTTGAAATATACGGACAGACAAATGATTAATTATTATCACAATTAATAATTAGAGCAAAAATAAATCTAAACTCAACTAGAGTTTACACTAATTTCAATATATCACTAAAAGTAATCTTCAAATTAGGAGCGAGCACTTTTCCGGTAAGTATTTTCTAGTTTTATTTTTATAATATCTTTAATAGTCTATCTTCGGTCGTTGATAATTCGCTACCGGTAAGTTACGCATTTAATTCTTAACAGGAGCACTTTGATTCAATAAATATTATAATCTAACTTGATTATAAACCACACTGTATTTTAATAAGTCGCACAATAATTCATTCTCGCAATTTAACGGTAACAGTTGAATCTTGAATTTTTCGTTTGCAGTAATAAAGTCAATGAATAATATAATTCTTCTTACTTCTCGCTTTTCAATTTATTGTTGAATCCTTTAATTTAATTCCTTTAAGTTTCAATAATCTTCGTTACTAAGGTAAGGAATAATTGTACTCACTTATTAATGCCTTTAGCTGAGCGCAGGAAGGTTTAGCCGAGTTCACTTCAGTTTTCGGTTCATTCCTCGGTGAAGTCACTTGGAATATTCCACTAGTTGATTCTATTGGCTTACGTGTTCTCAGTTTTGCGGCAGACTTCCCTAGTCCTGATTGGTCGCTTCCACTTGTGTCGTCTAATTCCATCAGAATTCCCTTTTAATTATCTTCTACCGGTGAATTCTTCGTACGCTTCAGAATTGACTTCTTATTTATTCTTCGTGGGATCAAATCTTCTGAAATAATTCCGCATTCTTCGTTATTCTTCCTTCGTCCAGGCGTGCAACTCATCTGACGAGAGAATGACGTGGGCAACCTCTCCAAACAGTTCTATCCAGGGCTTTTTCTTTGACTGACCGAGTGTGAGGCTCACCTCTCATTTAAATACCTTTTCACTGATGACGTCACATTTCATTTTAAATAATAAATTTAAATCTTTTGTTTGAAGCCTGTGTTAATAATTTATTTAACACTTAATATTCCAAAAATAATTATTCACATTTAATTATCGCTTCACTTTCAATTTCAACTCAAACACTCGAACGACTAAATCTGGTCTATCTGCTGCTGTTTCACCTTTCACCAAATTTTCCTTGATTTCAGACCAATTTGGATTTGCAGTCATCGTAATGAAGAGATCTGGAGGTCCCTCTTTTTGAAAAATTGCTGCAGCATCACAAAATCGTTCTCTTAAATTTCGAGGCGAACCTTCAAAAGAACTTGGTAAAATAATAGGAACTCTAGGAAGAACATTCATATTTTCGGCTTGACCAGCAATGTAATCGAGAAGCCCTTGATAATTTTCAGCCCTAAGGTTTGATTGATTGAATCTCAAATAGTTCAATCTTTGGGCTTCTATTTGAGTATACTGGTCGACAATACGTTGCTGAGTTAATTTCCCTGCATGTAAACTTGGCTGAAATTGATTCGGACGATCATGAAGCGTTGCACTGACATATTGAAGTTTGTAATATTTGTACGCTGTGAATTTGACTGAACTCCTGGATAGGGTACTGAGATCCAGTTTGGCGTCCATCCAAATTGAGTTCCTCTGAGATTGAACAGGGCATAACACCATGTTTCAAGATATCCAGAAAGTATATTTAAAACAACTTTGTCGTATCTTTGTGGAGGCGGAATACGATTTGAATTTGCATCTCGAACTGCATTTAGAACGGAATTTGCAACTGAATTCAAATTTAAATCTTGAACTGAATCTGGAATTCTTGAATAGATGCGAAAATCTCTATGGAATGGTGGCTCACCATCATTATTTACAAAGACAACAACGACTTCATTGACTACTGGCAGATTATAGCGTCGTTGATCATCTCTCAAGTCACGAATAAATATCAAATTCACGTTAGCGATTAGAATCCTTGATCTCGAGCTATTTGATCTTGTTCTTCCTTCAAACACTTTAACGTTTGGACATATCGATTGTTTGTTCTGATGTGTAAATCCAATATATCCATGATTTCAAGACTGCAGCCTGCATTGACATTCATTCGATGATCACAATCTTGATTATGATCGACAATATACAATTGATCGTACTGAGGTGCTTGACCAGGCCGTGGCTGCAGATGATTCGTTTTATGATAGATTTGACCTTGAATTTTGTAAACTTGTGGTTCATGAGGCATACGATCAACAGCTGCACCAAATGAAGCGAAAGACAATGCACTATTAAATGATCTGATATTTTCACGAAAATTCTTATACTGCTGATTTTTCGGATTCGTGCAAGTTCAAATTTGCCTGCAACAACTGAGGTACGATTCTTCTTTCAATACTTCAGCTCGGAAATGATATGTCTTACAATAACAAAATTCACGATCCATTTCACCGCAATAACGTTGGGGAATAATCATTTCATGAATTTCTACGAATTTCATCTTGATGATATTGTAAAGCAAGATCGTATCTATCTTCAGCAGTGACATTTTGACTATGTTCAGCAATGTGCAATTGAACAGAACTTTCGCGTTCACGTTGTCGATTTTCAATCATTTGCAATTCTGAAGATCGTCGATTTTGATGACGTCCTCTTTCAGCAGCAAGCCATTGCTCACGCTGTTCTAGAGTTTCAGCTGCACGACGATTTCTCGCATTTTCTCTAGGAGCAGGTCGCCTTCTTTCACGTTGTTCTTCAATTTGGTTATTTTCCTCCATTTTTGATTGCTTTGTAGAAAGGATCGTTAAAATGTTAAAAACAAAATCAAAATTTATTTGGGTGGGGGGGACATTTATAAATCTATTTTTAAACATTTACCTTAACCAATACTGGAATTCTTCCTAAATTTATTTGCTGAACTTATGCTATGGCAATTATGTAGTGCCACAGCGCTGACCGAAAGACCATCGTTACACGATCATATGATTTTTCAATATCAACATGCTTTCCTGGCATTTTCGGCGAAAAAAGTTAACCTCCTGCCCTAAAATAATAGGCTCCTCCAAATTGAGCCTATGACAGAGTGCCCCACAATGCCTTACAGGCGCATAGGAATTATTTCGAGTTCATTTTGTTTTTATTATTCACTAAATGAATGGATGCAAAAGATAAAATTTGTTTACACTTAAGTATTTGTATATTATTTAAAATTAAAAATACACTAATAAAATTAAAATTAAAAATATACTTTAAAATATTCTCTCTCCGCTCTCTCCCCTTTCCCCTTACATCCGTTTTTTGCCTATTAATAGTATGATTCTGTTCTTGATATTGAATAAATGATCTAATTCGAACTGCAATTCGATGGTAATATAAACGAATAGATGAATTCGTTTCTCATGATTATTTGACATTTTCATCAATAAAAGATGACTTACGACTTAAACATTACACAATCTTTTCTCTATGGAAAGGAAAAAAAGAATGAATTAGTTAGGGAAGATGTTTTGGTCAATAATAAGGTTTAAAAACTTAACGAAAATATTGGTTCATGATTTTTAAAATCAAAATCTCATTTCTTCAGAAATAATTTCCTCATCTTTAGGAATGCTTTTCTAACGGATTTATTATGAACAAAAATTGTTTTTTTGTTTGTTTGTTTTTTTGCAGTACGATGCAGACTTAAATAACCTTACCAGTTGCTTCAAGCCAACGCCAAAGGAAAATTGCTCAATTCAAACTCATCAATATGACAGCAATGACTACTTGCCTGATTCTGTCGATTGGAGAACACAGAATATTGTTAATAAAATCGAGGACCAGGTATGTATTTACTCTTATAAGTAAACTGTATGCAATATCTAGCTATTTAAAGTCACATTTTTTTATCACATGAGGGCTATTAGCAATCTAGCTATTTAAAGTCACATTTTTTTATCACATGAGGGCTATTAGCAATTCGAAGATAATTATCTTGTTTCCATTAGTGCACTGAGAAAATTCGCTGTTTGGAACAAGAATTCGTCCTAAGAGACACATATCTTCCAAAGACTATTGCATGTAAATGAAGATTTTTATTTACTTACTTGTAAAGTTTAATTCAAATATTCTAATAGGGATAATCCCAAGATCGTGAGACCACCATTTAATTCGATGCTTATCTCTCTATATCTCTCTTTATCTCTCTATATTATTTCTCAAAGGTATTTTTGTGTCGGTTCGCCATATCTCCCTTAATACTTCATCAAAATCAATGATTGAGGCATCATTTTGAAGATTACGTTCGTCGCTAATGACGAAAAAAAACAACCAAATTTTTAAAATTAATGTTTTCGTTAAAAAACTTTATTTTAAAAACCTTTTAAAGAAGGTTGTGTAGAAGATGTCATCTATTGACTATCTGTTTAACTAACATGCACGACAGCTGTTGGAGTTGTTTCTTATTTTTCAAAGGTGTTTTTGTGTCGGTACGCCATATGATAACGTTTCTCATCACAAGTAAATCCCGTATATTATTATTTATCTATTTTTTTATTATTTAAACGAACTGTTTAAAAATGTTTTTTCTTTAAAAAACTGTATTTTAAAAATCTTATTAATAAAGATGTAGAAGGCGCCATCCAATGACAATCTGTTTAACTAACATGCACGACAGCTGTTGGAGTTATTATTTCTGTTTAATTATTCTGTTTGGTGGAGATTTCCGTCGGGTGTTACCCGTCGTTAGACCTGCCAGTAGAACAGCCATCGTCGAAATTACAGTTAAACGATCGCCCTTATGGTCTCATCTTAAAATTCATAAGTTGAACCAAAATATGAGGGCAAATGATGATCCCGTTTTCACTGAATGGTTACTTAAAATTGGTAATAGTGATTTAGAAGTTCAAACAGATTACTACAATGAAGAGATCCAAATTCTTAAACATTGCTATTAATTACGATAGTATTATTACCCACCGTATTCAATGTCACAGAAATCAATGAACAAAATGTTTGGCAATTCTATTCAACGGCGATTTTATGTCCAAAAAATGATGATTGTACAACAATTAATGAATATGTCGTTTCAATTTGTTATCTGGAGAAGAAAAGGTTTACCTCAGTTCTGATTCTGTCGAATATAAAGAAATAAACAACGGTCAATTGCACCTCCCACAGAATTCTTGAACTCTTTAAATTCGTACGGTTTACCACCTCATAAATTGCTTTTAAAGAAAAATGCTATTATGTTAATTAGAAATCTTAATACTAACCAGGGACTAATTAATGGTGAAAGATTAGTGGTAGCGCACTTAGGCGAGTACATCCATCCATCCATCCATAGTATTCTGTCCGGAGACAGGTCCAATTCTACGGAATTCGCATGGAATTCCCTGAAATGCCTGGGGAAAGATACTGGGGTGGTTTCCTGTTGCCTGCCCCAGGACGCCATTAAGGAAGGACGTCACACCGAAGAGAAAGCGAAGAAGAGGCGAACAACACGGGAAAGGAAATTAAAACAGCCAAGCCACTGCCGGGATTCGAACCCAGGTACTGGCGCACTGGCCGCAACGGCAGACCGCCGCCGAGACCGCACGGCCACGCCAGCACGGCGCGAGTACATCATCACTGCTAAATTCACTCCGATAAAACTGTGCTCATACCCCGCATTAACATCACACCTTCTGATTCAACCATGCCTTTCCAAATGATAAGAAAACAATTCCCAATAAAAGCAGCCTTCGCTATGACCATTAATAAAGCACAAGGTCGAGTTCGTAGATTCAGTGATATTTATGTTTGTGTTAAAGACACACATAACTAACAAGTAAACGATGATCACATTATAACTGCTAAAATTGTTTTCAAAGAAGTTTTGTAAAGAAAAGAAGCTTTAAAAAAAATTCCTATTTGACAAAGCCAATATCTGCTTTTTAAATGTTTTATAATTAAGCGTATTGTATGTAATGATAACGACTTTTTACAATAATGCTGATATTTAATACTACTCTTCAAAATAAAATATCTTTCAATAATAAATAATTGCATTTACTTATTTCCACATTATTATATTACCATTCGGTGACTGATCAAGATACCATGCGAATTATTACAGTTTAGAAAAAATCTCAAAAATTCCACGGTCAACATCAATGCATTTTGCAACTCGGGTGTGTTGCCCGTCTTCCGCATCACATTCAAAATACAGTGCATTCAAATAGGTCTTTCCCGGGAACCGTTCGAAAAATGGCACATCTTCAAATAAACCTTTTTTCTTATTAGCAACACAAAAATTAAACATTTCTCCTGGAATATTCTCTATCTTTATACATATGTTGTACATCAATACAACATACAGAAACAGCATTACAACAGGAATAGCCTTTTAATTTAGTATAATTATTCTTTCCGAAGTGTATTAGCTTCAAGAAATAAGATTAATAATGTGTTAAAACGACAAATAAATTTTGTTGTCAATGTTAATGTGTAGGGTGATTCCAAAAGGTGGATCAAAAATTTAGCCTTAGGGTCTACTCATGAAATCTAACAAAAATTTTCCTATAAAGTTGGGTTCAGAAATGAATAGTTTTTGAGAAAAACGTATTGTATCATTATTCAATGTAGGTGTGTTTGTTCTTAGTTTTGTTGTGTTGGCACAGTATGATGAGAGAAAACATATTGCAAATGTTCATAAAAAGAACCACAAATAAGCAAAATAGGGAACGATTGATTTAATAAACGGGATTATAAACCAAAAACCAATAATTAATGGATTCCTAAAAGAATAGTTTTTATTGTAAATATTGTATTGTTATAAGTCAACAAAAATAATGGTAACTTTATTATTGCTGCAACCTGTTTTACTTCATTCCCATTCCCTATTTTCTTGACATGTTTTATTCAATACCATTTATATAAATCATTCGTTCCCTATTTTGCTTATTTGTGTTTCATTTTATGAATATTTGGAATACGTTTCCTTGATATCATACTGTCCCAACAACACAAAACCAGAAACAACACACCTACATTGAATAATGATACAATACGTTTTTCTCGATAACTATTCATTTCCGGACCTTAATATAGGAACTTTCTTGTTTGGTTTCATGAATTCAAGGCTAAATTTTTGACCCATCTTTTGGATTCACCCTTTATATTACTGTGTATTATTATTAAACTTTACGTTTAACAAAAGTAACTTGATTACAATATTGATATCAACAGTTTTTAATTACATATTATTTTGTTTGTTATTTACGTATATTACATACGCTAAATTCTTATTCCACCATGTGATTAATATTTTAGGGTGGCTGTGGTTCTTGCTATGCATTTTCTGCCACAGGAGCTATAGAAGCACAAGATGCTTTAAAACATAAACAGTTGCTTTCCCTTAGTAAACAGCAAATGGTCGACTGTTCAAGGGCTTACGGTAAGTTATGTTAAAGACATTACAATTAAAAACATAAATTTTTTACGTGTACTGTAATATTCTACATGCAAAAACAAAGCCATACACCTGATTAAGCAACGAAACATTTATACAAAAATTGGTTACAACTAGTTTCTCCACCGAGAGGTGGTATTCTCAAGTATTGAGTACAACAGTGAGGGAGGATTATATAAGGTTGAGTTGCTTAATCAGGTGTATGGCTTTGTTTTTGCATGTAGACATTACAATTATTAAGTCAGAAGATTAGGTGATCTGTTGATTAAAAAATACAGAAAATAAAATTAATGTTGATCGTGGGAACATCACTACTCATCAACGCCCAGCCCCAAACCCTCGGACCTAGAAAGCTGAAATGTTGCACAGAGGTTCCCTTTACAATGTAGACAAGGAATAAGGCCAGATTTTTCGAAATTCCCACGGGATAAGGAATAAAGAGGATTTACAATTTTTGCTTTAAAGTTGCCTTATTTCCATAACTATAATTATTAGAGACTTCAGAAAGACTTCAAATTAGAGATTTCATGATTATCGAAGGATGTTTACAGATTTTGTGTTTTTTTTTTTAGTCGGATAGGACAATTGTTTTTTTATTTGATTTGATTATCAAAGGATGTTTAAGACCATATCAATTGATGTTAACTTAAGATATGTTACTAATGATATTCCGTATTAAATAATGGTTGAGTTTTAACTGTGGTTAGATATGGAGTAATGAAATTATTTATTAGTTACAAATAAATTAGTTCAAGTATTAATTCTGTTTCTTAATAGCATCTCTGAGTTGTTTTTTTTTTTTTTCACTGCACACACTCTTAGATTTTTAGCTCTGCATTTTTCCCCCCACAAACAAGTTTCCCGTCGCGTCGCATTAAAAATAAAAGATCCATTATTAATTTATTCTGAATAATAAGTAGATGATAAGAGGACGCAACAGACGAAAGCACAATGGCGCATAAAGGGGCTTTCGAAGCATTAAACAGAACTCGAAAAGACATCAGAGGGAGCGATGATATGATGGGTGGAGTCACCGTGTTTTAGCTTGAGACTTCCGTCAGACTTTGCCGGTAGTGCTGCGGGGAACTCGAGCTGACGTAGTTAAGGCTTGCATTATGGCGTCAAATCTTTGGCACTTAATTAAAAAACTCCACCTTAAGAAAAGGATGCGGGTGCACTTGAAGGGCTAAGTTTGCGCTGGACAATTCTCCGATCTCCTCCTTAAAATAGGAAACGGAGAATATACGGAAACTGAGGGCAAGATTACAATTCCATCAGATCTTGCCTTAGACCGTTGACGACCTAATAGCCAGAATATATCCAGATGTCCACAACCTACACAGCAAATCCCTGGAGTGGCTGTGCGGACGTGCTATTCTGACACCTAAGAACGATAAGGCTTAAGTCATTAATGACACTTTGTTGAAGTCGTTCGAAGCTGAAGAATACCAGTACAAGTCTGTGGACAATTTAGTGCATGCGGATGATGCTATACACCATCCTGTGGAGTTCCTAAATGCACTCAACCCACCGTCTCACACACTTATCCTCAAAGCTCCAGTAATGCTACTGCGAAATCTCAATCCGCCCAAGTTGTGGAATGGGACCAGGTTGTATGTCAAAGCCTTACATAAAATGTGGTAGAGGCCATTGTATTTATTGTCTGTGCTCGAGGTAAATCGGTATATATATATATCGCGGATACCACTTATGAATGTGTATATTTCCTTTAGGAATGTATGTATTTTCCCGTCGAATGCTAGATTTAAATTTTTATCAAAGTAATTTCCATTACTTTCGAGTTTTAAGAATTTGTGCTTTCATCTGTTCCTACATGAATTTTATCAAAAATAAGAGAAAGCCTATTTAATTATTTTTTAGTCCTAATCCTTTTGTTTTCCTGTTTTTCTTTAGGAAATAATGGCTGTGATGGTGGAGAAATGATTAATGCATTCGAGTATATCAAAGAGAGCAAAGGAATGGAGAGTGAGAGGACTTATCGATACAAAGACAAGGTCAGTAAGGCTGAACCTAACCTATTTCTTTATGTCTTCAATGGCAGGATTCTGCAAGTAACATAAATTACTTTAACCTGGCTTAAAGGCAAATGAATCCAATTAAGTTGCGATTGAGCTATACTAGTTTTGTTTGAAGAAACTCTAATTTAAAGCTCGTAAGTGTGCATCACAAACCGTCTGGCAGCCTATCGACTTCGAAGTGCAGCAATTTACCTGCCCTACATTAATTGTGATTTCTTTGTTTCTCGGGAGTTGCACTGATTGTGTTGGCTTTCAATTCTTCTGACAAGTGAGATACTTCTAACTTAGTCAAAGCGGTGAATACAGTTCATTTCTGAGCAATAATAAAAAACGAAATCTAGAACGAAACTAAATTAAAGTTTAAATTTTAAACAATTCAAGCAGTACAACGTAAAAATCCAACATATTAACTAAACGTATCGTGTACTTATTCAGATCTGTGACGGATTCAAAATGACGCGGGCGCAAGTTTTTGAGAATGTTTTAAATGCATTCATTGACAACTCCGCTAGCTCCATCTACGGACAGTTTTGGGAAGTTTTTCATTCACCTCATGGAGAACTACTTGATCGACCAGGATGAAAAGTAATCTACGGCGTACTCCGTGTCCTAGATTACTTGCATGCAAAATTTCAACCGATCCGTTGCGCCAAATGAGGCGTTTTTGAATGATAAACAAACAAACAAACTTAAAGATTTTCGCTATTATAGAGTAAATAGAATATCTACCTATATATATACAAAGAGTGCACAAAATATATGAACACCTGTAAACGACACAAAATCTTTATTAGTAGCTTGTTGCCCACATTTATCTGAATTATAGCTTGCACCCAACGTGAGATGGACAAATACAGTCATGCAAAATGTTCAAGGAAATACACAGCCAATCCTCGTGCAAAGCAGTCTCTAGTTCAGAAAGTAGGGAAGGAGGTATTTTGGAGGCACGTACAGTGGTCTGTAAAATATCTCACAAAGGTCCGATTATGTTAAGATCAAGAGACTCACGAGCGCCAGACGAAATGTTCCACTTTATATTTGAGGTCATCGAACTATGCTTTGTACACGCCGATGCCGTTTGAATGGGGCGTTGACCTCTGTCTTGGAACAGAGATCGTTCGCCAGATAACAGTCTGTAGCATAGGATGGAGATGATCGCCCAGAATACTGAGATAATGCTGTGCTGTGACCTTCCCATGCAGGAATGTAAGTGATCTCAAACCACGCCAAAATATTTTACCCCACACCATCACAGCGCCCCCTCGATGAACAGTAGGAAGGAGGCAGACACCATGAAAGGTTTCTGAGGACGTTCTTCACACATAAATACGTCCAATGATCTGGAATTACGTAAATGCAGATTCATCAGACCAAATGACGGTTGTATCCAGTGTTTTCTGCTCCCGGAATCATTCCCTTCGCTTCAACGCATTACGCGGTGTCACCAATGGTTTTGGAATAATTTGCTGTGCCATGAATGTTCGCAGCATGTAGTTTCCGTTGGGTAGTTTTGGTTGATACGGGGTCCTGGAGATGGGTATTCACCTCGGAGATTATCTCGGATACCGCTGTCTTGTGCTGTCACTATACGCCTCAACATCCGTCTATCCCTGTCAGTGAGCTTCGTGGTGAGCTTTCACGGATGACGTCTTACCATGTTT
>JAFIDM010003189.1:47348798-47386018 GCA_023159025.1 Thereuonema tuberculata | reverse complement strand
TAGGATTTGGGTACATTTCACATAGATAAGCGACGGCTACTGGAAACAGGCTGTGGAAAACGCTCTTGATAAAGACAACGAGCAGCTCTCTCATTACTCTGCTAACATCATGTTGGCGTACTGGGCAAACGTGTTCAGCCATGTTCATCGGAGACTCAATGACAATTGAATTAAAGTTAGAAGCGGCGAGTACTGCACAGACAGGATAGAAATTATATGACATCAGATGATCATCGTCTTATAACGTAAGCACCCGCCCCTTGAAGCAAGTCGAAATCAGAGTCACGTTCACTGAGGCCTGTCGAACACGGTGACAGGGTGAATTGTCTTGTTGAAAGTGGTTATCTGTGTCGAGAAAACCGTAGCCATAAAAAGGTTCGGCAACACCTGATCGCCAACAATGTTGAGATAGCCCGTGGCATTAAGAGATGTTTCCACGGATATTGGGGGAAACAAAGTGTGTCCTAGGAGAAAATTCCTCAGATCATTATTCCATTGCCACCCTCTTGTAGGATTGTCACTTGACAGGACGGGTCCATGGATTCGTGTTGCCTGTACCGTATTCTCATCCTGCCATCAGAATGGTGGAGCAGGAACAGAGACTCGTCGACCAAGTGACCATTTTCTATTCAACACGTGTCCAATTGCGAATCTCCTGGGCCCACAGCAGACGCGTTTTCCTATTTTTCTTTGATAGCAAAGCACCCTTGCTGGTCTCCTGCTGTTAACACCAATCACGGATAAGGTCCGTCATGTTTGCGTTCGGATATGCGTTTTGATTCAACTGTCCTGTAGAGAGCTGTTATCTGTCATGTTGTTGTCCTTTTTTGTCACGATTCGTGCAAGTCGTCTGTTACCTCTTTCACCCATAAGCCTTTTCCGTCCACAGTTGTGCGCATTGCATGAAGTTTTTTGGCCCAACTGCCATTCTCTGAACAACCGTGATACTGTTGCGCGAGAAAAGCCGAGGATCTTCAGTTTCCGCAATACTGAAACCTGTTGTTCTTGCCTCCACAATCATATCTCGTTCGGAGTCGTTTAAATCGTTTGTCTTACCCACGTTCCGGCGAACTGTACTGATACACAGTTCTCTTGATACCGAGCATGCCTTTTATACGTTACTCGTTGCTGTTACGTCACTATCGGACCCTTTCAAGTAAGAGCGAGGGGTGTCTCTAATAAAATGGCCACTCAGAGTACACACTAATGAACGTCCCTACCTATTTTTACGTGTAGATAAAAAAAGACATTATAAAAATGCAGATATGCTGAACAATAGATATAAATATGTCTGACTGATGATAACTGACCGTCCAAAATACAATTTTGGAATGCACTGGAATTAGATAAATAAATTTAGAGAAATGCTGATAATGGACTCCTGAATTTTTCAATCTTTAACTTAACGATTTGTTTTTTTTAGGAAGAAGTATGTACATTCATTCAAAGCGTTGCTGTTGCTCGTGTATCAGGATACAGAGAAATAGCAGAAGGGAACGAAACGGCCCTTAAACACGCTGTAGCTACAGTAGGACCTGTATCAGTGGGTATAACTGCCACAAAGAACTTCCTATATTATAAGTAAGTAAGACTAAACATTCTTGCATTAGTAAATAAAATTTATGCAAAACTTCCTCTATAGCTGTAACCCGCAACAATCACGAATCCTCACGCAAAGTTTTGTTTGCATTCGCGGTACCATTTGGATCGTGCTTTGGCATCAAAAGGGCGATAAAATATTACCCTTGGCTTCTTGCTATCACTAAGGTTGATCCATGCCTCGTCCAAAGTAGTGATATACTTCCATTTTTCTCCCGATAAATGGTGCTCGTAAAGCTTTCGGCTGTTGGTCTTCCTTCCAGCAACGTGTCGAAGAAGTAGGCGATGAACGCGTTGCATTTCTACTTGCAGATCACGCCTAATCATCCGTGCAACCGCTGGCTGAGAAACTCGGCATATTTAGCATGGGAAGACAACTATGTAACCATCCCACAAATTTCGGATTTTCGGCGGCATATTTAGAATGCAACGCAATTCCAGCTACCAGATAATCAACTACAGGCTTACAGACCTCTACAGTCTAGACCGCTACAAACCTCAGATTCGAACAATGCTGCGTCTCGTGCACATGCGAGATAGCGCGAGCATTCAAATAAATTTGAATCAACTCTGCATATATCAGTTTTCGTCAAAGGCAAATAGTTAATGGCCAAAAGGGGCTCTGACTCGAAGCCTCAAATTCATCATTATCAGGAATTTAAATTTCACTTAGTTTTATACATAATGAAAACTAAAGGACCACGTAGAAAGTGGAGTAGCTGCATTTACTAAAATATGTGGAGCATCGCAAACACCATTGCGAACTCCTAGCAAGTACAGATTTTCAAGGTTAGACCAAACGTTATCATGTGGTTCAACGTAGTAAAACATCATTCATCATTGCGGTGAAGAAGGGCAGAACAGACAGACTTCAAGAAAATACACAACCTGTTGACACTGTGACATCTTATCGCCAAATCAAACATAGATAAACCACAACGTAGCATGTATGAAAAAACCATAGCGATATTGATCTGACTCTGGATCTAAAAAATAAAATACAGTGCTGAAAAAGCTTTTAGAGAGGGATGTGCTTGAGCTTAATTACGATTGTTTCAAAAATTACTCTCCATAGATCATTTATTTTTAACATTTTTCTTTATTGTAACGAAACATATTTCTGTAATTTCTGTACAATAGAGTTGCAGTTCAGTAAAATGAAGAAAACCCTCTAAATACAAAGAAAAATGTGGCACATCGCTCTTAAAGGCATCACAAAACGAAGAATCACTTATCTTAATACAAACAAAGCTATTCTTTAAACGATGCTTAACTACAGAGATAGATTTCCTCCCAATCTGAATTTTTATTCCGAATCCTAGAAATCTAACCATTTAAGACTAAGCTTTCGGGTAACTCTGTTAAACAAATATACTCTATAAATTTTTGTAGCCTAGACTAATCTACTCTGTAATCTAACTTCCCTTTCATACTTTATTTTATTCATGTTGTTGATTGTTTTTCGTGTGAAGTGGGGTTGGTTTTTTTTGTTTTGTTTGTTTTTGGAAGGGGGTGGGGCACTGTTTTGGTTTTTATCATTTGGCAAAAAAAACCTAACGATTACAGCCCACGTATTTGCTACAAAATCCAGGTATTTTTTTATTAAAATAGAGTTTAATATTATTGGTTTTTTCACAGGGACGGGATATTTGATGAACCGACCTGCGATGCAGAGATGAATCACGCTGTTCTTGTAATTGGATACGGAACAGAAAATGGAACAGATTACTGGTTGATAAAAAACAGGTCAGTATCAGTGGAAACTTCAGTTAATTTTGCTTTTTTTTCCCTCAAATAAGATGAAATAACTAATATTTAAATTAAATGACACTGAAACCACAATCATTGCTGAACAATTTATGTACAACCACAGATAATGAATAGATTTCTTTACCCCCAAAAAAAATAACACACACACATACAGTTACAATCTTGGATGTGATAGCTTTATATATTGATATATTGAAATTGATTTTCCTTTGGATCTCTTCGGTTCATTTTAGAAAAAAAAAACCAAATTCATCCATTCTCATTTCATTATTTCTATCATTAGATGCTCGATGCTTGTTTAACTTTCGATGGCTTGTTTTAGCTTCAAGAGTTGAGATTTGGTGAAATGCAATTATTAACTTGGTATTTAATTCATCTTTATTAAAATATATTTTTAAATTTTAATTACACTAAAGATCACATTGGTTATTTTTTTGTGATAAAACTATGAAATACGACAGACACACAGTTGTACACCACAGTAGATTTTGCAACGCAAAATCATTACTAACTCAATTCTTAAAAGAACATTATATCTGATCTCATATTTATTAGATGTCATGAGAATAATTTTATTGGAAAAAGAAAAAGAATTAAGCAAGAAATAAGATGTGATCTTTCAATACGTCAAAGATCAGCAAAACAATTTCTTCTGTATTCAAGTTAGAAGAAGTGCTTCTACAACTGCATGTATTTTCTTTCTGTATGTCTTTTGCCATATAATAATAATGCTTACTTATTAGCAATGTTAACATTATTATTGTTTTACTCATTGCTGTATAAATCATGAATTTATCAACCACTTTTAGAAACTCAGAAATTCAATATATATCAGAAATTCAATATAAGACTGCTTTACACAAAATGAAGAATTTAAATTAATATAGAGGCAAACACATAATAAATTAAAAAAATATATAATAATAAAAATAGATTACAGACAAAATTGAAGAAAAATTATTTTAATTGAATAGTGAGACTTAATTTGCTCCTCTCAATTATTTGTAATTTTTAGCTTCATATAATTGTTTGTATTTCTTTTTAATCAAAATATATTTAAAATAAATAATTTATTTTAAATAAATATATTTAAAATAAAATATAAATAAAATAAAAATGAAAATTTGATAAGTTAAACATTTGCTTTTAGTGTGTATTTTAATTATGTGTAAAATTTAAGAAAAGTTTAATATTTTTAATTACAGTTTACAATAATAATAAGAATACACTTTATTTAAAGTCTTTCCAATTTCCTTAAAATTACTGTTATTAGGAATTTCACCTGATTTTTTTTAATTTTTTTATTTCAGTTGGGGAACAACTTGGGGTATTAGAGGTTACGCCAAGATGGCCAGAAACAAAAATAACCAATGTCACATCGCATCACGTGCCAGTTATCCAATTGTCAGTTATTAAATAAATTGTTTATGGCAATTTCATTTAGCTTTGCAATTATAATAAAACAATCTTTAACTAAAGCAATTTCAAACTCCATGTTTGTGACGCAATGAATCATATAGGTTAGGTGGCTATTACATCTCTGTGAATCTGTCCAATAACATTCTTGCTAATATTCCAGAGGTTCTCTTCAGAACTGTTAGAGAACATATTTTGTAAAACAACCCTGTATTTTCCAAAATAAAATGCAATTTCATTTATTTTGTTTGGATTTACTTATTGAAATAAAAATAAATAAAATAAAAACAAATTCAAATAAGTTCATGGATTACAATATTTCCAATCTCAAAATAAGGAATTGGCTTAGGAATACACTCTAGTATACATCGTACAGTGGTATGCTGCAATAGTACGATGAGAGATTGGATGGGAAGGACAAAGAAGAAAAAATGTTCAAATGAAATAATGTTAAAGTAATACGTAATTCATATGCTCAGTCAAAAAATGACAACAATCAAGATCTGAGAAATCACAATATTATATGCAAAACTAATTTTACAATAAGATCTTAAGACAAATTTTGCATAAAAACTAAATTTGATAGCTTGCAATTTCCTATCCAGAACTTCTAGAAAATTTTCGTTAGCATTTTCGTTGACATCAGCATTGTTAGATAGTTGGATCTACCGGTATATAATTATGATCAAGCACAAATGAAAATTGGTCAAATTTGACCAAATACAAAATTGGACCTTCCGATTTCGTCGATTTTACAATATTCAGTTGATAAAAAAAAAAAAAAAAGTTCTCATCAGCCAAAAGTCGCTTAACGTTTTCAGTAAATTACCATATCAACTGGCAGGAAAAACTTATATGACCTTAAAAAATATTTCAATAATAAATAATAAACTTTAAGATTTACACGAGTGGTTCTAAATTGAAATTGACTAAATAATATACATTGCATAAAAAAGGCCCGAAAATTATATACATGGCCAAAAAAAATAATTTATCGCCAAACATATTTGAAAAAGGCCAAAATTGTTAAATTTTTGCCGTAAAAAGGCCATGTAAAAGTTGCAACCCTATCTGATATATTCCACAGACAAATTATAGAATATTACCGATTTTTCCACTTTTCGATTTTTTTTTCCCATTCCATTATTTTTCTTATTAGTTAACGTCATCTAATTACTTATTATTATGTGGAAAGAATTTCTTTCTCGACGCAAACGAAACAAAATTATTACGATACTTCAGCGATCAATTGGAAGCTGCTTGTTCAAGTCTCCTTTTGGTTAGAGAATTCTACAGAGAAATATTTCTGCATTGTTTCACGTAAGGATTTTTATTTACGCTATCGTTATAGCATCTCTATACTTATATTTTTACAGGCGTAAAAAAATCTGAAAAATCATTTTATTATCAACTAACAAATATAAAGTAAATGTAATCTAAATACTGTGCTAACTTGTGAACGAAGCTTCTACGGCAAAAATGGTTTTGAGTTTCGAAATCAGCGTAAGCAATTGAGTAAGTATGCCAAATTTCATTAAAATGGATGCAGTGGTAACAAAATTATTTTGTTTTGAACGTATGTTTTTTTAGAATTTCAGTTGTCGAGGTCAGTTCCCAAGAATAAAATTAAATGGAAACAACATGGAATGACACAATGAACTAATATTTTCATCCAATTTGAGTATCCTTGATTCAATGGTACCATTGAGAACCGTTGGATCTATCTTAATAGCTTAATTATATCGAGTTACAGACAGACGAACTTAGCCAATTTATATATATAAATATTTGATTCGATTGATGATTTGATCTGAAATTTTTTTTTTTTTAATATATGCAAACAATCCATACTTCTTCCTTAAATCTTCTCTTTTATAATAAATATTATTAAACATCATTTTTTTTTTAATGTTTATCAGACCTATTTAGGTGTACTTCTTACCTGTACACCTGTAATATAGGTTCTGAGAGTTTAATCAAAAGGATCATTTTCCACCCAAAAAGAAAAACGAAATACCAAACATATCTAAAGTTTAATTTATCTAAAGAATAAGTATTATTTTTGACTCATAACGCCGAAAGGCATTTAAAACTCACCTTTGTATTATCTAAATACTGCGCTAAATTGTGAACGAAGCTTCTTCGGCAAAAATGGTTTTGAGTTTCAAAATCAGCGTAAAAAAATGAGTAAGTATGCCAAATTTTATTAAAATCGGTGCAGTGGTAACAAAATTATTTGGTTTTGAACGTATGTTTTCAGTTGTCTAGGTCAGTTCCAAGGATAAAATGTCATGGAAACAACATGGAATGACAAAATGAACTAATATTTCATCCAATTTGAGTACCCTCGATTCAATGGTACCATTGAGAACCTTGGATCTATCTTAATAGCTTAATTACATCGAGTTACGGACAGACAGACAAATAGACGAACTTAGCCAATTATATAAGTTGATAAAAGCGTTATTATGTATATCATTGTCGTAAGACTTCATGTTTTTCCAATTTTGTGACCAAACTATAAGAGATAGATTGGTCATGTAAATGGATAAAATGTAGAGCTTTTTAAGACAAACAAAATGCTACAAAAATCTTTCGAAAAAAGTTTTTTGGTTTCCAAGATGGCGCCTTTTAAAAGGGTCAAATTTTGACTTTTTCTCAATTTAAACGAAAAGTATAAAAGTTGGATGAGAACATTATATTGAGAAAATGTTGGTTTTTGAAAGTTCTGTAGAACGGTATATCAGTCATTAACAAACGTTTCTGCGTTTTGAAGATACATGTAAAAATGAAGTGTTTTTGCGGCAACCCCTCCCCCCGTGTGAGTGCCAACGCGCAATACACCTGAGTTAAGCGGAGAAGCCCACAACGAGCTGGGAAGTCGTGTATTCTCCGATCTCCATATTAATTTGCTAAATAAATAAAGGTTTTTTTTTTTTTTTTAATGCTATATATGCAAGGGTTCCGGAGCGAAGCGACGGTACCCGTCTAGTATTATAGTAATTATTCACCCTGACATTCACTGAATTGACAATAAGTTATTTTTAAGAAACTCTCACTTCTTGTAAAATGGCGCCATAGGTAAGCATTGAAACGGTCAAATAAACGTTTGGCTTCTATTTTACTTATGGATGTTGCTCGCAGGTGAAACGCAGTAAATAAGTAATGGACGTAACTGAATTTTTCGATATAAACTATTATTTAAAATTATTTATTAATTACTAAATACTAAGTTTATTAGTTTAAATATAATTGATTATTTCAATTAGATATTTCTGCATCTTAAAAGTATAAAAATCATTCTTTCTTGCATTTCTTCAATAAAATATACTTTCTGCTGTAACTGCGTTCCCAGTTGATACAAACAGTTCATTACAAGAATTTTATTACTGTTCATTTTTAGCACCCACGAAACGGGACTCTGAAATTATGGTTCATTTTTCCTCTTCAAAAATTTAACTAGTCTTGGAATTCCCCTCATCTTTTTCCTCATAGTAGCCTTGGACTTGATTATAAAATGGACCTTCACAGATCTAACTAATTTGCAAATCCTTCCACGTCCCCATTTGCTTTATATACGCTCTCCTACAAACGTTGATTCTTTGAACAAACGAAACAGAGCGGTGCGCTTCTGGTAAGTTCATACTCAAATTATAAAGATTCACTTACAAGTGATATGGTTATTTTTTTTTTCTCCTGTTTATAGCTTCATTTAATTTTCAAAACATCTTTTTCTTGAAAATATTTTTATTGAAGTTGAAATGCATATTTTTTTTACATCAAATTTTCATTAACACATTTGAAATTCAAATAGAGTCACAACAAATGAAGAGGAATATTATTATTATTATTATTATTATTGATAATTAAAAAAACTACGCATACACACTGTATATTACTGTAATATAATCTCAAACCTGTTGATAGATGCTATTTCCAAATAAGATATTATCAATATCTTAATTAATATTTGTTTTGTAAAACAGTGAAAGCAATACAAAGGAAAATTGTAACACGTACGAATTCAAAACGTTTTTATCGTAATTAAATACGAATGCAAAATTATTATAAATTTTTTTCTAATAATTAGATGCTTGTTCCTTGTTTAATTTGCTTCAATTCACTCATGGTTGATTATATTATGTATAATTTCTTGATTATTAAGAGAATATGTAGGCACTAATTAGATATCTATCGAAAAGTTATTGATTTCTTTTTCTATGGTAACTTTCGTTTCCTTCATGCCTTTATTTCTCAACATGGATGCACACGATAATTTTTGGAAATACAGAAGATAGCATTGTAATACACAAGGGATGACTTAAGTTTCATGAAAATCCATATATCGGTTAAAAATTCTTAAAGACACACAAACAGACTGATTTTATGAGCCTCACTTTGCTAGGAAAATAGACTAACAATATATCGAGGGTCTCATGCCAAAAGGTTCTATGTGCACTTTTGATAAATTTAAGTTCTGTGTGCTAAACGTTTAATTTTGGCGACATCTGTCGTGTGCCAGAAGATTTTGTTTGAAAAGCTAGTTCTAGCCTGTCAGCTGATTGTTCCAAAAGGTTATATTTTCACTTCTTTTGCTTCTTTGAGCTTTCTCGGTGCCGGAAAGTTCTACGGGCAAGAAAATGGCAAAACGCACATAGAACCTTTTGGCTTGAGACCCTCGATATCTACTTGAGAACGAAACGGATTTTTGGATGTATCTATGTACATTGTATATGTAATAATCTAATGCCTTTGTAAATGCTGCATTGAAGTAAAAAAAAATCCGCCTTTCAAAAATAACTCGGAGAAAATTGTTCCTTCTTTCCTAACTCGCAAATCTGTCTGATTATCTGTCTGACAGTCGAGAGAAATACTTGATTTAACAGAACTTTAGAGAAAAACATTTTTTTTTGTTTTTCCTTTTTAAATTAGTTTATCCAGCCATTTTCTCAAAAACTTTATTTAGTAGTGATAATTCTGTAGCTATTAATTCTACATTCAAACATCAATATATATTTAGTGAAAAAAAGAAAAAAAATATTGATAAGAATGCAATGGAAAGATAAATAAAAATATACATAATATTTTGTTATTTGACACGTTATTTATTGAACAAGAAAAATAAGGATAAAAACGCACACATTTCAAAGATTCGCTAATGAGACATTTTTGGACATTTCGTATCGGAAACCCAAGACAGACCGTTTCGAGTGAAATTTCCAAAAATGTTTTTCTCTTTAGTGAATCCTGTAAATGTGTCCGTTTTAATCCTTACTTTATATTATTACTTATTATACACGTAATATGCACGATAAATTTTGCCATTACATTTGTTTTTGCTTCACCAATTAATCTTTCAAAGGCTAAGCGTTCAATTTCAATTACTCTCCCGTAACACATTATTCTCGCGAAATCCTGGATCGTTATTGTTCTCGAATAGTTTCCGAACAGTTGCTGTCAACTTCCTTTTTCTCAATAATTCTGAATTCGAACGAAAGTCATTTTCAGTTGAAAGCGAACTTTAAAAGCAAAAGCAAAATTTATCACGACTTCTGAATCTTACTCGATTAAATATTAAAAATTATGTTATTCTGAAAGTATTTATTCCAGAAAATGAAAGAATATTCTTTATAAAAGTGCAAGAAACTGAATACACATTAAGTGTTTAAATGTATACGTTCTGTATTTTACTTTTAATGAGTCTGCAATAAATTTTAAGTTGTTAGTAAGATTCGGTGAAGTGATGTTTGGATAAGATTTCAGATAAAGTAATATTTCTCCTAATAGTTTTTCTTATCTTCCGCAGACACAAAAAACCTTTCTATCTTTATTAGAATTCGATATATCAGTAATCAGAAGTATGTCAGAAATTTTACAGTTACTCATCGAAAAGATAAAGATATTAGATTGATCAAAATATGAATAAAATTTCGGAACAAATGTAGAACCCGCAAAATCTAAATGAAACAATAAAAACTCGCCGAAAGGACAAATGGCGAGAAAATTCATGTGCCGCTACACGCAGCCTCTACGAATTTATTGAGCGCATGAAAATAAGAAAGCGCAGGTAAATATTAATAATAATAACAATGGGTGAGACATGAATTTTCTCGCCATTTGTCCTTTCGGCGAGTTTTTATTGTTTGATTTAGCTTTTGCGGGTTCCACATTTGTTCCGATGTTTGATCTTATAGACTCCGTGCATCGAGACTTGGTTGTGTACTGATGACTGCTCCTGGCTGATGATCGCCATATTAGCGTGAAACAGCTGTACCAGGATCTCATTTTGTGTACAACTTGGTCTCACCCATTGTTATTATTATGAATAAACTTTGTTTAATTCAAGTGATTGTAATCAGATCGTAGTTTAATCAACTTAATCACTTCTAATATGTTATTCTAAGTCGATTGTTTAAAGCCCTGAAATTCACTAACTTATCTTGATTAACTATTAACAATTGAATTGTGGCCAAATATACTTCACAATAAAACTATAAACTTTTAAACATATTAAAAACACATTAAAAAAAAATTAAAAAAAAAACACAAAAACATATTAAAAATACAAAATAAAGGTTTCTCCCATTTCACATTACCCCACTGATCTACTTGTTCTGTACCTTTCATTATCACCCGCTTGACAAAGAAGTGTAGACCACTTTGAAAATACTTGTGTTTTTAATATTATATAAGTTTATAGTTTATAAATTTTTAGATAAGAAAGCTCTTGTAATATGCCAATGAGCCAGTAATCAGTTTCAGGCCGATAAACTGCATACCACTTCTCTAACTTTCAGGACAGTGTCATTAAGGCAATGTTTACAAGTTTTCAATAATCTCTTAAATGTCAGGTGTTGGATAATGGTAACATTTGCACTTTTCCTTCAATAGTGCACACAATTTCGTGTGTAATACTTTTGAGATCTTTATGGCTAAACAAAATGTTCCTGCAAATCCTTAGGATGTTCTTGAATTTTTTTATTACTTACAGTCAGCATTTGAACTGTTGAATGGACACTTAAATGCGTCAAAAAATGATTTCGCTTCCTGTACAAAGAACTTTCGTTTCATTACCAAACTGAACACGCTTCTCTACAAAAGCACAAATGCCATCAACTGGACCTTTGCTATGACTTGTGGCAAAACATTTCCAGTTGATTTTCTTTTTGTGACTCTTCTCTAAGAAAGTTAGTGAAGCTGAGATTTGGTTGAAGGTCCATCACTCCACATTGTAATGTCTGTATTCTGCTGGTAGACACACACTGCAAGATTTTGTCAGTAAATACAATACTTCATATCTTTGAATGATCTATAGTTTCATAGTTTTAAAAATTTTGGACTTGATTCTGGTCGTAATAAGCACTTGGTAAGAACACTTACAATTTTCAGGAAAATTTACTTCAATATAAAATAAAATAAAAAAATTAAAAATTAAAATAAATTAAATTATAGCGAGTAACGTGACATCTCTGACAATACAGTTATTTCTCTTTTCCCATTTCTGCTAATTCCTTAGTCTTAATCTTCATAATTTGTATTGCTTCCTCAATGTATATATTAAATAAATATGTAGAAAGTGGATATCCTTGTATTGCTCTTTTCTTAACTTTTGGTTCCGTCGTTACCCCATTGCAGTTTATAATTGTGCTTTGGTTCTTATATAGTCGGAAAATATATATATTTTTTTTTTTTGAGAATTTTAAATTGTTCCCATATTAATTCTGTCCATCTTTTTGTTACATCCCTGATCTTTAAGTGACATTTCACTAATCTAAAAAGAAAGATTTTCTTAAATCGCGTTTTTTTTAATCAAGAAAGTCTCTGGGTTTTTTGTTTTTTTTACAGAAGATGAAAGCGTCTGTTTTTGCTGTTTTCTATTTGGCTTTGATTTGTGATTCTTATCGAGTAGAATTCAACGAAGAATGGAGAAGCTTTAAGGTAACTATTCAAGCAACTTCATTTTATAACTTCCAAATTGTTTTTCCTTTTTTAAACCTGTACAAAATATAGTATTGTAGGTCCACAAGTCAAATGGTAAGGCGGTTGACTACGGGCGTAATGCGTGGATTTTTCCACGTTGAATTCCTTCCAGATGCGTCCTAGGGCCCACCCAGCCCTCAGAAGAATGGGTGCCGGGTTTCTTTCCCGGGAGATAAATGCGAGAGGACGTCGGGATGACCATCCGACCTCGGCTTGTTCCCTGTTGGCCTGGAAACGACGGGAGCCTTACATAGGCCTGTAACTAGTAGAGTGCAGTATTTGCTTTAGGAATTTGTTAGTCTAATAAAAACAAAGTTCATCCACAATTTTGCACAAAAATAATCTTTATACCTAAAATTAGATAAAAAACTACGTCTCTTTGATATATTTCATTTAATATTGGTAATATTTCGCGGAATAATAATGAGATGTTAATATGTCTGTATCATGCATGATTGTATTAGTATTAAGACATGTATTGGAAGTTACTCATTGTTATTTTTAAAAAAAAGGTTTGAAAAAGCGGAATGATATAAAATTCCGCGAAATATTACCAATAATAAATGAAAAATTTTTTTTATACCTATTGAAAAGATTTCTATGTCTTTACAAGCTTGTTCTTACTTTAAAGCCATTTATCACAGAAAAACTATAAGTATAGTAAACTCATTTAAGTCTTTGCTCTATGATATTATGTTAAACTTGGATTAGCATTAATCTAAAAGAATTGCGTGATATTTCGATTCAGAGCCAAGATAAGCCACTTTGTCAAAAGCCTGTAATATCATTTCGATAAAATTCAGTTACCTGTAACCGAAAGGTATTTTTCTGTTGACATTTGAGAATCTATTCAAAATTTATATGATTACCCTAACAGACATCTACAATCCCACATAAAGTCATTCTGTTTTTGTGTTTTGAAAATTAAATCAGGATAGCTATATTTTTTTCCCCATATTACGTTAGAACTGAAAATTCACATAAATATCTATCGTTATTTCAGGAAAATTTCGTAAAGAGAAATTATGTCCTCGAAGAAATCGTACGGCGTTACACTTTTGAAAAGAATATGGATAAAATTCTAGCTCATAACAAATTGTACGAGTCAGGAGAGAAGTCTTACAAGATGGGCATCAATCAATTCGCTGATTGGGTGAGTATCAACAACAATCAAGAATATCAAATTGAAGAAACATCAAATCTTCCAAATTGTTACATTAAGGAAGGTATTTGGATTGTACTCGATTAAAAGGTAAAACGTTTTTGTTTGTGATTGTAGATTAGCTATCCAAAAGAAACAAAAATAAAGCTTATTATTAAGGATCTTCCAAACACCAGAAATAAATGTTAAAACACTACATTTATTTCGAGAAAACAGCAAATTTTCGAGGAGAAAATAAAACGCCTCCTCTTTTTCAAGCCTTTTACAAATAATAATATTAATATTAAGTCACGAGTAATTTTGAATTTACAATATCCGTGGATATCATATAAACAATACAATATTAATACAATATATTATTAAGTTACGAGATTAGAACTTACAACATCCGTGAATATCATACGAACAATTTTTCTCGAAATAAATGTAGTGTTTTAACATTTATCTCTGGTGTCGTGGAAGATACTTAATAACATACTTTACAATAGAAAAGGTTTGAAGAAGAAATATGGGATGTTTATTTATAAAAATTAAGCTTGTCAAATGACAAGCTTTCAACATCTCTACGCAATTTCGTCACTTCACAGGTGGTTCTTTAAAATAAAAATATTGTAAACAAAAACATCTTCATTAATGACTTTATTCTTACTTGTAATTCTTTTTAAAATTCATACTATTGAAATTAAATTAACTGTTATTAATGTAATTTCAGTCAAATCAATTTCTCTTTTAGAATACAAAAGAGCAGTAACTCTTACCGTTATCAGTAGACAGTATTCTGTAGCTAAATGTTTTTGAAAATAAAGCTGAAGTGTTTGGTGAAATTTGTCAACATTAAATATTGATTTTTTTTCACTTAAAGCAAGTTAATTTTGTTTAATCTTATCTGTAAAATCAACTTATAAAGAAGAAAACAAAAAGGCACCATCCGAAGTTTTTTTAATAAGAAATTCTGTTCTTGATATTGAATAAATGGCCTAATACGAACTGCAATTCAGTGATGATAATATAAACGAATAGATGTATTCGTTTCTCATCATTATTTGACATTTTCATCAATGCTTTTCCAACGGATTTGTTATTTACTAAAATTGTTTGTTTGTTTTTGCAGTACACTGCAGAATTAAATAAACTTACCAGTTGCTTCAAGCCAACGCCAAAGGAAAATGGCTCAATTCCAACTCATGAATATGACAGCAATCACAACTTGCCTGATTCTATCGATTGGAGAGATGTTATCAATGTTGTCAATGAAATCGAAGACCAGGTATGTATTTACTCTTATAAGTAAACCGTATGTAATATCTGTTTTAAAGTCAGTTCTCTTTCATTTTTTTCATCACATGAGGGCTCATTAGCAATTCGAAGATAATTATCTTGTTTCTAAAGGCCGTTTTACATGTATCATTTCACAGGCCATAATGCAGGCCGTACCGCAGGCAATGTCAGAGTAGATTGCTAGTGCATTGGAAGCATTTAGTGTACCGTCTTACACGTACCATATCGCCTTCCATCACACAGAAAATTTACACTTCTCAATTGACATCATACGTACGTTTTATTTACGAATAAAATAGCATTGATTTATATAAAAATCATTTATTCAATGCATCGAAAAGGCGAAAGAATGTTTTTAATTGATTAAAATAGGATAATATTCATTTAAATATTCATTTTTCATCGTTTTGTATTTCTTTGTTTTTTTCAGTTTCGATAGTTCTCGTTAAATCTCGACCATCCCACGATATGTTTTCGAGATTCCAAACGCTCGCCGATTCAAATTTTCAGGCCAAAATTCTGTAATGATTTTGATTACTAATGTAACGTTTTCTGAAAGCATCCACGAAAACATAAGGAAAAGATGACCTCCGATCGTGAAAATCATTTTTGTAATCGGTAATTTCGAATAAATAGATACAAATCGATTGGACTTGAAGTTCTACAATTCGTCACCAGGAGCGCGAGTGTCAGATGGCGAGCAATCTTTTTGAATTTAGAACACGCTCCAATTCGGGCAATGAGCTCGCCATCTCTCATGGCGAGCTGATTGCGATCTTTATGGCGAGCTTATGGTGCGTGAAATGGTACAGGAATAATTAATAGTGCACTGAGAAAATTCGCTGTTTGCAAGAAGAATTCGTCCTAATAGATATCTTCCAAAGACCTTTACTACATGTAAATGAAGATTTTTATTTACCTATTTGTAAAGTTAGTTCAAATATTCCAATAGGGAAGATCGGAAGCTAATGGAATTAATGAACAGAAATATTACTATTTAATATTGAGATCACATTTAATTTATTAGTATTCATGTAATAGTATATTTAATGTTCGGCAACAAGCTAATCTGCAGTAAGTCATTTTAAATTTAAAAATTATTATTAAGAAAGTTGCAAAATTATTGATAAGAAAGAGCTATTATGTGCTGTTTCTAATATTTGTTATTCAATTAATTTATTATAAATTGTTTGACAAATTTATAAAAGTTTAGAATAAAATCTCAAAAAATCTTACGATCAACATCAATGCACTTTGCAACTTCGGGAGAACAGGGTGTGTTGCTCGTCTTCCGCATCGAATTCAAAATAGAAACCTTTCGGAAAATGGCACAGGCTTTTTTTTTTCTTTGAAACACCAATATTAGATCTTTCTCCTGGAACACCCTCTATCTGTGTGCATATGTTGCGTATCAATAGAACATACATAAACAGCATTCATAAACAGGAATTGCCTTTTAATTTAGTATAATTCTTACCGAAGTATATTAGCTTCAAGAATTAAGATTTTTAATGAGTTTTTATCATAAATAAGTTTTGTTGCCAATGTTAATACATAGGGTGATTCCAAAAGTTGGGTCAAATATTTATCTTAGAATCTACTCATGAAACCAAACAAAGACATTCCTATAAATATAGGTCCGGAAATGAATAGTTTTCGAGAAAAAGTATTGTATTGTAACGCCTTGCCGTGGTTCTTAGGCGAACATGTAAGGGGAGGATTAGGAGAAAGAAAATTCACTGGAATTGCTGGAAGGACTAAGCGAGGTGCCGGGCCTAAATTTACCTCGCTTAAGGAATTAAGAAATAGGGAAAAATTCGGGATTCGAGGAGAATAAGGCAGTGTTAGGCAATGATGCCAAAAGGGAAGGGGACTGTTTTGTAAACAATGAAGGGAAGAGGAAGGAGTGTGTCGACATACAGTCTAGTGGTGAGTTTAGTGGTGACTGAGAGGAAACTGGCCTGTGATACTCCGCACCCAGTTGGCTGTTGTCTCTTAGCCCCGATCAAAACAAGGTCATTAAATAAAATACAATGCCAGTAAATAAATTACAAAATAAATAATGTGGGATAACTAGATTAAGAATACACAGAGGTTTACTAATGAGAGGAAATATATATATGCGTATAGAATATCCTGTGGTTTTCAAATGAAGTAGAAAATACTTATAACATATCACTAACACTAAATAAATGTTATAGCTGTGTTTTAGGGCGCCTGAACAGTACACAATCCGCCGTAGATGGTACACAGTCCATGGAAGTACTCGAGGGGCAGTCATGCGAGTCACAGTCTAGTCCGAACTCTTAGTCTAAGTGCATTCTCCGGCTGAGCACAGGTAGGCTGGACGGGACCGTTGGCTTCGGCTTGCAGTGATGCACTTCACTTCACAAGTCCGAGGATCTGAAGAACGCTCATTCGACGCAAAATGTCTTCCGTAATGCGAAGTCTCGCTTCTCATTTCGCAACGGGAAAGAACTCGCAGAACACACTAGACACAATAAGATCCTCGGTGCTGCAAATTTTGCTAAGCCTCGCTTATTTAGTGGACATCTGCTGGCTGCTTTTAAAGATGGGCCAATCAGCCTTCACTTGGCACAGAAACTACCTTCCTTGGTGGGAGCAAGCAAGGGCAGCAAATAACTGATCGCCTATCCTTCTCAGATGCTGCCTTCACAATATGTTTTTCACTATTCCCCTACATGCACTGTCCCCACCCTTGTAGTGACGTCACGCAATGCAGAAGACGCCAGCCTGTCTACAAGCACATCTGCCGACAGGCTGGGAGACAGGAGGAACAAAAGAAGATGGCGAAAGTAAAATGAGGGAAAGCTGGGAAGCAATTAAAAGCAGAGCCCAGATGGGAAAGTGAGGTAAGATGGATGCCAGATGAGAAGGAGGCTCGAAGGAACACTACAAGGCATCTGGAAGGCACCTGTTAGAAGAAACAAAGGGATTATTGAAACCAATGCCTGGGAAAAGAAGATAGAAAATTGTCATGAAGACTTTCTTACAAAGAATGAAGGAAATAAGGGTAGAGAATGGAGGTGGATGTAGCGAACCTTGGGTCATTACAGTATTATAATTCGATGTAGCTGTGCTTGTTACTTGTTTTGTGTTGTTGGCATAGTATGATGCGAGAAAACATACTGCAAATATTCATAAAATGAAACACAAATAAGCAAAATAGGAAACGAATGATTTAGTAAACCGTGTTGTAAACCAAAACCAACAATTAATGAATCAAAAAATGAATAGTTTTCACGCAAGAAGTACTTTGAAGGAAACGTTGTATTGTTATAAGAGTCTACACGACTTCATTGTTGCTGTAGCCATGTTTAACTTCATTCCCATTCGCTAATTTATTGACATATGTTTTATGTGTTTATGAATACTTGCAATATGTTTTCTCGCATAATACTGTGGCAACTGCACAAAACAAGAAACAAATACACCTACATTGAATTATGTTACAATATGTTTTTCTGGATAACTATTCATTTCCGGATCCACATTTAACGGGACTTTTTGGTAGTTTTCAAGAGTAGAATCTAAGGCTTAATTTTTGACCCTCCTTTTGAAATTACCCTGTATATCACTTTAGGTTTAACAAATGTAACTTGATTACAACATTGATATCAACAGATCTACACAATATGGGGGTGGTTTATGCTCTCCAATGTAGAGATTGTCAGGGGGTTTACATTGGAAGCAAAGGTCGCACAGTTAAAGAACGGGTGGATGAACATGTACGGACATTCCGTAATAAACATGAGAAAATATCTGAATGGGCAGACCACTGTTTTCGATATGGTCACAACCCAGATCCTGTAGTGAATATCATTTACAAAATTCAGGATGAGTAAAAAAGATATGCATTAGAATCTTGTCTAATAAATTGCTGCATATGTTTTAACAGGGATAAATCACAGAAAGTGAATAACCTGTCTTTGAGCATTTTCAGAGAATCTTTGTTAAAAAACAAAAGATTAAGTAAAATTTTAAAATTTAATTAGTATTGTTGTAAATAACAGTAAGTTAGTAGCATTTAATGTAATAATAAGTTTCAAATCTTTTGATTGTTTTCAAAATATTTTGAATGTTTTATTGTTATATGACAATAGTATTATTTGATGTACTTATTGCCATAGAATTTATTTATTGATTTGTAAAGATTTGAGAAGGTTATTTCTCTTTCCATTTTGATCTTTATTTTTTATTTTATTTATTTGTTTATTATGTTACCAAAAATCCTTGAGGAAGTCTTTGAAAAATAAGACGAAATATTGGTCTGTGATGCAGTATTTTGGAGTTTTGATAAAGATTTGTGATATCAACAGTTTTTATTTACACATTATTTTGTTTGTTATTTACGTATATTACATGTGCTAGATTAATATTCCAACATCTGATTAACACGATAGGGTGACTGTGGTAGTTGCTACGCGTTTTCTGCCACAGGCTCTATAGAAGGACAACATGCTTTCAAACATGGACAACAGTTCCTTTCCCTTAGTAAACAGCAACTGGTCGACTGTTCAAGGGTTTACGGTAAGTAATACTAAAGACATTACCATTATTAATATTATAAGATTAGGTGATCTATTGATTAAAAAATAAGAAAGTAATATTATTGTCTGACAGATGGATGTTGACGATCGCGTTTGCGCGAGAATTACGGAAAACGCGAGATCTGGCCATTAGCCTCTTCAGCAGGTCTCAAGGAATTTAATATTTTGAATGTCTGTCACTAGGAAAATGCTTGTTTGTTTATTGACTGTTTCAATTTATGAAAACCATATTAAAATGTAGTAAAAGTCTCATGCATTTCCCCGTATTATAATTCATTTAAATATTTCAATTTACTTCGCCATTTTGTGAAAAGACATGGATAGAGGCTATCCTCGCGTAAATTACGTGAAATCACGAAAATACGGGATCGTCAACATCCATCTGTCAGACAATAGTTTTGATTGTAGATGTATCGTGAACATTATTAATCATAACGAAAATTATTAATAAAACAATATAAATCACTGAAGTTTCCATGTTATAAAACCATCACAAGTGAAATTCTCAAAAAAGGAAAATTTATTTTAATTTTACACCTCCCCCCCCAAACCAAAAATGAGTTATGTAATTTATCGCGATGCAACAAAACTTCCAACATGATTTTCACAGTTCAATGAACAGGTTGTAAAAAATAAAATAGTAATTAATAACAAGGTAATTAATGCTTTTAGACAGTGTCAAAAGCAAAGCGGTCCCATAATACGCACAATTGTACAAAGAGCAAGAGTGAGCTGAAAATATATTCAGTGTTCATCTGGTACCAAAGCTCTGCAATTTGCGTTATGAATGTATGTATTTTTCCCGTCGAATGCTAGATTTAAATTTTTCTTTATATAATTTTAATTACTTTCTAGTGATTACTGGATTATGTTTTAAGAATCTGTGCTTCATCTGTTCCTACATGAATTTTATCAAAAATAAGAGAAAGCCTGTTTAATTATTTTTTAGACCTAATCTTTTTTTTTTCTTCCTGTTTTCTTTAGGAAATAAAGGCTGTGATGGTGGAACAATGATTAATGCATTCGAGTATATCAAAGCGAATGATGGAATTGAAGAGGAGATGCATTATCCATACCTAGCCCAGGTCAGTAAGGCTGATCCTACCCTATTACTTTATGTTTTCAATGGCGGGGTTCTGCAAGTAACCGTAAGTTACTATCTGGATTATAGGCAAATGAATCCAATAATATCGATAAAACTCCACATACCACGTCATAGTTTTTAAAAAAAATTTTAAATATTAAAAATTGCGAATTTTTGAGAAGTAGTATAAGTAGTAGAAGTAGTAACTCAAAATTTTAAATACTATGATATGATATGTGGAGTTTTATCAATATTAATTATACAAGAAATGAAAAGGAAGAATTTGCTTGAAGAATCCGATTAAGTTGCGATTAAGCTATACTAATATTGTTTGAAGAAACCTTAATTTAAAGTTTGTAAGTGTGCATCACAAACTATCTGGCTGACTATCGACTGCGAAGTTCTGTAATTACCAGCGCGATAGTAATTGTGAATTCTTTGTTTCTCAGGAGTTGCACTGCTTGTGTTGGCTTCCAATTCTTCTGAGATACCTCTAACTGGTGATTATAGTTTATTTCTCAGCGATAGCGGTAATTTTTTGAACCAGTATATATTGGAGTGCAAAAGTTCTACCCGTTTTTATTACCCATAAAGAAGAGCAAATAAACGCAAAATGAACGGTACCTATTATTGTGCATAATTCCCATTGCTATCTTGGACCTCTTGCCATCTTTCTGGTAGGAGATGAATCCCACGGCGGTAAAATTCCGGCGGTTTCGAGTCAAAAAAGTTTTGGATGGCAGTTTCACAGCATCAAGATCATCAAAGATTTTCTGACTGAAGGAATTGTTCAACGCACGAAATAGGTGATAGTCAATTGGTGCCAAGTCAGGAGAATAGGGAGGGTGGGGTAAAACCTTCCAACCAAAGCCCAGTAACTTTTGGCGAGTGATGACAGCAGTATGTGGCCTGGCGTTATCGTGATGAAGGATAACACCGCGACGATTGATGAGACCTGGCCGCTTTGCTACCAAATTTGAATGCAGCCTGTCTAACTGTAGACAGTAGAAGGCAGCATTGATGGTTTGGTTCAGTGGCAGGATCTCCCAGTGAATTATTCCCTGCACATCCAACCACACACTCAATAACACCTTCTAGGGATGAAGTTCAGCTTTCGAAGTCGATGCAGGCAGATCAGAAGGGCGACACACAGTCCTACGACGCTTTACGTTACGGTACATAACCCACTTCTCATCTCCTGTCACAATTCGTGTCAAGAATGGGTCATTTTTGTATCGGGAAAGCAAGGAAACACAGATGGCGATTCGGTCATCCCGTTGCTTAGCTGTGAGGTTATGTGGAACCCAATGATCCAACTTTCTCGTAAAACCCAACTTAACCAGCCGTCTCTCGACCGTTGTCCGGTGTACGTTGAAGATCTCCGCTAATTCTTGCATGGTTGGGTTCGGGCTGTTCCTTATGGCTTGGCCAATATCGTCCTCTCCAACGTGTGATGGCTTTCCACTTCTAGCCTGATCTTGGCAGCTTCTGTCTCCTTCCCTAAATTTACGAAACCATCGACCACATGTGCTTTCGTCTATTGCATCCTCCCCATAAACTTGACAAACATTGCGACATGCTGCGGCTGCCGTACTCTTTTTATCGAACTCGTTTAAGAAACAATGTCTTATATGCTCCTTCTCGCTTTTCATGTTACACCCTCTGATATTTTTTTTTGAGATGATTAACTTTGTGAGACACGATGCATTTATATGTGAGGCATCCATACGTTTGATTGGCCGACGATTTGCATCATTACAATGTCATGTGTGAGGGCAATTCCATTGCAAATTTTCATATCCAAAAACGGTAGAACTTTTGCACTCACCCAATATAAGGTATACGGCCCAAATATCGCCCAGGTTCCTAATACCGCCCAGTGCGATGTAGGACGGGATAGTGATGCTATCACGCGGGAACCGATGGAAACAATTTGCCATTCCTTCCATTAACACGCTGTGTTCGTTTGGTGGTGTTAGTTCAACCCGTTTATTTTTTGTGAATTCTTGAAGTTTTTTCGTTCTGATAAGTTATGAACCTACTGTTTCTTTTAGTGCTGCAGCTTATGAATTATTCATGCCATCATAACCATCTAATATCGTGAAATAGTGAAAGAAATAACCTATCTGTTGATAATTTCTGTAACTTGTTAGAGGTAGCCGGTTTGTCTGTAGCGTCCGCCAAATTGACAAGCTAGAGAGTGCCCAAAATCGCCCACCTCGTTGTTCCATAAATCGCCCACTGTGCGATATTTGGAACTTATATTTATACATTTTATTTTGGTTTATTACAGATGTCTCAACGTAAGACATGGGACAGAGTCAAGATGACGGAAGCTGTCACAGCTGTAAAAAATAAAGAAATGGGCCTTCTGAAAGCTTCCAAAACATTTAATGTCCCACTCTTGTGAGTGGGTCACCATTCAAAATTGCTCTAATGAATTCTTTCAGCAAAAGGAAATTAAGTCCTAAGGGGCTGAACTTAGAAGATCCAAAGAAAAAGAAGCTCGCAACACCCATAAAGAATTGGAAAAGATTAAGAAAAAAACAAAAAAATGCAAAGAAATGCAAAAAAACATAGTATTTAATGGTGTGGGCGATATATGGAATACTTACTCAAAATTCAAAATATGACTCTTGACAGAACAAAAATTAAGGAAAAATAAAAAATAATAGTTATATCTATAATTGGTTCAGGAACATGTCAGTGAAGGTTAATATAATATATTGTAATTGTTTGAAGCCACTGGGAAGATAAATGACAAGAATATGTGCAGGTTTTCTTAGATGGGCGATATTTGGGCCATATACCTTATATATGCATACTGGCCAACTACCGTCGCTTCGCTCCGGAAGCCTTGATTTAGATATTTGAAGAAAGAAATTAGATATAATAAAGTAAAAACCGAAACATAGAACTGAAACTAAATTAAAGTTTAAATTTTAAACAATACATGCAGTACAACATCGAAATCCAACGTATTAATTAACCGTATTGTGTATTTATTCAGATCTGTGGAGCGATTCAAAACAGCGAGGCAGTCATCTATCGCCAGCTTTGAGAATGTTTTAAATGCACTCATTGGCAACTGCGCTAGCGCCATCTAAGGACAGGTTTGGGAAGTTTATCGTTCATCCCAATGGACCAACTTGATCGACCGAAATGAAAAGTAGTCTGCGGCGTACTCCGTGTCCTGGATTATTTGCATGCAACATTTCATTCCGATGCGCTGCGCCATTGAGGCGTTATTGAAAAAGAAATACAGATTTTACAGATTTTAGTAGTTCGGATATTACTATACCCTGTAAAGAAGGTATAAACTCACCCAAGTATTTCAAATAACTATTTATTACAGGGTTTGTTAACTTCCTTTTTTTTCATAGTCTATTTAACAGCAATAAATTCAGACAGGATACATGACATCAGGTAATCATCGTCTTAATACGTAAGCACCCGCCCCTTGAAGCAAGTGAAAATCAGTCATGTTCACTGAACCAACTGGAGACCAATCGAACACGATGACAGAGTGAATTGTCCTGTTGAAAGTGGTCATCTGCCTTGGGAACACTGTAGCCATAAACGGGTGCACCTCATCGGCAATAATGTTGAGATAGCCCGTGGCAGTAAGAGATGTTTCTAGGGGAATTAGGGGGAATAGTGTCCTAAAAGAAAATTCCCCAGCCCATTATTCCACCGCTACCCGCTTACAGGATTGTCTCATGGCAAGAAGGGTCATGTATTCTGCTGCCTGCGCCGTATTCATCAAGTGTCGATGCTTCTGGGTCCACAGCAGGCGCGCTTTCCTATTTCTCTGTGATAGCAAAGGCACCCTTGCTGGTCTCCTCCTACTAAAACCAATCACCGACAAGGTCCGTCGTGTTGTGCCTTCGGATATGCGTTTTGATGCAACTGAGCTGCACAAGCTGCAATCATCGTGTTGCTGTCTTTCTTTGCCGCAGACGATTCGTGCCAGTCGACTGTTACCTCTTTCACCCACAAGCCTTTTCCGTCCACAGTTGCGCTTATTGCGTTAAGTTTTTTGGCCCAACTGCCATTCTCTGAACAACCGCGATATTGTTGCATGAGAAAAGCAATAGTTTCCGAAATACTGGAACAGGCTCTCCTTACTTCCATGGTCATGTCTAGTTCGGAGTCGTTTAAATCGTTTGTCTTAACCATGTTCCGGCGAACTGCACTGATACACAGTTCTCTTGATACCGAGCATGCCTTTTATACGCTACTCGTTGCTATTACGTCAACGTGAGTCGCTACCGGAACCGTACAAATGTTTCTAATAAAGTGGCCCCTTAGAGTATATACTAATAAACTTCCTATCTATTTCTACGTTTAGATAAAAAGGCATACAACATAAAAATACAGTTCTGCAGAACAACAGATATAAATATGTGTCTGACTGATGATAACTGACCGTCCAAACTACAATTTTCGAATGCACTGGAATTACATAAATACAGTAGAATTCCGCTATTCCGAACCTATTCGAAAATCCGCCTATTCCGAACAGAGTTCAGAAAAAATACCGACTTTTTTAACTTAAAAACAGGAGAAATTAAAAAGATGTTTGTGAAAAAAACGTTCATTTATTGTTGTACAAAGAAGTTAAATAGAGACTTACATAGAGCCTAAGCTTGATGAAAACGCCTGAAACTAAATTGGAACGAAAGCTGGTTATATGTCGGCTCCATTTATACAATTCTGTAGAATCATTTTTCACTACTAAACACAAAAAATAACTAACTTTTTAACACTTCAAGTTTTTCTTTTAAAGTACACGAAGAACGACTTCGTTTACTTGCCATGTTTAATGTTTAACAGCGGAAATGCAGTAACCCGGTAGTAATTCTTGGATCGCGGGAGGGAGAGGGGAGGGTGATGAGTCGTTGAAGGTCACTGCCCTTTCCTTCCGACTTTCACTGAATCTGTTCCCACGAGCCGATCAACGCTGTATAGAGCCGACACTATCAGATGTCATCACACTTAATTTACGCCTTAACAAGTCAATACGTTGATTTTATTCATGAAATCTGTCTATTCCAAATTCCCGCTAAACCGAACAGTGTTCGGTCCCAATTAGTTCCGAATAGCGGGGTTCTACTGTAGATTTAGAAAAATGCTGATAATGGTCTTCTGAATTTTTCAGTCTTAACTTTGCATTTTTTTTTTTTTTTTTTTTTTTTTAGGAACAACAATGTAAATTCGATTACAGGTTTGTTGCTGCTCGTGTGTCAGGATATAGAAAAATAGCAGAAGGGAACGAAACAGCCCTTAAACACGCTGTAGCTACAGTAGGACCTATATCAGTGGGTATAGCTGTCACAGATAAATTCCTTCATTATGAGTAAGTGAGATTAAACAGTCTTGCATTAGTAAATAAAAACTATGCAAAAATTAAGCTAAAAAAAAATTCCATTTGACCTCTTTAAGAAAAGTCTGGAACCGACACCCCTGTTTCTAATTTCCTCTTTATTGGTATCCTTTCTTTATTAGAGATTATCATCAACAAAACCTAGGCTTCCAAATTATGCAAGTGTCTGTAAGAGAGTTAAAGATAGTCATCTAAAATAGAGGTTTACATTCCGTACTCCAATTTTTCACACAGGAGATAGAAGCGCCGTGCAACTCTTGTACCACTACGTCAATATTATAGATATAATTAGTTGTATTTTTTTTTCAGCCACACTTCAAGAAAATACATAACACTTTTGACACTGTGGCATCTTATCGTCAAATGAACCGTAGACACCGTAGCGTGTATAACAAAAGCATGATCTGACTCTGGATCTAAAAAAAAATACATAGTGCTGAACACACTATCTAGAGAGGGATATGCAAAAGCTTAATTGTTTCAAAAATTACTCTCCATACATCATTTATTTATAATATTTTTCTGTGCTATAATGAATCATATTTCCGTAATTTTTCATAGTAATGAATAACAATTTTTTGGGTGTCATAACTCAGTAGAAGCAACATTGGAACTTTGCTGTACGAAACATATTTCTGTAATTTCTGTACAATAGAGTTGCAGTTAAGTAAAAATAAAGAAAACCCTCTAAATAACAAATAAAATTGTGGCACATCGCTCTTAAAAGCATCACAAAACGAAGAATCACTTATCTTAATACAAACAAAGCTATTCTATAAAACGATGGTTAACTACAGAGATAGATTTCCTTCCAGTCTCTATTTTTCTTCCCAATACTAGGAATCGAACCATTTAAGACTATGTTTTCGGGTAACCCTACTTAGTAAAGTAAACAAACAAATATACTCTACAAATATAGCCTAGACTAATCTACTCTGTAATCTAGCTTCCCTTTCATACATTGTAACGTTCGTGTTGTTCATTGTTTTTCGTGTGAAGTGGGATTTGGGTTCTTTTTGTTTGTTTTTTGGAAGGGGTGGGGAACTGTTTTTGTTTTAATCAGTGAAACTGATTACAGCCTACGTATGTTCTTCAAAATCCACGTATGGTTTTTATTAAAATAGAGTTTAATATTATTTGTTTTTTCACAGCGGCGGGATATTTGATGAACCGGACTGCGCTTCAAATTCTGGACATGCTATTCTTGTGATTGGATACGGAACAGAAAATGGAAAAGATTACTGGTTGATAAAAAACAGGTCAGTATCAGTGGAAACTTCAGTTAATTTTGCTTGTTTTTTCCCTCAAATAAGAGGAAACAGCTAATATTTAAATTAAAGGACACTGAAACCACAATCATTGTTAAACAATTTATGTACAACAACAGATAATGAATAGATTTCTTTATCAAAAAAAAAAAAACACCTACACATATTCTTGGATGTATTGATTATCCTTTGGGTCTCTTCGGATCATTTAAGAAAAAAAAAAAACAAACAAACAACAAATTCACCTATTCTCATTTCATTATATCTATCTAAGATGCTCGTCGCTTGTTTAACTTTCGAGGGTTTTTCTTTCACATTCAAGAACTAAAATTTGGTCAAATGCAATTATTAACTTATTTAATTCCTATTTATTAAAATATACATTAACATTTTAATTACTTTTATAAAGATCACTATTTATCACTATTTTTTTATTATAAAACTATGAAATGTGGCAGACACAGTTGTACACCACAGTAGATTTTTCAACGCAGAATGATTACTAACTCAATTCTTAAAAGAACATTATCTGATCTCATATTTATTAGACGTCATGAGAATAATTTCATTGTAAAATGAAAAAGAATTAAGCAAGAAATAAGAATCCTAAGTGATCTTTCAATAGGTCAAAGATCAGCAAAACAATTTCTTCTGTATTCAAGTTAGAAGAAGTGCTTCTACAACTGCTTGTACAGTGAAACCTCCTTTAATGGACACTCCGAATAGCGGACACCTCTAATTAGCGGACATTATTGTGGGTCCCAGTCCCTTACAATAGGACATTCCATGTTATCCACTCCGAATAGCGGACACTCTGAATAGCGGACAGTTATTTTAATTGTAAAAATTTTTTTTTTTTTCGATTAACATTTTGACAAACGCATCATGGTTGTATTTACATCGGTGTCCCATACATTGATACATTGTAACGGTGTGCTATGATTCAATGCACGAATCTGAGGCCCTTTTTTTCACTGCAGTTGCTTTGTAAATATCAATCACTCGTAAAGCTATCGTATAAACGTGTTGATTAAATTTAGTGCGAATTAAAATGGCGTCAAAAAGGAAGAGATTGGCACTGAAAGAAAAAATTTATGTTCTTGAAGTTACTGAAAAAGAAAAGCGTTGTCTTGCTGAACGTTTTAAAGTTGGAAAAACTCAGATAAGTAAACTTTTGAAGGACAAAGATGAGATTAGAAAAATGTGGATGGTGAATTCAAACAAAAATTCGAAGAATTTGAAGTTTCGTAAAACTTCGTAAACAAGCAAAATCGACGAAGTGGTGATAAAATGGTTCCGCTCTGCTCGTGCAAAGAACATTCCTATAAGCGGTGTTTTCCTTCAAGAAAAAGCCAGAGAAGTCGGTCAAACTTTAGGATTGGACACGTTTAAGGCATCAAATGGATGGCTAGAAATTAATTTTCTACTTACTGTAATTAATTTTATCATTATTTAAGTAAGACAAACGGATTAGCACTCATTTAAAAAGAAATATAGTAAATAATTTGCATTTGTTCATATTCTCTCATATCGCAATCATAATTGTAGAAATTTAATTAAGATTGTACGTAATTTTTCATTAAATGACATGCTATAAGCTAAAAAATAAAAAAAAGACAGTCCTCCCCAATAGCGGACAAAACTTCCGGTCCCGTGACTGTCCGTTATTCGGAGGTAACACTGTATTTTCTTTCTTTGTTTTCTTACTGTCTTTTGCCATATCATAATAACAATGCCTACTTATTAGCAATGTTAGCGTTATTATTGTTTTATTCATTGTTGTATATTTCTTGAATTTGTTCATCACAATTAAAGTCATACACCTGTTTAAATGCAAAAATGTTTATAAAAACAACTAAAAGAAATCAATACAACTAGTTTCTCCGTTGAGGGACGGTATTATCAAGCGGTATTATCAACCACTGTTAGAAACTTCAGAAATTCAATATAAGACTGCTTTACACAAAATGAAGAATTTAAATTAACATAGAGGCAAACACATAATAAATTTAAAAAAATACAATGCTAAAAATACATTACAGGAAACCGGAGACAAAATTGAAGAAAAAGTATTTTTAGTTTATTCAACTTCATTTGCTCAACATCATGTGAGACTTTATTTGCTCCTCTCAATTATTTGTAATTTTTGGCTTTATTTGATTGTTTATATTTTTTTTAATCAAAATGTATTTAAAATAAATCATGTGAAAATTTGATGAGTTAAACATTTGCTTTTAGTGTGTATTTTAATTATGTGTAAAATTTGAGGGCCGCGCCGGTGTGGTCGAGCGGTCTCAGGCGGCGGTCTGCCGTGAGGCCAGTCTGCCGGTGCCCGGGTTCAAATCCCGGTTGTGAGCTTGGATGTTTCAAAAATTTCCTTTCCTGTGTGTCAGCTCTTCTGTCTGACGTCATTCCGTAATGGCGTCCTGAGGGTTAGCTCTGGGAAAGCACCTCAGTATCTTCTCCCCTTGAAATTATCGGAATAGAGCTTCTGTTCCGCTCAGATCCGGCCTGGCGGCTGGAATCTGACTCCCTAGACCCACAATTGGTGGAACAGGGACAATCGGCTATGTATGTATGTAAAATTTGAGGAAAGTTTAATAATTTTAAATACAGTTTATTATTATTAATTATTATTAACAATTCGTATAATAATAATAATAATAATAAATAATCCCCTCCTCTCTCAAACAGACTACATCCACCGACACAATCAGGTAGCATCGATCGTTCATCAACAACTAGCACACAAACATTCACTTATTAAGAGCACGGTCCCGTACTACAAGTACATACCACAAAGCGTATTAGAGTCACCCTCATATGAGCGATTCAAGCGACCACTGGAAAGGCAGAGCGCTGCAATCGCTTCCCATGATTCATTGCATTCGTTTGGGATTTATCAAAAATTTAACGTAGCGATATAGTAGGTTTCAATCTTTCAGCATCATGGTACATAATTGTTGCGTGCCTGGATGTCACAATACAAGTAAAATTAAAAATATACGTTTCCATAAATTCCCAAGAGAAAAAAAAATGCGACGACATTGGCAATGTATTCCATTATTTTGTGGAGAAAGAGATTCACTGAAACTTGAAAAGAAAAATAATTACTAAATGCGTAGTTAAAATACATACAAAAACATTTTATGATGTTATTTAATTCTTCGATTTAGAGTTGATTTACTTTAATATTTTGTTCTAAAATTTCTTGGGTTTATTTTCTTATTGTTTTTAGTACCGGTACTACAAGTTACACGTGTTAATAATAACCAGTACAATATCGCAATAGATCGTTAAAAAATATTTTAATATCATTTTATGTTTCGAAAAATATTTGTTTTAAGTCTCTGTTAAATTTATTGGAGAAATTTTCATAATTTCTATATATAAATCATCATGGCCCTCAAGCGTCGACCGTGTACCCGGCCACTGGAGCGGAGCCCGTCCCGAACGGCCCTAGAACTCCCGGCGAATAGGAGGGTCGCGTCGGTGAGCGGAAAAGGGTCGGGCGCAGGCCCGCCGCGCCGCTGCAAATCTTGGTGGTAGTAGCAAATACTCGAGTGAGAACCTTGAGGACTGATGTGGAGAAATATTTGTTTTGTTTTGTTTTTTTAAAAGAAAGGAGTTAATTTGTTAGACATATTGATCATTTATGTGAACTTGTGGGTTTCCGTTATCGCAGATATTGACAATATAATTTCAAAATGATTATTTTTTAGTTATAAATTTTTATTTAGGGGTAAAACACAAATCTATGGTGTTAAAGAAAAGGGGAATTTATCTTTCTATGAATTTTCAGTCATTTTCATTATAAAAATTTCTGGAAAAAGGAGAACTTGTAACATACACAGGTAGTACAAATGCCGTCAAGTCCCAAAGATTTAGTTTCGCAATGTGGCCACTAGGTGGAGTGTTGCTACACTTGAATCGCTAATAAACTATACTGGGACCGCCCCCTTCACACAGACAAAACCATACATCACAACAGACCAGACATCACGCTTGTTGATAAGGTCAACAAACAGACCTATCTAATTGATATTGCAGTGCCTATTAGCAAGAACATGCAGAAAACTCACGCAGACAAGATCAGTAAATACACTGATCTAGCACACGAGCTCCAGAAGCAGTGGAGGCAGGATCGAGTACGTGTTGTACCCATCGTTCTGTCTACCACTGGTCTGGTGCCTCACACATTGCACCACAGTCTCAGCACACTAGGACTTCACAAAAACACTTATGCACAACTGCAGAAGGCTGTGGTGCTCAACACTACACGCATAGTTAGGAAATTTATGGACACAACCACACATCCTTAATCAACCTAATCTTGCACACGTCTTTACACTTGGCAGTATGTGCTTTGGTCCTTGACCCGCCATATTGGTTTTGCTGGGGAAACCCAAAGTTTGAAACATACAAACATAATAATAATAATAATAATAATTTGGATCACAACACACCAGACATAACAATAGTAGAAAAGAAATGTGTTTTACGAATTGATGTAGCAATACCTGGAGATACACGAATTGTTGAGAAAGAACAGGAAATGATCACAAAATATAGTGATCTGACAATTGAAATTTCTCGATTGTGGAACAAACGTACCACTGTGATACCTATTGTCATTGGTGCCCTTGGTGCCATTTCAAAGGAATTTCTCAAATTCTTTAATAGTTTGGAACTTTACAATATTTCAATAACAGATCTGCAAAAAACATCATTACTAGGCACTGCTTATATTTTGCGAAGATACTTGGACAATTCTTAGGTTTCTGGGTGAGACTTGAATTGCTCAATTAATCCAGTCAAAGATGTGTTCTTTTTGTCTTTGTACTGTGTCAAATGTTGATAATAATAATAATAATAATAATAATAATAATAATAATAATGCTGTGTCGGGTGTGGCGCAGGATAAAGTCACCCGCGTTCGGGGGTTAGGCAGAGGCCTCCGTTCGAAAAATATACTACAGTCTCCCGCAGGTGGTGGTGGAGAAAGTGGCACCCCATCCTGTAGTATGGCTACCACAATGCCCGGGCAACACCATCCAGCCCGAACAGTCGGAAGTGTTTCGTCTGTGTCAGAGCAGGCGACCACCAAGACTGGGAAACCACGCCAGCGCATCCGATGGTCACCACAGATGAACCAGGATCTTATGCGCGACTTCTTCACTGTTACAAAGTTAGGTACTCAACTAACAGGATACAGACAGGCACTACACCAAGCTTTCACCACACGCTATCCATCGTTAGGGCTTAGCGAACAGCGGGTAGCGGATCAGCGACGTTCAATTGTAGTAAACAATCTTATTCTCCCATGCATACTTGCACAAATTAAAGAAGAAGTCGCTGAATCCAACCACAGGACACCAAACCACACCCCACCAGAAGACACCATTATGGAAAACACAGAAACAATCTCTACCCCTCAGTATACATGCCCTAACAATACAACTAATGAAATATTACGTGCAGCTCATGATCATTTCTACACTGCACTCGCACAATACACAGGCACAGACCCCACACTTAGGCCGCCACTCCCCAAAGTACACACATCAAAACAACTCGCCACAGTCATATACCATCTCAACACACACACTATCCCACAACACCTTGACAACATCCAAACATTAGAAGACATACATACAACACTCTACTGTGCCGCACAGGGAACCATTCGGGCACTTGGAATCAAACAACACAACATACCTCCCACTGCACGGACACAAGAATATATCCCCCCTTGGAGACGTCGCCTTGAGGGCCGCATCAGTGACCTTAGAGGAGACATAGCCGGGCTCACACAATACTGTGCAGGAAACAAAACAAAGAAACTTATGTCCCAGGTTAGAAAGATATTCAAGCACATAAATACTCACCCTTCACATTCAAATCATCATAACCAGGTTCAGGAACATCTCGACACACTAAAACAAAAACTCAGTGCACTTGCAAAAAGATTACAAAGATACAAACAGTGCACTCTGCGCAAACAACAGAACAACACTTTCCAATACAATGAGAAAAAATTCTACAGATCCCTTACATCTTCCTCTACTGCAACTAACACAAACACTCCCAACAGCGAGGCTTTACATGAATACTGGTCGTCTCTGTGGTCAAACCCTATCCCCCACAATGATAAAGCACCATGGATAACAGAGGAACAGCAACTCACTGAACACTTACCCTGCATGTCCTTCCATGAGATTACTTTCGCAGACATACAGACAGCACTAAAACATGCACACAACTGGAAGGCTCCTGGTGCAGACGGAGTCCAGAACTTCTGGATATCAAGAGGTTCACGTCCCTGCATGGAAAACTAGCGCTTACACTCACTGACATAATCCAACACCCAGAACATATGCCTCGTTTCCTCACACAGGGTGTCACATACCTACAGAGCAAGAACACTGAAACAGCGCAACCTGCAAACTACCGCCCAATCACTTGCCTCCCCACACTTTACAAACTCCTCACCTCCTGCCTCGCAGACAAGATCTACACACACATCGAGACATATAACATTCTTTCCGAACAGCAGAAGGGCTGTCGCAGGAATTCCCAGGGTTGTAAGGAGCAACTCCTTATTGACTCTGTAATCCTGCGCCAGGCACGCGCGAAGAATAGGAGCTTACATATCGCATACATCGATTACAAGAAGGCATTTGATTCTGTCCCTCATTCCTGGCTCCTACACACTCTTCATATCTACAAAATACACCCCAAGATCACGGCATTCTTAGCTGCCACGATGAAGAGTTGGAACACAACATTACACCTATGCACCTTTAACACCTCCATCACTACAGATCCCATTCCCATAATGAGAGGTATTTTCCAGGGAGACTCCTTGAGTCCTCTTTGTTTCTGCCTCGCCTTGAATCCACTGAGCCATATACTAGATAACACAAAACACGGTTATAGGCTTACCACAGGCACTGTGACACCATATAAAATCACACACTTACTCTACATGGATGACATTAAACTTTATGACACAAACAATGCACAACTTAATAATTTACATCAAGCCACCACACAGTTCACCAAAGACATTGGGATGGAATTTGGAATTGACAAATGCCGCAAGTTACACATAATACGTGGGAAGACTACGAATTTGCAGAGTTTTGAACTGGACCATGGTTTGGCCATCCAATCCATGGAACAGGGAGAGATCTACAAATACCTGGGCTTCCAGCAAGCGCGCGTCATTGACAACGCAAACATCAAAACTGCACTGAAGAACACATACCTTGCTCGAGTTCACAAAATCCTCAAAACACAACTAAACACCATAAATAAAATTAAAGCTATCAACACTTTTGCCGTTCCCACACTAACATATTCGTTCGGCATAATTCCATGGACAAACACAGAACTCGAAGCACTACAACGCGCAACACGCACTACATTCACGAAACACAACATGCACCACCCCAAGTCCGCTACGGAAAGGATGACTCTTCCCCGCAAGGAGGGAGGCCGAGGACTCATCAACCTCATCACCCTACACGAAAAACAAGTACATACACTTAGGGAACATTTCCACCAAAGAGCAGAAGACTCCTCACTTCACTCAGCCATTGTCAAGGCTGACACACACCTCACACCCCTGAACCTCGAAAACTCTTCTCCAACACTCACCACCCCTGACACCCACACTCAGCAGCTGCGTGGATCATGGGCTCGTAAGGAACTCCATGGCAGACATCATCACGAACTCAGCCAGCCTCATGTCGACATGGAAGCGTCGAACAGATGGCTGACGAGTGGTGAGCTGTTTGGGGAGACCGAAGGGTTCATGATCGGAATACAGGACCAAGTCATCCTCACATGCAACTACAAGAAACACATTCTACACGATGCAAACACACATGACGACAAATGCAGGAAATGCCACACCACGTAATATCAGGCTGTCCCCTTCTCTCTCAAACAGACTACCTCCATCGACACAATCAGGTAGCGTCGATCGTTCATCAACAACTAGCACACAAACATTCACTTATTAAGAGCACGGTCCCGTACTACAAGTATATACCACAAAGCGTATTAGAGTCACCCTCATATAAACTATACTGGGACCGCCCCATTCACACAGACAAAACCATACATCACAACAGACCAGACATCACACTTGTTGATAAGGTCAACAAACAGACCTATCTAATTGATATTGCAGTGCCTATCAGCAAGAACATGCAGAAAACTCACGCAGACAAGATCAGTAAATACACTGATCTAGCACACGAGCTCCAGAAGCAGTGGAAGCAGGATCGAGTACGTGTTGTACCCATCGTTCTGTCTGCCACTGGTCTGGTGCCTCACACATTGCACCACAATCTCAGCACACTAGGACTTCACAAAATCACTTATGCACAACTGCAGAAGGCTGTGGTACTCAATACTACACGCATAGTTAGGAAATTTTTGGACACAAGCACACATCCCTAATCATTCTTGCACACATCTTTACACTTGGCAGTATGTGCTTTGGTCATTGACCCGCCATATTGTTTTTGCTGGGGAAACCCAAGGTTTGAAACATACAAAAACGATAATAATAATAATAATAATAATAATTTGCATGGGAAATGCCCTACAGTGTTAAACGAAGATCTGGCGACTAAGAGTCTTTCGATACAATACCTAACGTGTGGCTACCTTCACCTAGAAACAGAAGGATTTATTAATGCCATTCAAGATCAGGTAATAAAGACGAAAAACTATCAGAAGTTTCTTACCAAAAGTATCGGATGACGACTCTTGCCGAAAATGCCGTTCAGTTTCTGAAACCATTGATCATGAAATTGGAGACTGCCCGGCGCTGGTAAATTCATAAAATCGGCACAACCAATTTGCTATAATTATTCACCAACAATTAGCTTTAAAATTTGGAATTCTTACTTCTGCCCCGCCATACTATAAGTATGAGCCGGATCCAATTCTTGAAACGGAACGGTATCTCCTCTACTGGCATAAACCTATTGTTACTAACAATGCTGTTGACTTCAATCGTCCGGACATTGTTTTGGTTTTGATAAAGTCGCGAAACAGACTTCAATAATTGATATTTCTGTCCCAAAACATTTACCAAACCGAAACTGAGAAATGTACAAAATACGGAAATCTAGGGATTGAGATACAGCGCATATGGAAGCAGCGACAAATAATAAAATAGCACCATTGGTGATATCGGCGGCGACCGGAATTGTTTCAAGGAATTTCACTGATAATTTAGAAAAAAATAGGACTATAATAATATCCTATCAAAAATATCCAGAAAAGTATATTATTACAAACATGCCATATCACCCGTAGATTTCTACAACAGATTGGCTTGAGATGAATTTCTCCGCCTACAAAACTCCGCCAGACTTTGTCTGAGATAAATACAAGTTTAAAAATAGTAATAATAATAATAATAATAATAGTAATTAAGAAATTTCCTTAAAATTACAAATTTACTCCTGATGTTTTTTTTATTTCAGTTGGGGAACAACTTGGGGTATTAGAGGTTACGCCAAAATGGCCAGAAACAAAAATAACCAATGTGAAATCGCATCCTATGCCAGTTATCCAATTGTCCTTTAAATAAATTGTTTCTGTTAATTTCATTTAGCTTTGCAATTATAATAAAACAATCTTTAACTAAAGCAATTTCAAACTCCATGTTTGTGACGCAATG
>JAFIDM010003189.1:47317795-47348698 GCA_023159025.1 Thereuonema tuberculata | reverse complement strand
GCTACAATCAAGATTTATCAACTAAAAATGTACTTGAATACGGCCTATAATGAACTCATACACCATCCACTCAACAAACACATCACAACATAGAACTGTTTCCAGCTATGACTACAAGAAATCAACAACAAAGAGCGATATCCAGCCATGACTACTTCCAACTATGACCATTCACAACCAAGATTTACCAACAAACACATTACAACTAAAGACTGATTCCTGCCACGCATCACAATCAACAAACACATCACAACAAAGTAATACATTCATAACCAAAAACCGTTACGGGAAATTACACACAGCCGACATGTTCCATCAAAAAGACAAACTTCAAAGATAAGGGGGACCCAGACAAGAAGAAGGAACCTGTAAATGAAGTTCCGAAACGTCTCGTGTATTATTTAGGTAACTAATTTTACATCCTATCAAGTGCCAATGTAGTAGGCATATGTAATATTAAACTCTATTTTAATACAAACCATATGTGGATTTTGAAGAACATACGTGGACTGTAATCGTTAGTTAGTTTTTTGCCAAATGGTAAAAAACAAAACAGTTCCCCAACCCCTTCCAAAAACAAACAAACAAAAAAAAAAAAACCCACTTCATACGAAAAAACAATGAATAACATGAACATAATAATGTATGAAAGGGAAGCTGGATTACAGAGTAGATTAGTCTAGGCTACAAAAATTTGTAGAGTATATTTGTTTCTTTACTTAATTACCCGAAAGCTTAGTCGTAAATGGTTTGATTCCTAGAATTGAAAAGAAAATCTATCTATTGGGAGGAAATCTATCTTTGTAGTTAAGCATCGTTTTATATAATAGCTTTGTATGTATTAAGATAAGTGATTCTTCGTTTTGTGAGGCTTTTAAGAGCGATGTGACACATTTTTCTCGTTATTTACAGGGTTTTCTTTATTTTACTTAACTGCAACTCTATTGTATAGAAATTACAAAAATGTGTTTCGTTGCAACAAAGAAAAAAGTTGAAGTACATTCAGCAATGCTTAAGAGAAAATTAAGGTATATTGAGCCATCCGTTGAATGATTTTGTTTACTGTGTTGAACCGTATGATTCTGTTTGATCTAACCTTGAAAATCTCAGCTTGCTAGGACTTCGGACTGGTGTTTGCGATGCTCCACACATTTCAGTAAATGTAGCTACTGCACTTTCTACGTCCCTGTTTCCCAACGTGGGGCGCACGCCCCACAGGGGGGCAATTTGATTGTTTAGGGGGGCAATTCTGAAATGGAACAATTTTTTTTTTTGGAAGTGAAAGTAAGAAATGCTGATAATATCGCTTTTTTTTTTGGTTGTGAAAGTAAAAATGTTTTTTTTTTTTTTAATATTTTTTTTTTAAAGTTATACCTAATGGTGGGGCATAGCATACTTTAGATACTTAGGTTGGGCGCAGCACAAAAAAGGTTGGGAAACACTCTTCTACGTGGTCCTCCAGTTTCCACTTGGTATAAAACTGAGTGAAATTTAAATTCCTGATAATGAAGAATTTGAGGCTTCGAGTCAGAGCCTTTTATGGCCATTAACTATTTGCCTTTGGCGAAAACTGATATACGGAGAGTTGATTCAAATTTATTCGGTAAATTTCAAGAGCTCACGCTATCTCGCACGTGCACGAGACGCAGCATTGTTGCATTCGAATCAGAGGTATGTAGCGGTCTAGACTGCAGAGTTCTGTAAGCCTGTAGTTGATTGTTTGGTAGCTGGAATTGTGTTGCATTCTAAATATGCCGCCAAAAATCCCAAATTGGTGGGAAGGGACATAGTAACCTTTCCCTTGCTAAATATGCCGCTTCAAAAATTGTGGACATGTGCAAACGCCGAAATTTTCATGTTTGCAAGTCCACCGTCAACCGGATAATAGCAGAAAGTCGTAAGAAGCCCATCAGTCAAGAGCGGGATAAGCCACAGGCCCGAAAACAACACCCACGACCGACAGCAACTTCTAACGTTATTAAGAAAGTGAAGGCTGCGATTGTCGGCGAGAACCCTAGCACCCAAAGGGCGGTTGCCCAGGCTGCAGGAGTTTCTCAGCCAACGGGCATGGATCTACCTTAGTGATACAAAAAACCCAAGGGCAATATTTTATCCCCCTTTTGATGCCAAAACACGATCCAAATGGTAACTCGAATGCAAAGAAAATTTTCGAGAGGATTCATAATTGTTGCGGGTTACAACTATAGAAAGGTTTTGCATAAATTTTAGTTACTAATGCAAGAATGTTTAGTCTTACTTACTTATAGCGTCGAAACTTCTTTGTGGCAGTTATACCCACTGATACAGGTCCTACTGTAGCTACAGCGTGTTTAAGGGCCGTTTCGTTCCCTTCTGCTATTTCTCTGTATCCTGACACACGAGCAACAGCAATGCTTTGAATGAATGTACATACTTCTTCCTAAAAAAAAAAAAAGTGAAGTTAAAGACTGAAAAATTCAGAAATCCAATATCAGCATTTCTCTAAATTTATTTATCTAATTCCAGTGAATTCCAAAATTGAAGTTTGGACGGTCAGTTATCATCAGTCAGACACATATTTATATCTGTTGTTCAGGATATCTGCATTTTTATATTATATGTCTTTTTTTATCTACACGTAAAAATAGGTAGGAAGTTTATTAGTATATACTCTGAGTGGCCACTTTATTAGAGACATCCCTCGTTCTAGCTTGGACGGGTCCGGTAGTGACGCACAGTGACGTAACAGCAACGAGTAGCGTATAAAAGGCATGCTCGGTATCAAGAGAACTGTGTATCAGTACAGTTCGCCGGAACATGGGTAAGACAAACGATTTAAATGACTCCGAACGAGATATGTTCGTGGAGGCAAGAAGAGCCTGTTCCAGTATTTCGAAAACTGTAACGATCCTTGACTTTTGATACGATTTTAACGAGTGTGATGAAAGATTAAAATAGTTCCTTGTTTAAGCCAACACACATAAAATTCAAAAATAAAACTGTATATAATTTTAAAAGGTCCAGACATGTTGCGATCCATGGTCGTTTACTTGTGGGGAACTGTGAAAGATCAGGTCTATCGACAGAAGCCGCGCACGGTGGGGGATCTTCGCCGGGAAATTACAGCGGCCTGTGCCGCGATCTCCATTTTAACATTGACAGCCGTAGCTGCGGCGACCGTTCGTCATTGCGTTATGTATCTGGACGCCAACGGCGAACATTTTGAACATCTCAAGTAAGCATGGGCTTAACTGAAGACAGTACTACACTTGTGATCAGTATTTACATGTAAAACAAACCCCTAATAAATGGTTTTTGTTCTTTAAAGTGTGTATACATTTTATTGGCGGACCTTGTCTTTCAACAGTGAGTGCTTAACATTTTTGACATATTGCGATTTTTCAGATCGTTGTAGCGACCCTAAATATTAATCAAAAGTAACCAAATTTTAACAAAATAATTTTTTTCTTAATGAAACATATTGAAAACATGCCCCGTCCAATTTCCCAAAACTTAAAAATAAGACCACCCTTTACATATATGCGAAGGGTGGTTATATATATATATATATAAAATTTATTAAAAAAATTATTAGTTGATTAGAAGCAGTCGTAAGGGTTACTTTCGAAACTTATGCTAGCAAATGAAACGCCGTTAGGTGTGACTTCTCTGACGAAAACAGCCAACCTTGTGGGTCTTGCAAGAAGTACTGTATCAACTGTTATGACAGCCTACACAAAACATGGAAAGACGTCATCCGTGAAAGCTCATCACGAAGCTAACCGACAGGGATAGACGAATGTTGAGGCGGATAATGACCCGACAGCACAAGACAGCGGTATCCTAGATAATCTCCGAGGTGAATACCCATCTCCAGGACCCCGTATCAACCAAAACTACCCAACGGAAACTACATGCTGCGAACTTCCGTGGCAGAGGAAATATTCCAAAACCCTTGGAACAACGTAATGCGTTGAAGCGAAGGGAATGGTTCCGGGAGCAGAAAACACTGGATACAACCGTAATTTGGTCTGATGAATCTGCATTTATGTTATTTCAGATCACTGGACGTATTTACGTGTGGAGAACGTCAGCACAAGTCTTTCATGGTGACTGCCCCCTTCCTACTCTTCATCGAGGGGGCGCTGTGTTGGTGTGGGGTGCAATATTTTGGCGTGGTTTGAGATCACAGCACAGCATTATCTCATAATGGCGGCTGTCGCCATGTTCCATCCAAAAGAAAGACTTTAAATATAAGGGGGACCCAAACTGGAAAAGGGAACCTGTAAAGAAGTTCCGAAACGTCGTATATTATGTAGGTAATTAGTTTTACATACCTTTTTCTTGACCAGTGCCAATATAGTAGGCATATATAATATTTAATATACTGGCACGTTAAATACTCTTAAATTCACAATTAATGTCTGGTAAATTGCTGCACTTCGCAGTCGATAGGCTGCCAGACGGTTTGTGATGCACACCTACAAACTTTATATTAAGGTTTCTTCAAACAATATTAGTATAGCTCAATTGCAACTTAATTGGATTCATTTGCCTTTAAGCCAGGTTACTTGCAGAACCTCACCATTGAAGACATAGAAATAGGTTAAGTTCAGCCTTACTGACCTTGTCTTTGTATCGATAACTCCTCTCGCTCTCTATTCCTTTACTCTCTTTGATATACTCGAATGCGTTAATCATTTCTCCACCATCACAGCCATTATTTCCTAAAGAAAAACAGGAAGAAATAAAAAAGGATTAGGACTAAAAAAATAACTAATTGGGGTTTCTCTTATTTTTGATAAAATTCATTTAGGAACAGATGAAGCACAAATTCTTAAATCATAATCTAATAATCACTCGAAAGTAATGAAAATTACTTAGATAAAAATTTAAATCTAACATTCGACGGGAAAATATATACATTCATAACGGAAATTGCAGAGCTTTGGTACCAGATGAATACCGAATATGAAACTGAATTTCAGTTCACTCTTGCTCTTTGTACAAGGAAAACTGTCGAAAATGGTAATATTGTTAATTTACTTCAAATATTTTGCATTTTGCAAATTGTTTAGCCCATTATAAGGTTTTATATCATAACTTTATTATGAAACTAGCGACAGTCCGCAACTTCGTTCGCGTGGAATTAGAAATTGCGGCAATTTCGTTTATAGTTGCTCCCTAAGGAACTATGCTTTTTTTTAAGGATACTACGCTTTTCTTTAGGTACTCTACCCGTGTACCAAATTTCATTAAATTCCGTTCCTCCATTTCGGAGTTATAGACGAACAAACATCCAAAATGAACAGTGAACTATCACTGAGGCTTTGTAGAGTTATCATATCAAGATAGTTATCATATCAACTATAGATGTTGCACGCAACTTCGTTCGTGTTTTCACTCTTTTTTTGAAACGACTCGCGCGCCACCTATTGTAAAATCTGGAAACTGAGTGTAAAATTACTTTGGTTATTATTCAGAGGGGGTTAAGACTATTTATTTTTTTAGTTTATACATACAGTACCTCTTTATACACTACGTTAAAGGTTCTGCCTCAGGTACTAACAGAACCAGGCTGCTAGGTGAGCTCACTCTCGAGCAGGCGACGTAAAACTGGCCGTGCGAGAAGCAGTTTCCCTAAGATCAATTCTTGCTGTTTTCAGTGACTGACCCTGAGTCTTAATAATCGTCGTTGCAAAACAATTGCAGCCCTTTAAGAACTGCAGCCTTTTAAACACGAATGGGAGCAGTAGGCGTAGGGGGTAGCATTCGGTGTTGTTTGGATGAATCTTGTAGACCCTACCGTGCTCTTTTTTCACTCCGGGCCAACCCCCTACAATTTTCCCTCTTTTCCTCCTAGAAAATTTTTTGTTGTTCCAGACAAAGTAAGAAGGGACTTCAGAGTACAGCAGTGTCTTAGCGTTGTCTGAAGTGGGCTTTTATTTTATCTGATAGGTTATTGGAGATGAAGTATACACGCTGACCGTTTTCAAGATGAACAAATATATTTGATAGATTTAACAGAGTTGCAGTACTCCACATTAATATGAAAGTACGTGACAGGACAGGATTGTAAGGCACCACCCAGCGGTTGTCGAACTCGATTTCATTAATTTGTATTGTGTAACCACCGTCAGCTGGAGACCTCCTCCTATATTGCGGATATCCATCGTCTCCTGTCTGGGTGTCCTTGAGAAATGGTCTAGGGTACTTCTTACTGCAGCTACTATCTTTCATGCAGGGCGATTTGTAGTTTAAACTACCGCAAGGACCACGTATCATGTTGGCCTTCACAACATCGTAGAGGAGAGGGTCTTGCTCAGGGTCAGGTATTTCTGCACAAATTAAATTGTCGATCTTATCTGGGTTAATACGCTGCTCTAGCCATAGCAAGATGTGAATGTGAGGAAGACCCGTTTTTTGCCATTCCACCGAGTATATAAGGCAGAGGTCGGCAACCCGCCGCCCGCAAGGCGTCTTAAGATTTTCCTTTTTTTTTTTTTTTTTTTTGGTTGTTAAAATAAGAATTTCCTTTTTTTTTTGGTTGGCCCTTTTTGGCCCAAGTGCGGCCCGCAGTAATCCCCACATAAAATATTTGGCCCTCTTACAACAAAAGGTTGCCGACCCCTGACATAAAGCAATGCATCCCCCCAAACAGATTGCCTTTGGAGTTAGAATTATGGTTCCTTTTGAGATGTTGGCAGCAAACTTCCAACGAAGTGGTATACCTGGCCCTGAACTTTAAAAGTTGGCATAAAACCGTTCTTTATTATCTGTTTAGCTGCGAATGAAGTCATTTGAAAGCAACTATTATATTTACGAATAACGTTCATGAAATGGTCATGTTCTGGATGTATATTCATTATCAAGCTGTAGAGAGGCTCAGGTAGCTGTTCATAAGGCGGGAGTTGCATCTTACCAGCGCTACAGCACATGCCGATGCCTCCTCCTTCCACTTGAGAGCATTGCACCATCAGCACTTGTTGCTTATGGAAACCAAGGCCACGGTGTTTTCGATTTTCATTCTCTGTATCGATTTCATATGCCATGTCGGAGTGAGCCTTGGTTTTCCAGGAACGTCCTTTCCTTTCTACTCGTCTGCCAAGATTATTTCGCTCATATCGAGACTGTGACGCTCTAAGCACCTCAGGGTGAGCTTGCCGGTACCTAGCCACTGCTTCTCTGTGCACCTCAGTATTTTTTTTTGGTACTTGGACACAGCAGCAGGGTGAACTGCTGGGATTTTTTGCACATACTTTTTAGAAGCGTTTTGAAGTTGTTTCTTCCGAGTAGCGTTGGTGCATCTGGCACGAAGTTTTTTCGTAGTATTCTTCTTGGCGACGACAGGGAGAAGTGAAGAAGAGGAGATCTTGTCGCGCTCACTTCACTACGTACGTATACATCGAAATGGCCATGTAACAGATCATGTGAAATGCGTAGTCGTACCACGGGGTTACCTGCAGTACCAAAACTTATAATTAGCTCACCGTTGCGGTGAACTTCAAAGACCCACGGAAAAAGTTGGCCTGCCGCTTCCAGCTCACATAAACTACCATAAGTAAAAGGGCGTGACATGACAATGCAGTGTTCAGCGGCACTGGAATAATTGTCCTCATTATTGTCGTGGGACACAACGGCAAACTCTTCCCAGTTGGCCATCGCATGGCTAACGATTTGCTCGCGCACCTCCCTGGCCATCATCTGTGTGTCATACAATAGATAGGACATCGGAGATGGCCTAAAACAGACAGGCTCCGTCTCCAATTATAGGAACTTCGGTGTCCCATCAAATTCCAATGATTCAACAGTCATTGTGATAGATAATACACAAATCTACCTAAAAAATATACCTAATGTTTTGCACTAAATAATGTGCCTACTTAAATTGTATCTTGAACTAAGTATGGGTAAAGAAGAGATTAGCAAATCAAATTGGAAAAGATAACAATTTTGGAAATTTGGAAAACAAAGAATTGCGCTGAAAAGCACAGTTTGAAAGTACAGTTCAATGGTGACGTAAACGATCGCGGCGCTTGCGCTAAACGTGTTATCGAGACAAATGTTGCATTTATAATGAGTTGGGCAGCCTTCTCGCGCTGCTTATATACTGTCCGGGGAGCGGCGCGCGCGACGCATTTAATTTTTTGATTGATTGCTGGAGGATGTGTCGACTTTGAAGCAAAATAAATACTAATAAATAATAATAATTCCCTAATCCGAGGGAATAACAAAAAATCCTAAAACCTAACAAGAGTAAGGGAAGCACAATTTCAGCTTCATAACTTTAAAGGAACGCTTTGTATCCTATTACCTGCGAAAAATCCTGAAAGAAGTTATTAGTGATTGTAATCACCTATTTAAATGCCAAATTTTTGAAGTCCTTAATAATTATAGTTACGGAAATAAGGCAACTTTAAAGCGAAAATATAAATCCTGTTTATTCCCTATCCCGTGGGAATTTCGAAAAATCTGACCTTATTCCTTGTCTACATCATAAAGAGAACCTCTGTGCAACATTTCAGCTTTCTAGGTCCAAGGGTTTGGGCTGGCCGTTGATGAGTCAGTGATGTTCAGATATATCCACGATCAACACTAATATTACTTTCTTTATTTTTTAATTAATAGATCACCTAATCGTATGATTTAATAATTGTAATGTCTTTAACATAACTTACCGTAAGCCCTTGAACAGTCGATCACTTGCTGTTTACTAAGGGAAAGCAACTCTCCATGTTTTAAAGCATCATGTGCTTCTATAGCCCCTGTGGCAGAAAACGCATAGCAAGAGCCACAGCTACCCTACATATTAATCACATGTTGGAATATGAATTTAGCATATGTAATAAACGTAAATAACAAACAAAATAATGTGTAACTAAAAACTGTTATTATCAATATTGTAATCAAGTTATTTTCGTTAAACCTAAAGTTAAAAATAATGCAAAGTAATATATAACGTGATTCCAAAAGATGGGTCAAAAATTTTAGCATTGGGTTCAATTCATGAAACCAAACAAAAAAGGTCCTACAAAGGTCCGGAAATGAATAGTTATCGAGAAAAACGTATTGTATCATTATTCAATGTAGGTGTGTTTGTTTCTTGATTTGTGTTGTTGGCACAGTATGATATCGAGGAAACGTATTGCAAATATTCGCAAATAAGCGAAATAGGGAACGAATGATTTAATAAATGGTGTTGAATAAAACAAATGTCAAGAAAATAGGGAATGGGAATGAAATTTAAACACGGCTGCAGCAACAATGAAGTCATTTCCATTATTTGTTTAGAGTCTTATAACAATACAATGTTAACAATGAAAACTATTCTTTTATGGATCCATTAATTATGGGTTTTTGGTTTATAACCCCTTTTATTAAATCTTTCTTTCCCTATTTTGCTTATTTGTGGTTCTTTTTATGAACATTTGCAATATGTTTTCTTTCATCATACTGTGCCAACAAAACAAAACAAGTAACAAACACATCTACATTGAATAATGATACAATACGTTTTTCTCGAAAACTATTCATTTCTGAATCCAACTTTACAGGAAACTTTTTGTTTTGTTTCTTGAGAAGACCCTACGGCTAAATTTTTGACCCACCTTTTGGAATCACCCAATATTAACATTGGCAACAAAACGTATCCCACCCAAAACATTTCATGTAAAATAAGTTGCCAAGACTCACATGCTCATAACGCTTTCACTGTTAAAAAGATATGAGATCTCATGTAGAGCTAAGCCCCTAACTCTGCAAGGCCTAACTCTACAAGCCCCAACTCTAAAAACCCTCTATCTTGGTCAAAAAGTATGGCTTGGCCGTTTCATGGCTATCACACAGACAATCCCATGGTCATGTAAAGGATATGGAGGATGCTAAGGCATACTTTTTGACCAAGATAGTAGGGTTTTTAAAAGGTTCTTGGCAACTTATTTTACATGAAATATTTTCGATGGGATATACCTATCAGAAATTGTTATATAATAAAGAACCGGAACCCCCTTTATGAGGGGTTGGAGGGTGTAAGTTAAAGATTTCTTAATTTTTTTGTTGTTTGTATGCTAATCCTAGCCTGCATACCAAATATCAGCTTTCTAGGACTTCACGAAGTACCCTAGAGGTTTTGATGATCATGAGTCAGTCAGTCAGTCATGGACGAAATCGACGTATTTCAGATATTAATAAAATCCAAAGTATAAAAGCTAGATAAATGAAACGTAGCGTATTTCATTAGTCTACTAACTGCATCTTATCCTGAAAATTTGTACTCTTTAGTATTATTTAGGCCGAAGCATTGAGGGTACGACGTATTTCAGATCTTAATAAAATCCAAAGTATAAAAGCTAGATAAATGAAACTCAGCGTATTTCATTAGTATGGTAACTGCATCTTAGCCTGAAAATTTGAGCTCTCTAGTATGATCCAGGCCGAAGCTATGAGGGTTCGATAATACATAACCAGAACCCCCCCTTTATGAGGGGTTGGAGGGTGAAAGTTACGGATTTCTTAATTTTTTTGTTGTTTGTGTGCTAATCCTAGCCTGCCTACCAAATTTCAGCTTTCTGGAAGTACCCTAGAGGTTTTGATGATCATCAGTCAGTCAGTCAGTCAGTCAGTGAATCAGTGACAGAATCGACGTATTTTAGGTATTAATAAAATCGAAAATATAAAAGTTAAATAAATGAAACTTAGTATATTTCATTAGTATGGTAACTGCATCTTATCCTGAAAATTTGAGCTCTCTAGTATTATCCAGGCCGAAGCTATGAGGGTTCGAAAATACGACGAAACACTTCCAGAAAAGGTACGTAGTGCCCTTCCTGCCTTCGGCTCGTCTTGGCGGGGGCACTGCCGTGCCCCCAGATTTGTGGTAAAAACACATTATAAATCTTACTTCTTGAAGCTAATATTCTTCGGTAAGAATTATATAATATGAAAAGGTAATTCCTGTTGCAATACTTAATGGTCATAGCGAAGTCTACTTTTATTGAGAATTGTTTTCTTATCATTTGGAAAGGCATGGTTGGATCAGAAGGTGTGAGGTTATTGCGGGGGTGTTATGAGCACAGTTTTATCTGAGTGAATGAATTGAGCAGTGATGATGTACTCGCCTAAGTGCGCTACCACTAATCTTGCACATTAATTAATCCATGATTAGCGATAAGATTTCTAAATTAACATAATAACAGCATTTTTCTTTAAAAGCAATTTATGAGGTGGTAAACCGGACGGATTTAAAGAGTTCAAGAACTCTATTGGGTACATTGACTGTTGTTTATTTCTCATATTGGACGGAATCAGAACTGAGGTAAACCTTTTCCTCTCCAGGTAACAAATTGGAAACGACATATTCATTAATTGTTATACAATTATCATTTTTTGGATATAAAATCGCCGTTGAATAGAATTGTGAAACATTTTGTTCATTGATTTCTATGACATTGAATACGGTGGTAATAATACTATCGTGATTACAATAACAATGTTTAGGATTTTGATCGCTTCATTGTAGTAATCTTTTTTGAACTTCTAAATCACCGTTACCAATTTAAGTAACCATTCAGTGAAAACGATATTATCATTTGCCCTCCGATTTTGGTTCAACTTATGAATTTTAACATGAGACCGTAAGGGCGATCGTTTAACTGTAATTTCGACGATGGCTGTTCTACTGGCAGGTCTAACGACGGGTAACACCTGACGGAAATCTCCACCAAACAGAATAATTAAACAGAAATAATAACTCCAACAGCTGTCGTGCATGTTAGTTAAACAGATTGTCAATAGATGGCGCCTTCTACGTTTTTTTTAAAAAGGTTTTTAAAATACAGTTTTTTAACGAAAACATTATTTTTAAACAATTTATTTAAATAATAAAAAACAATAGATAAATATACGAGACTTACTTGTGATGAGAAACTTTATCATATGGCGTACCGACACAAAAACACCTTTGAAAAATAATAAACAACTCCAACAGCTGTCGTGCAATTTAGTTAAACAGATTGTCAATAGATGATGCCTTCTACAAAACCTTCTTTAAAAGATTTTAAAATAAAGTTTTTTTTAACGAAAACATTAATTTAAAAATTTTTTTTTTTCGTCATTAGCAGTGAACGTAAATCTTTAAAATGATGTCTCAATCATTGATTTTGATGAAGTATTAAGGGAGATATGGCGAACCGACAAAAAAACACCTTTGAGAAATAATATATAGAGATAATAAGCATGGAATTAAATGGTGGTCTTACGATCTTTGCGATTATCCCTATTGGAATATTTGAATTAAAATTCGCAAATAAGTAAAAAAAAAATCTTCATTTCAAAGGTCTTCGAAAGATATTTGACTCATAGGACGAATTCTTCTTGCAAACAGCGAATTTTCTCAGTGCACTATTGGAAACAGATAATTATCTTCGAATTGCCAATGAGCCCTATTGTGATAAAAAAAATGAGAGATCTGATATTACATACAGTTTACTTATAAGAGTAAATACATACCTGGTCTTCAATTTTATTGACAATATTGTGTGCTCTCCAATCGACAGAATCAGGCAAGTAGTCATTGCTGTCATATTGATGAGTTTCAATTGAGCCCTTTTTCTTTGGCGTTGGCTTGAAGCAACTGGTAAGTTTATTGAAGTCTGCATCGTACTGCAAAAAAACAAACAATTTTTGTACATAATAAATCCGTTGGAAAAGCATTCCTAAAGAGGAGGAAATTATTTCTGAAGAAATGAGATTTTGATTTTAAAAATCATGAACCAATATTTTCTTTAAGTTTTTAAACCTTATTATTGACTAAAACGTCTTCCCTAACTAATTCATTCTTTTTTCCTTTCCATAGAGAAAAGAATGTGTAATGTTTAAGTCGTAACTCATCTTTTATTGATGAAAATGTCAAATAATCATGAGAAACGAATTCATCTATTCGTTTATATTACCATCGAATTGCAGTTCGAATTAGACCATTTATTCAATATCACGAACAGAATCATACTATTAATAGGCAAAAAAACGAATGTAAGGGGAAAGGGGAGAGAGCGGGGAGAGAATATTTCAAAGTGTATTTTTAATTTTAAATAATATACAAATACTTAAGTATAAACAAATTTTAACTTTTGCATCCATTCATTTAGTGAATAACAAAAACAAAATGAACTCGAAATAATTCCTATGCCCTTGTAAGGCATTGTGGGCACTCTCTCATAGGCTCAATTTGGAGGAGCCTATTATTTTAGAGCAGGAGGTTAACTTTTTTCGCCGAAAGTGCCAGGAAAGCATGTTGATAATGAAAAATCATATGATCGTGTAACGATGGTCTTCGGTCAGCGCAGTGGCACTACATAATTGCCATAGCACAATTTCAGCAAATAAATTTAGGAAGAATTCCAGTAATGGTTAAGGTAAATGTTTAAAAATAGATTTATAAATGTTCCCCCCCCCCAAATAAATAAATATAATTTTGATTTTGTTTTTAACATTTTAACGATCCTTTCTACAAAGCAATCAAAAATGGAGGAAAATAACCAAATTGAAGAACAACGTGAAAGAAGGCGACCTGCTGCTAGAGAAAATGCGAGAAATCGTCGTACAGCTTAAACTCCAGAACAGCATGAGCAAAGGCTTGCTGCTGAAAGAGGACGTCATCAAAATCGACGATCTTCAGAATTGCAAATGATTGAAAATCTACAACGTGAACGCGAAAGTTCTGTTCAATTGCACATTGCTCAGCATAGTCAAAATGTCACTGCTGAAGATAGATACGATCTTGCTTTACAATATCATCAAGATGAAATTCGTAGAAATTCATGAAATGATTATTCCCCAACGTTATTGCGGTGAAATGGATCGTGAATGTTTTTATTGTAAGACATCATTTCCGAGCTGAAATATCGACAGAAGGATCGTATCTCAGTTGTTTGCAGACACGGCAAATTCGAACTTCTGATATCGACGTGTGTCCTGATTTTTTGAAGGAAATGCTTACGAATCCGAAAAATCAGCAGCATAAGAATTTTCGTGAAAATATCAGATCATTTAATAGTGCATTGTCTTTCGCTTCATTTGGTGCAGCTGTTGATCGTAGGCCTCATGGACCACAAGTTTTCAAAATTTTTTCAAGGTCAAATCTATCATAAAACGATCATCTGCAGTCACGGTCTGATCAAGCATCTCAGTATGATCAATTGTATATTGTCGATCATAATCAAGCTTCTGATCATCCAATGAATGTCAATGCAGGCTGCAGTCGTGAAATCATGGATTTATTGGATTTACACATCAGAACAAACAATCGATATGTCCAAACGTTAAAGTGTTTGAAGGAAGTGCAGGATGAACAAGATCAAATAGCTCGAGACCAAGGATTCGAACGCTAACGTGAATTTGACATTTATTCGAGACTTTTATTTATGATCAACGACGCTATAATCTGCCAGTAGTCAATGAAGTCGCTATTGTCTTTGTAAATAATGATGGTGAGTCACCATTCATAGAGATTTTCGCATCTATTCAAGAATTCCAGATTCAGTTCAAGATTTAAATTTGAATGCAGTTGCAAATTCCGTTCTAAATGCAGTTCGAGATGCAAATTCAATTCGTCTTCCGCCTCCAGAAAGATACGACAAAGTTGTTTTAAATATACTTTCTGGATATCTTAAAGCATGGTGTTATGTCCTGTTCAATCTCAGAGGAACTCAATTTGGATGGACGCCAAACTGAATCTCAATACCCTATCCAGGAGTTCAGTCAAATTCACAGCGTACAAATGTTACAAACTTCAATATGTCAGTGCAATGCTTCATGATCGTCCAAATCAATTTCAGCCAAGATTACTTGCAGGGAAATTAACTCAGCAATGTATTGTCGACCAGTATACTCAAATAGAAGCCCAAAAATTGAACTGTTTGAGATTCAATCAATCAAACCTTAGGGCTGAAAATTATCATAAGCTTCTCGATTACATTCGTTGGTCAAGCCGAAAATATGAATGTTCTTCCTGGAGTTCCTATTATTTTACCAAGTTCTTTTGAAGGTTGGCCTCAAAAAAATAAGAGAACGATTTTGTGATGCTGCAGCAATTTTTCAAAAAGAGGGACCTCCAGATCTCTTCATTACGATGACTGCAAATCCAAATTGGTCTGAAATCAAGGAAAATTTGATAAAAGGTGAAACAGCAGCAGATAGACCAGATTTAGTCGTTCGAGTGTTTGAGTTGAAATTGAAAGCTTTGCTGGATGACATTGGAGGAGGAATGTTCGGAATAAGAGGAGGAATGTCAAAGCATGGGTCTATCAATAGAAAGAGATCTTCCACATGCTCATATTTTGGTGACATTAAGTTCTGAGTACAAATTTACAACACCCGAACGAGTCGATAGAGTGGCTTCTGCTGAAATACCTGATGTTAATGTCAATTCACAGCTTCACAGTATTGTTGTGAAAAATATGATGCAAGACCTTGTGGTTCCGACAATCTTCAGAATTTTTGGTTGATGGTGTTTGTACAAAGAAGTTTCCGAAAAATTTTCAAGAAAGAACTGCTGTAAATTTTAACGGATATCCGGTGTATCGTCGAAGTCACGGTGCATCCATTCAAGTTAGAGGCTGATTGTTGGATAACAGATTCGTCGTATCCTACAATGTTGAACTCTTGCTTAAATACAATTGCCATTTAAATGTTGAAGTAACATCATCAGTAAGAGCAGTTAAATACATTTACAAGGGATATGATTGTGCTCGTTTAGCCGTTCATCTCGCAGAAGTGTCTGGCATAAATGAGATTGACAACTACATCAACGCAAGATATGTCGGAGCTACTGATGCAATATGGCGAATTTTAGCGAATGAAATGCATAAACGTTCACATGCTGTAATTAGAATGCCTGTTCATCTTGAAAATATGCAAAATGTGGTTTTCCGGGAAGGTGATGAGGCAAATAGGGTAGTAAACTCTAAAACTACTATGCTCTTGGATTGATTAAAGCTGAATGAAAGAGATGAAGATGCAAATCAGTATTTATACTCTTTAGATTCCTCATTACCCATGGAGGGAAAGTGAACGTAAATGACTTCCACGACTAAAAGGCGGTGATGAAGTTGTTCCACGAATTTATCTGGTCAATGTCAAGAATGTAGAACTTTTTTGTTTAAGAACGTTGTTGTTTCATGTTCGTGGTGCTAAATACTACGATGATCTCAAAATAGGAATGGAATTCTTTATGACTCATTCAAAGCAGTAGATGTCTCGCAGAAGCACAAAATATTTAAAACACCACGAGAGATGAGAGAAACATTTGCTTACATTTGCGTCCTCAACAATCCTCAGAACCTGCCTTACTTTGGCAAACTTTTCGCATTGCAATGTCGGAAGATTATTTACGACGGTTAAATGATGAAAATGAGGCATTCATCATTGAGGAAAAACATATATGTATTCAACAGTTTTGGCAGCTGTTCGATCCGTAGGACGTATTGCGTTGCGGTTTGCGGCTACTGTGATTACAGCATTACTGTTGAAAGGTGAACGAACACTACACAGCGGCTTCAAATTGCCTTTATCTATATATGACACATCAAAATCATCAATGCGTCCCAATTCCCGAGATGCCCAAAAATTGAGAGATGCAAAACTCATTATCATTGATGAGGTTCAAAATTATGAACGAGTGGTTGCTTGATATTGGAGATGGTAAGCAAGAGGCAATTGCTGCAGGACTTCCCGAAAGCACAGTTCTGATAGACAATGACATAGTCACAAATCGATATTTGATTGATGGAAGCATTCAAGATTTATCCGATGACGACCTGGCGCACGAGCAATATTGACATGCACAAATGCTGAAACATTGGAGATTAACAGACAGGTCATTGACATAATTGCAGAAAATGTTAATGACAATCAAGTTCGAATTTACTGTAGTGCAGATGAATTAGGTAGTGATGATACCAATGATTTCAACAACTATCCGCTCGATTTTCTCCATCAGCTAACACCATCTGGTTTGCCACCGCATGTTCTGATGTTGAAAAAAGGAGTCATCATTATGTTGATTCGGAATTTGAATCCCCGAAAAGGACTTTGCAATGGTACGCGTCTTAAGGTAATCGCCCTCCATTGTAATGTAATTGAAGCTCAGATTTTGAGTGAAGTGAATAGAGGAAAGAAGGTTTTACTTCCAAGGATACGTTGACACCAAGTGATACATATCTTCCGTTCGTACTTAAGAGAACTCAGTTTCCAGTGATCCCACGCCAAGACAATAAATAAGTCACAAGGACAAAGTTTTGAACATTTTGGAATCCATTTGCTTAATCCAGTGTTTAGTCATGGTCAATTATATGTAGCGTTTACACGATGTCGGAAACGCGAAAACATTAAAGTCAGTATCTCCGAAAAAAATCTCCAAGGAAAACTTTATGAACGATTAGAATTGAACAATAATAATGTTTATACATAAAACATCGTGTATAAAGAGATTTTTGAGAATTAAATAATATATTCATCAATCTAGATGTTAAAAAATAGTATTAAAAGTTTTCAGTTCTTTATATTCATCAATCAACTATCAAGAAATGTTTAACAAGGAAATGCACGAAATTATAACCATCATGCTGAAAATGTGACGGACACATGAGAATGATAGCTTATTTTGAAGGTCTCACTAATAAATGACAAAATCTGTAAGTAGAATTTGTATTGAATGTATAAATTTATGCTACAAATAGATCGAATGCAGCAGGGTTTATACATTTTATTCCTTTTAAAAAAAGGAGCTTAGAACATCTTTTTCAATCTTTTGTTTTTGAAAAATTTCACGGAATTTCAAAAATACCGTATTTTATTTCCGTGAATATTTCACGGGTTGCAACTAGTCGTATATTACATAAAATCTTTTATTTTTCTGTCTGTCCAGCGCAATTGTTGTGATTTGTTAAAATAGAAATAATTTCTATAAATTCGCTACGGGAATCGAACTTGCAACCTTCTGATCCGAAGTTAGACGTCTTATCCATTAGGCCACGGGGACTACATTCTAATCTCTTTAAAAAAAAAACAAATTATGTCATGGGCGCACTCACTGGTTCTAAAAGCAGTCGTGGGTTGGGAGAATCCACTTTTATCGGGTAGTTCTGAGAAAGCAGTCTCTACACTGGGAGAATCCACTTTACCTGGGTTGCTAGTTTCTTATTAAAAAACTTAATGAGTAGTGCCTTTTTTCTTTCTTCATAAATTGACTTTAGATAAGATTAAACAAAATTAACTTGCTTTAAATGAAAAAAAGAAACCCGAATATTAATGTTGATAATATTCACCAAATACTTCAGCAGAAACATTTAGCTACAGAATACTGTCTACTGACAACGGTAAGAGTTACTGCTCTTTTGTATTCTAAAAGAGAAATTGATTTGACTGAAATTACATTAATTACTGTGGTATCCTTATATCTTTTTATAACTAATTTAATTTCTTAGAATGAATTTTAAAAAGAATTACAAGTAAGAATGAAGTCATTAATGAAGATGTTTTGCTTTACTAAGATTTATTTTAAAGAACGACCTCTGAAGAGATGAAATTGTTTTAGATGTTTAAAGCTTGGCTTTTAATAACAAGCTTTATTTTTGTTTCTTTGGTATGACTAATCTACAATCACAAGTAAAAAGGTTTTAACGTTTTAATCTAAAATCAAAATATCTTCTTTTAATGTAACATAGATCTGATGTTTCTTCAATTTGAAATTCTTAATTATTTTTCATACTCACCCAGTCAGCGAATTGATTGATGCCCATCGAATAAGAAGTCTGTCCTAACTCGTACGTTTTGTTATGTTCTAGAATTATCTCCATATTCTTTTCCCAAGTGTCACGTCGTTCGATCTCGTCGTGGTCATAATTTCTCTTGAAATTTGTCTGAAATAACGAATAGATGTTTGTGTGGATTTTCAGTTCTAATATAATATGGAAAAAAAAATATCTACCTGATCCTGATTTAATTTACAAAACACAAAAGTAGAAAGACTTTACGTGGGACTGTAGTTGTGGTAATCATATAAATTTTAAACGGATTCTCAAAGGTCAACAGAAAATCACTGAATCGAAATATCACTCAATTCTTCTATATTAATGCTAATCCAAGTTTAACAAAATATAATACAGCAATGATTTACATGCGTTTAATATACTTATAGTTGTTGTGTGATAAATGGCTTTTTAAAGTTTATAATAACTAATTCAAATTAAAAAAAAAAGAAAGTTTCTAATTAATTTAATCAAGATTTTACTTTACGATTGAAATTTTTCAAATGGGTATTAAGATTATTTTTGTGCAACGATTGTGGATGAACCTTAACTTGGTGTAATAAAATACTTAAGTCATTTGTAACTTGTTTACATTAGACTAACGAATTCCTAATGCGAATACTGTATTCTACTACTTTAAGCATCCCATTACTGACCTATGTAAGGCTCCCGGCGTTTCCGGACCAACAGAGAACAAGCTGAGGTCGGATGGTCATCCCGACGCCCACTCGTCTTTAACTCCCGGGAAAGAAACCCGTTACCCATAAATGGGTATTCTTCTGGGTGGACCCTAGGATGCATCTGGAAAGAATTCAACGTGGAAAAAATGCCCGCTAAGCCCACAGTCAACCGCTTTTCCGTTTGACCTAAACCCTACTGTAGTCAACTGTAAACTACTGTATTTTGTACAGCTTTAGAAAAAACAATATGGAAGTTATAAAATGAAGTTGCTTGAATAGTTACCTTAAAGCGATTCCATTCTTCGTTGAATTCTACTCGATAAGAATCACAAATCAAAGCCAAATAGAAAACAGCAAAAACAGACGCTTTCATCTTCTGTAAAAAAGAAAACCAGGAACTTTCTTGATTAATAAAATGCCATAAAATAAATCTTTTCTTTTTAGATTAGTGAAATGTGACTTAGAGACCAGAGAAGTAACAAAAAGATGGACAGAATTATTATGGGCGCAATTTAACAATTTGAAAAAAATCTCAAAAATTAAGTGACATAGTGTCACCACTATGTCTTTTATCCAATTTTTTATGTAGCTCAGTCCAGAAAGTTTAACTTGTAGAAACAGTTTATATTTTATTCTTACTAACAGAATAAAAGGTAAATTGACGAATACTTAGATGAGGATTAATTTGGATTTCGTGCTGAAAGAGGATCTAGGGAAGCAATTTGTTTTTTGAGAATGATTCTTGAAAGAACTATGGAATTGAATAGAAACGTATCCCCTTACACTTGATATGGTGAAATGGAAATAATTGTTTATAATTATTAAGGAAAAGAGTTTGGACTGGAAAGAGAAGATTTATTTTGTAACTATATAAGAACCAAAGCACAATTATTTAAACTGCAATTGGGTAATGACGGAAGCAAAAGTTAAGAAAAGAGTAATACAAGAATATCCACTTTCTCCGTATTTTTTTAATATGTACATAGAGGGAGCAATACAAATTATGAAGACGAAGCCTAAAGGAATTATTACAATTAGGAAAAGGGTAGAATTGCATTAGATGATGTTGTAGTAATGGGAAATTCAGAAAAATATATGAAGTGCTACATAGAGTACTGCAAAAATGGAGTTTGAAAATAAATGTAAAAAAGACTGAAGTAATGGTAATTGAAAAAAGTAATAAGAAAACGAAGGCAAGTATAAGCACAGGGGAAATCTTATGGAACAAGTATCTATATTTTGCTACTTGGGAAGTTATATTACAGAAGATAATAGAAGTGTAGAGGAAATAAAAATAGCTGTTAGGATAGCTATTATGAAACAAGCGTTTCAAAATCAGAGAAGGGTATTGACTTCAGACCATCTGGATATTGAATTAAAAAGGCTTTCTCGAAAACATTTTTGTGGAACATCTTGACGTATGGTAGTGAAACCTGGACGTTAGAAAACAAGATATTAATCGTCCTCAGGCAGTCGAAATGTGGATATGAAGGAGGGTGATAAAACCTATATGGACAGATTGGAAAACGAATTAAGAGGTTTTGAAAGAAGGAGAAAATTAATACTGGAAATTGAGAAAAGACAAACAAAATTAATTGGCCATGTCATTATAGGCATAACAGTTTTTAAAAAAATTATTCTTGAAGGGAAAATTATAGGAAAAAAAGTGCAGAGGAAGGCCTAAAAGAAAATGAAATAAAACGGATACTGGAATCTCGAAGTTATGAGTGACAGAGAACTGCTGAAGATAGAAGGATACGATTACAGTGACAAGGCGATGTCTTTAGCCCCTGACTGACTGAATACATTAAAAGCCCAACGATGATAGAAATTAATTAAACATACAGAAGACTTAGGGGTCGTAACTTTTGTAATAGTGGGATTAATATTATTAAAAGCACTTATCAATAGTTTTTAGATATCAAGATCAAAAAGTATTTTGAAAAAAGAGCAATATATTAAGTTTATTTAAAATTACAGTGAAGTGTTTAAGGCTGTAGGAGTTTATAATAATTTTACACAAGCTTTTGTTTAATAATTTATCGTGATTTTTTCCCTCATGTAATTGTTATCTTGAGACCCTCTTTGCATATACATACTAATCTAAATAGCATCTTACGATATTCTTGCACTGTATTATGAAAATTAAAAATCATTATTATTTAAACAAATTTTTCATGGCATGATAATTGAATTTTAATTTTTCAACTTTTTTATGGATGGACATTTTGTTCTCGCGGATCAATACTATGTAACGCTTTGGAATGCTTTTAGCTTATACCATCTAGGAAGATCACATTTGAGATTCAACCACGGATATCTCTCAGTATTTTGACACATTTGATTGTAGGAAATCGTGTCACAGTTACCGATGTCTTCGATTGATAAGTTAACCAGATGGTTGTAGATGCATTGACAGTTGCAACTACGATTAAGGAACCCTGAACTTTACTACAAATTTTATTATTATTTTTTAATAAAGGTTTCCCAGCAAAAATAACATGGCGGATCAAGGACCAAAGCACAAATTGCCAAGTGTAAAGAAGTGTGCAAGAATGATTAGGGATGTGTGGTTGTGTCCATAAATTTCCTAACTATGTGTTGAGTATCACAGCCTTCTGGAGTTGTGCGTAAGTGCTTTTGTGAAGTCCTAGTGTGCTAAGGGTGTGGTGCAATGTGTGAAGCACCAGACCAGTAGCCGGCAGGACGATGGGTTCGACACGTTCTCGGTCCTGCCTCCGCTGCTTCTGGAGCTCGTGTGTTAGGTCGTGTGTTATTTACTGATCTTGTCTGAGTGAGTTTTCTGCATGTTCTTGCTGATAGGCACTGCAATTCAATGAGATAGGTCTGTTTGTTGACCTTATCAACAAGTGTGATGTCAGGTTTGTTGTGAAGTACGGTTTTGTCTGTGTGAATGGGGCGGTCCCAGTACAGCTTATGTGAGGGTGACTCTAGTACGCTTTGTGGTGTGTACTTCTAGTATGGGACCGTGTTCTTAATAAGTGAGTGTTTGTGTGCTAGCTGATGATGAATGATCGACGCTACCTGATTGTGTCGGTGGAGGTAATCTGTTTGGTAGAGAAGGGGGCAGCCTGATATTATGTGGTCGATCGTCTCATGCGTAGTGTGGCATTTCTTGCAGGTGGTCGTAATGCGTGTTGGCGTCGTTTAGAATGTGTTTCTTTTAGTTGCGTGTGGGGATGACTTGGTCCTGTACCGCGATCATGAACCCCTCGGTCTCGTCAAACAGCTCACCATTCGTCAGCCATCTGTTCGACGCTTCCATGTCGACATGAGGCTGGGTGAGTAAGTGGCGATGTTTGCCATGGAGTTCTTTACGCAAAAATCTATTTCTTTAACGGAGCCGATGATTTTTTTTCCATTATAATAATAATAACAACAACACCGACCTAACACATGAGTTCCGGAAGCAGTGGAGACAGGACCGAGTACGTATTGTACCCATTGTCCTGTCCGTCACTGGTCTGGTGCCTCACAAATTGCATCACAGTCTCAGCACACTAGGACTTCTCAAAAACACTTATACACAATTCCAGGAGGCTGTGATACTCAACACAACACGCATAGTTAGGAAATTTATGGACACAACCACACATCCCTAACCAATCTTGCACACTTTTTTTACCCTGGGCAATATGTGCTTTGATCCTTGACCCGCCATATTGTCTTTACTAGGGAAACCCAAGGTTTGAAACTTTTACATAATAATAATAATAATAATAATAATAATAATAATATTCCAAAAAATCATCGGCCTCGTTAAAAAAAAAAGATTTTTTTTCGATATTAACGTACGTAGCAATCAAATTAGTAATCGTGAAGTACTCATTGATATTGTTCTAAATCGGTCGATACAGTATATTTTTCTTCAATTGGTGAATAATTACAAAAAGAAAAATCAGAACGTTTCGATTTACTGTCAACTGTCAGACAGATGAACAGACAGACTTGCGAGATAGAAAAAAAGGAACAATTTTCTCCGAGTTGTTTTTGTAAGGCGGATTTCTTTTTGCTTCAGTGCAGCATTTACAGAGGCATTAGATTATTACATATACAATGTACAAAGATACATCCAAAAAAATCCGTTCCGTTCTCGAAAAGATATATTGTTAGTCCACTTTCCTAGCAGACTGAGGCTCATAACATCAGCCAGTCTGTTTGTGTGTGTCTTTAAGAATTTTTAACCGATATATGGATTTTCCTGAAACTTAAGTCGTCCCTTGTGTATAGTTATACAATGCTATCTTCTGTATTTCCAAAAATTATCGTGTGCATCCATGTTGAGAAATACAGGGTGTCTCAAAATAATGTACCAACACTTCGATAGTTAGTACATCAAAGTGTTAGTACATTTTTTTGAGACACCCTTTATAGACATGAGGGAAACGAAAGTTACCATAGTAAAGAACTAAAAAGAAATCAATAACTTTCGATAAATATTTAATTAGTGCCAATATATTCTCTTAATAATCAACAAATTATACGTAATATGATCAAACATGAGTGGATTGAAGCAAATTAAATAAGGAACGAGGATCTAATCTACACTACTAAAATCTTTTTATTTCTCTGTCTGTCTGTCTGGCGCAATTTGCTTTGGAATTGAAAATAAAAATAATTTTTATAATGAAACGTCCGCGATCGAACCTGCAATCTTCTGATCCGAAGTCAGACGTCTTATCTATTAAGCCACCAAGACTACAACTCTCTTTAAGTTGTTTTTTGACTTATCTCTCCTTCTCCTTCCCCCATCAATAAGGAATGTATTCAACCTTTTTTTTTAATCTCAAGATTGTTTATTTATTTCCGATCCGTCTGTTTATTTGTAATTCGAAAATGACAATTTGAACCATAATTGCCGAAACGTTGTAATATTTTAAATATTCTTAGTTAACCAAATTCTATGCGATATTGAAAAACAAGCGCGTGTACACGGGAGATGTTGGAATAAAAAAAGAGAATCAAGAAAGAAAGAAGCACTATTTCTGTTACATAGAATACTGAAAAATCACTATTTGTAACTCAAAAACCACTGAAAAGTATCAATTGGAATAATAAAAAAAAAAAAGTCAAGAACGAAAGAAGCACTATTTCTATTAGGTAGAATATTCATTCACTTTCACAAGAAGGCAATTTCCGATCAGACCTTCTTATGCGATGTCTATCAATAAAGCTCAAGGACAGACTTTAAATAAATTTGCCATTTATTTGGAGAACTCACGGATAACTGTATGTCTAAGAGTCTCAAGTCATCAGAATTTGGTTATCTTCACTCGAAAGAATAGTGATAATCAATTCGTCACCAAGAATATCGTATACAAGCTATGATCTTCGTATATCATCTATATCAAGAAACATCCATCTCAACATATCTCTTCTTCAAATATCTATATCGATCAATCTGTACACAGGTAATGGCCTAGTTATTAGAAAAAAAAATTATTTATATTCGTATGTAATTATGAAAAAAACGTTTTGTATTCGTACTTGTTACAATTTTCCTTTGTATTGTTACGCTGTTTACAAAACAAACTCAATTAAATAATTTTTATAAATAGTATAGTAACTAAGATATTGATAATATCTCATTAGGAAATAACCTCTATCAACAAGTTCTGAGATTATATTACAGTAATATATAGCATGTACGCGTAAATTTTTTAGTTAGCAATAATAATAATAATAATAATAACAATAAAATTCCTCTTCATTTGTTGTGGCTCTTTTTGAATTTCATATGTGTTAATGAAAACTTGATGTAAAAAGAATATTCATTCGAACTTCAAGAAAAAGATGTTTTGAAAATTAAATGAAGCTACAAAAAGGCGAAAAATAAAATAACGATATCAGTTCTAAGTGAATCTATATAATTTGAGAGTGGACTTACCAGAAGTGCACGGATCACTTTCGATTGTCCAAAGAATCAACGTTAATTGTGAGACTGCTTTTATAAAGCAAATGGGGACGTGGAAGGATTTGCAAATTAGTTAGGTCTGTGAAGGTTAAAATCAAGTTCAAGGCTACTATGAGGAAAAAGATGAGGGGAATTCCAAGACTGGTTAAATTTTTGAAGATGAAAAATGAACCATAATTTCAGAGTCCCGTTTGTGGATGCTAATAATGAATATTAAACAGTAATAAAATTCTTGTAATGAACTGTTTGTATCAACTGGGAACGCAGTTACAGCAGAATGCACGTTTTACTGAAGAAATGCAAGAAAGAATGATTTTTATACTTTTAAGATGCAGAAATATCTCATTGAAATAATCAATTATATTTAAACTAATAAACTTAGTACTTAGTAATTAATAAATAATTTTAAATAGTTGTTTATATTAAATTTACGTCCATTGCTTATTTACAGCGTTTCACCTACGAAACAACATTCATAAGTAAAATAGAAGCCAAGCGTTTATTTGACCGCTTCAACGCTGACCTAAGGCGCTATTTTACAAGAAGTGAGAGTTTCTTAAAGCAGCTGATTGTCAATTCAGTGAATGTCAGTGTGAAGGTGGTTTTTTTTTTATATGTATTTGCCAAAATATTTACTTAATTCTTGACGTCTCATGTACTGTATTTAATTAAGTCTGAGTGTAATGTTTTACAAGGAGATGATATTCATTTGAACGCATCATAACGCAAACTAACATGTGTTTTATGTATGTTAGTTAGTCTGTATAATTATGTAAATGTAAATATAGATATGCAATAACGATAGCGTAAATGAAAATCCTTATATGAATAGAAAATACTTTATCTTCTTCTTATTATAATAATACTGAAAGCCACCTATCACAGCATCCGCCAATAGAAGCATTAACATTAGAAACAATCACAAGCCATTCCCAATGTCACTTGGAATCAAGGAAATAAAAAATGGGTTCGGCCACCAGACACCAGAGGGACTCATTTCGCCTTCCAATCGCAAATCATCGTTCAACCTTTTTAACTTCGAACTCTCACATTGCTTCTAAACAATTGTTATCTTCTTTTATATTGGTCATTATGAATATCCAATAATGTTCACATAATTGTTATATATATATATAACCAAAATTTGTAATTTATTTCGATTGACAAGAAAGCCGTTCAAGGACTTCGAAAGCTTACGTCTTTTCGTCCCATGTATTATATGTACGTATGTATATTAGTTAGTCTGTATATGTAAATATAAATACAGAGATGCTATAACGATAGCGTAAATGAAAATCCTTCCGTGAAACAATACAGAAATATTTCTCTGTCGAATTCTCTAACCAAAAGGAGACTTGAACAAGCAGCTTCCAATTGATCGCTGAATTATCGTAATAATTTTGTTTCGTTGAGAAAGAAATTCTTTCCACTTAATTATAAGTAATTAGATCACGTTTACTAATGAGAAAAATAACGAAATGGATTAAAAAAAAAAATCAAAAAGTGGAAAAGCGGTAATATTCTACAATTTGTCTGTGGAATATATCAGACAAGGTTGCAACTTTGGCCTTTTTATGGCGAAATTTTAACAATTTTGGCCTTTTTCAAATACCTTTATATACCTCGTATAAATTTTCTGTTTTTTGGCCATGTTTATAATTTTCGGGCCTTTTTGAGGCAATATGTGTTATTTACTCAATTGCAATTCAGACTCACCCGGTAAAAATCTAGAAGTTTATGATTTATTATTGAGAGATTTTTCGGGTCATATTCCGAAGTTTTTCCTACTAAGTTGATACGATAATTTACTGAAAAAGCTACTTTTGACTTACGAGAGCTTTTTATTTTGATCGGCTGAATATTGTAAAATCCACGAAAACGGAAGGTCCAATTTTGTATTTGATCAAATTCGGGCAATTTTCATTTATGTTTGATCATATATATCGGTATATCTACCTACATAACAATCCTGATATCAAGCAAACTGCTAATAAAAATTTTCAAGAAGTTCTGGATAAGAAATTGCAAGCTGACAAATTTAGTTTTTAGTCAAAATTTGCCCAAGATTTTATTTGTAAAATTAGTTTTACATATAATACTGTGGTTTCTCATATCTCGAGTATTGTCATTTTTTGACTGAGCATATGAAATACGTATTACTTCAACATTATTTCATTTGAACATTTTTTCTTCTTTGTCCTTCCCATCCAATCACTGAATATTGGCCGTACTATCGCTGCTTACTCCGTCACCACTATACCCCATATACGATGTAAACTAGAGCGTATTCCTAAGTTAATTCAATGTTATTTTGAGAGTGGAAATATTGGAATCCATGAACTTGTAATTTGAATTTGTTTTTATTTTATTTATTTTGTTTAAATGCAATAAGTAAATCCAAACAAAATAAATGAAATTTAATTTTATTTTGGAAAATACAGGTTTGTTTTACAAATAACATGTTAGTAAATATGTTCTCTAACAGTTGTGAAGAGAACCTCTGGAATGTTAGCAAGAATGTTATTGGACAGATCCACAGAGATGTAATAGCCACCTAACATATAAAATTCATTGCGTCACAAACATGGAGTTTGGAATTGCTTTAGCTAAAGATTGCTTTATTCTAATTGCAAAGCTATATGAAATTACCATAAACAATTTATTTAATAACTGACAATTGGATAACTGGCAAGTGATGCGATGTTACATTGGTTATTTTTGTTTCTGGCCATCTTGGCGTAACCTCTAATACCCCAAGTTGGCCCCCAACTGAAATAAAAAACAAAAACAAAAAAAAATCAGGAATAAATTCGTAATAATAATAATTTAAGGAAATTGGAAGGACTTTAAATAAAGTGTATTATTATTATTATTATTATTATTGTTGTAAACTGTAATTAAAAATATTAAACTTTTCTTAAATTCTATACGTAATTAAAATACACACTAAAATCAAATGTTTAACTCATCAAATTTTCATATGATTTATTTTAAATATATTTTGATTAAAAAGCAATATAAACAATTACATGAAGCTGAAAATTACAAGTAATGGATAGGAACAAATAAAGTCTCACATGAAGTTGAGCATATGAAGTTGAATAAACTTAAAATACTTTTTTCTTGAATTTTGTCTCCGGTTTCCTATAATGTATTTTTAGCATTATATTTTTTTAAATTTTATTTTGTGTTTGCCTCTATTTTAATTTTAATTCTTCAATTTGTGTAAAGCAGTCATATATTGAATTTCTGAATGTTCTAAAAGTTCTAGATAAATTCATGATTTATACAGCAATGAATAAAACAATAATAATTCTAATACAGCTACAGTCCTCCAAATGAGAGTTGGCCAGCGGAAGTTTGAACTGCTCAGCCCTTCCGGTAGCTGATCAATTATGTTTTCCTGTCAAAATGGACGACGGCGTCTGTTCTCACTGAGAAAGTATAGTTAACTTATAATAGGCTAACGTTTAATTATCGGAGAAGTTGTAATTTAGAGAATTTCATTTATAAATAATGTCTCTTAGATTTTAGGTTTTGAAAGTATCCCTTCACAGAGGCAAGTATTTCTCTTGCTTGAAGTATTTCTCTCTAACATTTAGCATTATTTCAATACTAATCACTAATAATAAATATTTTAATGATTTATAAATACAATTCCCTTTTGATAAGTAATCAGCGATTAGCAGAATGGCGGATTCCTGTCAGAAGATCAGACGGAAGTGCCTGACCAGATTAATCGATGCTACATGCGCAGATCTCACAAAAATAGGGCGGCCAACTCTCATTTGGAGGACTGTAATAAGTAAGCATTACTATTATATGGCAAAAGACAGTAAGAAAACAAAGAAAGAAAACTCATGCAGTTGTAGAAGCACTTCTTCTAACTTGAAATACAGAAGAAATTCTTTTGCTGATCTTTGACCTATTGAAAGATCACATAGGATTCTTATTTCTTGATTAATTCTTTTTCTTTTTCCAATAAAATTATTCTCATTACATCTAATAAATATGAGATCAGATATAATGTTCTTTTAAGAATTGAGTTATACTGGGCGAACACGAGGCGATATTTTGGGACAATCATGCCCAATTTGATTGCTGACAACCGTTTGCCCCAATTTGATTGTCCCAAACTGATAATACAATTGGTGCAAACGGTTGTCAGCAATAAAATTGGGCCATATTGTCCCAATAATATTGCCTATAATTGCTGTGTGTTCGCCCAGCATTCGTGATCTAACATTTTGCGTTGGAAAATCTACTGTGGTGTACAACTGTGTCTGTCGTATTTCATAGATTTATCACAAAAAAATAACCAATGTGATCTTTAGTGTAAAATTAATTAAAATTTAAAAATATATTTCAATAAAGATGAATTAAATACCAAGTTAATAATTGCATTTCACCAAATCTCAGCTCTTGAAGCTAAAACAAGCCATCGAAAGTTAAACAAGCATCGAGCATCTAATGATAGAAATAATGAAATGAGAATGGATGAATTTGGTTTTTTTTTTCTAAAATGAACCGAAGAGATCCAAAGGAAAATCAATATCAATACATCTATACTTATAAAAAGAAAAGTCCTGACTCACTCACTGACTGACTCATCAACGCCCAGCCCAAACCCTTGGACCTAGAAAGCTGAAATGTTGCACAGAGGTTCCCTTTATGATGTAGACAAGGAATAAGGCCGGACTTTTCGAAATTTCCACGGAAGAGGGAATAAAGAGGATTTATCTATAATATAAAAGGGAAATGTGTGGAAATATGCTTCAAAATGTTAAGCGTAGTTCCCAACATTCTACAAACTTGAAATTTCGCATATGGATAGATTCCATTCTGTAGACAAAGCAAAAAGTATAAAAATAAATTTTGGGGGGAGTGGGAAATGACAATGAAGTGTGTGGCGCCAACCCACAATACATCTGAGTTAATAGGAGAAGGCCACAACGGGCTGGGAACTCTTATATTTTCCGATCTCGATATTAATTTGCTAAATAAATAAAGTTTTTTTAAAGCCATGTATGCAAGGGTTCCGGAGCTAAGCGACGGTACCCGGCTAGTCAGTGTATAAAAAGCATATCACATCCAAGAATGTAACTGTACGTCTGTGTGTTTTTGTTTTTTTGTTTGTTTTGGTAAGAAATCTATTCATTATCTGTGGTTGTAATGAGTACATAAATTATTCAACAATGATTGGGGTTTCAGTGTCATTTAATTTAAATATTAGCTATTTCCTCTTATTTGATGGGGGAAAAAAAAGCAAAATTAACTGAAGTTTCCACTGATACTGACCTGTTTTTTATCCACCAGTAATCTGTTCCATTTTCTGTTCCGTATCCAATCACAAGAACGGCGTGATTTATCTCTGCACCGCAGTTCGGTTCATCAAATATCGCGCCTCTGTGAAAAAGCAAATAATATTAAACTCTTCCAAAAAAATTTAAAACTTCATATTAAATAAATGATACATCTTAAACTCCTGAAACATCCATTTAAT